>OX459038.1:3515559-4715559 GCA_949775005.1 Orthosia gothica
AGTACGTAACACGCGATCGTACGTCCGTTCACTATTGTAATTAAACAACAACGATAATCTTGTTGAAAAATGAAATCTTGTTTCATACTTTTTAGAGCGCCATTTTTCAGTAGTCGGGTTTTAGTTTTTGAACTTACTTTTTTTTGTTTACTTATCAAAAGAAATAATACGTGTTCAATATTTTTAGGTTATATAACTGTCCGACCAAATGGAATGTTTTGTCATCTATCCTATTACGTCAGTATTTAACCAATCTGCTCGACAAACAGAGTGTTGCAAATTACGATATGAAATTTAGAAATTTACATGTACTTGTATCAAAATGACGATTATCACACTTATATTTAACAAAGGTAAATTAATAAACTTACGAAAATAATCTAAAAAAGAAATTGCGCACACATGAAAGCTTTTTATCCAACTGTTTTAATGAATGTCCCCAAATAAGATTCGTAAGGTATCTTAAGGTTCCCCTAGTCAACGGCACGAACTATTTTGTGCGCGGGGTAAAAATGCATGCTGTCTCATCCGACAACACGTGCGAAAGAGATTGATGCTGTGATGAGCAGTAAGAAGCTAGTTCTCTTACGAATTAGCACTTTTGCAAATTTGTAGCGAAATGGATGATGATTTAGGACGAAAATGAGCGCGTGAAATTTTATGAACAGACCTTTGGGAGTCTAGATATCATGAAAAAACTACTAAATGTATATTTTCAAAATATAATTATTTGCAGTGTTGAAAAACTAATCTATCCGTGTATGGAGGCCGTTTTGCAATTTTACTTCCTCTCATGGTATTTAATACCACCCAAAGATGCGTTAAAATTAGTGTTAACATATGAAACTTTCGACGCTCATAACTTTCAAATATTGTTTTTTTTTTACTTATCTGTTTTCATACAGGGCTGCAGATAATGTTGAGACGAATTGATATCATTTTTTTATTTTGAACGTACACCGTCAAACAGTGGACTAATCGCCAGACTACGTTTGTATGGGAGAATTTTCGACTAGTGTAACCTTAACCAATAATAACGTTAAATTAATTCGGACGTCGTAGTCGTATGACGTAAATTTGTGCACGGTGTCGGGTCTAAGGTGACCCACAAATGTGCCAGCGGAACTTTGCTTGTCACGCCCCAAAGTGACCCCGCTCCGAACTAAGTATACGGTTAATGCATGATCACGTATAACTTTTTATAGAATGGTCCGATTTCAAAAAGGGTATACTTCAAAGTTGATCCCATTTACATTTCAAAAACAATAACCACGCGTAAAGGTACAAAAAATGATTTATTGAAAATTTGCCCACTGAATTTTCAATCGTGAACAGATTCTGCTGAAATTAAGTAAAACACACTTTTGCGCTATAGCATGGTGCGGGTGCCAGTTTCAATAACATTTTTACGCATATACGTACACGCATTTATATAGTTTAACGTCATACCATAGTTATACCATATACCATAGTTGCTTGTATTTATTAAAAAAAAAATTGTAATCTCTTATCCCTGACTGTCTCGTTGGTCTAGCTGTGGTTCTGTATCCGATTCCTGGGTCGGTCAAAGTGTTATTTTGGTTTTATATCCGGCATTTCTCATCAGCAGCCTGGGCCCTGTACTTGTGTTCGGTTGATGGCAATAGGCTCGTCCCCGTTTTGGTTTGCATGGGACTTATAGGTGCACCTTTTCATAACCTTTCAGATTCAGATATATTTATTTGCATAAACATGTGTATACATACAACAAATAAAAATAAGTGCATGCAGGATAACAAGAACAGAAATGGCTCAAACATGTTTGCCCCATACTGCGGCGTGCAAATCTTGGATTAATTAATTAATACAATAAAAATTATAAATTAAGAATACAAACAATAAATTAAATTCATTCAAAAGTAATTATCACAATTAATTTCAACAAAACAAACAAAGTAAAACAGTGAAAGATAAATGCCAAAAATGTAAAAGATATACAATAACAATAAAAACAAAATAATAATAAGCCAATGTCAAACAGAAACAATTTGTGCCAAATTTAAGTAAAAATATCAATAAACGTCATTAACAATCATTTATGTCTAATCAATTCAACATTACATCAATCAATTGTCAAATAGCAATAATGTAGGTATGTCAAGGGTTATTAAAATGTCACAATAATAAAAATAATTTAACAATGTATGTCAAATCTGTACAAAATTTAAATCAAATGTCAAAATAAAAAATAAAAAAATAGAAATAAATAAATAGAAAATAATAATATAAGTCAGATCCATACAAAAGTTAGTCAAAACACAACGTTATTTAATATATTCACTGATGGAGTAAAAACATTTATCACAGAGCCAGTTATAAAGTTTGGAATTAAAATCCTTTGTGTGTTCTCTGAGTTCTTTAGGTAATTTGTTATAAATTCGTACTGCCATATTAAAACAATTTTTATCACAAATTTTCAGCTTGTTTCTTGGAATTACAAGTGGTTTTTGAACAACTTTCCTTTTGAGTAACGCCTTTTCGTCCTTTTCGAATAGTGAGTGGTTATTCCTTACAAATTTGCACATTTCAAATATATAAAGGGATGGAAGAGTAAGTAGCCTTTGCTTAAGAAATATAGGTCTGCAAGAGTCTGTCCATTTAACATTGAAAATTGATCTCAAACACTTTTTCTGGGCAATGAATGCCCTTTGGGCATCAGTTGAATTTCCCCATATGATGATGCCGTATCTTAAAATGGAACCTACATGGCTATGGTATACCATTTTAGCAGTTTGTATGTTGGTCAGATTTTTAATTCTCTTGAGTGCAAATACAAATTTATTTATTCTTTTACACACCTGATCAACATGAGCTTTCCAATTACAAAATCTATCAATTACTATGCCTAAAAATTTAATGTCAAGTACTTCTTCTATGTCAATATTGTTATGTTTAATTTGTAAATTCATTGTGTCCCTATTTTTATTATTGTATGTCATAAAATTAATAAATTTAGTTTTGCTCGTGTTTATCTTTAGATTGTTTCTATCTAGCCAGTCGATTACATCATTTAATGCTTTATTTGAGATATTTGTCGCGTTTTCAGTAGTTTTTGCTTTAGTTAAAATTGTAGTATCATCTGCAAACAATATAGTGAATTCATCTGTCGAGTTTGGTAATTCATTAATGTAGATGATAAACAATATGGGTCCGAGGACACTACCTTGGGGAACTCCATATTGATTTTCTAAGTATTTTGACCTATAATTTGTTAGCGTTTTAGTTTTGGTACATATCTTCTTTATTTCCGTGCATTGCTGTCGACCTGTCAAGTAACTTTGGAACCAATTATATGCTGGTCCTCGTATACCATATTGATCAAGTTTTATTAATAAATTTTTGTGGCATACCATGTCGAAAGCCTTGCTCATATCTAAAAATATTGCTACTGGAATTTCTCTTTTATCTATCGAGTTCATAATTTCTCTCACTAATTGAAAACATGATAGTACAGTTGATCTTTTCTTAATGAAACCGTGTTGTTTCTCACTTATGACCTCATTTCTCTCAAAAAACCGCATAACTCTGGTGCACATAACTTTCTCAAATATCTTTGAGAATATTGGAACCAGGGTAATCGGTCTATAGTTTCCTGGCTCAGTTCTAGATCCCTTCTTGTGAATTGGTTTTACTACTGAAAATTTGAGTTTATCAGGGAATATCCCATTTTCTAAAGATAGGTTTATAATGTGTGTGAGAGGCTCAGTGATAGTTAGAGCGTTTTGTTTCAACATTTTCGTAGTGATGTTGTCATAACCAGCGGAGTTTGTATTCCGTAGATTCATTATTGTTTTAAATATTTCCATACAGCCTACTGGTTCGAGATATATTGAATTTGCTAGTCTTTTTTCTGTTTTGGGTTTTGGCTTATTGTGATTGGACCCTTGGGTATCATCAGCTTGAGCAACGTTTGTGAAATATTTATTTAAATATTCTGCAATATCGTTACCTTGTCTCAAAATATCTTTCCCGTCTAGAATTTCTTTGATTTCGTAATTTTCATTATTCTGTTTTAGCCTATCATTAACTATTTTCCACGTCGCTTTACATTTATTTTCTGCCTTTTGTATATACTTTTTGTTGCTGTCTCTCTGTTTAGTTATCACACATTTTCTTAGTATTTTACTATATGCTTTGTATTTCTGTTTGTTTAGACTTGTTTTATGTTTATAATAGGTATATTGTAGTTTTCTTTTTGTAACAAAAGATTTTTTTAGTCCCCTCGTAATCCATTTCGGGTTTAAAGAATTCTGGTTCATTTTAATTTTTATTACCAGAAAACAGAGTTCAAGGTATAGGCATATTTCATCATGAAACGTAGAGAACGCTTTATTAACGTCTGTTTCTAAAAAAACGTCAGAATGGGTAATTTTGCTAAGATAGTAATTAAATTTGTCCATATTTTCTTTGCTAAAGTCACGTCTAAATACAAACCATGGTTTTAGAGAATGAGTGTTTCAATTAGTTTTAATAGTTAGGGTTTGCCCCGTATTGTGATCAGATAGCCCTAGTTCGTGTATTTCGCCTTTTGCGTCTTTGAAATCGCTAATTATATTATCGATGCAAGTTTTTTGTCGTGTTGGTTCATTTATATGTGCTTTCAAGTTATAATTGTATAGAATATTAATAAATTCATTTTTGGTTTTACTATCACTTAAAACATCTATATTGAAATCTCCACACAGTATATTATTATATTTGTCCTCGTTACATGACTTATCTAACATAATTTGCAGTTTTCGGAAAAATACGTTCAGGTCTGAGTTTGGCGTTCTATAGACACAGAACAGGTTAATATTGTGCTTTTTAATTTTTACTCCACACACTTCAAAGTGTTTATCTATAGTGATGCTATCTAACCATTGTATATTTTGGTATTCAACGTCTGGTTTAATTAATATACAAACACCGCCTCGTCTTTGGTCCTGCCTAGAATAGCTGCTAGCCAATTTAAATGATTTTAAGATCATGTTGACTTCGTCGCCTGCTTTAATAAACGTTTCACTGAGGCATATGAAATCAACACTACACATTTTATCTTGTAGTAGATTAATAGCTATTTCAATGTCATCTGACTTATTTAGGGCACCTGCTATATTTTGGTGAAATACATTAATATGGCTTTCTTTTTTAGTTACGAAAAAAAGTATTGTTTTCAATGTCTTTGGGTATAACAATTGTATTTTCATCTTGATTCAGTAAATAGTTATCTGTCTGAGTGCCTTGGTTTTTAAAATTTGTGATCCTGTCACTTATCCTATTTGAATTGATTTTATTTGTACTGTAAAAAGGTCGAGAATCTCTGTCATTATCAAATTGGTCTAACATTAAATTAATTCCATAGCATAGTGATGGCATATTATAATAATTTTTAAGAAACAAGCAATCCGTGGTTTGTCTAGAAATCAACTGTATCATATCATTTAATTTAATTTCATTATTGTAAGCACTTTTCCTAACACTTAATAGTATAGCAGGGCACTTTACAGATTTTAAAAATAAACACAATTCTGTCGTCAATTTCAGGGTATTGAAATCATTTTGTCCAACAGATATAATTAATCGGTCTTCAGAAGTAATATCAAATAATTTCACGCTTGTAAGTATTTCTTCTGCAGAGGCATTCGGCTTTACAATTGAGATAAACTGATAGTAATGATACGGATTGTACAGTCTCGATTTTATTAGTTTAGCAGCTAATCCACAACATTGTCTTCCTCCAAATATAAAAGCTCTTTTTGTTTTCTTCATTTTGGAAATTCTTGTTGTGTTTTCCATTAGTCTGCTACTTGTATTAATTTCCGCTTCAGCTATTTTTTTCGTACTCTCAGACTTTGTTTCTACTTCCTTAACATAGTGCGATAAAGTAGCAGAAGTGTCGCTTAGTTTGAGAGGAGAACTGCGAAAACTATCTGATAGTCGACGCCGCACACTCTTTTTTGCTTTTGTTGATTGTCTAATAGAAGTTAGTGGGCTTTTACACAACTGTTTCAATATACCTAGCTCTTGGTTTATACTTGTTAGTTGTTTTTTTAGTTCTATATTTTCCAAAATTATTGATTCTAACTCGCATTGTGTACTTTCCAAATTTGATTTTAATTGTTTCATTTCAGTCTTCATTTCTGCCATGTACATAGAACAGGTATTCGTGGATAGATCCAGACTTTTGCCTAATATTTCTTCGCACGACATTGGGCTTATAGAATTACTCATGTCAAGGCAATCCATCGATCTTGATTTCACAATTTGATGTTTGCGAAGAGTAACATTGTTTTCTTTGTCCATCGTAGCGTTTGTTAGTTTTGTACGCTTGGTGGTGATATGAAATGCACAATGGACTGCTTAGTTCTATTTACAATTTGTCCCTTAAAACATTACTTGACTATTTATTTATATTTATCATCTCCATAGACCAGTCGTTATTGTTAATATTGATGTTTAGATTTCAAACATGTCACAAAAAGAACATCGCAATCGCGGATTCGATCCGGCAACCTTAACTTTGTTAATCATACGGTGCCAACGCTGGACTGTCTGGTCGCTTATCTTGCGTGTTGAAATACGTTGTTATAATAATGTTAGCGCAAAACTTTGAAATAGTGCTAGTCACTCAGACAGTGTAGTCCAAAGGTCAACAAATCTGACAAGAGAACAAGCCGTGTTTTGTGTTTACAACGGTCAATTTTTGTGCAATATTTTAAAATACACTCACGTTTTCTGGTTTATTCCATTGATTTGCTGTGTAGTTCTTCTTAACTTTGTAGTAACAGTGATGTTGTGTACTACATATGACAATAGTTCAGCTGGTTAAACAGGTTTATATTTTGCTTTTTCTTCGACTAGTAGAATGCACTTTTTTCTGCCACAAACAACAGATAATATGGTTCACGAGATAATTAGCGAGATTCTTTATTCTCAGTGTACAGCAAGCAACATTGACTATTTTTAAATATTTTTTTTACGAAGCGAATGCTTTTTGAACGAGCTATCGCGGCTACCCAGCGACGAGCAACGAGCTTTCGGCCAATGGAGCGTGTTTTATGTAATGTTTTAATATCTTATTTTATAGGCCTTTGGGATCCGAGTGAGTTTCCCGTGGAAGACTTAGTACGAGCTGGTATGGCTGAAGTGGAGATAGGTATCCGACAGCCCAAGCTCCAGGTCCTGGCCAACACCGCCATCGTGGACCTGGAGGGGCTCTCGCTGCGCCATGTGGCTGCTTTGACCCCCACTGTGGCTTACCAAATCGTCTGTCTTCTGGGGGTGAGTGTAATTCATTTATTTTTATCTAGCTTCTGCCAGCAGCTTCATCATCATCATCATCATATCAGCCGAAAGATTCCCAATAATGGACATAGGCCTCCCCCAAACGTCACCACATTGACTGGTCCCATGCGTCCCGTAGTTGTAGTAGTTCGACCCATGTTCATACTTTCTGAGGTTAAATATGAATCTAATACAGTTGTTCAAGACCTTATCTAGTTCATAGAAAGACCGCGTTCAAGTCAAAGCAGCACACGTCCCCATAGTCTAGCACTGGAAAAAATTTAAATCTGCACAAGCATAGTTTTCGTATTTGCAGGCAAGAACCTCCTCAAACGATACAAGGGTCGCAAAGTACCGCTGGCTCTCTGACTGACACTGGACACCTGACTCTGCCAGCTAAGTGTCGAGTCAAGATGCAAACCGAGGTCTTTCACACTAGGGCTAGTGGGAATGACGGAACCATTGAAAATGATCGGGGGAAGAGAGCCAACCGCCACTCTACCAATCATGCGCGAGCTTCCAATTATAATGGCCTGACATTTTGCTGGGTTTGCGGACACCCAAACCAAATCTGTCAGACCAATCTTAGATAGCATTCAAGTCCCGGTTCACATCTTCTTCTATGGTGTCAGATAAATCTTCGATTCGCGCCGCTGTATATAGTTGTAGATCATCAACATCCATTGCCCTTTGGACGACTGATTCGACTTCAGGATCAGACCTCGGAGGCTATCCTTCTGCAGCGAGTTGTGAGACAGGGAGACGTTATATCTCTGAACTGTTCACCGCTGCACTCGAGGATGTTTTCAAAGTTCTGGACTGGAGAGGGCTAGGACCTCATTACAATGCTCGATGACCTCAGTAGAGCTTCCAAAAGAGTAGATCTTAAGGCGAACATAGACAAAACCAAGTTGAATGCCCATGTTACACTCCTATCAAGGTCGGAGACTCTACACTTGAAGTTGTGGATCACTATGTAGGGTAGGGCCAACTTCGAGAAAGAGGTCAACCATCGAATC
Source organism: Orthosia gothica (assembly GCA_949775005.1). Lineage (NCBI taxonomy): Eukaryota > Metazoa > Arthropoda > Insecta > Lepidoptera > Noctuidae > Orthosia > Orthosia gothica. The sequence continues at coordinate 3,523,884 of OX459038.1, forward strand.
CGACTCGGCTGGGCAGCGTTCGCGAAGTAGCGTGATATCTTCTCGTCCAACTTACCACAGTGTATCAAAACAAAAGTGTAAGACCAGTGGCTCTGAGACATGGTCGCTCACAATGGGCCTCATCAGAAAGCTTATAGTCACCTAAAGGGCAATGCAGCAGCTTCGCCTGCATGGAAAAAGGGTCGGAGTGTACGTAATGGAGCATTGAGAAAAAATAAACAAGCCAAAAAATTGTTTTTTCACAAGTCTCTTATAACATATAAATATAAGCCTAAGAGCACCATGGTGTTTTTGTCTCCGGCCGGCCGCTTGTCGTTACAATGATGTCGAAGAAACCCTTTAAGGTTGCCCTAGTCGACAGCACGAACTATTTTGTGCGCGGGGTTAAAATGCATGCTATCCCATCCGACAACACGTGCGAAAGAGATAGATGCTGTGATGAGCAGTAGGAAGCTAGTTCGCGTACGAATTAGCACTTTTGCAAGTTTTTAGCAAAATTGATGATGATTTAGGACGAAAACGAGCGCGCGAAATTTTATAAACAGACTTTTGGGATTCTAGACACATATATGAAAAAATGTATATTTTCAAAATAAAATTATTTGCCTTGTTGAACTATTAATCTATCCCTGTATGGTAGCTGTTTTGCAATTTTCCTGCTTCTTATGGTATGTATTGCCGCCCAAAGATGCGTTAAAATTACTGTTGAAATATGGAACTTTCGACGCTCATATTTTTTAGGGTTCCGTAGCCAAATGGCAAAAAAAGGAACCCTTATAGATTCGTCATGTCTGTCTGTCTGTCTGTCTGTCTGTCTGTCTGTCTGTCTGTCCGTCCGTATGTCACAGCCACTTTATTCCGAAACTATAAGAACTATGCTGTTGAAACTTGGTAAGTAGATGTATTCTGTGAACCGCATTAAGATTTTCACACAAAAATAAAAATAAAACAATAAATTTTGGGGGTTCCCATACTTGAAACTAAAACTAAAAATATTTTTTTTCATCAGACCCATACGTGTGGGGTATCTATGGATAGGTCTTCAAAAATGATATTGAGGTTTCTAATATCATTTTTTTCTAAACTGAAAAGTTTGCGCGAGAGACTTTGCCAAAGTGGTAAAATGTGTGTCCCCCTCCCTGTAACTTCTAAAATAAGAGAATGATAAAACTAAAAAAAATATATAATGTACATTAATATGTAAACTACCAGCGAAAATTGGTTTGAACGAGATCTAGTAAGTAGTTTTTTTTTAATACGTCATAAATCGTAAACCGCAATTTACCAAGTACGGAACCCTTCGTGCGCGAGTCCGACTCGCACTTGGCCGGTTTTTTTTTCCATGCAGGGCTAGATAATGATGAGACAAATTGTTTAATTATTCATTTATCCGTCATATTCTAAGGAATGATGATCTCTCGTGAGAACGCTCAGTGATTGTCTCCATTAGATGAGCACAAAAAATTGTGAATTGAAGTGACAGTTAGTAATTTAAAAGTTTGTAAATGAAGACGGTGATACTTGCATTTTTGTAATATATATCGAGTTTTATTCTTTTATTTACTAAGAACATTTTTTTACAAATATTTGTTGAATGTATCAACATACCAACACAAACCATCGCGGGTTTAACAGTTTGGCTGCCAGATGCCCGACAAACAATACATTTTCTATTGTGTCTCGTTCTCTGGCAGCCAAACTGTTAACAGCGGTATGTCAGACGCGGCAACTCGGTGCCACAACACAATTTTAAATGAACGTTAGGTAAACATAGCTCATCATTTGAATCTAGCCACGCGGCAGCGTATCAATCCAAGTTCAAGCAAAAAAGGAACTGGTGACGCAACAGCTGTGTGTATTACACGAACCATTTGGAGCCACTTTTGCCATCTTAATAACTTAAAATCTATTTAACATAAACACATGAAATTTGGTTTATGTATCAAAATCCCTAAGATGAACTAAAAACCAAAATTACATAAATATAGCTCCAACGGTTCACTGACTGACTTATAGATCAAAACTTGGCATCCAGATAGGTAGTTGGGTAAATACACAGGAATAAATTAGAAACTAGTAATTTTTTATCATTTTATTATAATTTATAATATAATTTTTCAATAAATTGATTCTATTAGGAATACTTACCTAAAGTGCCTGTAATAAAAGAATCAGCATTCAAAATTGATGACAGCCGGTTTTATGTGGATTTTAAGGTCTTTACGTGAATATATAACGAATGGAATACCACCTGGCACGATTTCTCTGTCACTCTAGGGTTTGCTGTAAGAGAACTCAGCATAGAGTTAAGCTCGCCTTTGTACATGTACTTTATTATCAAATGTATGTAATGTTGTTTTTTGGTGTACAATAAAGAATTAAGAATGGTGGCACGTGTGTTGGATCATTCGGTTCCCTTAATGATGGTTGAGTTGGGTGGTGCCGATTCATGCATCATGTTCGTAAACGGGCGCCGTCAGTTGGGATAGGTCATAACGTAACTGCTTCGGATGTTAAGGCGCCTCCCCGACCAAAACGCCGTTTTTGTGCAGTTTTTAAAAGCTATCTACTCGTTATTTAAAAAGAAATATCAACTTATAAAAATACATTAAATTTCTACTTAATAACGATTCCAAAATGGTAGTTTTTTTTTAAATAAAGTTTTGTTTCACTAATCTACTTCCAAAAAAACCATAAAAATGTGAAATTATGACTGATAGCATGCATCTCTTCGTAAAGTGATCATTTATTAATTTTTGTACTTACTCTAATGGATAGACAATTAAATAACGAACATTTTGTAAGTATTTTTTTTAAAAAGACCAAAATTCGATTATATAATGATTTTATTCTAAAATATGGGCGTAACTCATGCGCCACCAGTGTGCCGCTAGGGCACAAGGAATGCTCACGGCGGTGTTTTGGTCAGGGTACGGCCTTAATGTTTTTCTAGTACCTATTATATAATTGCACAGTACATGTGTAATACTTTCTTGTTTTAATAATTTATACCTGTACGTAGTATAGTGTGTAGTGCTATTCTGGGTGCAACGTCCTCACATATATGAATTTATTAATACTTATGTAAATATGGTAAAACACTCATTTTTTTAAAGAGTTAGATTGAGTTTCTTGTGCGTTCTTCTCCATAACAAGTTACTTTGACTAATGCACGGTACAACAGTTTTTAATTACTTGTAATTTTTTATTGTTCACGTTCAAAAGTGCCGCTTAATGGTCTAGTTGAAATAAATATATTTGACTTTGACTTTGATCCTTAATTCTAGAACGATTCAAGACCAAGATTCAGATGTTAAGTAATGTATAATTATGTTTATAGGGAACGAACCCTATTTGCTAAGCAAATGCTAATATACTATTCACAAATCACAAATATACGGGATATATTACCAAGCTATTCGGAAATGTTAAGTAAATTTAGAAAATTAAACAATTTATCTTGGAAGGAACATTTTAATGAAAGATCTAAAACGAAAGGAATCTGGTATAAAAGTATACAATGTGAGCCTCCTCATATACCCTGGTTCTCCGGGTCGAAACTGACTCGAAGTCAAATTGTTGCGGCGCATCGTTTGCGGTCAGGACATATTCCACTAAATAAATTTGCCTATCTCATGCAATAATCGGACTCCCCTATTATCATTCTAAAATAAACAAACACAATTTCTTGCTTTTTCTGCTGCAACAATATTCGCTATTTTAAAATATAACTTCTTAAATTTTAAAAGTCGAATTATTTACATTAAGCAGATAACTTAGGATAAATTGTAGCTCAAGATTAGACTTGGCTAGTTTTCCCAAATACTATATCGGTTTTAATATTCATTCATTCAAACATTTTTATACTATCTTTATCATTATAATTGCCACATTATGATCAACATTAAATCGTGGGCAACGACAAAGGGCACACAAGAAGACGCCAGGTAAGGTGGGTGTAAGGTGTGTGTGTGAGTGCACCAGTTTGTTTTTTTTTTGCATTAAAAACAAGACCAACGTCGTGGGCCCACTTACATAAGAGGTCAATGTTACCCTGCATCACTCTCTGTGCCTCACGTATGTCCCTGTGTGCAGCCACCAAACATGTGTCGTCAGCAAATTGGTACACGGAGCCCTCCGTGAAAATGTTACACATGTCGTTCACGTACATTAAGTATTCCGTCGGCCCGAACCTTCTGCCGTGCCTTTATCGGTTGGAATCATTCTACTTAATGAACCTGAGACATTCACCGACGTGAAGCGATTTTTGTGGTAGTTTTTAAACCATTCCAAGAATGGACCCCGTATACCATTTTGCTGTGACTTATTAAATAATGCCTTATATTCCAAACAATCAGAAGCTTTGCTTAAATCAATGAGGACAACAAGTACGTGTTCATGATTGTTCAGGCACTTGTTGACCTCATTAGTAAATTTAGATAATAATAATGAGGTATTTTTGTTTTTTTGAAACTCGTATTGTTACTCATTAATAACATTATTAAATGTCAAGAATTTGTTAATTTCTAGTCCGAGATACCTCTCAATTATTTTATCAATACATGATAAAATAGTTATAGGCCTGTTGTTGTTGACATCTGTGTACAAAGCATTCTTATGGATAAGTCTCACTATTCCGACCTTAAGTTGATCAGGGTACAAGGACGTGGCAATGCATGTGTTAATTAAATATTTTATAGCGGGGGTAATTTCCTTATTTATGTATTTTAAGTCTTTGTTTCGGATACCATCGGAACCTGGGCATTTCTTCTCATTTAGGTGTTTTATTATAGAGGATATAACATTCTTATTAGCCTTCTGAGTAGTGTATTATTGGGGGTTCTGCATCACTTGCTCTCGCTTCGCTCGAGCGCGTTATGCAGAACGCCCCAATAATACACTACTACTATGGTCTGCCTCAAATTTTGACACAATTTATGTGAAACAAATTTCATTCCCTGGCAGTATCTGGTAGCAATCAATATCTTCTAATGCAGGTAAAACTAACGCACGGGCTGTATCACTCTCCTGATGAAATAAATCTGCTGTTGCTGTCGATATACTACTCCCACTAGTCTTTGACGAACTCGCAATCGATTTTTCATTATCAACCTGTTTGTTGCTAACATTAACGAATGTGCGAAGAAGCTCACCAGACTCGCTTTTGAGTATAAGATACTTAGTATTTTTCAATTTAGATTTCTCTGGATCTTCCAACTTCTGGTAAAATAAATCTTCTGTTTGTGTTTTAACATTATCCTGGTGTTTTAATTCACCTACGTCCGATATTTTTTTTTTAGGGTGCATATCTTGAATATGTATTATCTCACCCCTAGCATTCTTGAAAATCATTTTACGAATGCCATCTAAATTAGATTTCACTGAGTGAAACATTATAAATAACATCAATAAATGTAATTATTTATTTAAGAAATAAATTTAATATTGAACCTTTGCACTGTAATATTCAAAGTTAAATTGCTGTGATGCACGACGCCTATGTAATATATACCCATAATTTGACTCATTTTTAAGTGCAATGTGACATCCTATACATATACACTTTAATAGGGTAAGTATTCCAAACACTTTTTTGTAATATAGTTTGTGCCCTTCACAGCGTTTAAATAAAAACATTTAGGAAAATGTATGGCATGTTGCGTCCAAGGATCATCATAAATCTCCCAATCTTCAATAACACCTCCACATGAGAAACATGCTGCAATATCATTTATACTATTTCCATAATAAAAGAATCCTGCGTCAGCCATTTCCATCACTAATCTTTTCTTTTTATTAAGTGTCCCCCAGTAATAATTAAATGAAAATTCACGCATTTTAAATGTGTTATACATGTCATATCGAGGCTTGTATTCATTTTGAGACATGTTTTATTGACTTTCTAATTCAATTAGGTACAAATGTATAATGGTATGGTCCAGCTTTTGTCAGCAACATATAAAGACTGGACAGAAGTAGGAGGAAGGGAAAGAAAACTAAGATGCATTTCACCTAACTACAGAAATAAAAACAATAAAATATTTATTTTAGAATTTTATTGTCAACACACCACTTATTTAAATACAATACATTTTTTAAAGCACATACAGAGTCATGATAAATACAGTTATATAAATCTTGAGAATATTTATATTGATCGTATAAGCTTATCAAACTTGAACATCCTTTATCTTCTAAATTGAATATATTACAATGACTATTTCCTAAAATATGCTTTAACCACAACACTTTTTCTAAACCCTTAACGTAGATACATTTATCTCTTAAAATATCTATAACCAAATTCTGATAATTAGAATAGGGAACAAATCCTTCACGCCAGCGTATCTTTCTGTTACGTTCAATCCAACTTACTTGTTTTTTTTCTTGCTTCGTTAATTTTGAAAATGGAAATGGTGGCTTAATTAAAAATATTTGTAATGTTTTATTATACAATATAGCGATTTCTTTTATTATAAATTCATTTGTTTCTGTTTTAAAGCCTTGAATATCCACAATAGCAATCATGATAACCTGCGCACGATGTTGCTGAGAGGTTTGTATTCTACAAGCCGATCGTTTATAATCAAACAATATGCAGTCGTCTTATCTGGTATTGCTGTAGAACATTCAATTTCCAACCTCACGTCCACTGGACCAGTTTTCAGGCTATCGTTTTGTCTTGAACAGTCTAAGATAAAGAGAGGGGCTTTTTCTTTGAATTCCTTTAGGTCAAGCAACGGGTCTACTGGATAGTTGTAATACGACTGACGAAATTTCACAAACATTTCGTATAATATACTATATTTGTTCTCAGAAAACTTTAAACCTAAAGGTTCATAAGGATAATATTGTGAATTCAAAAAGAGCGTAACGTTTGTTACTTCACAATGATCGAATACTGAACTATCTTTAGTTTTATTATTTTTTCGATTAGTTTGTAAACAAAAAATTACATATCTGGGTTTTTCTAATTGTGAAGCAGTTTTAATAGACCAAGAATGCTTTGTTGTTTTAGGTAGTAATGGATACTCATATAAATCCCAATTTCTATACGCCATCTGAATAGGTTTATCTTTTTCTAAATGTTTTAAAAGTGACAGTCGTTCTCGGTCTGATACTTTTATGTGTGGCACCCTCCACTGAACTCTTTGCACATCTATTTGAAAATTAGCAATATCATCAGTAAGGATAATGCTATTTAAATTAGTGTTACTTCTGTTCAGTATAAGTTCATGTTTACAATTTATCACTATTTTATTGTAATCCTCTGCAAACCCTAAAACTTTATTTAGTGGTATCACAGCACTAAAATGCCCATCACTTTGAAATCCCTCTAAACACCAACCCCATAGGGCAGCAACTTTATTTTCTGCTTCATTTAATGAGATGTATGATTTTATTGTTGACGTTATTCCAGAATTTTTTATGCGGTCTATTTCAATACCATTCATTTCGTATCTAATGTCTTGAAACAAAAACATAACAGGGTTGTTAGTGAACGTAACAATTTTCTTGATTGGATTCCCATCTTTACCGAAGAACTTCGCTTGTCCTTCGATGTAAATTGAACTGGCTGATGGTAGCACGTATATGTCTTGCTGGTGGAGGGGAATTCTGATTTCATCGTTTTCTCTAAAGCTGCTATTGTAGGGATTGTATGAATGGACTTCATAACTTTCGATCGAAGTGTCAAAGTGCGGTAATTCAGCAATCTGTAGTATATTCATATTTTAAATCCTAGAGCTTTAAGAAAATCTTTATTTACTTTAGTCAATTTCTTAACTTTTTTCTTGCGTCTTTGCACCTTAGCAATCGCAGAAGAACTAAGACGTTTTTCATTCGCTTGAGTGTTTTTATAATATACTATCATTTTGTTTTTCTTAAATGAAGTCGTAACTGAATTTGTTTCTCTCCAAAGTTAACACAGTGGCCAAATTGATCTACAATCTTAACCGATATTGATGAAATTATATTTTTGTTTACTGGAAAGTAAATAACATTTTGCGGTATTTCAACACACTGATGGCCTGGAGTAGTATCAGACACGAATTCGTGAATAAAATGAGTTGGTAATCCGTTGCAATACGAACTGTGAACAAGATCACATTCGATTTTGATTACAGACAGACCTCTGTTAATAATGGGGTTATTTGGTGTTGATTGTAATACTGAAAAGTATATCAAACCGCACTCATATTGATCTGACAAATGCAGCGGTGGTTGAAAGTATGAAACCAATTCCGATTTATGTCCAGAGATGGTAACCGTAGTAGACATGCTTCTATACTGACTTCTTTCGGCAGATCCTGTTTATTTTATTCTTCCACTACACCAAAAATTGTTCAAAAAGTTTAAACAAAGATGTCCACAATTATAAGGGTGATCACGCTGAATATTATCATAATTATAATGAACTTTGGATCCCAAGTATTTTATAAATTCCTTTGGAGGCTTAAGATTTCCATAACTATCAAAATATTCAATATAATCATTGTATTTTGCATAGGCTACCCAATGAGAACCAAGATTTTTAGAGCTATCTAAATTTATAACACCGCATTCTTTTTTAAAAGGGTGTTTAGGGAGCTTATCTCTCATAAAGACGCCTCTGAAATAGGGAATATTATTCCCATACTTCAAAATGTCTAAATTACTCAAGGCTCGATTGGGTAGCCGATATCTTAGTTTTTTTCTTTCGATACAAAAATTCCGAGTCCACCTTTATATGGTTTAAGGTGTAGTCCTTTTCCGATGCAGAGAGCTTCCATTTTTTCATTATGTCTCCTCGATTCTATGAATAATTTTTTTGCCATCTTGAATTCATTTATGGTTTTAGCAATCCCGCAAAAATCGGAATCAAAGGCAATACTCCACCAGTTTTTGGTATAGGAATAATACGAGGAAGTTTAACGGATGAATCATCAGCTAATTTTCTGGCAGCAGCCATAGCTAATTCTATTGCCACTTTCTTGCATTTCGGTTTTAATTTTTTGATATGTCTTTTCGTTTTTCTAATAACATTTTTAAATTTGTTTTTTAATGCTTTTTCAGGTTTAATTTTGGGAGAACACTTTTTGCTATCTTTTTTTAGGCCAAAACCAGTTTTGATTTTTGTTGCCATAGCGCTGCTTACTAAGCGTGCTGACAGTTTTTCTCCTACAGTCGCATCTGAGGCAAGTGCTCGCTCTTTAGCCATATTTAACAAAACTAAATCTGCCTTGTGGCGATCCTTTAGGTTTGAAGACTTGTGATAGGCAATGTCGTGTTGTTTGCAATATTCGTCTAATTTATTAACACCTTTATCTCCACGCGTAAGCCTTTTAATTAATTTAGTGCCAGGCCCGCAATAATTGTATCCCGGTAAATGTAACTCAAATGGTAAATGATTTATAATCCAATTGAGAAGACTACTCTCTTCAATACCCATCATAAGACTGAAACATTTGGACTGAACACTTAATAAATATTCGATTTATCAATCCAACTGTTTTCAGAAGAAGGCAAGCCTAACCATTTTACCAAAACCCTGTTTCCTTTCCTTCTAAGAACTTTTTCAACCAAATATACATGAGGATTTTTTGTCTTTTGAAGCTCTTGTACATAAAATGCACCTAGAATGGGCTGGCCCCTGATTGCATCTTCAATTAAATAGGTGATAGGGGTTGTTTTTTGAATTTTTCGAATTTTAAATATTTCTGTCGACCAGTTGGGAGTATATCCTTTTTCAAATGTCCCCTTATACTTACTAATGCGTACATAATCACCCTCTTTAAACTTGCTTTTTATGCTATTGGTTTTTACCAGCCTGAAATATCTTTGTAATATGCGTTGTTTATTATTATTATTGTCCACGTTTGCGGGAATTTCATCAATTGTGCGATGATAGGTGTGATTGTATTCATAAATAACTTTATTAAGAGTATTATCGATCCAGTTATAGCTTCCTTTTAGACTAAATTCTTTATAAAGTTTAGACTTCAATGTTCTGATGAATCGCTCAACAATTGAAGCTTTTTTTGTTGAGAAGGTTGAATAATGATTAATATGATAAGATCTCACAAGTTTTTTAAATTTATCATTATAAAACTCTGCCCCATTATCAGTTTGCAGATTTTTAGGCATACGCCCTTTTTCCAATAAAATCTTGAAAGAATTGCATACAACATCTTTGGTCTTACTTTTCAAAGGAAAGATCCATGCATATTTTGAAAATGTGTCAATAACAGCAAGAATAAATCGAAAATTTTTATTGTCTTTAGAAATTGATTGCATATCAATTAAGTCCGCTTGCCATAAATCATCTATATCTTTCATAATAACATGTCTTCGCGGAAAGTTTACCCTTGCATTTTTATGAATTTCGTTTACTACGTCGGCTTTACTCATATCTTTAATTCAGTATATCAACATTTGTCTTGAACCCACCATTGATACTGAATAAAAACCATAGTATCTCCACTATTTATTATTGAATTATGTCAGCTTCTTTTAATTCTTCAACTATCGATAAAATTTCATTATCATGATTGGTATTGCCAGCATCTCTCGAAGCTACTAATAATTTTAATCTCTCAACCAATTCATTGGGATCATCCCAATATATCAAGTCGGTGTTGTTTTTGTACTTCTTTAACTTTGGCAAGTTTCCTCCAAATTTAGTGTGAACAAGTTTATCATCGTTTGACGATTCGGAAAATAGGTGTTTGATTATTTTACAATATTTTATACCTTTGTCACCTCTTATTTGACCTTTAGGATTAAAATCTCTTTTATGTGCATTTGTATAATGTAACATATCCTTATAGACAAGTTTATCTTCGCTCGATATTAACTTTAAATCAGGTTTTCTTCGGAGTAAAAGTTCTTTTAGACCAGCAGTTAAATTGTAAGCTTTGTCACCGATTTTAATTAAAATGGTACTTTCGTTATTCAAACTATCAACTTTAGAAAATGATACTGTTGAATTACCCATGAATAAAGTATTGTTTTCACTTCTGATTCCAAACGGTATACTAATACCATCATAAATACCAAAGATGTCATCACCTTCTAATGAAATTTCTAAATTATCAATCGATTCCTTTTTAGCATTTTGTTCGACTAATTGGGTAGATTTTATTTTTGGATCGTAATAGTCATTGAACTTCATAGATGAACTAGCATTATTTTCATCGGATTCGATTCCTTCGGAATTTTTTAGAGTTGTATTTTCATTTTTATTATTTTTTTCTGCAGATTTATTAGAATTAACTAAAGTCTGAAGAGGATCTGTCACCGGTTTTAGCATTTTATCAAGTGACAAGTTCATTGCATGTTCCTGATTTTTCATATGTTTTATTTTATTTTTTATGGAGTCAACAGACTTCATTAATTCCATTTTAATATTTTTCTCCATATTATGTAACCACAACTGTATTCAACTAAGAAAGGAATAACACTAGCAATGTTTTTTGTATACAATTCATTTATATGTACATGTATTTGCTTTCATTCAAATTTAAAAAAAAAATCAAAATTCTGTCTGTACCTTCCATTATTTAATGATGAGTCTTTGTTAATAAGAAGAAAGTTGTAAGGGTTACTCCAAACACTTTTACAAATATCTTTGAACTGATTCCACGGTACATCAGAGTTGACATGTTCTTCATAGATGTGCTTTAAGTTCACATCATCTTGTTTAAATATTATAAGAAAGTTAGCATTATCGCGTAACAACTGTTTCGGGATTTTTGAGTAGGTTTGCGATAAATAAAAGCAATCAATTAGCTTATGTCTACCCATACAGAAATAATTGCGGATATTTGTTTGATTTTCACATACAACATCATCAAATATAAATACAGAATTTGGTAAAGCTTCACTCGGAGATATGACATCTTTATCGTCATTGAACTCATGAAATTTTATCTGAGGCACTCTTCTTAATACTTCCCGTAAAAAACAATATTTTGGTTGAAAATTAGTCTTCGAGTAAAGGTAAAGGTTTTGAAATTTGAGCCCATTTTCATGCAGTAACAAACTGATCATAAGTCATAAGTCATAAGTAATTTATTTCATAACAATATATACATTGTGTCGAAATTTGAAATACGTAAAAAAAAAAAATACAAACACCACAAATAGATTACACTCAAAAGATAAAAATTAAATAACAATAACTTTCAATAATAATGATTCGTAATAAATTAACAGTAACATTAAAATGTCAGATATAAACATTAAATAATAAAATAGACTCAGTCAAATAAAAAAAAAAAAAAAACATTAGGTAGTGATTATGATAGATTAACAAATAAATAATGATAATCCGGAACAAAAAATACATGTCAATTTAAAAATCAATGAAAAAGATAAAATTAAATTATAAAACTTCTATATTATGTCACAAATCCCAAATAATTATCCATGTTAGATCAATTCGAGTCAATTAAAAATTCAATGTCAAAGAAAAAATAAAAATATGTTACAAATACCATTACAATTTTAAAATAATAATCCATACAAAAATAATTCGAAAATAAATTAAATGTCAAGAGAAATAATAAAATGTCACAATATGTCACAAATTCTAAACAATTATCCATGTTATATAAATTCGAGTCAATTATATAAAAATAAATTAAATGTCAAGAGAAATTATAAAATGTCACAATATGTCACAAATACCATTACAATTAAAAATAATAATAATAAATAATCCAAATTAAAATAATTATAATCTTATAGTGGTTGTCATTTATCATCCAGGAACTCATCGACACTGTAGTAGCCCTTCCTCAATAAATATGATTTGAGTTTGTTTTTAAAAATGTTAGTGCTATTTATCCGTTTAAATTCTAAGGGTAACTTGTTGAATAGAAAGACTGATTGGTATCTAGGACTGTGAAAAACCACGTTTAATCTAGATAGATAGATTTAGATCACAACGTTTGTTTTACCACAATTTGAGGGGCCGCAAATTATACAACGAATCGTATTTGGCAACAAAGCGCTATGTCTAATCTCTTTAGGAGACTCACCAAGATTTATATTTTTAACGTTAAGTGATATGGGTTGTTTGATCAACTTCATCTTGTCAATTAATTTAATTATTAACTAACATAAACATATATACTTTATTTGGGGCTATCTTTAGACTTGTCCCAACAGGAATGGTTCTAGTCTCATCTTACAAGATAGGTATGTATATTTAAGAGCTACGTAATGATCCATATTACTCATCGCAAATCAAATAATTTTTGCACGTGTTATAAAAATAAGCGATCACTTCACAGCTGGTGTTCTATGCATAAGGAGGTCGTTTTGTTAACGATTTTATATTTTCAAGGTAAGGTTTTTTTTTTAATTTAATTAATTAATTATTTAAACTAATAATAATAAGTATGTAATGCATCCCTTTTTTTTTACAGAATTATGTCACACTCACCATCGTACAGCCCCGTTGTAGATATGACCGCCCCGCAAAATTTAGCGGTATGTAACTAATAAGATTATCTTAAATCAAACATTAAATCCATAGTTCATGCTGTTTAGTTATAATATTCTTAGTATTCTTTCAGAATGCGATAGAAGACTCAGACCCTGTCACCAATCCGTTTTACTATGCTCAAGATGGGGAGAGCTGGTATGCGGAAGTAGCAGCTAAAACATGTGAGGAGAGTCGAAAGAAAAAAATAGAGGAACGAAGATTCAAGAAGAAAAAAAGTAAATCTTTTAAAAACTCTTCTTTTATCATGCGTAAGGAGCAAGGACGTGTTCGCCAGTTAATAAAAATTATGGTTTTTGATTTGGAAGGCCGTGATATGGAAGAAATAGACACTGAAACTGATAATGCGAGTGTGAATGTGCAGTATTTAGTGACAAGTGATTATGACGATATTGTTGACAAAACTGATCATTTAGTTAGTAAAATAGTACAAAAGTTAAGCAAATCTAATGTGTAATGTTTGTTATTGTTATTATTGTAAAAGTGAATTTAATTATTATTTGAATGTATTATTGTTAAATCAAAAAGAAATGTTTAAATTAATCGGGTTCATGTTATACCTGTATAATAAGACAGTATGAATAAATCAAACAACTGCTGTAAGATTACATAATTTATTTATTTCACATATTATATTAAAATATATAATTATTAGTACTTAAACTACAAACTAACAATTCAAGTTAGGTATTATTAATACAAGATGCTCAAATACATGCAATAAATAATATTCGAAAAAATCAATAATTTGTTTTCATTTAAAATATTGTTTTATGATGACCCCATGGTAAGGTTGTTATCTTATCATCCATTATTTGTCGTTTATCATCGCTGTTTGACAAAATTACTTTATTTATCTTTTGAGTAAAAATTCTATGATTCTTAGATCTAATAATACACATATCATCTCTGAGTATTTCATTGTTCAGTAAAACCTTTTTATATTTTTCTATATTCAGCTTTTTTGTAACACATTTCTTAACACCTTTAGCTTTCTTTAAAGTGGAAATTTTAGAATCTATACAGTATAATTTTGCTCCCAAACCTACAAATTCTGATATAATTTCACCACCCATCTCATCTTTGAAGTAACCAGGTGTTTTAGCATTAACCATTGGTATATTAAATACATTATCTTTTTCAAAGTTGCTTGTATCAAAATATTTTAAATGTGCTTTTAAGTCTTCGTAAAAATCCTTTGTCTGTATTAAATATAGCAGACTGTCAGTGTCTGTATAGCAAAGCTTTAATTTATTTTCGTAAATTCTTTTCATGACCGAATAGTGGAATTTATATAAGTGACATTTTGCAATTTCTAAAATACTAAATCCGATATAGATTGGACGATCTAAAACTATTTTTGTTTGGTTCATTTGAATTGTTACAAGAGATTCTGAAATAACAGAAAAGTTATTGAAATTAGGTGCGCTAACATATTTTTCAGCCCCGTAAAACTTTTTAGTTCGATTAGATTTGTCTCTCCATATATTTACGAGCTTAACATCAACTTGTTTTCTTTTATTCTCTATGGTTTTTCCAAATATAGAATTATTTTGTTTTTTTAAAAAATCTCTTTCAAAATCAGAAGTTGCATTTTGCCTCAGCCCAGTATTTAAAGAAATATATGATTCTAAGAATTTACTTTGGTGAAATGCTAATATTCTATATATTTTTAACAGTTGTAAACCATTATTTAAGCATTCTTTTAAATGAATATAATGAATAACATATCTATGTTTATTGAAAAGATTAGCAATAAGTTTAGCATTTCGACTACAGAACGGAACAAATTTTTCGGGCGCAAATGGTAAATCGGAATGGTTATCATGCAAGTAGTCAGGGTAATGAAGATCTACTTCTAATATAAATCCAATATCAGAATCAGATGATAAGCTCATAACATCAAAATTTAATATTTCCTTCTGAAGGAGAAACCTAAATCCTCCTACTGGAAGCTTTTGCATCATAGCATATCCATATAAATTAACACAATCAAGATAAATTAGAAAACTATCAGGTTCTTCACTATTATAGTCGGTAAGATATTCATTATTTGCCTTAGCATATCTGAGTGAACATTGAGCAAGTCCTCCTCTTATACCCTTTTCTATCATTTGATATATTTCTAAGTCAGAGATTAGATCTAACTTGATTTTAGTATACAATAACATAGCATCCCAACTTAAGGATGGTGATGAAACGTAATAGCAAGGATCCAGACCATAATTATTTAAACTCATTTTCCTAAATTTTTCAAAAACATCGCACAGAAGTAAAACGTCACATTTAAGATACAAATCGTTATATTCACCCAAATTTTTTATATCAAAAGTTTTCCAAACATTTAAGGCATGCTCATAGTCTTTATCAGATATAGATTCAGATGTAAGTTTGTTGAAAAATTTTGACGGTTCTGGTAATTTATTCTCATCATATCGTTCCCAGGAATCTATGTAATCGTAACAATAAATGCCTTTTCTTCGAACAATATCAAATAAAGTATTATTATTAAAAAAAGATTTTAAATGTTTGAAATCTTCAGGGTTCATAGTCTTAACCAATTTGTCCATACTTGAGCTTAAAAAATTATATGAGTCAATAAATTTCAATTTTACAACATTTGTTGCATTGATGGTTATGAATTTTGTAAATGAAATATATTTCTCTTTAGTTCTCGGTATGAGATGAATTCGACCGTTTATCTTTGAAAGTTCATTAATAAATAAATGACTGTCATAACCGGATAAGTTATGAAACACTATGGGTATAAAAGTGCATTGCTTTGCATTTAAATTGCATATATCATGCGCAGGTCCTCTATATTTTCCAGTAAAGTGATCATGGTCCTTAACAATATTATCATTACACGAAAACTTATTTTTACAAATATGGCACTCAGTACTGTTGATAAAACATCTATGTTCATCCTCAGTAAGCGGTATCATATTTTCACTCTCTAATAATACTTTATATAATCGTTTTACATCATTAGTCAAAGATTTGACAAATTTCTTAGAACAATCTGGCCCTCGGTAAGATACGAAATCATTTAATTCGGGATTTGAATTACAACAAATATAGTAAGCAAAACACGTAGCCTCATGAACTTGAATATTTTCTACATGTGTTGATTTATGTTTGTCAGAATATTCACGCAATAAACTTTCAAAATCACCATAAATCACTATTGGTACTCTTTGAGTTCTTTCATAATTTATGAAACTTATTTCAGTACCCTTCTCAGGTAATATGGTTTGTATTCCGGCACATTCGTGACAATTCAATTTCTCTTCAGTGTGAAAGTAAATAAAACATTCATCACATAAATATATTTTACTTTTATGTTGGGTCAATTGCTTGTGTACAAGTTTTTCAAAGCTTTTAATTAAACAGAAATGACTCTTTCTATTGTTGCTAATGTAAAGCAAATTGACATGGTATAAACGACGTGATTTTGTTTTATATAAGGGACCTGTAACTGTAACATTATTATCTAAACCGTATATATTGATACTGATATTAGAATTGTTTATTTCAAAGCGCTTAATGTCATTGAAACTAGGGGGAAAACTCATGTCAGAAATATTAAATAATTCGGAATAATGTGGATATGAAGAAGTTCTGTTTAGATTGGTCTTTGCCGGAAACGTATCAGCTACAATACACCAAAGAAAACAATGTTGGTCTTCATTTTTTATGTTTAGGCATGATTTAGTATTGACAATACGTTTAGGCAATGGTAAATAAGAACCACCTCGCAAAGGATTATATTTTACGATATTAATTTCTAAATGACTGATAGACTCAATTGTCCAACCTGACTCAGACAGTTCAAATTCGGAACATTTACAAATAAGTTTACCACAAAATGATTTATATAAGGACAAAATATCTGTGTTTTGCACGACTAAATTATACTTTGTGTTAAATGACTTTAAAGATTTTTCATAATTTTTTGGTAATATATACCAAACAAATAGTTCAAAATTAACTTTTACCGATTTATGTTTTTTCATCTGGTCTTTGATAAGGTAACAAATCGTTTCAGAAATTTGTGTTAAAAATAATTCAAGTGAAACGTTAACCATTCTAGGATTCACTCTATAACTGATTATCCGATTTCTAAAAGCTGTAGCTATTATATGAACATTATCAAAACGTGTCTGTAATAAGCAATTCGATTTGTGTAGATTAGTTTTTTTGTGTGCAGAATATTTCGGAACTGAAACGTTACAGACTTCACAGAAAAACATATTTAGATAATTGTAATTGCAAAAACTATCTTAAAGTATTTAAATATTCTGGATTTCGGATATTAATTTCCTGTAAATTATTATTAAAAAACGAAATTTAAAGTGGATAAAGTTTAAATGTAAAACAAATTACAAATCGAATATTATAATTAAAATAATATCGAGTATTCTCAATGTTGAGATTTCTCAGAATCGAGTATTTTTAATATCGAGTATTCTGTTTCTTAGTATCGAGTTTTCTTAGTATCGAGTATTCTTAGTATCGAGTATTCTTAGTATCGAGTTTTCTTGGTATCGAGTATTTTTAGTATCGAGTATTTTTTGTATGAATTTTAAAGTGGATGAAAGTTTAAATGTAAAACAAATTACAAATCGAATATTATTATTAAAATAGTATCGAGTTTTCTCATTGTTGAATTTTTCTCAGATCGAGTATTCTTAGTATCGAGTATACTTAGTATCGAGTTTTCTTAGTATCGAGTATTCTTAGTATCGAGTTTTCTTAGTATCGAGTATTCTAAGTATCGAGTTTTCTTGGTATCGAGTATTTTTTGTATCGAGTATTTAGATTTTTAATATTTCATATATTTGAGCTTCCTGTAAATAAATCACAATTAATAATATAATGAAAATAATATTAATAAGTATATTATATGGATTACATTTGTTTAATAAGTAATGTTTTAGTATAAGTCAGTATCGAGTATTCTAAATATGATATTTTAAAGTGGATGAAAGTTACAAACAAATTACAAATCGAATATTATTATTGAAATAGTATCGAGTATTCTTAGTGTCGAGTATTTAGATTTTTAATGTTTCATATATTTGAGCTTCCTGTAAATAAATCACAATTTAATACCTAATGTAAATAATATTGTGGATTACATTCGTTTAATAAGTAATGTTTTAATATAAGTATAAAGAAGAGTATATGAGTAAAATAGGTATCACAATAATATTATTTTATTCCATCAAATAATATTATTTGGATACAGAACAGGCTGCACGCCCTTAAATTCTGCTTTCGCTGCAGATACAAGATTATTAGTGGCGCGCCAAGTCGCTGAATCGGAGTATACAGAGGCCCTATACGTGAGGAGCGCTTGCTTCCATCGGTCCTTTCCGAATTTTTCAGCGTCCCTATGGTTATAAATACGGAGCTCGATATAATAATCACCGCTCCGTGTTAGGTCCTGCTGATAGGAGTTTCCAGAAGCTGTTCTTCTGGACAGGGACGATCGCAGTGCAGCTGCCCTCACCGGTTCAAGATCTCCCTCTTCCTCCTGTAAACATTGTTATAAAATAGCATTAGATAAACATATTTGAGAGGAGCAGAGGAGAGCAGTGGTGACCCAGTGGTAACGACCGTGACTTACAAATTGTAGGTTGTGGGTTCGAACCCAGGCTAGCGATTTACTTTGAGTAAATTATTTCGTCACCACTGCTCTCAAAACGGTGAAGGGAAACATCGTGAGGAAACCGGCATGTCCTAGAACCAAACATTTTAAGATATGTGCACAGGGCCCATGTATCCGCCACCCGGGCCCACTCCCTCTCACGGAGAGGCCTGTGTCCCAGCAGTGGGAACAAGCCGTCAGATTGAAATCCTATAGGTAATTATAAATCTTAAACACATGTTTGATGAAATATATATTTTTTTTACTCACCGAGGAATCAGCCACACAAATCCGCTTGATTTTCTTAGGCCTCTTTGGTGAAGTATCGGTTTCGGAATCAGACTCACTGCCAAATAATTATTTTACAGGTGGAGTTGAGGCCGCAGCTACTTTCTTCGATTTGCCTTTGCCTTTAGCCACTTTTATTTTCGGCTTTGTATTTCTTTTTGGTTTAAACGATGTAGAGGGCTCGTTGGGATGCGACTCTACATCGGATTCAAATGGATTCACAAATGTCGACCTAAAATAAAAAGAAATAGTATATAAGAAGTAATACAAATGAACGATTCCTAAAAGGATAGACAGAGTAATAGAACACTCTCTATAACAATTTTCTCTATCTGGAAATCGATCCTTGAATACTTAGAAAATTGAATAAGTCGTTATTTGGTTCTAGAACTCAGCGTCAATACTTCATGTTGTGAAATGGTAGTAACGGTTATTAAACCACTGCACGAGAAGCAAACAAAATAACTCAATAATAAATTTTAATTAGATCTGGAATCGAACCCAAAACTTTGCATTCGACGGTGACACTGATGTTGAATGGGCTACAGGGAACGTAAGAAATAAAAACAATTAACACATTAAATATTTATACCTTGGAGTCGAGCCAAAGATTTTACGTTCAGCAGTTATACTTGTAGTCTACATCATCACTGAGTTACTAGTAAGTTTAAACCCGTAAATAAACAATACTTAAAATTGGGAATCGAACCCTAGACTTAACTTTCGATTATTGCATTTACCATCACTAAATTGCAAGTGCAGTAAGTTATACAAAAAAAATAATGTGATACATACATACTTGTTGTGGAAGATATAAATTTGCACACTTAATCACTGAAGATGATGGAACTCGTCACCAACACAAGAACACCAACAATTCACAAATAACTGATTATGATTGATGGATGCGTCATTGAAGGGACTTATTTATAACACTTTTACGTAAGGTAGCGATTATATTAATATTTGCAACTATTGTTTTAATGTTTCACTAATATTTGACTTGTAAATTATATTTTCATCACTCCTTAAATAAGGTCTATAATCATTTGTTCTTTATTAGACACTATGCACACAGCCTACAATTCCATTTTTGGGGCGGTGGCGACACTCTGTCGCAGCAATCTGAGACGAAAATCTAAAAAGGAAGTTGCATGTACCTTGACCATTCAATATCGGTCTATGAAGTCTCACATTAAAATGGTAGCAAGAGGTTTTGTAAACACTTACCAAAATAAGTTAAGCCTAGACATTACATTTAGGAAAATGTATGGCATTTTACATTCAAGGATTATCGTAAATCTCCCAATCTTCAAAGCGATCCAGTATTTTGTCACATTTTTCGACGACACGTATGGCGCATTGCTTAAGAGCTCGTCTCGCTGCATCACAATGTAAATATTAGTTTATAAACGTGCTGCTACTAAATGTCCCAAGTGTCGCGGGTTCGATTCCCGCACGGAACAAATAAGTATTTGTTCCGGTCTGGATTTTGTTTTCATGTTTTATTTTTACCATTATTTAATTTAATAATAATAATACTCTGAAAAATGAGCAAGTATGAGCCTGGCTCAAAACATTCTTTAGGTACTTACTTAATGGTAAGGAGGTACGATTGGTGCAGTGGTTAGATTGACTTCTGCCCTACGTGTCGTGGGTTCAATTCCCACACAGCAAATATTTGTATGATCTACAACTAGCTCCGGGTCTGGCTGTCTGTAAAATGTATGTCTGTCAACGAAAGAAATCTTAGGATCGTATCGTTTTATTCTTGGCTTTGTGCTAATAGTCTGTTGATATCTATTATTTTTTAATAGCATAAAGTGTAACGTCGGTTCCCATGTGCCTAATGAACCTGCTGGAATTTATCGGGTGCAGATCCAAACTACTCGCTATTAAGAATTACGTTATAGAAAATAAAATAACACTGGACCTTGGAAATCAAACTGGGTTCCTCATGCTCAACAATTGCAAAATTAAAATCGCTAGACCAAAGAATAAAATAGATAAAATGCAAGTAAATTCTTGAACTACTAATTGATGCACTCTACATTGTTTTACCTAACTACTTTAAAAGCATCACACTTTCGTCAAGTAATATAAAATATAGGGACATAAGTTGATCAAACGAGTCGAACTTGATATGGTTGTTTATAAATTTTTAGTACACATCGCACCGTTGATTGAGGCATTCTGCATAACGCGCTATTATTTATTCCAATGTTCGACATCGCACCGTTGAATGAAATAAAAATATTCAGCCCGTATTGCAAATTTGAGGCAGACCATAGTAGTAGTGTATTATTGGGGCGTTCTGCATAACGCGCTCGAGCGAAGCGAGAGCAAGTGATGCAGAACCCCCAATAATACACTTCTCTTCTGTAATCTCATTGATAAGTTACAATCATTGATATAGGAGTTAACATCTAGAATAGGTGTGTTACACTGAAATTTGCATGTATTGTTAACATTTTCTCTGAATTCCGATGCAAACTTATTAGAAACAATATTTGGCAATTATACAATGTCGTTTATAAAGTAGTAGGTTAGTGGATTTCGTTCGAATCAATCGTGTGTCTGTCTATGTGTCCGTCTGTCACAACCAATTTGCTCCGAATCTTCTGTAGTTTTTTTTTCAATTAATTATGAACTATGATTAGATATGAAACTATGTCCCAAACACGGACATATGAGGTAAATAAAAAAAAATGAGTATGGGGTAATTTTTACACAACCTGCTAATAACAGAAATTAACAACAAAAATCTTTTGTTTCTAGGTAGCAATGCCAATTCGCGTCAAGGGCGTCCACATCATAAACTACTCCTGGATCCTTAACACCTTCTTCTACATCTTCAAGAAGTTCATACCCCAGGAGGCGTGGAAGTACATCCACTTCCACGGCAACGACCTCAAGTCCCTGCAGAAGCATTTGGACCTGGAGGTCCTACCTCCCAGGTATGGAGGCACCTGTAGGTCTAGTGCATCATTCGGAGTCTGGCTGAAGAAGATTAAGAAGTACAGGGACGAACAGTTTGATAAGGAAATGAAGAACCTGGGTTATGTTATAAAAGAGTGATATGGTTGCCTGATATCGGTGCAGCTCGTGGATTCTTATTCAAAATGGACTGATGGATGGTTTTAGAAAGCCATCTTTTAAATTATCAATCTGCCAAGCCTTTCAGCATCCAGTCTGACCGGATGCAGCCTATCATACCCCCACAACCCAGTAGCTGGGTAACAAGATATTCATTTGCAAGACTGATATCAGATATCCTGGCTGCCCTGAACGCCTGGTAAAGATATACAAATGACAGTTGGGACCGAGGCACGGACGATTCTCGGTAATATATACCGACCATTCGACTGTCGTTACAACGGATGTTCATGGTCTTATCTACGGAGCAAGCTCATCAAGCGATGCTCAACCTCAAAGATTAACCCGTGTAACTGTAATTATTAAGCCACGAGCTGATGCCATCGTTAAAATTAGAATCCTCGAAAATCATCTCATTGTTTTCCCATGAAAGCATGAGTTGTAAAAAAAACTAAAGCTGGTCCATGTGATGTATATTTATTATGCATTCAGTGTCATAAAGGTGTTAATTATTTATAAGATACTAATTTTGTTGTTTTTTTTTTTTTTGAAATTTAGTTGAAAATTTTAGAACCACACATAAATGTTTGGGTCCAGTCAATATGTTAATAAAAGGTAGAAAAATAAGATAATATTATAATGAACTTTGCTGCTTTGCTTTGGTGCTTTTTTTTTGTTTGTGAGGGTAGCATAAGTGAACACAAGTTTTTTGGAGCTCTCATTTAATATTAAATTAAAAATAGTTTATTAATATTTATGAACGTGCAAATTCACTAGAAGCCTTCAGTACCCCCGGCTGCACTCACTGCAACTATAAACTCTCCTCTCGCCTTCACCTGATCTACACAAATTTGAAATTCAAAATGGACCTATATGCCAAGCTAGCAGGCAGTATGGAAGATCTTGCTGCCACTTTTACTGCACGGATGGACACCTACGAAAAGGATCTGAAAAGCGTCAGTGGTAACGAGGCCACCCACAAAACAATAGCCAGCCTATCCCGAGAATTCATGGAGTTCAAGTGCCTCCTATGGAAAACAATGAACACACTGAAGACACAAATGGAGTTGCTGACTGTCGGGCTGGATCGTCATGAGATGGCGTCTCGCAGGCAGGTCTGGCTCCTCCATGGCCTTGCTGAACGGAGGGATGAAGACCACATCTCTCAGGCTATCTCAACGGTGGTGGACAAGATGAAGATACCAAACATCTCCCCCTCGGACATCATATCCTGCCATCGACTGGGAGTGGACTCAGGCAAGCCACGTCCTCTGCTTATAAGGTTTGCAAATTATAACCAGCATAGTGAGGTATGGCGCAGCAAGACTGTGTTGAAGGGTTCCGGTTTGGTTTTCTCGGAGTTCCTTACTAAGCCAAGACATGACGTTTTCCTAAGGGCTAGAAAACACTTCAGTGTCAAGCAGTGTTGGACCTCCGAGGGCAAAATTGTGATCCTGCTCCCAGACAATCGCGCCGGCAAATTGAGTCAGCGGCTGAACTTTAGCAGCTGATTACGTTGTTCCCGGTGGCTGCATCTACCAACGTGTCGTCGGATAAAGCATCACGCAGGCAAGCCAAATAATCGCACCCTCAACCTATTGGTCATAATCGTCATTATTTTTGTTTTACACCCTGTCGGTCACTGAACATTTTTCTACTCAGTTTTAGTCAAAGACCTTATACGTATTTCTTACTACGTAGTAAGAAGTATAAGGTCTTTGGTTTTAGTTATGACTTTTGTTATTGTCTATGTGTGACTTTGACATAATAATGTGCCATAGACTTAGTGAAGTATTCGTTCGGAAACTTGTATGTTTTGGGTAATAGTCTTTTGGAATTTGTTTTAATGTGTTTAAGAGTGCATCGAAGACTGTTATTTTGTTATTTTAGTATAATAATTTTATGGTTTTTATGTATATAGGTAAATAATTATATTATTTATATAGGCATTATATGTGTCATGTTAGATCATGTTGGTATAAATAGTTCTGTTTCCTGCTCTTGTTCTTGTTCATCTGATGTGAGCTATGCTAGTGCGTTCAGTGATGATTCTGTACACCTACGCGATCAACTATCTTCTGTATTTTCTTGCTACAGCAAATTTCTCAATATAGTTCATATAAATTCTCAAAGCGTTCCTGCTCATCACTACGATTTATTATCCTCATTCGACTCCGATCTTATTCATGCTGTTCTCGTATCAGAGACTTTTCTCAAACCTACACTTCCTTCAACGCCAATGATATTCAAATAAACAGATACGTTATACACTCACAAAACAATTGAAAAAAGTGTTCCGCGCAGCAGCGGCAGCACACATACACACTTTTCATTCATCTGACATTTCACTACAATGTCGAAAGGGATGGCTTGATAAAACAAACAAGAAAAAAAGAGACAGCTAGTGTTTGTCACTTGCGTGTGAATGTAAACAAACATTATTCTGACAACCAATGTTTTTTCTTTTTGTAACCTCCAAATATCAGAAAATTAGGAAAAAAAAATGAAATAAATTAGTAAATTGAGGTGTATTGCGTATTTACATATGGTATGAGAGCCCTTCTGTTTTATGTAATTTGGTATTATAATTGGTACACTTTCTAAATACACACGATGGCATTTTTTTAATTTTGTTTTTTTTTTCAACAAAGCGTATCGCTCTTCGCCATGCGTGACATAAACTAAAGACTAAATCATACAATTGTCTACTATTCGAGTCTTCACAATGCGCGCGCTTATAACATTTCTGTTTATTTGAATATCATTGTTCAACGCAATATTCATTGCCCGGCTACAAGCTGGTGCGACAGAACGGGCAAGGGATGTGGAGGAGTTGCCATCTATCTCCGTGGAGATATTACTTACAAAGTCATTGATCAGTCTCCGAGTAATTATACTAAATTTGCTGAACACCTTTTTATTGAAGTAACTTTTAACCACACGAATTTATTTTTAGGTGTTTACTATAGTCCTTCATGTCATATAGTTTATTTCCTTTCACTCGAATCAAAACTAGAATATTTTTCTTCGTTATATGACCACACAATAATGCTCGGAGACTTCAACACCTGTTTGATCAAGGATGATGTGCGCAGCCGTAAACTTCGGTCTCTGGTCTCTTCTGTCAACATGCATATCCTTCAGCTTGATGCCACTGATCATGCACCTCACTGTAACCCCTCACTTCTAGACCTTATCCTGGTTTCTGACCCAACCAAAGTAGCAACTCACGGGCAACTTGCTGCCTCCTTTTCTTATCACGATCTTATCTTTCTTTCTTATAAAATTCGCCCTCCTAAGCGTAAATCTAAATTTCTCTTTCTTCGTAGTTTCAAGAACATTGACCTGGATCGCTTGGGAGAAGATGCGGGCAATATTGATTGGTCTTCTGTTTATGATAGCAATGACTTGGACAGTAAGGTTGCTGAATTTAACAAGATAGTGTGGAAACTCTTTGATAAGCATGCCCCACTCAAAAAGGTTAGAGTGAAGCACCTTCCAGCCCCCTGGTTATCTGACAGCATTAAAAGTGCGATGTAGAAAAGGGATAAAGCTAAAAGGAGGTACAAAAAGAATCCTACTGATGAGAACTGGTCTCTTTACAAGAAGCTGCGCAATCGGTGCGGTCGTTTGTGTAGGGATGCTAAAAGGCGCCACATCCACAACTCTGTTCAAAACTTCAACACAGCACAAGTATGGCAATTTCTTAAATCTCTTGGTATCGGCAAAACTGCTGATGACAGCACGCTTGATATAGACCTTACTGCAATTAATCTACATTTCTCAAAATCACCGGTTACTCTTGACGCCAACGTTAAGGCTTCCACTCTTGACGATCTCTCTAAGGTTCCTATGCCAATGTGTACTTCATTCTCTTTTCACCCAATTACAGAAGGGGATATAAAGCGGGCCCTCACATCTATATCCACGAAGGCGGTGGGTTATGATGGTCTGCAACTCCAGATGCTTCTTCTTATCCTTAATGAACTCTCTCCTGTTATCCTCCACATTATCAATTACTCTTTCTTTTCTGGCTGCTTTCCTTCGGCATGGAAGAAAGCACATGTTCTGCCTCTACCCAAAGTCCCTAAACCCTCGTCATTTTCCCAGTACCGTCCAATTTCTATTATTCCAATATTATCCAAAGTCCTTGAGAGTGTTGTTAATAATCAGCTGTCTCATTACCTCTCTTCAAATTGCCTGCTAAGTCCTTATCAATCTGGATTCCGCTCTGGCCACAGCACTGTATCGGCCCCAGTTAAAATAACTGACGAAATCCGACTGGCCATGGAAAACAGGCTCCTTACAGTATTGATGTATCGATTTTACTGGAATTTAGCAGTGCTTTTAATTCAGTTGATTTTGACGTCCTCTTAGGTATCCTATCCTCTCTTAATATATCTCCTGCTGTGATCGAGTGGTTTAATTCTTATCTTCGGGGTCGCTCGCAATCGGTTCGCTCAGAGGAGGCTGCCTCTGACTGGTGCGATCTCGCTGCGGGTGTTCCTCAGGGTGGCGTCCTTTCTCCTCTTCTTTTCTCTGTTTTTATAAACGCTATCACTAAGGTCTTAACTTTACACTTTCATCTCTATGCCGACGACCTGCAGCTTTATCGCCACTTCAAAATAGAAGATCTCACTGGTGCTGTCGATGCCATCAATAATGATCTTGAAAACATCTATCAGTGGGCTAAAACTTTTGGTCTTTTAGTGAACCCAACTAAATCACAAGCGCTCATTATTGGTGGCAGACATTTCGTCAATTTACTAAGTAACCAGCATCTCCCTCCAGTTTTGTACGATTCTGTCGCTATAGCCTATACAAAAAAAAAAAAAAACTTAGGTGTTTTCTTAGACTGCAACCTATCTTGGGAACCCTTCTGCTTACTTCCGCAATGTGAACGACATTGCGGAAGTAAGCAGAAGGGTTTTTTGCTCGTTTCGGTCTCTGAAGCGTCTCCAAAAGTTTCTGCCTTTCTCAACTAAAGTAACTCTTGCACAGTCTCTTCTTCTTCCTCTCCTTGACTATGCTGATGTCTGCTTCCTTGATGCGACTGAAGAACTTCTTAATAAGCTTGAACGATTGCAGAATTTGTGCATCCGCTTCATTTTTGGCCTCCGAAAGTATGATCATGTGTCGGATTTTCGGAGGCGGTTAAAGTGGCTGCCCATTCGGCAGCGCCGAGATACACACTCTTTCTTTACTCTTTTCTGTGCTTCACAACCCTACCTCTCCTTCATATCTTCGGGAACGCTTTGAGTATCTTGTTCCGAGAGGAAAATCTTGCCGTTCCTCATCATCTCTTCTCCTTCGTTTTCCTTCCCACTCATCAAGTCGTTACGCTGGATCATTTACTGTTCGTGCTGTCCGCCTCTGGAATAATCTACCTCACTCCATACGGGATAGCCCTTCGTTGGAAATTTTCAAGAAAAGAAAAAGGGAACATTTCCTTTCAACATGACGCATAGATGATTATGTATATATTTATTAATTAAGGGTTTTAGTTATATTATATAGTATGTATTATATTTATGCATTGTGTGCTTTACACGTATTTGTTTAGTTTATATAGTTAGTAAGAATTTAAATGTTAAGTTTTATTGTGCACTTGAGTATGCTGTCCTCATTCAATTAAAAATCTCTATGACAATGAGGTTTGCTGTAAGAGAACCCAATTATGGGTTAAGCTCGCCTTTGTACATAAGCTATCCTTTTGAATTTGTATAAATGTGTTTTGTGTACAATAAAGAATAATAATGAACAGTAATAAAAATAGTTGGCACCTATGTAGTTTGATAATAACGCGACTTGTCTTAATTATGTGCCTTTAAACATGAATTTTAAAATGTGCCTTAAAACAAAAGGTTTTAATATATAAAATGTTGAGTCAAACACCTAAATGTAGTTAGAATTTGTAAGATATTTTGTGATACTTCGGAAACCGTTATTTTTTATTAAATATTTTTACAATGTTGTGGAGTTGGAAATGTTGTTTTTTTTTATTTCCAAACCTTTTCAGACAAGCAACTTAATTACTTACTTGCTTGTTCGTAATTCTTGTATCGCAAAATTTTATTGTATTTAATTTTTGCTTGGATCTGCAAATGAGAATGAGATTAAAAATACAATCACGACTACAGAAAACATTTTGTTTCATAACAATAATTGAGTTGTTAAAATTAAATTAAAACATGCTATTATAAAATCTGTGTAAACCTGTGTAAACGAATAGTTTTTCTTATCTTGTAAGTATATAGCTAGGTCGGTTGAAACTATTGAGATTTCTATCTAATGTTCCCAAAAACTAAAATCACAAAATTGTGACACACTAATGCAGAGTTTCTGAGACGAATGTGACATGCTGTGATTGGGTGAATTTTATTACAGCAATAGTGATTGAGCAGCCATTCGCTTGACATGCGTTAAAGTGACGCTGCGGTAATGTCTACCAATTGAAACATGTAGTAAATATTTTTGTACCAGGCGGACGTGATCGCTTGAGGTCTGGAGTTTGTAAGGCTGCTGCTCAAAGCTCGTTGACGCCATGTACTTATGGATTATTCTTCAAGAGTTCTGAAGCCTGGGCGGTTGATTGATGGCTGCTAGATGTTGGTAGGTGAATCAACCAGTCCAGAAAATAAAAGATTTAATTCTTCATGACTACTTGCGATGTTTTTGCAGGGTTTTCGTTACACAAAGTTGCGCAGATTTGACTAATATATGATAATGGCTACAAACTGCTCAGTGCGCCTGCGCACTATACTTCTACGAAACTTTACCGTAACGAGGGCTTTGATTTTGCGTACGCGCAGTATTTTTATTTACAAAATTTTTCATTATATACTTATGCTATAAATCGACAGGATCCCAACCAGGTTCCCACCTATATTCCCTGAAGAGATTCTCCAGGAAGAATGGGGAATGAAGGGAAATTCTGTCGATTTTTGGACTTAGAAGCTATTTTCTTCTAAAACTATACAACTTACTACTAGGATACTATAAGGGCCTTGAAGCCCTTCTACTATTCTTCTTTTCTTTTTTTTAAGTGGGTAGTCAATTAGTAAACACTAAAATGTTTTCGTTCCGTAAACAGCAAAGTATTAATATTGTTAGAACTGTCCGTACAATATAAACACTGTGTGAAAACTAAAAGCAAGTGTATGTGGCATACGTTTTATCGTTTGCAGAGTAATCCGTGACTGTATTTTAACATAAACAATAAGTGATCGTTTCATGGAAAGTGACTTGGCAAATTCTAGTTCATGTGAAAGTGGGTGTTTCGAAAAAACATTTTGTTTTGTCAATCAATCGAGAAGTCACTTGAACGCTGATAGCTCGATGACACACCAATACATAAATTTCAATCGATTATTCGAAGTGACCGTGGCCAGGTTCGATAAGCGACGACTGTGACTCGTAAAGATTCGAGTTCGATCCCCAGAAAGGGAATTGCTTTTTGCATTTTTTATTTTTTGTTACTATTGTTTTTTACTCAGAATGCTCTGCGCGGGTTGTAATGCTACTATTCTCGTTACACAAAAGAGAATTAAATGCTGCTTAAGCAAATGTTCCCTCCAGTACCATTTAGAATGTGTTAAGTACGTTGAATCATCAATACCTAGGACCAAATGGACTTGTCCAATTTGCGTCTCTGGCCGACACGCTAAGGGTCACACTGATCACGTGGCTCCTGAACCAGTTCCAGTGCTTTCTCCTAAATCGAGACCGCCTAGCAGTAGCCAAAATAAGCCAAAAGTTGGTCAGACACATACACCAGCTGAGAAGTCACCAGTTACGCCCAGAGTGGCACAAATTGGTGCTGAGGTCAACTTGCAAGACACGATACTCGCAGAAATTCGTAAGTTACGCCAGGAAATGAACGAAAAATTTTATAGTCAGCAGGCTTCTCTAGCGAAATTTGAAAACACTCTAGCTACGGTCCAAAGGAATGTAAATGACCTATCCTCGAGATTTTCTTCAATGTACGAAGACTTAGAAGAGTATAAGAAGACTGTGGCTTTTCTCTCCGATGCTTATGATGATCAAGCCGTTTTGAATGCTAAGTATAACAACTGTAGTGCTGAACTCCTCAAAAACAACGCCATGTTGTGTGCCCAAGTGAGGGAATTAGATACTAAATTGCACCAAATGGATCAATTGGCCCGTGAGAGTAATATTGAGATACAGTGCGTGCCTGAACACAAAACTGAAAACCTATTAACTGTCGTGCAACAGTTGGGTAGAGTTGTGGGAAATGAACTTCACGATGGTGATATACAGTCATTTCATAGAGTTGCCAAAATGAATGCAGAAACAAATCGTCCGCGTAGTATAGTTGTCAAGCTAATCAGTCCACGCGTTCGCGATAATCTTCTTGCTGCAGTCAGAAACTTCAATAAGAAGAATGAGTCGGATAAGTTAAACTGCAGCCACATTGGCATTGGTGGAGAGAAGCAGCCGATTTTTGTAACGGAAAATCTGACTATGGCCAATAAAAAACTACATGCAGCGACAAGAATCGCTGCTAAGGAAAGGAAATACAACTCTGTATGGGTTCGGAATGGTCGCATATTTGTAAGAAAAGATGTAACATCCAAATCTCTCCTCGTAAAAAATGTTGAATGTCTGGAATCTTTGTACCTTTTAGACTAAATTCTTAGCATATTTAGCACGATTTTTGGTGTAATTTGAATTCAAATTCAGTTTTGAAGTATATTATCAAAATGTAAGAGGCTTACGAACCAAGACAGAGGATTTCTATACAGCATCTTTGAATTTTAATTATGATATTATAATCGGCACGGAAAGCTGGCTTAATGATACGGTGTTTGACCATGAAATTTTAGATAACAGATACAGAGTGTTTAGGCGAGATAGGTCATCTACGGTGTCCTCGTCTACAAAAAGGGATGGCGGGGGGGTCTTTATTGCAATTCTAGACAAATATGAGGTTTCACGGAGATTAAGCTGGGAGTCCCGTTGCGAGGAATTGTGGATCACAATCAAATGTGAGCCCGTGTTCCCTAAAAACGAGTTTTTTGCTGACTGTACAAAATCGTTTCAACCCTTCATTCTGAAAATACCACAGCTAGCTGGATCTCGCCGAGCCGCGTCTATTGACACCTTCCCCGTGGTCGCGACGTACCGGGAACCCCTGCAAAAAAAGGAAACATTAAAAATCATCACTTCAAAATTCTTAAAAAAGCACCTTAGGGAGAACGAAAAAAAAAAAACCTACGCTACACTACCCTACCCTACACTACCCTACACTACCCTAACCTACCCTACACTACCCTACCCTACCCTACACTACCCTACCCTACCCTATCCTAAGTTTTAATTTTTTGCACATAAGCCTTCTGCTAAATAGTCCGAATAAAGCCTAAAAATTTGGTTTGGATAGGTGAGCCCGTTCTTGAGTTTTAAAATAACAACGAAAAGTAGCATTGATTTTTATACATATAGATAGATTTACATTAAATGTATAGTATAGATATAGATGGGGGAGTTTATTCTGGGAAATCATGGCAATGGGAAGAGAAATGATAATGGGCAACGACTAATGAACTTCTGTTTTGAACATAATTTAAAAATAACAAATACATTTTACAAGAAAAAACATAATAGAAGGTGGACTTGGATCTCTCCCAATGGTAAAGTCAGAAATGAGATCGACATAGCCACTAACATACCCAAAATATTCAGTGATGTCGCTACAGTAAACAACTTTAACTTTAACTCTGATCACCGACTTTTAAGGGGAACCATTATATGCAAAGACCTAAAAATACCACGAAGGAAATACAACCAAATTACTCCTAGAACAATTACACTCGTGTCACAACCAGAATTAAAAGAAATGAAAGAATCTCTAGATAACATTAAAGAACAATGCAATGTACAAGATAAATACAATATCTTGGAAAAATCGATACTGAAGGTTCTGGAATGTTCAAAGAAAAATACAAAAGACAAATTATTAATATTCTTCCATTTTAGTTCTTGCTTCTATACCAGCAAGAACTAAAATGGAAGAGCGGAAAGAATTGATAAACAACAGAAAAAAGAACCGTAAACAAATAGCAAAAATTAGCCAAGAAATATCAAAATCCATTAGAAAACATAGGAAAAAGATTCGGCTAGAAAAAATAAGGGAACAGATCCAGAAAACTGGGGGTATCAAAAAAGCCCTAAAAGAGTTCAAGGAACATTCTAATTGGATACCAAAAATTACAAAAAAAGACTACAATATGAATATGTACACCACAAAGAAACGTCAAGAGATTTTAAAAACAGCAACCGAATTCTACAGAAATTTATATACAGATATAGACAAAACTACGGATACGCCAAGAGAAGACAACGATACTGTTCATGAAATAACCCCACACATAGTGCAGAGTGAAGTAAGAAAGGCTATTGAAACACAAAAAGCAGGTAAAGCACCCGGAGACGACAACATCTCAAATGAACTAATAAAATACACAATGGACCAAATATTAGAACCTTTCACGAACATATGCAATGAAATCCTGATTTCGGAGCAGATACCATCTCAATGGACGTCATCCACAATAATATTATTACATAAAAAGGGGGACAAGAACAACATGAATAATTACAGACCAATTAGTCTGGTGGCAAATTTATACAAAGTTTTCTCAAAGATAATATTGGAACGGTTAACCAAAAAACTAGACAATAATCAGCCTAAGGAACAAGCAGGATTTCGATCAGACTTCTCAACTTTAGACCACATACATGCAGTTAAGCAAATTATTCAGAAATGCAACGAATATGATCAGCCGTACTATCTATCATTCGTAGATTACAACAAAGCGTTTGATTCTTTGAAACACAGTTACATATGGCAGTCACTGGTAAACCAGGGCGTGGAAAATAAATACTGCAGAATAATCAAACAAATCTACGAAAATAGTACGGCGAAAGTGCAACTAGAATGCATTGGAGACAAATTTAAAATTGAAAAAGGCGTTAGACAGGGAGATCCGGTGTCGCCAAAAATATTCAATGCAGTACTTGAAAATATATTCAGACAACTTAACTGGGACGAATTCGGAATCAATATAAATGGAGAAAATCTTCACCACCTAAGATTTGCAGACGATCTCATTCTTTTCGCAAGAGACCCAACTACACTACAAACCATGTTACAACAATTGTTAACAGAAAGCAATAAAGCAGGATTGTCAATGAATACAAGTAAGACTAAATTGATGACAAACAAGGCTAAAATTAAAATACAAGTGGGACGAGAAGAGATTGAATATGTTGATGAATACATATACCTGGGACAGACCATAGCGGTGGAGGATCAATCAAATAAAGAAGTGGACAGAAGAATAAATAATAGCTGGCAAAGATACTGGTCTCTCAAAGAGGTTATGAAAAATAAGAACATACCTGTATACGAAAAAAGAAAAGTCTACAACACATGTATTCTTCCATGCCTCATATATGGTTGTCAGACCTGGCCATTCTCACAAAATATCGAGCACAAATTAAGGGTGTGTCAAAGAAGCATGGAAAGAAGCATGCTGAACCTAAGGCTTAGGGACAAATGGAAAGCTACAAAAATCAGAAACATAACCAAGGTGGCAGATGTGAGAGAAAAGACAAGAACACTGAAGTATAGATGGACGGGACATATGTGGAGAACAAAAACAGACAAATGGACAAAAAAAGTTACAGAATGGTACCCAAGAAATGGAAAGAGACAAAGAGGAAGACAGATAAAGAGATGGGAGGACGATTTACCAAAGGAGTGGCGAAAAACAGCAAAGGACAGAAACAAGTGGAAGGAATTAGAGGAGGCCTATGTCAAAAGACAACCTGACCTGGTAGCTGATAGTTAGTTAAGATAATATTAAATTTAGATAAGTTAGTAGTGCATAGTTATCATAAGCTAGATGTAAGATTTAATTTATAAAAAAAAATTATTGTAAACAGGTTACAGGGAATAAAGGCTATTTTTATTTTATTTTATTTATAGATATAGATTCAAGATAATCAACCGTTCCATTTTAAATACACTAGCAACATCCACGATAGGCCTATTAATATCATACTAGGCGACTTCAACAGCCACAGTACCGCATGGGGTTATGCTACTAATAATTCGGATGGTGATGCAGTTGAAGAATGGGCAGAGGCAGAAAACTTCACCTTGATTCACAACGCTAAACTCCCAGCTTCCTTTCACATTGGTCGATGGCGCCGCGGCTACATCCCTGATTTAATTTTTGCCAGTGGTAAAGTTAGTCATATCTGCAGAAAAACAGTGCACGAGGCTATACCAAGAACCCAACATAGGCCAATGGGTGCTGCGTTGAATCATCCGTAAAACTGTGCCTTTCAGGCCACGTTTCAACTTCTCCAAGGCCAACTGGCAGAAGTTTTCCGATGGTATTGACTCCAGGCTACTCAAACTAGATTCCGTTCCGAACAACTACGAGAAGTTTGTTGATATTGTTTGGGCCGTATCCCGCCAATACATCCCACGAGGTTACATTCCAGGTCTGGGTAAGGATTCTGCCTGACTACTCGCTGAGTACACAGGCTCATACAGCACAGACCCGTTTTCCGAAAACACCCTGGTGCTTGGCGAAGAACTTTTGCGGGAAATAGGTAACAGCCGCAGGGAAAAATGGATGAAATTGGTTACTGAAATAGATATGACTCATAACAGTAAAAAGGCCTGGAATACGATCAATAAACTAACTGGTAGCACCCCTCAGGCTTCGAATCCAGGCCAAGTGACCGCCAATCAAGTTATTCACCAACTACTCCTTAATAGAAAACCCCCACATCGGATACTCAAATCAAAAAAGCTGACTGCGGTTAATGACACCACCAATTTAACACAGCCATTTACGCTATCAGACATAATATATGGACTTAAAAATGGCAAAGTTGCTGGTTTTGATGACATTACTGTCGATTAATTGAAACACCTCGGACCAGTAGCTGTATCCTGGATGCTATCACTATTCAACACATGCCTCGTAGACTATAAGGTTCCTAAACTGTAAAGACGCGCTAAAGTGATAGCTCTTCTAAAACCAGGAAAATGCCCAAAATACCCTAAAAGTTACAGGCCCATTTCCCTCCTATGCCACACGTTTAAACTCTTTGAAAGGCTCCTACTAAATCGCCTTACACCTCTTATCGAACCACACCTTATACCTGAGCAAGCTGGCTTCAGACTAGGGAAGTCGTGCACCAACCAGACTCTCAAACTGACGCAATTTATTGAGGACGGGTTTGAGGCGAAAAATGTCACAGGTTGTTTTCGTTGACCTTTCAGCAGCCTATTCTATTGAAGATCAGGGAAATAACAAAAGACACAGGCTTCGTTCAGGTTCTTAGCGTCATGTTGAATAACTGTCGCTTCCAAGTCCATCTTAATATCAGCAAAAGCAGGTGGCGTTGTCAAAAAAACGGGCTCCCACAAGGCAGCGTGCTGGCTCCGGTACTATTTAATGTTTACACAAATGACCAGCCTAGCTCTCCACTAACTAAATGCTTTCTATATGCAGACGACCTTGCTCTGGCCGCCCAGACACATAGCTTCGAAGAGGCCGAACAAAGTCTAACGGAAGCTCTGGAAGCACTTGGAAAGCTTTATGATGAAAATGCCTTAAGGCCAAACCTATCCAAAACCCAATCCTGTGCTTTCCATCTACGCAACCGTCAGTCCAATAGGTCTCTCAACATCTCGTGGCAAGGCGTTGCCATAGACCACTGCCCTCAACCCCGCTACTTGGGCATCACCCAGGATAGTTCCTTGACATATAGATTCCACTGGTTTCAAACTAAGCTAAAAGTCGGGACTAGAAATAACGTATTACGTCGCCTAACATCCACGGGCTGGGGAGCATCGCCGCAGGTTCTCCGTACTTCTGGCCTATGTCTGTCTTTTTCTGCCGGGGAGTTCGCATGTCAAGTGTGGCATCGATCCGCCCACGCTAGGGAAGTCGACATGGCGCTAAATGATACATGCCGCATCATTACTGGCTGTTTGAGACCTACCCCGCTCGTGATGTTGTATCCACTGGTGGGCATAGCTCCACCAGATGTTCGGCGCGAAGTGGCCAGCCGCATTGAGAAGAGGAAACAAGAACGGGACAGTCGCCACCCCTTATATGAACATCAATTCCAACCTGCACGCCTAAAAAGCCGCAAAAGCTTTTTGAGACATACGACCTCCTTGGAAGCCAGCGCAACAGACGAGAGATCTACACTGTGGAAAAACGCACATCCTGCCCCTCCATACTCCATCACTCCGGCAGAGAATTTGCCCCCTGGACACGAACTGCAGTGGCCAATCTGGAAATCCCCAAACCGATTGTGGGTACAGGTTGGTCGCTGCAGAAAAAATCTGGCCAAATGTAGTCTCATAGACCCATCTCAAACACAGTGCCAGTGTTGGGCCCCGTCGCTGGATATGACGCACCTCCTTGTCTGCCCTTCGTGCCCAGCCACCTGTACCTTTCAGGACCTGAACGTGGCAAATTACAGAGCGGTCCAGGTGGCTACTTACTGGTCAGACAAAATTTGAGAGTAGTTGAGTAACAATTTGAGTTTATCGGCACGAAAAGATGAAGAGAGATATAGATTAATTACGAAATTGAATCATCAATCAACAAAACAATAGATCTACCGCAAACAAAAAAAAAGTCACAGCACAACAAATACCTAAATTAACTGCAAAAATTACGTCTTACAACACATGAATCGTCCGTTCTAAACAAAAACACGTCTGATACCGGCGCTCGCGCAGTTAACTCGCGATCCTTGAGCGAGAATCAACACCAAATGTGTGATCATGTCGGAAAACGCCGGCTGATAATACGAAGTTATTTCGTTTTATTAGTCGTGTAGTTGTGTCGTGTCGTAAAGGAAAAATAGTGCTGTGCCTGGATAAAGGATTGTGAAAAAAATGCTGTGGATTGTTAAGTGATTTTGTGGGACTTGTAACTGAGGTATTGTTTTTTGTTTAGGTGGGTAATTACGTACTATTTGGCTTTCATTTTGATATTTGTTTTGTTTTATTTAGTGTAACCTTACCTATTTGTTTTCTTTAACATTCTTATCTTCTACTTTTATTGTGGAATTAGGCAATAAGAAAATACAGAACATCATTTTCAATAACTTGTAAAACATGTATATTGACATTTAAAAATAGAAAATTTAAATAAGTGACTTTAAAAATAAATTATGAACAAATAAAAATATACAAACTTGAAGAAGACAAAAGACTACACAGAGACTCAGACATGACATGGAAGACACATATTGAACAAGTATGCACAAAACTAAGTCGTTATTCATATGCTTCGAAAAGTTATAAATCAAAGTGCTCTTCTGTCTCTTATTATGCATATGTTGGTTCGACACTTAGATATGGTATAATGTTCTGGGGAAATGCCACTGATAAAGAAACCATCTTTAAAGCTCAAACGTAGTGTATTCGAGCGATTTGTGCATTAAAATCAACTGAAACATGTAAACCGCACTTTATTAATTTAAAAATATTGACTTTCCCATCATTTTACATCTATGAACTAGCATTGGACATAAGAACTAACTTAAATAAATATGAAACTTTAAAAAGTGCCAGTACACTCAGTGCAATAAGCCATAGAATGGCTATGTTTGATAAGAGTGCATTTGGCCCTAGAATTTATAATAAATTACCTAAGTACATTAAATATTCTAATAATTTCAATTTATATAAAAACCAATTTAATAAGTATTTTATTCAAAAAGCTAATTATTCTGCTGATTATTGAAATGAGAAAATAATCTACTAATTAATTTGAGTAATTGTTTCAATAATAGAATTATATCATTCTATTATTGAAACAATTACCAGTATAGATGATGCAATTGGTAATTAATATTGTAATTTTATTCATTTTATTATAATATTTTGCACACCTGCCATAGTAGGATATGGTCTAAAGAACTTATATAAAAATGTCACCCTGTAAACTAACCATATTTCGCAAATAAATGATTTGATGTAATATCTATAGTTTTCTGTACTATTTTTTTTCGGTTCAGTCTTGCATTGTTTTGAATTGTTCTTGTCTGCTTTTATTTTAATTATCAAGAGTTGAATAGCGTTTAATTTAGGTCTCTGGTGGGGGCATGGGCTATTGTATTTTGCACCAGAGTACTAGGAATCAAGAACGCTAAGGAGTTAAAAATACAATACATTATGCAAATTCCACGGGGATCAATTAACTACAAAGTATCTATTATATATCCGTCTTACTTATAAACTTAGATTAGAATGAGATTTGCATTACTCCAAGGATAAGGTGGGACAAACAAATTTCAGTATTAATAAACACGGCATAAGGAGGGATATAATCCCTTTCCTAAAAATTAAATCTGAATTTAGTCTCGGACTAAAAGTTACACCCTGGTGCTAGCTAGTTTAAGAGTAGTGTATCTATGGCGACTACAATTATTGTTTGATTGATGTTTTGTTCGTTGAGATTTGATGATGAACATTTTTGCAGTCATTCCTTATTCTTGTGTTCTCTCTAGTAATATATCAAAATAACACAGCGTAAGACTAGACAGGAAACACTATTTCAAGAATTGGCATGAAGGAGATCTGGTTAATACCTAGTTTTTTTGTTATCATCCGTGACATTAGTATGGTTATGGGGTAGGTACACTCGTCATCAGATCTATCAAAGCACTCCGAATATTATATATTTATATGCGTTCACTGACCTAATGTTTGAATTGAATACAGTAAAGGTGTTTAGACATATATGTTGGTATCTGGTTTGGTTAAGGCTGTTTAGAGTATTGAAATCTGAAGTTCAAGGTTCAAAAGAACACGAAAATAAAATACAAAATACTTCAATGAGAAAAACATACACATGGCAGTAACTTTCTGTGGACTTCTGCCCAAGCTTTAGTCTTATTCCTGTTTGTATTTGTAAAACTACAATTTAATTCTTGCAGTTTTACTAAAAACTAGTTCAAATGCGCCTTAACCTGCTATTACTTTGGAAAAACATTACGGCCCAGTTTTTATCCGTAGTTAACTCAACCAATGGTTAAATATGCTAACCAAAGGTTTCAAAAATTGGTAAACCGCGTTTATTTGTCAGTTGTAAGTCAACCAAACTGCCAAATAATTAACTCGTCAACTTATTTGACCATTTGTGAGGCTAACAACTGAAAAAATTGTATTTTACCGTAATTTGCAACCATTGGTTAAGTTAACTAGGGATCTAAAAACTAGGCCTAGGAAGCTCCTACATGTGTATCTACAAAATTACCTTTACGTTAATTTAAAGTTAAAGGTTTCATAAAATACTAGATTTCATTATTTATTACTATTATTTTTATACTGCTGCAAATCTTTGAGCATTAAAATAATTAATTCTAATACTTGGGCTATTATAAAACACAAAATATTAAAAATAAATCAATTTTTCATTTCCGCATATTTATGATAAGGTCATCTGTTTAATTTGACTTATTATCGACATATGACATATGATGGTACCTTGATGCACCTTGCATGCAACCCTCCACAGCACCTATGCGCCATTTTATATTAAGTCGAGGTCTTACAGCTACAGTTAACATTTCCACAAGCTATTATAACCAGCGCTATTGCGTTTAAAGTTAATTAACCCCTGCATTCACGACACGTAAGAGTGTCAACAAGACGTTACACAAGGCTGAACCAGGGTTAATGTCATGAATGTATGCAGAGCCTGCCGTGAGTCTGTGCATGCCTTTACAATGACTGTGTTGACACACTTGCGAAAGCAAACCGTCCGATAAATACTTGTGTCCAGATGTTAGGGTTATTTAACCTCGCTATTCGTTATCAGTGAACTTTGGCTTACTGATAACCAATTAAATGGTGCGCACTATTTCTGAAAGGCTGACAAAAATAAAATTTTACTTAACCCTGCAGTAAAATTACGCGAGTGGTCGCGGATTACATTTGTAATACGTTTTAAAATATGAATAAAACTGTGATAATTCTGATTGTTTTTTTTTAAAGCAATGATAATTGTTATTTTGCATTTTTATTATACGCACCTAAAAAGTATTCTATATACCTATTTAAATGAAGATAACATACAAAAAGTCTACCAAATACTTTGATTTAAATAAATCTAAACAATCATTAGAAACATTAGGGTTAATACTTAATGCACAGTTAAATCTTATGATAAATAATGGTAATGGTGGTGTGATTGGTTTACTGAAAAAACAACAGTCAATCAATAAACCTTCTAAATACCAGATTTGACAACAGATTAATATGAAGGTTTGCGGATCTAAAGTACATAATTATTATAAAGAGATAAAAAATGATTCGTAATTACTGAAATTATTGATTCGATTATAAATATTTCACTAATTTAAAGCTACAGTTACACTGTGTCTTAGACCACTTACATCCTGGCAAAATGCACAACTCCTGTGGGGCAAGGCAGGCCGCGGTAAAAAGTTAGTCTGTAATAAAATATCTGTCGTTGATGGTGCTGTTGAGAAAAATTGGGTTGTTGAAATAAAAAAATATAGTATTTTTAAGTATTTTAAAACTTTATATAGTTATAACTTTACATATTTTTGTTACGAAAAACTCTTGAATATTTAAAAAAAGTTAAATTTATATTTGACTTTATTTAAATAATATAAGGCTTAAACATTTGAAAATCGATAAATTTTTTAAAAGTAGTATTTATATTCGCGAGCTGGCTGACCAAAACCAGATGTAACCTTCGACTGCATAGCATTATTTTCTTCTTGTTTACGTATTTTTAGTTCGCTTCTTAAGCAGTCGGGTTTATTGTATTTTTTATTTATAACTTTTTTTATCTTTTTGACCTGGTGAAGGATTCGGGGCTCCGCTGGATGCGGGAGGCGTCAATGTGGCGAAGCTTGGGGGAGGCTTATGTCCAGCAGTGGACGTATTTCGGCTGATATGATGAACATTTTAGTTATTTTTTTTTTTCGAGTTAGGTACATTTAAACATATACACATACGTGTTACATATTTTTGAAATCACCTCTTAAAACCCTTTAGTTTGATACCCCACAAGATGACTCTGAAAGAAAAAAATAAATTGTCCATCAAAATCCGCCATTATTCTATTTTACAATTTTAATGTAGCCTGTGACACTCGTACGGTTAAGACGAATCGATTGACGTTAGAATCATTAATATCGGCCAACGCGTTTGGTCTCTAGAACGCCACATAGGAACAAACATACATACATATAGTTCTCGCCAAACTTCTTGGCAGCCCCGAAGTTGGCAACAATGGCTGCGCAGTAGTTAATCTCATACAAAAACAGCACCGTTTCGTGCCTCGCGCACCCGCTAAACCAACTTCAGGGCGGCCAAGAAGTTTGGCGAGGACTGTACCCTCCTTCGGCAGTCGGGGAAAAAAAACCACCTGACTACGAACGCACCACAATTGGTCGCCATGTTGGTCACGTCATAATACTCAAGGAATTTCATGATAGTACATTGTCAGCTACATGTGAAGTGACTAAAAATATTCGAAAATTAGTGCAAAAATATTATTTATAACAGCTAATTTATTTAGTCATGTGTGATAAAGGATTCATATAGGTTAATTCCGATAATATACCTGATGGACGATTTGGAAGTTTGAGCATAAATAAAATAGTCGTAATGAATATTACTGGTCATTCGACCGGTGTATGATAATATTGTTTATCAGGTACATTTAGAAACATAATTGTGATAAAGTAATCGTTTTTACATATAGGTGATAACTATTGGTGTAAAATGAACAGTAAACAAACACGATTG
The DNA here is from genome assembly GCA_949775005.1 of Orthosia gothica. Lineage (NCBI taxonomy): Eukaryota > Metazoa > Arthropoda > Insecta > Lepidoptera > Noctuidae > Orthosia > Orthosia gothica. The sequence goes on from OX459038.1 coordinate 3,566,268, forward strand.
GCGAGCAACTTCGACTTGGATATCAAAAAAACTTCATTAGATACTACCACTAAATATTATTCAAGCCGAAATGTGTGGCAAATGCTTTTATTAATTTTTGAATAAAAGCTTTAATATTTTGGTATTTCACATTATTTACATAACCCTTATTAATATTAAACACTATATAATATACCTACTTATTTACAAACACTAGAAACTTTTTAGAAGATTATGCGTGTGTATTAATATTAACTCAGTACATTTTCCTTACACAAATTCTACAGTAAATAACTCTTAAATGCTTCGACCGATTTTCACAATTCAAACAGAAATATTCGTTTTACGCCTATAATAATTAAAATATTTCCATAAAAAAAACATGTTTTCAAGGTACGTAATTATACAACAATGTCAACTTTGCCCGAAAGTGCCCTTACAAATTTACTTTTCTCAGTCTTTAATGATCGAACTAAGAAACTATTACGAATATAATACTAAAATAGAACAAGATAACAACATAACTAAGACGTTTTAATTGGAATCCAGTTAGAAATAAAACATTTCTCAAAACTTGATTGCTACGTTTTTGTAGTATTCGTACATACTGGTACGAAGCATGCACAATAACTTTTTAAGGTTTGATATTTTTGATATATCCTCAATATATTAACGATAATACCAAAATTTAATCTGTTAAAAGTCAAAACATTGTATCAGCTGTGTGCTACAATAAGTAGAAATGAACATCGTCACGCCACGGGAACTGTCGGTGTATTTTCGGTACCGGGTCAAAAAATATATTTTTAATTTGATATTACTTTGTAATTATAGCGCAAATAAAAAATAAAAAACTTTAAAACAATAAAATCAAACCAACTTCCAAAACAAAACACTACAAAACGAAAAATCAATTTCTTTTCCGAAGTCGGTGTCGAAAAACGGAAAACAAAAAGTACCAAAGACACCGACTTCAAACAATAAAGTTATTTTTCGCTTTGTAGTGTTTTGTTTTGGAAGTCGGTTTGATTTTTTTGTTAAAATGTTTTTTATTTATCTCTTTTTAGTTCTGGTAGGTACATCCAAATACCATGAAAATCATTTATAGCCAAAGTTTTCATGACGATTCCAATAAGGCCAAACACGACTAGGATCCATTTTTTTATTTCGGAGTTCCAGTGCCTACCTTCCGGCTTCATCATCAGATCAGTTCGACGTTACCATTTTCATCAGTACCATTTATTTATAAGTATTTGCTTCATAATAGTCGCTTGACTATTCAAGATATCAACAGTAGGCCCTATCAGAATATCAGCGATATTACTTTTTTTGGATATCGCTGCACATGCTGAGATAGGAGCCTTTTTGGTCTCGCACAGGGTTTTTATTTTATTATTGTTTAAGTGTATGCTTATTTTCTTGTGTCTCCTGTGCGGATCACAAATAAATATTTTTCTTTCTTTCTTTCTTTCTATATCTTATACCCGTGACATACTTAGCATTAAGGAGTTCCAGTGGTCATCTGTGGTCTTCTTCATCAGTTCCACTTCATCAAATGATACTTTCTGAGTGTAAATGATTGCATTGTTGATAAAACATGGATAATCGCCGGTTGGTGTCACATTTCACCCTACATGTCTAACAAAAAAAGAAAGAAAAAGTGTTTAATTTTCACAAAACGACATACAATATAATTACATGCTTATGCTAAACCCTTAACAATAGCAGTGATCCCATACAAAGAAACTGTCCCAACGTACTGTACTGATTAAAAGAAAGAAAAGACAGAAAGAAAAAGTGTTTATTTGTCACAAAACGACATACATACAATATAAAAACATACTTATGCTAAACCCTTAAAAATAGCATTAGTAGTATAGATATATAGATGGTGATCTATCTATCGCCGTGGAACGGAACCGAACGCGATCGATTTACAAAATATAATCGGTTTACTCAGATGAAAAACGCTAGTTACGTCGGTTTCTTTGTATAGGATGAGGCATCTGTATGCTAGTATTATATTATCTCTGATAATAAGTAACAAGGCCTCTGCGAGCTGGTTTCAGTCCCTGGTATGCCTTTCAAAGGTCCGGGACCCTAGGGTCCCGAAAATCTCAAAAAAAATTGGATGAAATATAATATTGAAGGTAGGTTCTATACAGGGAAAATTTTTGAAACGGTGCAGTAACCGATGCTTTCACCTCGCCACTTCCCGTTACTTGGGGGTCAGCTTTCCTGATCATGAAGCGCCACTTGTTCCGCTGATAATCATCGTCAGTAGATAGACAGCTCATCTTCATGTCCTTCTGGACACTCGTCATCCAAGATGTCCGCTGTCGTTTTTTTCTCTCTTTAAGTTCACGGAATATTTTATTTAGAATATATCTACTTGTTAAGGAAAATATTCCGCGAGCTTTTGAACCTCCCAATGTAAAAGCTGAAACCCAAACTAATAGGCGTATTATTATGGCCCAAAGGACAGAATTTCTTCATCAGATATGTAATCTCGAGATTTATTGTAACATAAACATAAAAATTACCATAACCTTTTTCCCGACCACCAATTTTAATAAAACAAAGACTAAATGTTGCTCAAAACTGAGCTTTATCTAACCGCGAAAACCCCAAGTAAATCTGTTCAGAAGTTTTGGAGATTAGCTTAAACAGAAAGACAGACGATTTCTACTGTTTTATTAGATGTATAGATAGATAATATAAACCGACGCATTTTTTGTTACGGAGGATCTACCTACTTCATTTGGGTACATTTATGTATCTTTACAGGTTGACCAGAAACCAGTTTTTCTACATTTTTATACAAAACAAGCACTCCACCCGCGAATTCGTTCGCGTGATTTCGTTTATCCTATAAATGACTGTCTTCCCGGAGAGTGAATTTAACTGTCTTGGATCCCGCAACGAAATTAATCAGAAAAGAATAACGGAAGAGTAGGAAAAATTAAGAATTTCCACTTCCCTCCATACTAAGCAGTAGACAGAACAAACAAATCCAATAGGCACAAAGGATCGTTAACAACTGGGATAAGCCCAGTTGCCTACACCACGGATAAAAATCATCATTAATATTAACATTTACATAACATTGTGAGCTCTTATATTTGATTCCAATAATTGAACGCAAAAACGCTGGAACGCACGGCAATTTGTTCTAGTTTCCATAAAGTCCGTGTATTAAACAACTCTAACAGCTGTGTCTTTTGTCAGTGTGTAGACAGATCAGTAACAAAAAAAAAAGCCATAATAGACATGTGTTACATTAACACATTTTTAGGGATTTTACATGGATTGGGATGGGATTTACATTTTTTAGGGATAACATTTATTCTGAAAAAAAAAAACGAATTTTGTGAAATGCTATATATATATATATGGGATGAGAAATCCTAAAATAAAAAAAATAAGGAAAAGTGTCACAACAATCAGAACAATATTGGGAAAAAGAAAGTACTTCCAGAGCGGAACCTGATTTAGAAACGAGCACCAGCAAACCATATAGAAGACAAGAAAATACAAATTTTAGGAGTTTTATGAGTAAAATAAAAAATAAACATTTTAAATATCGATTTCAAAGACAAAATTAAAATGTTTTGTAGTTATGTAGTGAAAGAGTGCTTAGAATTTATTTTTGAATTAGTGCAAAAACAAGAGGTATTTACGAATCGTTCGATCGTCATTTACCAATGGCTAATGTACAAAACGTTTTTGGCTTAAATATAATGCAGTGGAATACGCAAAGCTTATGACCAAAACTTATGAACTTAAAACTTTTGTTATCTTACAATAATAATCACATAGTCAGATATGCGAGACTTGGTTGGGACCTGATTCTAGTTTACAAGTAGTAACCATCTATAAGTAGTAACCATCTACATCGCAAAGACCGAGAATATGGATACGGAGGTCTTGTTATCATGGTGCCTAAATCTATTCAGTTCAAGAGAGTAGCTAAAATTATGTTAACCGTGGCATAGAAATGGTATGTATTAGATAATTGAACTGTAGTCAAATTAAGTTTTTAATGCTGGTGTATTGTCCCCCGTCAGTACACACTACCCAATCTGACTGGGCTAAAGTTTTTTCAACTTTTAAACACAATTGTTTAATAGCAGGTGACTTTAATGCTCACCATACCAATTGGTCGAATAGAAATGACTAGAGGTGGACAAATATAAGATACAACTTTGGAACATTTTGTTTCGTTAAATAATGGTCAGTCAACGAGGGTGAAATTGGTTAACAATGTTGCTCAGCAAATGTCTTCAGATATTTAATTTATGTCGAGTGACCGTGGTATTTATTCAAGATCTACTTAAGTTTCATAACACTCCACAATCCATCTTCACATCTTTTGATATCGCATCAATTTGTGTAACTCATTTTTATATATATTCTTTGTATTATTACATCTGGAAAGCATATTTAGTTATCTCTGACTGTTTTAAATATCTAAACTTAAATTATATTCGTAATTTATAATTCTTCTTGTAATATTTTTCTACTGTGACGTTTTCATCTGACATGACATCTGTCTGTCTATTTTATTTTCTTAAAGCCATAGACATACCATAGGTACCATGGACTATAATACCTAGACCTTTCCTTAAGCTAGTTGTACATTATTGTAAGGTCAGAGCAGACTGACCCGCCTTTGTAAAGCCGTTTTTATTCGTTCTGGTCTTATTGAGATTTGAATTTGAAATTTAGAAAGGATTGCAAATCGAATGAAAAACGGGTTTCAGATTTTTGGCAGGCTAGAATCTGGTCTGAACGCCGACAGTGGGTGATACTGAGTACTTTATTACGAAGTGTATTTTCTATTCTTAAAACTCTTTAAAAGCCTTAAATCTAGCTTGTGTAATAATTTATGAAGTGCTCTAGTTTAAATATATATTATTATTGTGTTATACTGTGTATAATTTGCCTACCATGTTCCTGCATATCTGCGGCGTGTAACGTCACAGTCTGATTCCCGAAACACCTTGCTGCATATCTACTGCACGTGGTGTATGAGCTGTGGCAGTCAAGTCTACAGTGATGCACGAGACCACAGCGCGCCCGTTTCAGCACGCGCAGATTCCTGCTGCCTACTCATCTACCGACCTGCTGACTAGGTGCACACACTGATAGTGCACCATTAGCCGTACCATCACACCGTGCCACGTCCTCCTGCCTGACCTGCTGACTGGGTGCGCGCACTGGTAACCATAGACATACTAAATAATATGGACTGGAAATACCTACGAAAAAAACTTGCCTACCTAAACCTCAAAATGTCTCATAAAATGGCCGCCGATTCTAAGGTTGTGTCAATCAAGCAACACACACACACTCACAAATCTCAATAATACAATATGTAAACAACCATTTGACAGCAGGACTACCACGAACACAACCACAAAATTCGGCACATAAAATGGCGAATATGGCACGTACCTACAACCGTCACTACGTCATAACAAAATGTTGCCATAATGAGCAACAACTGAAATATTGTTGTCTCTTTCATCAAAAACGATTACTACATTAGAAAGAATGAAACAAAACGATGTTTCACATTCTGTATCGTATTTCACTCATATTTGTATAAGCTAATGTATGTATAGAACATCGCGGCGCCTCCATATATTTCCTATCTCAATGCTGGTAACGCACCATCAGCCGTACCATCACACCGTGTCACGTCTTTCTGCCCGACCTGCTGCCAGATTAGCTTCCCACGTCGAGCGAAGCCAGCCCATAGTTTTTTATACTTAATATCCTTTTATTTTTATAGCTTTAATTTAATTTTTATCTTGATTTTACTAACGTGGCTTATGTTTAGCTCCACTGAGCTGTACGTAACGTTACATGACATAGCCATGTGTTGTGATTGGCAAGTTACGAATTATAAGTCTTGGAAATGATCACCTGATTATTAAAATTAAATTAATTTTAAAATACAACGAGTACATAAAAAACGTCAATTGTGAAATTGCAAACTGGAATGATTATATAATAAATAATTAGAAAATTATTACTCTACAACCTCTATGAAAGTTAGTAACGTTCAAATGGAGTATAATAAATTTATTTAAGAAAAACTTAATACTGCAGCGGATCTTTACATGCCGATGACCAAATAATTTAATAATCCTAGTAAGAACCAAATTAGCTATTCAACGAGCTAGGAGTCAAAATTGTAAGAAATACTGTGACGACATAAATGAATCAACATCTATATTGGAAATGTGAAAGCGATTAGGATGGTTAAAAGGACGTCGGTCACCTGTGACGTATATTAAAAAAGAAGCTCTTTCAAATAGTCTGGCTCCTGATTATGTGAATCCATGCTCACCAGAGATACGATCAGTTAATGATATGTTAGAAAACCCCTTTACTATTCGAGAAATGTATACTTGTTTTGTTAGGGGTGGTGCTGCAGGAACTGGCAGGTGTGACGCAACATAAAGACGGGATGATTTAGCAAACTCGTTTATTATTTTTCACAAAAGACAAGATGGCCGTTGCACAAAAATAACAGATAATTAGCGTACGCATAGATCGGCGTGTAGTGGCAGACTGTCGGTGTCAGGGGTTTCAAAGTGTGAACCGCCTCTAAGGCTAACTTATAACTAGGGATGTATCTACATTACTAATTTCTTAAACTATTGAGCGCGTCGCTTACAGAACAGTTTAAAAAAAAGGTATCGCTTCAGGTGAGGATGGGATCACGTACTCAATGATTTACTACCTACCGCATTGTGCTAAACTACATTTGTTAAAATTATTTAACATATTTTTTGTAACTGGAGATATCCCTGTGCAATGGCGTGACATCCGGTTAGTGCCAATACCAAAGAGAGAAAACCCTACGATGTATTGCAAATACATGAAATCTCTTTGATTTCATGTATTTGCAATATTTTACACAATTTGATAACAAAGCGTTTGGAGTGGTACGAGGAGGGATCAAAAAGTAGTGAGAATGAGATAGAATATAATGACTATTGATAACTTAATAATTTATTTTTCTACATAGTTTCCGAGTCTCTCTACACACCGAGTCCAGCGCTTTTCCAAGGCTTCAATCCCTTTCACAAAAAAAGTTTTGACTTGGTCCTGCAAAAAGCTCTCCACGGCATCCATCACCTCGTGATCGTATTCGTGCCTGTTTCCCCTTAAGTATTTTTTCAATTTGGGGAACAAATAAAATCGCCAATTCGAAGCCAGCTTGCTGAATGCCAGCCATCGCAACTGCCGACCTGTGCGCGGGTGCGTTGTCGTGATGAAACAGCACTCCCCTTCGAAGTTTTCCTCTCCTTTTCTATTTGATGGTATTCCTCAACTTGGGAATTAAAGCTGCATAATATTGGCCTGTAATAGTGGTTCCCCGCTCCAGGTAATCAATCAACAATATCCCTTCTGAGTCCCAAAATATTGAGACCATAACCTTGCCAGCCGATGCCACGACACGAAACTTCTTCGGGGTCGATGATGACGGCCGTTTCCATTGCGATTTTGCAAATGCAATTTTGTTTCTGACTGTCGGTTAACATTTTCGGCACCCATCTTGCGGAGACTTTTCTCATATTCAAAGATTGTTTCAATATGGATTGAATACTTCCATATGAAATGCCCGTTTCTTGAAATAAGTACCGGGTAACTCTTCGATCGCTCAATAAAATTTTCTCGACTTTCGCGACATTTTCTTAGGTGACTGACGTCGATGGACGGCCGCAACTATGTTCGTCTTCCGTGCTCGTTCTCCCTACTTGAAATTGAGAAGCCCATCTTGCGGCAGTGGAATACGGCGGAGCAGACTCTCCTAATGTTGCCTCCAAATCGCAATGAATCTCTTGCGTCGTTAACTTTTTTAAACAGAGGTATTTAAGACGGTACCCTGACCAAAAAATCCGCATGAGATATGAGCATTCCTATTGGTCTAGCGGCACTGGTGGCGCATGAATTACAGTAGTGAATACGCCCAGATTTTAGAATAAAATCTTTATAAAATCGAATTTTGGTCTTTTGAAAAAAATAATTCTACAAAAATGTTCGTTATTAAATTGTCTATCCATTAGTGTTAGTACAAAAAATAATTAATGAACACTTTACGAGGAGATGCATAATATCAATATTTATTTCTCATTTTTATGTTTTTTTGGAACGAGTTTAGTGAAATATATACAACATTTAAAAAAAAACTAAATCTACCATTTTTGAATCAATATTATGTAGAATTATAATGTATTTTTATTAATTGATATTTCTTTTTAAATAACGAGTAGATAGCTCCTAAAAACAGCACACAAAACGGCTTGCGGCGCTTTGCTCGGGGTACCGCCTTAATAACGGCTCACTCTTCGTTTTTCTCCATTTTCGAGAACACGTTCCGACACGAAGCAAACAAATGACTACATTCAGAAAAAAACAAAAGATAATCGAAGATTTTTTTCTTTATTAATATTACAAATATGTATCTGAGCTATGTCTGCCATTATTTATTTTTTACCCGACTGCCGAAGGAGGGTAATGTGTTTATCAGTCTATGTATGTATGTATGTAAGTATGTATGTATGTATGTTTGTTCCTATATGGCGTTCCAGAGACCAAACGCGTTGGCCGATTTTGATGATTCATACGTCAATCGATGCGTCTTAACCCTGCGAGTGTCATAGGCTACATTAAAATTGGATAATAGAAAAATGGCGGATTTTGGGTGCCATATTGTGGGAGCCCAATTTTTTTTTTTCTTCCAAACCTATCGTGTGGGGTATCAAAATAAAGGGTATTAAGAGGTGATTTAAAAAATATATAACAATTACATGTTTAAATGACAATGACAATTCGAAAAAAACTAACTAAAAAGTTATAAATAAAAAACTTAATTCAAAAAATCAAAAAACCCGACTGCTTCAAAAGCGAACTAAAAAGTCGTAAACAAGGAAAAAAAACATGCTGTGCAGGCGGAGGATACACCAGATTTTGGTCAGCCAGCCCGCGAATATGTATCCTCCGACTGCACAGCATGTTTTTTTTCCTTGTTTACGACTTTTTAGTTCGCTTTTGAAGCAGTCGGGTTTTTTGATTTTTTGAATTAAGTTTTTTTCTTACCAAGGAGTATGTCGTTCTCACTACTTTTTGATCCCTCCTAGTATGTAGAAAATAATAAACTACTAACACCGTTTACGATTGGATTTAGGAAGGGATAGTCAAGTTATAATTTAATTTAGTTTATTTCAAAATTCAGACAATTTACACTCCACTTCTTGTTAGTAACAAAAAATTTATACATCTAGTGTTAGTAAAAGGTACATTACAAATCAACTAAACATTTACAAAATATTTCCATTTCATATTGATAGTCACTTGATTTAAATTAAAACCACAAATAATCAAAAATATGTATGTATTTATTTCACCTTGTCATACAAATACAAATAGGGTTTTCGAATAATTCCCCCACACTACCATGTTTTTTGGATATTGAGAATGCATATATTAATTTATTGATTAATGAACTAATAGTAAATCTTGATGAAATAAAAAAAAAACCTGTTGATAATTATGGAACTTTTTGACGGAGAGACATTTAAAATTAAGGATGATCTTGACGAGAATGTAGTACATATCGTGTCGAGCATAAAAAGTCGAGATTTTAACACGAGCGATGTAGCCAATTTCGACGTGAGCCGAAAGCGAACGTCGAAAGCTACATGCGACTGTTAAAATAAAGCCTTTTTATGCGAGACATGCACGATTCTTTTGCCACTGCCTGATGAGCTTACTTTATTAAATGCAAATAAGGTCCAACTTAATTCATAATAATCCTTTAGAACTAGTCATATCGTGTAGGTATTTGGGTTTTTACTTGATAGTTATTTAAGATGGGCTAAACATATAAATGTATGTTACCAAAAGACACAAAAGCATCTTAATTTACTTAAAGTCTAGGCGGGGTCAACATGGGGGGATCATCCAAAACATGTGCGTAAACTTAACGTATCTTTAATTAGAAGCAGAGTAGAATAAAATCCATTTATGTTTACGTCTGTCCGTTCGTCCGTCCGTCCGCAGCTTAGACCAGAGACTCTTTTGAATTTTTCTTTTTATTTAAGGAATTTTATACATATAGTACATGTAAATTCCATCGTACCCAAACTAAAATTAATCTACTTACTAAAGTATGACTTACGACTAAATAACAGAAACATCGCTTTAGCGGCTTCAGACAAAGGAGAAGACAATATCTCGTGGCAAATATCAACATTAGTTCTGCACAAGTAAAAAGTTCTTATGAAGAGCTCGATCCATAACAACATTTAATCGATCGTAACGGACACATTCCACCTGTGGATGAACGTCTTTAATCACACCGCACGCCTCACCCGTAACTCCGTAATCTCCGTGGATCCGTAACAACAATTAATGTGTGCGGCAGAGTCAGGTTAATCCTATCCAGGGTATTATTGTCATAGCCGTCGGCATTACTTTTTAAAGGTCGAGAAGACAAAACGAAATCTCACGCACTATGCGTGAGATTTCGTTTTGTTAGGAGGTAGGTATCCTATCTAGGGTAGGTAGGTATGTAGGATAGGGTAGGTAGGTATATAGAGTAGGGTAGGTAGGTTGATATTTAAGGCAGGTGGGTATGTAAGTAGGTAGGTAGCCAGTTGACAGGAGCGAAGCCGCGTGGGACACCCAGTATTTAATAAAAAAACAAAGATTTATAACATCATGATTAACGACATTGTGAAGTGTGGTTAGTAAAAACTTTGCACGTGTTTTGAAAACCAGTTTGTATTAATCCATAACAAGAGGCACGTGTATTTCTTGTGTATCACCTGTATACATCCTTACTAATATTATAAAAAACTTTATTAGATAAAACACTATACAAAGCAAAAATAAATTAAATTTCTTTATTAGTATTTAAAATAAGTCAATAAACGAAGAAACGAAAACAATTAAGTACACCGTCTTTCGAAATTGAAGTTGTTATTCACTTTGTTGTGTTTTTATTTAGAAGTCAAAATAAATCCTTACATCGCTTAGTACCAGTTATTGTGTATTGCTATCGAACAAATTTAAATATTTTTTAGAACACTATTAATTCCGTGGTTAGAGTTTGGCAACACTTCCAACGGTTTGTTTGACGTTTTTTAAGCCAGAATCTTTTTTTTTCAGGCCACAACTACTAGGATACCATAATGTATGAGTGCTTCTTGGAAATCGGCTTCGAAGCCGAAGTCAACACGAAAGAAGATCCAGAGTTGATGGAGATTGCTTACGAACAATGTAAAGAGAATGTAGCTACCAGGGCGACAGCCATCACTGAACTTAGGCAAATGATATTTGGTGAGTTTGCCGCTTGTTTTCCCATTTCACTTATTTTTTCTAAACAATGCAGTTGATGAAATTCTATGCTTTGGCTAATTTAAATAAAATTAAATGTCATATAAATTAAAGCCCATCTAGTCTTTGAGTTTTGAACCGTACACAGCTTTTTCTTCTGTCCTTACATGGCTGATTCATTTTTAAATTGATAACTACGGTTTTTGGTATGACTAAGGCGCAGGCCACATAGAACTGGCGTCGGGCGCGGACATGGCACGAGCGGCTTCCTATTCCATTAAAAATTCATACAAAATGCATGGAAATAAAGCGCAATTTAGGACACACGATATGTCGTTGCTCGGACGTGGTTATGACGCGCCAGATCATCGCTACATTTCTTACCTATAACTGTCTATTTATTAGCTGTCAGATATAAAATAAAGGTATCACAAGGGTCTAACAGAAGTGTACAGTTATTTAAGACAGATATTAATGATTACTTAGTTAAAGATCTTTTTCAAAGGTTCTTTGTGCTGTATGTAACCGATTTAGTCAATAACCTCAGGTCATTGACCCATTAACCGAGGTTCATAACATTGTGACATTGATCTTAACCGTCTTTTTATTCTTCGCCGCAGTCAGGTAAAAAAGTGGGCTTTTTCATTTACTAAATAATTTATTGTTTCAGAAAGAGGTGAATGTCGTCCTCTGAGGACGGATGACGAATTCTTGCTGAGATTTTTGCGAGCCAGACATTTCATTGTACCAAGAGCACATAGATTGGTGAGTACCTTTCTGTATTCTCTTGACTATCCAACATCTGCAGATAGATATGTAGCTATCTAACTAGTGGTGGTCATGGTGCATGGAGTTATCGTCTTCGGTCTCCACAATTCTGCGACAAGAGACGTTTTGTGTAATTTATAGAGGGTAAAATAAAGCTAAAACTAAGCCGTCAACATGTGGATCCATTTAAATGAATCGGTAAGAAGATCGTCATTACCGAATCAGTTTATTTTCTCATCACACAGGATTCGTCACTCCCTCGCCAGATACGAAAGGGCAACCTATCATATGGTTCAAAAGACCGCACGCTTTTGTTTTTGTTTTTATACTAGTTCGTTGTCATCATCTGCCTAGCCTTTTCCCAATTGTTGTTGGGGTCGGCTTCCAGTCTTACCGGATTCAGATGAGTACCAGTGTTTTACATGGAGCGACTGTCTATCTGACCTCCACAACCCAGTAACTGGGCAACACAATACCCATTGGCAAGACTGGTGTCAGATCTCAAGCTTCTGACTACCCGTAACGACTGTCAAAGATCTTCAAAACCCACATACACTATGTAAAAGGTCAATTGCCATTTACCCACACTCTGGTTAAAATGGTAATCTGCGCTCAGTGCTACTTGAGAATTTTGTTACAAGATCAACAATCTATCTATCTAACAAATAAAACTAATCTAAATATATAAAAGCGAAAGGTCACTCACTCATCACGAAATATTGAAAACCGCTTGACGTATAAAGATGAAATTTAGCAGGGAGGTTCCTCAAGTGACGTAAGTGAGCACTAAGAAAGGATTTTTAGAAATTCCAACCCCTAAGGGTTGTAAAGGGGGGTTTGTATGAAATTTCTACAGTTTGTAAGTTGGACATGTGAAATTATATATTTAAGGTCTTGGCTGATAAAAAGAATTCATGTATTTATTGGTTTTTGGCGATTCCACCCGTAAGGGGGAAAAATGGGGATTGAAAGTTTGTATGAAACTTTTACGGTTTATAAGTTGGACACCTAAACATTTAGATTTACACTTTTAGTTGATAAACATAATTCATGTATTTATTGTTTTTTGCATAAAAGATATTATGAATACTTAAAAATATGGCTTTAGTGAATTAAAAAAAATGCATGTAATTGTTTTAGCTACTTATTTGTTTAATTGCTATCAAAGTTATTGCTTATCTTGAATTTTTGCCAAAATAGTAACATAAAAGTGTTACGATATATATATATTTGGAATGGTCTATTTAGTTAGTTTTCATTTGATAGAAGAAATAAATGATATCAACCCCTTTTTGGTGAGCCATATTTGAAAATTGGTAATCTATGTCACTCCCTTAATTTAAACGAATCCAACTACACCTTATATGTCATAATCCGTCAAGCCGTTTGGGCTTTCGAGCGTGCCATAAAAATGGATATACATACATACTTACGCTCGACAAACATTACCCGCCCGCAGTCGAGTAAAAACTGAGTTACAGTCAAACAACTTCCCTAAACTGAGAATTCAATCCGGAATTTCAGGTTCCGTCAAGTAATCATAACACAAACATAACATGATTATTATTGATTGATTGATTGTTTAATTTGATTATTTATTACTGATGTAAATAATTTATAGGTAAAATACTTAGCTTACCGCGAGTGCTACTGCTGGGGACGAGGTGCTGGGTCCGACTCTCGAGGTCTTTCGGAAACTGTCATTGGGTTTGTCCACCTGGAATGTCTCAGTAGCAGTCCGAAGTCTAGATTTGTGCCCGTTTGATGGCAATAGCATGTATATATAAAATACTTAGAAGCGTTGAATATCATATTTCCTCAGTGCTACTTAAGTAAGCTTATGTTAGTTCAAGCGATTCTTGATCGTTGTATCTTTGCTTACCCATCAAGCTATTAAATACAGGTAATACCTAAGCGATGACGTTGTTTTCTCAGAATCTTGAATGTGGAGATTTGATTACGTAGCAAATGCGTCAATTAATAACTGTTAAGAACATGTTTATTTCCTCCGACTTAACTTCTACCTGCAAACTGAACATTTTGCGGATCTATGACATGGGCAGCTTCACAAATATTAAAGCGAGGCGTCTTTGAAAAAGAAGGCATTTCACACTTATCATCATGTGGGCCGCCTGCTTGTTTGGCACACTATGGTATTTATTTATTTAAATGGATAGATAGACCAACAACTTATTCGCAATTATATTAGGTACAGAGTAAAGATTTACAAGATGGTACTGTACAAAACGTTTAGTTACGTTACAGGCATGCATATTGTAATTCACAGACCGAATTTTAGGGTTCACCCTTGTTTGGTATAACAACGTTTTGTCGGAAATCGCTTTGGCTAATTTTAGTAACAATAAAGTCATTTCGTATAATTATTCATTTGACCGAATAATTAATTGGTAGATTTTTATTTAGCATATTTATTTCTTTGAAATAATGTCATTTGACCGAATTTTCAAAAGCACTAATTTTACACGAAATCGGTTAGCACGGCGTTTTGCTCGGGGTACCCGCCTTAAGCAACAAAGTCGACGGGGCTCCTATTTCTGTCTGCAGGGTCTAAAGTAACCTGGAGGCTCTCGGGCCTCGACTAAGGGGGCTCTTTAGCGCATGCTTGGAGAGGGGCCAGTACCCACTTCGTTGGAAGGCGGGGAAACTGGTCCTCATTAAGAAACCGGGGCGCCCTGCGGACTCTCCGTTCGCTTACCGGCCCATCGTGCTGCTCGATGAGGTGGGCAAGCTCTTTGAAAGAGTTATTGCAGACCGCCTCGTCGGGCAGTTGGTGCGGGTGGGTCCGGATCTGGCCGAGAGCCAGTTTGGTTTCCGCAGGGGTCGCTCTACGGTGGACGCCATCATGCGCGTGCGAGCCCTCACGACGGGGGATGCAGTGGCCCGTGGTAAAGTCGTCTTGGCGGTGTCTTTAGACATCGCCAATGCCTTCAACACTATGCCATGGAGCTGCATCAGGGAGGCACTCCAATACCATCGGATGCCGCCCTACCTCTGTCGCGTGGTCGAGGCCTATCTGACGGACAGGGCCGTCATCTACCCCGGTCACCAGGGAGAGTGGAACCGGCGAGAGATGTCGTGCGGTGTCCCACAGGGATCGGTTATGGGGCCGCATCTGTGGGACATCGGGTACGACTGGGTGCTGCGCGCCGATCTCCCTATTGGTGTCAGCGTGGTATGCTACGCTGACGACACGCTGGTCCTGGCGCAAGGGAGATCACACCAGGCGGCGGCTGAAATAGCGACACGCGGGGTTGCGATAATCGTCGAGAGGATCCGGCAATTGGGACTCGAGGTGGCCCTGCACAAGTCCGAGGCCATGTGTTTTCACGGTCCTCGGAACGCGCCACCGCACAGTGTGGTATTTTCATGATCTAGACGGACATTATAAATTATTGGTACTTGTCTGAACAGGTTTAACACTAGTGTGTATTGACTGAAGACAAGTTATACTACAATGGACAAAGGTTTATTTACCCAGAAGTCGTGCCGAACAATAGATACAAGGGTCGGAACGGCCGCCTACCTGCGCTTCACAGACACGTACGCCTCGCGCTCGTGTCATTCGTCTGAGTTTGCTCGATGAATATGCTGTGTTTGTGTACGTTAATAGTGATTTTTTGTTGTTATTGTTTCCACGTGAATCTCAAGGTAAGTTTGCATACATATTTTCTTTAATTCGTGTATAAATTTTATCGTTAGGTCCATAAGAATAGATCAAGGTATTTATGGTAAAAAAAAAAAGTTTTTTAGTTTGTACTTGAGTTTTAGTTTATTATTCCGCATTATTCCGATCACGTATTATATTCTAATGAAAGAACCATCTTTAAGCTATACGTAACAAGTTTATTTGTTGGCGAAAGTTTGCGACACTCATACAATTATTTTTTATTTTCAGAATGACTCCGCAAATATCGCGACGTTCGTTTTTCGATGTTTGGTTTGCAAACGCAAAACAAACGAGAATGGATGCCTTATTACATCATATTCTACAAGAATTTGGTGACCCACCCCTCAGTGATGACAATTTAAAGAGAATTAGAACAATAATAAGAAATAATTGCACAAAAATCGATGCAAAATGGTCGAAGTCGGGAAGGCACCGAGAACGCTTCTTTAAAGCGAACTCTTCGTGGTTAGAAGAGAATATTTCGCTTCCAAATATTGTCAGTGAACCTACCATGGATATTTCACTACCTGGAACGAGTAACCGACCCGGAAGACCACAAAAAGTCTTTGAACATTCAAGCGATAAAACAAAAAGGCGACGAATTCAACAGCTCCTTGATACATCGAGCCAGGAAGAGTTATCGATGGCAACCGAGGTAAGCCTTCGTCAAGCTGGAAAAAAAGATTCAGCTGCTATTGTAAGAGAACTTTGTCTCTTTTCACCTCAGAGAGGTACAAAAATTAAAAAAGCGCGGAAGAGTTCTGCATGCAAAATCCATTACGGACTTTCAGAAGAACAAGCTCTCTCATTAATTATAGATGCAAATCTCTCGTCACATCAATATAATGTTATACGCCAGCAAATAAAAGAAGTGAATAAAAAACTATATCCACCTTATTATAAAGTTAAAGCGGCAAAACAAATGTGCTATCCTAGTGGTATTAATGTCACCGAAACGCACGCTGAAATTAAACTACAATCTTTAATGGATCACACGATTACACGACTATGCAAAGTACAAGAAGAGGTCTTGAAGACTATAACCGACTTGAGAAACCTGGATATAATTGTGAAATGGGGTTGTGATGGAGCGGAACAAACCAGGTACAAACAAAAATTTTCGGACGAACATTGCAGTGATGCCAGTTTATTCAGTATTTCGATGGTGCCTATCCAAATGTATGCAGTGAGTGACCAAGACCACGGTGAATTAGGACGATATCTATCAGATTCCGAAGAATTTGATGAAGATTCTGACTGATAGGTACCTATCAAATTTATGTAATTGTTTGTTTTTTTTTTGTAATATTTTGTTGAAATATAATATCTAAAACCTTCCCAATGTGTTAAAATTTTATTTAATACGTACTTGATTAATTGTTAGGGTATTCCATACACATATATTGAGTTAAATAATATTGTCCGTCTAGATCATGAAAATACCACACTGTGCACCGCCGGGATCCCAAATAACGGTAGGAGGGGTTCACATTGGCGTCGGGTCGACGATGAAGTACCTGGGACACGTCCTCGACAGCCGGTGGAATTTCGTTGAGCATTTCCGACGTTTGGCTCCCAGACTGGAGCGGGCGGGGGCTGCCCTCAAGCGGCTGCTGCCCAATCTAGGGGGTCCAAACGCCTCCTGCCGGAGGCTCTACGCGGGGGTCGTGCGGTCCATGGCCCTTTACGGGGCACCGGTATGGGCGCGTTCCCTGAGGCGGCGACCAGCCCGCCGGTTGAGCGCGTCCCAAAGGACCATGGCCATCCGGCTGATCCGGGGATACCGCACGGTCTCCGGTGAGGCGGCGAGCCTCCTTGCCGGATTGCCGCCATGGGATCTGGAAGCAAAAGTCCTCGCGCAAATATGGGAGTGGCGCGAGGAGGCCAAATGCCGGGGCGAAACTCCGTTACCGTGACAAATCGCGGCTCGGCGGACAGAGCTCCGGCAGGATCTCATGGTGACATGGAGTGGGCGATTGTCGCAACCCAGCGCTGGGCACGCCACAATTGCGGCGGTAAGGCCCCTCTTTGAGGAGTGGCTAGAGAGGCGTCACGGCGTCCTCACCTTCCGCCTGACGCAGGTCCTCACCGGACACGGATGTTTTGGGAGGTTCCTGTTCAGGATTAGGCGGGAGGAAACGCCCGGGTGTCACCATTGTGTGGACCGCCCAGAGGACACGGTGGAGCATACGGTGGAGATCTGCCCCGCTTGGGCGGAGCACCGCCGTGTCCTCGTAGAGGCGATCGGTGGTGGCGACCTCTCGCGTCCGGCCCTGGTCCAGGCCATGGTACGGAGCGAGAGGGCATGGGAAGCTGTCTCCTCCTTCTGCGAAGCAGTAATGCTCGCAAAGGAGGAGGCGGAACGCGTGAGGGAGACGCAAAGGAGACGCCCTCACGCCCCTAGCCACCGCAGGAGACGCCCCGGGCGTAGGGAGTCGCAAGCCGATTCCCGGCCACCGTAGGCACGGGCTTGCGGACGGCAAGTTATGGGTAGCTTACCGTCCGATAAGGACCAAGCCCGAGTTTACGGCGCGTAGTGTTCCACGCGCGCCTCAAAGAGATGTCAGCAAAAGTGACGGGGCCTGATAGGACCGATGCCTGTCTGGGTCGCGGATAAATTTGAAAGAGAGTTACCGCGGCCCTGGCGCAAGCAACTGAAGGAACACGGGTGGGTTTTAGTCAGTAAAAGTCTGACACGCCCTCCCGCTTCACCCAGAGCGGGAGAAGTCATTGGATGATTTCCCAAAAAAAAAAGGGTCTAAAGTAACCTAACAACGTGTCGGGGTGCCCTAAGCTCCCGAGCTCGCTTCGCTCGCTCTTGGGGTTATTCTCGGTTTTTTAAATACATGTTATACCACCTGAACATTACATCAAATGAACATTATACCTTTTGATCAATACCGCAAATGTTGTTATCGCAAATAAATATTCGATAAAACGAAAATTATGTTAATCGATATTATACAAATTGATTATTTTCTTAAACGTTGTTCGAATTAGTAACATTACATCAAAAGTAGTTATACCAAACAAGGGTGAACCGAATTTTAGAATGTTTGTGTTCGAAAATATATATATTTTTTCTTATTAAAAAAGACAATCGTAGGAAAAAATCTTGAGTAGTCGTGTGACATACATTTGCATATTTTTGACTAAAGCTAAGTACGAGTAGTATAATATTATCTGTGACTAATGTCTCTAAAATGAATAAAACTGCGGTTTAATTTATGTCCCAAACAAAGATTTTTGTATTGCGGATGTTAAAAAAAATACCTCAAAGTTAGCCTTGTGCTATTAATACGTTTAAACTGTTTTTAATTTATTGCTGTTTTACCTGCTGTGTATAACTTCCTTTTATTTAAATAAATGTTTTACATTTTTACGTCGATTCTTTGCATTTTAATCGTATTTAGCCTAAACTCGTTTAGATTTAGGAAGCGCAAGCGCTGCGGAAGTATTTAGTTTTGCAATAAATAAAAAGAAGAAAGAAAAGAAAGAAAGAAAAGAAAGAAAACACATTTATTTGACGACCAAAGCACAGTATAAGTAGATTGTGACAAAAGTAGATATATATTTATCAGATTTATTTAAGAACGGTTGTTGTAGAGAGCAGTGTTGGCCCAGAGGTAACGGCCGCGACTAACAAGTTGTAGGTTGTAGGTCGTGGGTTCAAACCCAGGCAGGCGCTTTACTTTGTGTAAATTATTTCATCCAACTGCTCTCAAAACGGAGAAGAAAAACATCGTGAGGAAACCGGCATATCCTATAACCAAAAATTCAAAAACATGTGACATCTACCAACCCGCACTGCACCCGCGTGGTGGATTACGGCCCATTCCCTCTCACAGAGAGTAGGACTGTGTCCCAGCAGTGGGCACATTAAGAAACTGATGATAATGTTGTAGAGATTAAATAGCAGGTTGGCTATGTCACATTTTGATATCCAGCACACAGACCAACTGCCGGCAAACTACTTAGAAGTTTGGCAGATGTAATGTTGAGAGTATAATATGTGTAAACGTTTTGAATGAAAAAATAAATAAAGCGAAAGCAACACAGGGCAAGGCTTGTAAATCTATACCAATATTATAAAGAGGAAAGATTTTTTTGTTTGTTTGTTTATTTGTTTACTAGTGGTGGTCATGGTGCATGGAGTTATCGTCTTCGGTCTCCACAATTCTGCGACAAGAGACGTTTTGTGTAATTTATAGAGGGTAAAATAAAGCTAAAACTAAGCCGTCAACATGTGGATCCATTTAAATGAATCGGTAAGAAGATCGTCATTACCGAATCAGTTTATTTTCTCATCACACAGGATTCGTCACTCCCTCGCCAGATACGAAAGGGCAACCTATCATATGGTTCAAAAGACCGCACGCTTTTGTTTTTGTTTTTATACTAGTTCGTTGTCATCATCTGCCTAGCCTTTTCCCAATTGTTGTTGGGGTCGGCTTCCAGTCTTACCGGATTCAGATGAGTACCAGTGTTTTACATGGAGCGACTGTCTATCTGACCTCCACAACCCAGTAACTGGGCAACACAATACCCATTGGCAAGACTGGTGTCAGATCTCAAGCTTCTGACTACCCGTAACGACTGTCAAAGATCTTCAAAACCCACATACACTATGTAAAAGGTCAATTGCCATTTACCCACACTCTGGTTAAAATGGTAATCTGCGCTCAGTGCTACTTGAGAATTTTGTTACAAGATCAACAATCTATCTATCTAACAAATAAAACTAATCTAAATATATAAAAGCGAAAGGTCACTCACTCATCACGAAATATTGAAAACCGCTTGACGTATAAAGATGAAATTTAGCAGGGAGGTTCCTCAAGTGACGTAAGTGAGCACTAAGAAAGGATTTTTAGAAATTCCAACCCCTAAGGGTTGTAAAGGGGGGTTTGTATGAAATTTCTACAGTTTGTAAGTTGGACATGTGAAATTATATATTTAAGGTCTTGGCTGATAAAAAGAATTCATGTATTTATTGGTTTTTGGCGATTCCACCCGTAAGGGGGAAAAATGGGGATTGAAAGTTTGATCTGGGAGCAAAAGTCCTCGCGCAAATATGGGAGTGGCGCGAGGAGGCCAAATGCCGGGGCGAAACTCCGTTACCGTGACAAATCGCGGCTCGGCGGACAGAGCTCCGGCAGGATCTCATGGTGACATGGAGTGGGCGATTGTCGCAACCCAGCGCTGGGCACGCCACAATTGCGGCGGTAAGGCCCCTCTTTGAGGAGTGGCTAGAGAGGCGTCACGGCGTCCTCACCTTCCGCCTGACGCAGGTCCTCACCGGACACGGATGTTTTGGGAGGTTCCTGTTCAGGATTAGGCGGGAGGAAACGCCCGGGTGTCACCATTGTGTGGACCGCCCAGAGGACACGGTGGAGCATACGGTGGAGATCTGCCCCGCTTGGGCGGAGCACCGCCGTGTCCTCGTAGAGGCGATCGGTGGTGGCGACCTCTCGCGTCCGGCCCTGGTCCAGGCCATGGTACGGAGCGAGAGGGCATGGGAAGCTGTCTCCTCCTTCTGCGAAGCAGTAATGCTCGCAAAGGAGGAGGCGGAACGCGTGAGGGAGACGCAAAGGAGACGCCCTCACGCCCCTAGCCACCGCAGGAGACGCCCCGGGCGTAGGGAGTCGCAAGCCGATTCCCGGCCACCGTAGGCACGGGCTTGCGGACGGCAAGTTATGGGTAGCTTACCGTCCGATAAGGACCAAGCCCGAGTTTACGGCGCGTAGTGTTCCACGCGCGCCTCAAAGAGATGTCAGCAAAAGTGACGGGGCCTGATAGGACCGATGCCTGTCTGGGTCGCGGATAAATTTGAAAGAGAGTTACCGCGGCCCTGGCGCAAGCAACTGAAGGAACACGGGTGGGTTTTAGTCAGTAAAAGTCTGACACGCCCTCCCGCTTCACCCAGAGCGGGAGAAGTCATTGGATGATTTCCCAAAAAAAAAAGGGTCTAAAGTAACCTAACAACGTGTCGGGGTGCCCTAAGCTCCCGAGCTCGCTTCGCTCGCTCTTGGGGTTATTCTCGGTTTTTTAAATACATGTTATACCACCTGAACATTACATCAAATGAACATTATACCTTTTGATCAATACCGCAAATGTTGTTATCGCAAATAAATATTCGATAAAACGAAAATTATGTTAATCGATATTATACAAATTGATTATTTTCTTAAACGTTGTTCGAATTAGTAACATTACATCAAAAGTAGTTATACCAAACAAGGGTGAACCGAATTTTAGAATGTTTGTGTTCGAAAATATATATATTTTTTCTTATTAAAAAAGACAATCGTAGGAAAAAATCTTGAGTAGTCGTGTGACATACATTTGCATATTTTTGACTAAAGCTAAGTACGAGTAGTATAATATTATCTGTGACTAATGTCTCTAAAATGAATAAAACTGCGGTTTAATTTATGTCCCAAACAAAGATTTTTGTATTGCGGATGTTAAAAAAAATACCTCAAAGTTAGCCTTGTGCTATTAATACGTTTAAACTGTTTTTAATTTATTGCTGTTTTACCTGCTGTGTATAACTTCCTTTTATTTAAATAAATGTTTTACATTTTTACGTCGATTCTTTGCATTTTAATCGTATTTAGCCTAAACTCGTTTAGATTTAGGAAGCGCAAGCGCTGCGGAAGTATTTAGTTTTGCAATAAATAAAAAGAAGAAAGAAAAGAAAGAAAGAAAAGAAAGAAAACACATTTATTTGACGACCAAAGCACAGTATAAGTAGATTGTGACAAAAGTAGATATATATTTATCAGATTTATTTAAGAACGGTTGTTGTAGAGAGCAGTGTTGGCCCAGAGGTAACGGCCGCGACTAACAAGTTGTAGGTTGTAGGTCGTGGGTTCAAACCCAGGCAGGCGCTTTACTTTGTGTAAATTATTTCATCCAACTGCTCTCAAAACGGAGAAGAAAAACATCGTGAGGAAACCGGCATATCCTATAACCAAAAATTCAAAAACATGTGACATCTACCAACCCGCACTGCACCCGCGTGGTGGATTACGGCCCATTCCCTCTCACAGAGAGTAGGACTGTGTCCCAGCAGTGGGCACATTAAGAAACTGATGATAATGTTGTAGAGATTAAATAGCAGGTTGGCTATGTCACATTTTGATATCCAGCACACAGACCAACTGCCGGCAAACTACTTAGAAGTTTGGCAGATGTAATGTTGAGAGTATAATATGTGTAAACGTTTTGAATGAAAAAATAAATAAAGCGAAAGCAACACAGGGCAAGGCTTGTAAATCTATACCAATATTATAAAGAGGAAAGATTTTTTTGTTTGTTTGTTTATTTGTTTGTACCGAATAGGCTCTGAAACTACTGGACCGATTTTAAAAATTCTTTCACCAATAGAAAGCTACATTATTCCTGAGTGACATAGGCTATTTTTTAATCCCGATAACGGGTCCTGTGGGGTGGCCCACGGGAGCGGAGCCGCGGGGAACAGCTATGTTATATATGGGCACTTTATATGAATGTTAAAGTTATAAGTTGAAAGCTGCTTAGTCATGTAAGTGATATTTGTGACAATGGATGCTAAAAGTCAACTCTTGGATGATTCGATAACTTCATAAAGAATAACATACATTAGCATGACGTAACGTATGTTAATACAATAGTATTAACATACGTTACGACCGTTGGTATTAAATACCTACGTCGTTACGTCATGCTAATACAATATTAAATCATCGTCACGCATATTTGTCAATAAATAGATAATAGAGTAGAATATTCAACACACTTGCTCGTAAAGTGAGCCTTATGACATCGCTTTTAGGGCCATAAACCGAGGTATAACACACACGTGCGTAATAACATTACACACTAGTGCGTAATAGAATTATCCCTATAAAGTTAAATTCGTACCTTTCTGCAAGTTATAAGCGAGTAAACAGAGCATTTGCTATTTTACTGGGTAATACAGTATTTTTTTAGTAACAACAAAGAGATTTTATGCCGCTGAAAATCCATATACATTTTTGGAATAAATAATTGTATACATCCTTAATTAAGTCAAACAAACATTAATTAGTATCAAATTATTCATAATTTACAATAATTTGTTATAAAATATTAAAATATTTGCATTTTTTCACTTAAAATTGGCTTATGTTTGACTAACCACTAGATCTAGTAAAATGTAACGGCAAAAATCACTATTCATTGCCAAAAATAGTAAATGATCACTAAAATTAAATACCCATTGTAGCGTGAAATTAGAACAAAAAAATCTACAACTAGTGATTCTACTTAAAGCAACCAACTCCAAATTATGATTGTAAATCCAAAAAAAAAATAATTACCATAAAAAAATAACAGTATTTTAATATGAAATGACATTTAATTATGTAACATCTTCTTATCCTATTTTTTTTTTTTTCTTTTTGTTCGCCCTTCTCGGGCAGGCTAAGGTTTTTGACCATACCGCCTCGTCTTCAGTGTAATTTTAACATTCTTTAGTATGCATTAGCATACGGGTGTAACAGATTCTAATGGTTTTTGGAGTATTTGGCAGCAAATCGTATCGAGTCAGCCTTCCCAGTAAGCTTTGCGGAGGTAGTCAATACTACAATAAAATTCTCCGCTCCACTATCCTGAGATCGCTTCTGTCAATGATTTCACATATTGTCCAGTTGCGTAGACAGTTGAGACACAAAACTACACCAATTTTATATCACAATATCCACTAGGAATCAATTTGCAAATAATATTAACGGCCGCTGAACTTCACTCGAAAAAATCCCGCCAAAAACTCCCTTCTTATCCTATAAAAGTAAGTAATGCCAGATAAATCATCATATACCTAAAAATAGTAAATAAACCCCTACCGTCTTATTAATAAAAATGGCTTATTACCAGCTTACTCCGAAGTTACTCTTGGACTATCTAATTCCAGAGTAACTAAGGATTAACTTATGTTTATCAAAATTTTTAATAAACATGGAGTAATCTCGGACTATCTATTCATTCCTTATTCTTGGATTTACGCGTAAGCTATGGCAACCCAGTTGAATTTAAAAGTAAAAAGAATGAACTAGTGAATGAAACCAAGCTACATGATGACATAAAGTAGAAAAAAAACGAAAAATCTGGCGGACAGAGTGGTATCTGTCATACAGTTTAGAAAGTGAAGGATACAATTTTAAAATGATCTCAACAATTTTAACTTAAATCGCTCAAAAATAAGAAATTATTATAGATATAAATACAATTTATTTATTTTAAATAAAAGTTTTCATCAACAAATCACAGCTATAAAAATGTCAATCAAACATAATAATAATTGTAGTCGCCAGAGATACACTACTCTATTCCGGCCTTAATCCGACCTAAAACTAGGTAGCATCATGTTGTAACTTTTAGTCCGAGACTAGAGTCAGATTAGTATAATCCCTTCTTATTCCATGTTTTTTAATACGGTAATTTGTTAGTAGCGACATAATGCTTGGAGTAAAGTTAATCTTACCTTATTCTACGTTTATTAATAAGACGGCTAAAGTTTGACCTTATGATATTGTAAAATCATTACTAAAGTCTGAGTTTTTTATGACTAATTATTACGACGATATATAACTAAATAGCTAATTCGCGTTTATTCGGTAAGGTTAAGAAATAATCAACACGTGTAATTAACATTTATGTTAATCATTTGAAATCTTTTAAATTCCATAAGAATCAGTTCAAAATTCCCTAAATAAGTATTTTAAAAATCTTTTAAACTCGGACTCCTTCAGCAGGCCGAGTTCAACAGCGGAACTCAAGAACAAGAACTCTCTCTTTCATAGTACAATTTAAAGTGCAGTCATGACTAGAATAGCTAGAACCATTGTGCATTGTAATTTTAGGTTTCATTTTATGGTTTAGGTTATTTTTTTTTGCTGATTGATATACTCGTATATTTTAGGTAATACGGGTTACGGTCACAAAACTAGTTATGGTGGTGATTATATTTATCCCCCTTAAAATTATAAGTTTGAACTAGGCTGTATGTTCACTCACCTTGCATTGCGCGAGAAATAAAAGGCTTGTGCGCAATTTCCCGTAATTTTCATATTTTGTTTTTAACATAAATGTCGATGTGTGTTAAATTATTTAAAAAAAAGTAATGTTTTCGTGCAGAAGATGAACAATTGAAAGACTCAACCCTGCTAGAAATACTAAATGAAGCACAAAATGCAAGCGATAGCCTAATTGCCGCAAAATCTAGAGAAAAGTGCTTAGCTACCTTTCGTACAATGGAAGATAAAGAATAATACCCAGTCATTTCATGAAAATGTGTTTTTGGTGTAATTCCAACAATTCTTGAATTTCTTTTTTTTTTCTTTTTTTTTTTTGTTTTTTGTTCAAAAACAATTGATATCAACACCATGTTGGTGTTGATATCAATTGTTTTTGAACGTTAGTTATGTTACTCGTACCTATTTATTTTGGTTAGTGTAGCTGTTTATACGGAACCCTCTGTGCGCGTTAGACTCGCACTTGTTTATTATTATGGATTTCAAAGATAAGGAAAGTTTTAAATTATTTGCAAAGGAATGTTTTTCGAATATTTTAATACCTACTCGTATTATTGATTTCGTTGGATCGAAAATGAGGTCGTAAACACAAAAAGCTCTTTTTTGACAGTTTATTTATAAAATCCTACGCCTGCTTTCAAATAACCAAAAAAGTTTTTAAGTCAGGATATAATATTTTGTAGTTTGCGTAACGCTGTACTGTAAATAGATCATCGAGGATTGTGTTGGTGTTTGTTATAGTTAAACAACTTTGAATCGGACCAAAATGGTTATCTAAAAGTCACCCCAATAATTGTGATATGATGCTTTTGTGCAGTCCCCTAATACTCTCAGATATTCTTTTCTTGAGCTATCTTGACTGGTTCAAGCTCAGGCAAAGAATGTCTGTTGCTCTTGCGGTACGCGTCTAAGGACTGATTTCACCAATGACAATAATCGCGATTAGTTCAACTGAACTCAGTTTATACAAATACAGCGTTTTGATTGTTAGTTTCTCAGCGGTCTCAACCAATCAGAATGCTTTATTTACGTAAACTAAGTTGAGTTGAACTAATCGCGAATAGTTTCATTGGTGAAATCGGCTCTAATATTTCTGGTTGTCACCATTGTTCTGGCTTGGAGTAGTTGCAGTGGTTTGGTAAAGTATGGCGGGATTGCACAGAGGTCACTATGCATACTAAACTGATGAAACTAAAATCCATTTCTCCCACCAGCTGGTCCAGTACTGCGCCTTCAGAGAGCAACATAAGCATCTGTACGAGGGCGTTGACCTGTGGGGGCTGGTGAAGGTCAAGGACGTGTATGGAGGAACCATGCTCGACAGACCTGATACCGGGAGGCTTTCGGTGTTTAGATTTGGTAAGACGTTCGGTTTATTTTAGCACCGGTATGTTACCATTTCATGTATACGAAGATCGTATAAGCATAAGATTGTATACTAGGTCATATTCATGTAATGCTCATAACGTCACAACCAAAAATTAAAACTAGATATTTGTAGAAATTTTACTTGTAGGATTGCCACCTTTTTTTTGCATTTAAAGTACATTGGTTATTAGTTTTTAGGGATCCGTACCCAAAGGATAAAAACGGGACCCTATTACTGAGACCCCGCGGTCCGTCTGTCTGTCTGTCCGTCTGTCCGTCTGTCACCAGGCTGTTCGTAAAAAACGGCAAAAAAAATCACGTTTGTTGTATGGGAGCCCCCCTTATATATTTATTTTATTTTGTTTTTAGTATTTGTTGTTGTAGCGGCAACAGATATACATCACCTGTGAAAATTTCAACTGTCTAGCTATCACGGTTCATGAGATACAGCCTGGTGACAGACAGACAGACAGACAGACGGACCGCGGAGTCTTAGTAATAGGGTCCCGTTTTTACCCTTTGGGTACGGAACCCTAAAAATGAAATTACTTTTTACAAGTTTAAAAAAATATCATCACTCTTATTAATTACTGGCAGCCATTTTTGTGCAGTAAATAGTTCTGCAAAACCCTTAGAAGTACATATCTGATTATAAAGTTGGTTTAATAAGATTAAAATTTTCAATTATGTTAACAATATTATCTAATTCTATATTGCTCTTTAAATTTATATTACCAAGTGTAAATAACCAGTTTGTGTTATTAAAATCAAACCATTTATTCAGGTACTCTAGGGCTTTGTCTATAAATAAAAACAAAATCCCAAAAAAAACAAATCATGCGAAATAAAGTTTTTTCGTGTACTTTATTGTTGTCATAAAGTATAGAGTACAATTACCTGAAATAACGTACAATACTTTATTAAAAAGAACGGGTGGCAACCCTTATTATAACTTTAGATTGTTCTAATCCTTTTAATTTGTACTATTTTATACCACTAATTAGAAATTTTATACCTCTCAATTAACGCAGTTATAAAGGTCGTCCTGGTAAGATTCTTTTGATAATATAAATATTATTTTCCTTTTCTAACAATTTACCAGTAACGAAATAGGGGTACATAATGAGTACAAATTTTTAGGCATGTTCCCGTTTCATCACTTTTATGCCAGCTGAAATTTTAGCGTGGTCGTGCTGGGAAAGAATCGTGCCAGCACGACTTTTACGAATATATCTGCGATAATTGAGAGGTATAAAATTTCTAATCAGTGGTACAAATTAAAAGGATTTTAGTACCTACCATCTAAAGTTATAATGAATACGTTCATGGTTGTGCAACGAAGTACAACACGAAATTTGGTATGGAGATAGTTTGAGACCCTCAGAAGGACATAGGCTACCTGCATAAAACACGAAGTGGGAGAAATGGGGGATGGGGCGTTAGTTTTGTATGTAACTTCTTAATATAGCTTAAACCGATGAACCGATTTAGATGTAATTTGGTATGGAGATACTTTAAGACCCTGAAAAGGACATAGGCTACTTCTTTGTGCTTAAAAATCGAAGGTGTAGAAATGGGAGGGGTTAGTTATGTATCAAACTTCTTATTATGGGGATCATTCGATCCCCATAATAAGAAGACATCAAATTTTGCGGAAATACTTCCGTAACCAATATTTAAATGTATTGTTTTTTTTAATTCACCTTATTTTTTTTTTGTAAATTCGAATTTTAAGGGGGTAAATGGGGCAAGCTGAACTTGGTATGAAACTTTATTGCGGCTTCCGATTTGGTTGAAACTTTTCAGGCATGATTTTTACAGCAAATGATTGAGATCTACATATTTAGATTATCTCATGGGATGAGGCTTCGTATTACACAATATGGGCAAAATATAATAGGTGCCAATATATTAACAGGTATGAGAAAAGGAGAAAGCGTGTTCATACGTCGAATCCCAATATTCCCCACTGACCTATCATTTCAATTCAAAAGACTCCGATTTCTAATCATACTTAGTTTTGCTATTACTATTAACAAAGCTCAAGGGTAGCAGGGGCGCACTTGGAAAACCATGCTTTACCCACGCCAGCTACATATAGCTGCTGATGTTCGCGTATGTCCAGCGCCCAGAATGTGTATTTATTAGCATCAAATGACAACATAGTATATGGCAGCGTCTTAAAATGTTGTACCCATGATTAACGGCATAATTAAGGAATGTCAATTAACTATAGATACAATTTATGATAGAGTAGTATCTTCAATTTGTTGCAAAGCAGAACCTATGAGTATGTAGTTTATTTGTTTCTTTTTGTAACTATTTAACCTATTCCTGTATTGACTAACGTCTTCAATTAAATAAGTTAATCGTTTTTACGTTAATGCTAGCACAAAACAATTAAAGGAGTCAAGGGGCCGATTTTGATTAAAACTAAAACTGCAACATTGGATTTTTCTCACCCTATATATGTCGACAACCAGAATTAATAGAAAATCTATATTAACGCGGGCGAAGCTGCGGGTAACAGCTAGTATATGTAGTATGCATTAAATGCAATCTTGTTCAACAGCAGCTGATGGCCAACCTTGTCAAAGGCTTTCCGAAAATCAGTATATATAGCGTCCACTTGAACACGTGAGTCCATGTTAAATAAGTAGTCCACAAAAGTAACCAGGTTGGTTGTAGTTGACATGTTTTAGACGAATCCGTGTTGTTGGTGGATTATAATTATTGTGCAACAAAGGATATATTTTATTATGGACTAGTCTCTCGAAAACCTTTGACAAAGCTGACAGTATGGATATAGGACGATAATTCTCAACATCATCCCTAGGTCCCGACTAGTAAACAGGGGTTATGTTTTCCACGCTTCAGGAAAGCTTCCCTGGGAAATAGACAGGTTAAATATGATTTGCAACGGTATACAGATATTATCAGCTCTTTGTTTAATGAAAAATACCGGTAGAACATCCGATCCTGGCCCTTTAGAAGGATTCAATGCCTTGAGCGCACTAAGTACTTCATCAGTAGTGAACTGTATGTTATTTAACAGCGTACAGCTTTCAGAGCAATCGTCGTACGTAGATGGAATATAAGCCGAAGTCGATAGTTCATAAACCGAATTACAATAGTCGGAAAAAAGATCACAAATGTTTTCCGGGTTATTAGTGGTCTGGTTGTTAAATTTCATTGTGGACGGAATGCCTGCAGATTTCTTTCTATTAGAGATAAAAAGTCCAAAAATGCTTAACATTGTGCCGAATGCCGTCTTCAATAGAATTCATATATTTTTTATAACACATTCTGCATCCATCTTGGAATCGAGAACGGTTCAGTGAGAATTGCTCGTAGTCTGAGATATTGCGATACATTTTCCATCTAACCCAGACCTTAGCCTTATTTTCTAAATATGTATAAGAGGCTTTGAGAACCACACAGGATATTTAATAGATCTGCAGTCAGTCAATGGTACGTGTTTTTTAATAATACCAAAATTATGTACGTACCAAGAGATGAGTCAACGGATTGGTAACTTAAGGCTTCATTCCAATTTATTTCCTCCATGTCATCATTAATTATGTCATAATTTGCCTTAAAATAATTATATTTTTTTATAGTCTTGCGTGTCATAGATCTCTGGGTCAAATGCAGCGAGATTAATACACAGAATGGGGGATGGTGGTTATCAAGCTGTAATAAGTAGTCTGTGGGTGCAGAAAAGGTGCAATCATCGTTACTTATGATTAAGTCTAACAATGCCCCGTTCAGATTTTTTATGGTGTTATATTGGTGAGCACTTAGAAAGGACATAAAAACATTCAAGTGACTACACACGGGTGAATTACCTCTACAGATCTGAGCAGATTGAGAGCTATTGTCTGTGCAAGCAACCCAATCGACCTCCGGCAAATTGAAATCCCCCAACCAATAGAATTTTTCTATATTGCTGTCCTCAATAAGCGCTTGTAAAAGGTCAAAATATTCAGCGTATACACTCAGGCGTTCTAGGTGGTATATATACTGCCGCAATGACTTGGAATTTACCTCCGGGTGAGCTAGGTAACTGAATAAGAATCTGTTCTGTTCTATGTTTCTGTTCATAGATGAACGCAAAGTTAGTGTTGTGCTGCGTCTGCAAAATACTCTTAACTAGAGCACGCGCGCGCGATCGTACGTCCGTTCACTATTGTAATTAAACAACAACGATAATCTTGTTGAAAAATGAAATCTTGTTTCATACTTTTTAGAGCGCCATTTTTCAGTAGTCGGGTTTTAGTTTTTGAACTTACTTTTTTTTGTTTACTTGTCAAAAGAAATAATAAGTGTTCAATATTTTTAGGTTATATAACTGTCCGACCAAATGGTTTTTTTTTGTCATCTATCCTATTACGTCAGTATTTAACCAATCTGCTCGACAAACAGGGTGTTGCAAATTACGATATGAAATTTAGAAATTTACATGTACTTGTATCAAAATGACGAATATCACACTTATATTTAACAAAGGTAAATTAATAAACTTACGAAAATAATCTAAAAAAGAAATTGCAAAAACATGAAAGCTTTTTATCCAACTGTTTTAATGAATGTCCCCAAATAAGATTCGTAAGGTATCTTAAGGTTCCCCTAGTCAACGGCACGAACTATTTTGTGCGCGGGATAAAATGCATGCTGTCTCATCCGACAACACGTGCGAAAGAGATTGATGCTGTGATGAGCAGTAAGAAGCTAGTTCTCTTACGAATTAGCACTTTTGCAAATTTGTAGCGAAATGGATGATGATTTAGGACGAAAATGAGCGCGTGAAATTTTATGAACAGACCTTTGGGAGTCTAGATATCATGAAAAAACTACTAAATGTATATTTTCAAAATATAATTATTTGCAGTGTTGAATTACTAATCTATCCGTGTATGGAGGCCGTTTTGCAATTTTACTTCCTCTCATGGTATTTAATACCACCCAAAGATGCGTTAAAATTAGTGTTAACATATGAAACTTTCGACGCTCATAACTTTCAAATATTGTTTTTTTTTTACTTATCTGTTTTCATACAGGGCTGCAGATAATGATGAGACGAATTGATATCATTTTTTTATTTTGAACGTACACCGTCAAACAGTGGACTAATCGCCAGACTACGTTTGTATGGGAGAATTTTCGACTAGTGTAACCTTAACCAATAATAACGTTAAATTAATTCGGACGTCGTAGTCGTATGACGTAAATTTGTGCACGGTGTCGGGTCTAAGGTGACCCACAAATGTGCCAGCGGAACTTTGCTTGTCACGCCCCAAAGTGACCCCGCTCCGAACTAAGTATACGGTTAATGCATGATCACGTATAACTTTTTATAGAATGGTCCGATTTCAAAAAGGGTATACTTCAAAGTTGATCCCATTTACATTTCAAAAATAATAACCACGCGTAAAGGTACAAAAAATGATTTATTGATAATTTGCCCACTGAATTTTCAATCGTGAACAGATTCTGCTGAAATTAAGTAAACTACACTCTTTGCGCTGTAGCATGGTGCGGGTGACAGTTTCAATAACATTTTTACGCATATACGTACACGCATTATATAGTTTAACGTCATACCATAGTTATACCATATACCATAGTTGCTTGTATTTATTAAAAAAAAAAATGTAATCTCTTATCCCTGACTGTCCCGTTGGTCTAGCTGTGGTTCTGTATCCGATTCCTGGGTCGGTCAAAGTGTTATTTTGGTTTTATATCCGGCATTTCTCATCAGCAGCCTGGGCCCTGTACTTGTGTTCGGTTGATGGCAATAGGCTGGTCCCCGTTTTGGTTTGCATGGGACTTATTTATTTATTTATTTATTTATTTATTTAAACTTCATGCACAAAGGTACAATGGCGGACTTAATGCCTTAGGCATTCTCTACCAGTCAACCTTTTCATAACCTTTCGGCCAATGGAGCGTGTTTTATGTAATGTTTTAATATCTTATTTTATAGGCCTTTGGGATCCGAGTGAGTTTCCCGTGGAAGACTTAGTACGAGCTGGTATGGCTGTAGTGGAGATATTTATCCGACAGCCCAAGCTCCAGGTCCTGGCCAACACCGCCATCGTGGACCTGGAGGGGCTCTCGCTGCGCCATGTGGCTGCTTTGACCCCCACTGTGGCTTACCAAATCGTCTGTCTTCTGGGGGTGAGTGTAATTCATTTATTTTTATCTAGCTTCTGCCAGCAGCTTCATTATCATCATCATCATATCAGCCGAAAGATTCCCAATAATGGACATAGGCCTCCCCCAAACGTCACCACATTGACTGGTCCCATGCGGGACGCACGCACAGTTGTAGTAGTTCGACACATGTTCATACTTTCTGAGGTTAAATATGAATCTAATACAGTTGTTCAAGACCTTATCTAGTTCATAGTAAGACCGCGTTCAAGTCAAAGCAGCACATGTCCCCATAGTCGAGCACTGGAAAAAATTAAAGTCTGCACAAGCATAGTTTTCGTATTTGCAGGCAAGAACCTCCTCAAACGATACAAGGGTCGCAATGTACCGCTGGCTCTCTGACTGACACTGGACACCTGACTTTGCCAGCTAAGTGTCGAGTCAAGATGCAAACCGAGGTCTTTCACACTAGGGCTAGTGGGAATGACGGAACCATTGAAAATGATCGGGGGAAGAAAGCCAACCGCCACTCTACCAATCATGCGCGAGCTTCCAATTATAATGGCCTGACATTTTGCTGGGTTTGCGGACACCCAAACCAAATCTGTCAGACCAATCTTAGATAGCATTCAAGTCCCGGTTCACATTTTCTTCTATGGTGTCAGATAAATCTTCGATTCGCGCCGCTGTATATAGTTGTAGATCATCAACATCCATTGCCCTTTGGACGACTGATTCGACTTCAGGATCAGACCTCGGAAGCTATCCTTCTGCAGCGAGTTGTGAGACAGGGAGACGTTATATCTCTGAACTGCTCACCGCTGCACTCGAGGATGTTTTCAAAGTTCTGGACTGGAGAGGGCTAGGACCTCATTACAATGCTCGATGACCTCAGTAGAGCTTCCAAAAGAGTAGATCTTAAGGCGAACATAGACAAAACCAAGTTGAATGCCCATGTTACACTCCTATCAAGGTCGGAGACTCTACACTTGAAGTTGTGGATCACTATGTAGGGTAGGGCCAACTTCGAGAAAGAGGTCAACCATCGAATCTGACTCGGCTGGGCAGCGTTCGGGAAGTAACGCGGTATCTTCTCGTCCAACTTACCACAGTGTCTCAAAACAAAAGTGTAAGACCAGTGGCTCTGAGACATGGTCGCTCACAATGGGCCTCATCAGAAAGCTTATAGTCACCTAAAGGGCAATGCAGCAGCTTCGCCTGCATGGAAAAAGGGTTGGAGTGTACGTAATGTAGCATTGAGAAAAAATAAAAAAGCGAAAAAAAATTTTTTCTATATATATATGTTACGGCTAATACCCGAAGTGCGGCTACACCTAGTTTTAGCCGGTTAGAACTAGGTGTAGCCACTTACTCTTGGTTAAACCTAGTACGAGCCGATTGTTTTCGGGTAAAACTAGGTCTGGCCTTCATCATGCCGGCTACAACTAGGTCCAGCCATTCCCTGTTGGATAAAACTTCAGTCCAAGAGCGAGCGAAGCGAGCTCGGGAACTTAGGGCACCCCGACACGGACAGGTTAGGTTCGAACGAGATGACGGGAGCTGAAGTGAGCGAGCAAAGCGAGCGAACTCAGCTTCCGTAATCTCGTTCGTGTTAGGTTACTTTTGACCCTGCAGACAGAAATAGGAGCCCCGCGCAGCGGGGCTACGTCGACCTAGTTCTAGCCGGAATGATATCGGATAGACCTAGTTTTATCCAACAGGGAATGGCTGGACCTAGTTGTAGCCGGCATGATGAAGGCTAGACCTAGTTTTACCCGAAAACAATCGGCTCGTACTAGGTTTAACCAAGAGTAAGTGGCTACACCTAGTTCTAACCGGCTAAAACTAGGTGTAGCCGCACTTCGGGTATTAGCCGTAACATATACATATAATTATAACATATAAATATAAGCCAAAGAGCTCCATGGTGTTTTTGTCTCCGGCCAGCCGCTTGTAACCATAAGCGGCTGGCCGGAATGATGTCGAAGGAACCCTTTAAGGTTGCCCTAGTCGACAGCACGAACTATTTTGTGCGCGGGGTTAAAATCTATCCTGTCTCTATCTATCCTATGGCTATCTCATCCGACAACACGTGCGAAAGAGATAGATGCTGTGATGAGCAGTAGGAAGCTAGTTCGCGTACGAATTAGCACTTTTGCAAGTTTTCAGCGAAATGGATGATGATTTAGGACGAAAATGAGCGCGCGAAATTTTATAAACAGGCTTTTGGGAGTCTAGACAGATATATGAAAAAACTACTTAATGTATATATTCAAAATAAAATTATTTGCCTTGTTGAACTACTAATCTATCCCTGTATGGTAGCTGTTTTGCAATTTTCCTGCTTCTTATGGTATTTATTGCCGCCCAAAGATGCGTTAAAATTACTGTTGAAATATGGAACTTTCGACGCTCATATTTATTTTTTTCCATACAGGGCTAGATAATGATGAGACCAATTGTTTTTATTAATTTATCCGTCATATTCTAAGGAATGACGATCTCTCGTGAGAACGCTCAGTGATTGTCTCCATTAGATGAGCACAAAAAGTAGTGAATTGAAGTGACAGTTAGTAATTTAAAAGTTTGTAAATGAAGACTGTGATACTTGCATTTTTGTTATATATTTTGTTTTATTCTTTTATTTACTAAGAACTTTTTTTTACAAATATTTGTTGAATGTATCAACATACCAACACAAACCATCGTGGGTTTAACAGCGGTATGTCAGACGCGGCAACTCGGTGCCACAACACAATTTTAAATGAACGTTAGGTAAACATAGCTCATCATTTGAATTTGGAGCCACTTTTGTCATCTTAATAACTTAAAATCTATTTAACATAAACACATGAAATTTGGTTTATGTATCAAAATCCCTAAGATGAACTAAAAACCAAAATTACATAAATATAGCTCCAACGGTTCACTGACTGACTTATAGATCAAAACTTGGCATCCAGATAGGTAGTTGGGTAAATACACAGGAATAAATTAGAAACTAGTAATTTTTTATCATTTTATTATAATTTATAATATAATTTTTCAATAAATTGATTCTATTAGGAATACTTACCTAAAGTGCCTGTAATAAAAGAATCAGCATTCAAAATTGATGACAGCCGGTTTTATGTGGATTTTAAGGTCTTTACGTGAATATATAACGAATGGAATACCACCTGGCACGATTTCTCTGTCACTCTAGGGTTTGCTGTAAGAGAACTCAGCATAGAGTTAAGCTCGCCTTTGTACATGTACTTTATTATCAAATGTATGTAATGTTGTTTTTTGGTGTACAATAAAGAATTAAGAATGGTGGCACGTGTGTTGGATCATTCGGTTCCCTTAATGATGGTTGAGTTGGGTGGTGCCGATTCATGCATCATGTTCGTAAACGGGCGCCGTCAGTTGGGATAGGTCATAACGTAACTGCTTCGGATGTTAAGGCGCCTCCCCGACCAAAACGCCGTTTTTGTGCAGTTTTTAAAAGCTATCTACTCGTTATTTAAAAAGAAATATCAACTTATAAAAATACATTAAATTTCTACTTAATAACGATTCCAAAATGGTAGTTTTTTTTTAAATAAAGTTTTGTTTCACTAATCTACTTCCAAAAAAACCATAAAAATGTGAAATTATGACTGATAGCATGCATCTCTTCGTAAAGTGATCATTTATTAATTTTTGTACTAACTCTAATGGATAGACAATTAAATAACGAACATTTTGTAAGTATTTTTTTTAAAAAGACCAAAATTCGATTATATAATGATTTTATTCTAAAATATGGGCGTAACTCATGCGCCACCAGTGTGCCGCTAGGGCACTAGGAATGCTCACGGCGGTGTTTTGGTCAGGGTACGGCCTTAATGTTTTTCTAGTACCTATTATATAATTGCACAGTACATGTGTAATACTTTCTTGTTTTAATAATTTATACCTGTACGTAGTATAGTGTGTAGTGCTATTCTGGGTGCAACGTCCTCACATATATGAATTTATTAATACTTATGTAAATATGGTAAAACACTCATTTTTTTAAAGAGTTAGATTGAGTTTCTTGTGCGTTCTTCTCCATAACAAGTTACTTTGACTAATGCACGGTACAACAGTTTTTAATTACTTGTAATTTTTTATTGTTCACGTTCAAAAGTGCCGCTTAATGGTCTAGTTGAAATAAATATATTTGACTTTGACTTTGATCCTTAATTCTAGAACGATTCAAGACCAAGATTCAGATGTTAAGTAATGTATAATTATGTTTATAGGGAACGAACCCTATTTGCTAAGCAAATGCTAATATACTATTCACAAATCACAAATATACGGGATATATTACCAAGCTATTCGGAAATGTTAAGTAAATTTAGAAAATTAAACAATTTATCTTGGAAGGAACATTTTAATGAAAGATCTAAAACGAAAGGAATCTGGTATAAAAGTATACAATGTGAGCCTCCTCATATACCCTGGTTCTCCGGGTCGAAACTGACTCGAAGTCAAATTGTTGCGGCGCATCGTTTGCGGTCAGGACATATTCCACTAAATAAATTTGCCTATCTCATGCAATAATCGGACTCCCCTATTATCATTCTAAAATAAACAAACACAATTTCTTGCTTTTTCTGCTGCAACAATATTCGCTATTTTAAAATATAACTTCTTAAATTTTAAAAGTCGAATTGTTTACATTAAGCAGATAACTTAGGATAAATTGTA
Organism: Orthosia gothica; assembly: GCA_949775005.1. NCBI lineage: Eukaryota > Metazoa > Arthropoda > Insecta > Lepidoptera > Noctuidae > Orthosia > Orthosia gothica. The sequence continues at coordinate 3,604,365 of OX459038.1, forward strand.
GCTCAAGATTTGACTTGGCTAGTTTTCCCAAATACTATATCGGTTTTAATATTCATTCATTCAAACATTTTTTACTATCTTTATCATTATAATTGCCACATTATGATCAACATTAAATCGTGGGCAACGACAAAGGGCACACAAGAAGACGCCAGGTAAGGTGGGTGTAAGGTGTGTGTGTGAGTGCACCAGTTTGTTTTTTTTTTGCATTAAAAACAAGACCAACGTCGTGGGCCCACTTACATAAGAGGTCAATGTTACCCTGCATCACTCTCTGTGCCTCACGTATGTCCCTGTGTGCAGCCACCAAACATGTGTCGTCAGCAAATTGGTACACGGAGCCCTCCGTGAAAATGTTACACATGTCGTTCACGTACATTAAGTATTCCGTCGGCCCGAACCTTCTGCCGTGACTTTATCGGTTGGAATCATTCTACTTAATGAACCTGAGACATTCACCGACGTGAAGCGATTTTTGTGGTAGTTTTTAAACCATTCCAAGAATGGACCCCGTATACCATTTTGCTGTGACTTATTAAATAATGCCTTATATTCCAAACAATCAGAAGCTTTGCTTAAATCAATGAGGACAACAAGTACGTGTTCATGATTGTTCAGGCAATTGTTGACCTCATTAGTAAATTTAGATAATAATAATGAGGTATTTTTGTTTTTTTGAAACTCGTATTGTTTCTCATTAATAACATTATTAAATGTCAAGAATTTGTTAATTTCTAGTCCGAGATACCTCTTAATTATTTTATCAATACATGATAAAATAGTTATAGGCCTGTTGTTGTTAACATCTGTGTACGAAGCATTCTTATGGATAAGTCTCACTATTCCGACCTTAAGTTGATCAGGGTACAAGGACGTGGCAATGCATGTGTTAATTAAATATTTTATAACGGGTGTAATTCCCATATATATGTATTTCAAGTCTTTGACTCGGCGCACATTAGAACTCTTTCGGGTAGGTTAAGTTCAGCTGCATATGCAGTAAAGAAAATAAGGCAGTTAACCGATGTAGCCACAGCTAGGTTAGTATATTATGCTTATTTCCACAGTATTATGTCTTATGGCATTCTGCTGTGGGGATCAGCAGCTGATGTTGACTCAATTTTCATATTACAAAAGAGGGCAATCCGCGCGATCTACAAAATGGGTCCTCGCGAGTCCCTTAGAGAAAAATTTAAAGAAATCGATATACTGACTCTACCTTCACTCTATATTTTGGAATGTATTTTATATGTCCGCAAAAATCGAGGGCTTTTCAAAACTAGAAGCGACTTACATAATTTAAATACACGCAGTAAGCACGAAATTGTAATACCCAAATTCAGATTAACAAAAACTAGCAAGTCTTTTTATATAAACAGTATACGCTTTTATAACAAGTTGCCAAAGTCAGTTATAGAACTGACCGATGGAAAGTTCAAAAACTACATCAAACGTGTCCTTATTAAAAAAGCATATTATAAAATCAAGGACTACGTTGAAGATAAAATTTTTGGCTTTAGCTCCTTCTGCGCATGCGGCTTCCCTGGTAACTCATAAACGGCACAAATATGTGGTTGTCTCTAACTATTCTCAATCTCATTAATTCTTTGTTTTTTTTTCCTTATTTTGATTATTCTTTTTACAATGGTTTTCAATCATCTTCATAGCCAAAGGGCTAAGAATAGTTACAGCACTGTTAGATTAATTTTTGTAATAGTTAGATTTAGTGTTTTTTTATTTTACTTTTGTATAGATTCCTTTACCGATTGTTTTGTAAATGTGTGAACATTGTAGGCCTTCTAGATGCTTGTTAACATTTGTTAACTTTCTAACTCGTTTCATTTTCTTTTGTTTAAATAATATGTAATCTTTTTCTTTTTGTTTTTCGTTACGACTTATTGTCGGGCCTACGTTGTCCCCACATATCTAAGTACTAATGCTGTAACAAGGAAATATTGTAAAACCAAACCATTTTTTTAAAAGAGTAACCATGGAGTTTCTTGCCGGTTCTTCTCCATAGGAAACGACCAACCCGAACCGTGCACCTTTTGTCGACGTTTTATAAGTGCCCATGTAGGCCTATGTGAAATAAAAAAATTGATTCTGATTCTGATACCATCGGAACCTGGGCATTTTTTCTCATTTAGGTGTTTTATTATAGAGGATATAACATCCTTATTAGCCTTCTGTAATCTCATTGATAAGTTACAATCATTGATATAGGAGTTAACATCTAGAATAGGTGTGTTACACTGAAATTTGCATGTATTGTTAACATTTTCTCTGAATTCCGATGCAAACTTATTAGAAACAATATTTGGCAATTATACAATGTCGTTTATAAAGTAGTAGGTTAGTGGATTTCGTTCGTGCAATGAAAAACGGCATCCCCAAGAATCAATCGTGTGTCTGTCTGTGTGTCCGTCTGTCACAACCAATTTGCTCCGAATCTTCTGTAGATTTTTTTCAATTAATTATGAACTATGATTAGATATGAAACTATGTCCCAAACACGGACATATGAGGTAAATAAAAAAAAAATAGTATGGGGTAATTTTTACACAACCTGCTAAAAACAGAAATTAACAACAAAAATCTTTTGTTTCTAGGTAGCAATGCCAATTCGCGTCAAGGGCGTCCACATCATAAACTACTCCTGGATCCTTAACACCTTCTTCTACATCTTCAAGAAGTTCATACCCCAGGAGGCGTGGAAGTACATCCACTTCCACGGCAACGACCTCAAGTCCCTGCAGAAGCATTTGGACCTGGAGGTCCTACCTCCCAGGTATGGAGGCACCTGCAGGTCTAGTGCATCATTCGGAGTCTGGCTGAAGAAGATTAAGAAGTACAGGGACGAACAGTTTGATAAGGAAATGAAGAACCTGGGTTATGTTATAAAAGAGTGATATGGTTGCCTGATATCGGTGCAGCTCGTGGCTTCTTGTTCAAAATGGACTGAGGGATGGTTTTAGAAAGCCATCTTTTAAATTATCAATCTGCCTAGCCTTTCAGCTTCCAGTCTAACCGGATGCAGCCTACTGCATCCGGTCAGCTGGGTTACTGGGTTGTGGAGGTATGATAGGTCATACCTCCACAACCCAGTAGCTGGGTAACAAGATATTCATTTGCAAGACTGATATCAGATATCCTGGCTGTCCTGAACGCCTGGTAAAGATATACAAATGACAGTTGGGACCGAGGCACGGACGATTCGCGGTAATATATACCGACCATTCGACTGTCATTACAACGGATGCTCATGGTCATATCCACGGAGCAAGCTCATCAAGCGATGCTCAACCTCAAATATTAACCCGTGTAACTGTAATTATTAAGCCACGAGCTGATGCCATCGTTAAAATTAGAATCCTCGAAAATCATCTCATTGTTTTCCCATGAAAGCATGAGTTGTAAAAAAAACTAAAGCTGGATCATGTGATGTATATTTATTATGCATTCAGTGTCATAAAGGTGTTAATTATTTATAAGATAATAATTTTGATGATGTTTTTTTTTTGAAATTTAGATGAAAATTTTAGAACCACACATAAATGTTTGGGTCTAGTCAATATGTTAATAAAAGGTAGAAAAATAAGATAACATTAATATTAAAATGAACTTTGCTGCTTTGCTTTGGTGCTTTGTTTTTGTTTGTGAGGGTAGCATAAGTGAACACAAGTTTTTTGGAGCTCTCATTTAATATTAAATTAAAAATAGTTTATTAATATTTATGAACGTGCAAATTCACTAGAAGCCTTCAGTATCCCCGGCTGCACTCACTGCAACTATAAACTCTCCTCTCGCCTTCACCTGATCTACACAAATTTGAAATTCAAAATGGACATATATGCCAAGCTAGCAGGCAGTATGGAAGATCTTGCTGCCACTTTTACTGCACGGATGGACACCTACGAAAAGGATCTGAAAAGCGTCAGTGGTAACGAGGCCACCCACAAAACAATAGCCAGCCTATCCCGAGAATTCATGGAGTTCAAGTGCCTCATATGGAAAACAATGAACACACTGAAGACACAAATGGAGTTGCTGACTGTCGGGCTGGATCGTCATGAGATGGCGTCTAACAGGCAGGTCAGGCTCCTCCATGGCCTTGCTGAACGGAGGGATGAAAATCACATCTCTCAGGCTATCTCAACGGTGGTGGACAAGATGAAGATACCAAACATCTCCCCCTCGGACATCATATCCTGCCATCGACTGGGAGTGGACTCAGGCAAGCCACGTCCTCTGCTTATAAGGTTTGCAAATTATAACCAGCATAGTGAGGTATGGCGCAGCAAGACTGTGTTGAAGGGTTCCGGTTTGGTGTTCTCGGAGTTCCTTACTAAGCCAAGACATGACGTTTTCCTAAGGGCTAGAAAACACTTCAGTGTCAAGCAGTGTTGGACCTCCGAGGGCAAAATTGTGATCCTGCTCCCAGACAATCGCGCCGGAAAATTGAGTCAGCGGCTGAACTTCAGCAGCTGATTACGTTGTTTCCGGTGGCTGCATCTACCAACGTGTCGTCGGATAAAGCATCACGCAGGCAAGCCAAATAATCGCACCCTCAACCTATTGGTCATAATCGTCATTATTTTTGTTTTACACCCTGTCGGTCACTGAACATTTTTCTACTCAGTTTTAGTTATGACTTTTGTTATTGTCTATGTGTGACTTTGACATAATAATGTGCCATAGACTTAGTGAAGTATTCGTTCGGAAACTTGTATGTTTTGGGTAATAGTCTTTTGGAATTTGTTTTAATGTGTTTAAGAGTGCATCGAGGACTGTTATTTTGTTATTTTAGTGTAATAATTTTATGGTTTTTATGTATATAGGTATATAATTATATTATTTATATAGGCATTATATGTGTCATGTTAGATCATGTTGGTATAAATAGTTCTGTTTCCTGCTCTTGTTCTTGTTCATCTGATGTGAGCTATACTAGTGCGTTCAGTGATGATTCTGTACACCTACGCGATCAACTATCTTCTGTATTTTCTTGCTACAGCAAATTTCTCAATATAGTTCATATAAATTCTCAAAGCGTTCCTGCTCATCACTCCGATTTATTATCCTCATTCGACTCCGATCTTATTCATGCTGTTCTCGTATCAGAGACTTTTCTCAAACCTACACTTCCTTCAACGCAATATTCATTGCCCGGCTACAAGCTGGTGCGACAGAACGGGCAAGGGATGTGGAGGAGTTGCCATCTATCTCCGTGGAGATATTACTTACAAAGTCATTGATCAGTCTCCGAATAATTATACTAAATTTGCTGAACACCTTTTTATTGAAGTAACTTTTAACCACACGAATTTATTTTTAGGTGTTTACTATAGTCCTTCATGTCATATAGTTTATTTCCTTTCACTCGAATCAAAACTAGAATATTTTTCTTCGTTATATGACCACACAATAATGCTCAGAAACTTCAACACCTGTTTGATCAAGGATGATGTGCGCAGCCGTAAACTTCGGTCTCTGGTCTCTTCTGTCAACATGCATATCCTTCAGCTTGATGCCACTGATCATGCACCTCACTGTAACCCCTCACTTCTAGACCTTATCCTGGTTTCTGACCCAACCAAAGTAGCAACTCACGGGCAACTTGCTGCCTCCTTTTCTTATCACGATCTTATCTTTCTTTCTTATAAAATTCGCTCTCCTAAGCGTAAATCTAAATTTCTCTTTCTTCGTAGTTTCAAGAACATTGACCTGGATCGCTTGGGAGAAGATGCGGGCAATATTGATTGGTCTTCTGTTTATGATAGCAATGACTTGGACAGTAAGGTTGCTGAATTTAACAAGATAGTGTGGAAACTCTTTGATAAGCATGCCCCACTCAAAAAGGTTAGAGTGAAACACCTTCCAGCCCCCTGGTTATCTGACAGCATTAAAAGTGCGATGTAGAAAAGGGATAAAGCTAAAAGGAGGTACAAAAAGAATCCTACTGATGAGAACTGGTCTCTTTACAAGAAGCTGCGCAATCGGTGCGGTCGTTTGTGTAGGGATGCTAAAAGGCGCCACATCCACAACTCTGTTCAAAACTTCAACACAGCACAAGTATGGCAATTTCTTAAATCTCTTGGTATCGGCAAAACTGCTGATGACAGCACGCTTGATATAGACCTTACTGCAATTAATCTACATTTCTCAAAATCACCGGTTACTCTTGACGCCAACGTTAAGGCTTCCACTCTTGACGATCTCTCTAAGGTTCCTATGCCAATGTGTACTTCATTCTCTTTTCACCCAATTACAGAAGGGGATATAAAGCGGGCCCTCACATCTATATCCACGAAGGCGGTGGGTTATGATGGTCTGCAACTCCAGATGCTTCTTCTTATCCTTAATGAACTCTCTCCTGTTATCCTCCACATTATCAATTACTCTTTCTTTTCTGGCTGCTTTCCTTCGGCATGGAAGAAAGCACATGTTCTGCCTCTACCCAAAGTCCCTAAACCCTCGTCATTTTCCCAGTACCGTCCAATTTCTATTCTTCCAATATTATCCAAAGTCCTTGAGAGTGTTGTTAATAATCAGCTGTCTCATTACCTCTCTTCAAATTGCCTGCTAAGTCCTTATCAATCTGGATTCCGCTCTGGCCACAGCACTGTATCGGCCCTAGTTAAAATAACTGACGAAATCCGACTGGCCATGGAAAACAGGCTCCTTACAGTATTGATGTATTGATTTTACTGGAATTTAGCAGTGCTTTTAATTCAGTTGATTTTGACGTCCTCTTAGGTATCCTATCCTCTCTTAATATATCTCTTGCTGTGATCGAGTGGTTTAATTCTTATCTTCGGGGTCGCTCGCAATCGGTTCGCTCAGAGGAGGCTGCCTCTGACTGGTGCGATCTCGCTGCGGGTGTTCCTCAGGCTGGCGTCCTTTCTCCTCTTCTTTTCTCTGTTTTTATAAACGCTATCACTAAGGTCTTAACTTTACACTTTCATCTCTATGCCGACGACCTGCAGCTTTATCGCCACTTCAAAATAGAAGATCTCACTGGTGCTGTCGATGCCATCAATAATGATCTTGAAAACATCTATCAGCGGGCTAAAACTTTTGGTCTTTTAGTGAACCCAACTAAATCACAAGCGCTCATTATTGGTGGCAGACATTTCGTCAATTTACTAAGTAACCAGCATCTCCCTCCAGTTTTGTACGATTCTGTCGCTATAGCCTATACAAAAAAAGAAAAAAAACTTAGGTGTTTTCTTAGACTGCAACCTATCTTGGGAACCCTTCTGCTTACTTCCGCAATGTGAACGACATTGCGGAAGTAAGCAGAAGGGTTTTTTTGCTCGTTTCGGTCTCTGAAGCGTCTCCAAAAGTTTCTGCCTTTCTCAACTAAAGTAACTCTTGCACAGTCTCTTCTTCTTCCTCTCCTTGACTATGCTGATGTCTGCTTCCTTGATGCGACTGAGAACTTCTTAATAAGCTTGAACGATTGCAGAATTTGTGCATCCGCTTCATTTTTGGCCTCCGAAAGTATGATCATGTGTCGGATTTTCGGAGGCGGTTAAAGTGGCTGCCCATTCGGCAGCGCCGAGATACACACTCTTTCTTTACTCTTTTCTGTGCTTCACAACCCTACCTCTCCTTCATATCTTCGGGAACGCTTTGAGTATCTTGTTCCGAGAGGAAAATCTTGCCGTTCCTCATCATCTCTTCTCCTTCGTTTTCCTTCCCACTCATCAAGTCGTTACGCTGGATCATTTACTGTTCGTGCTGTCCGCCTCTGGAATAATCTACCTCACTCCATACGGGATAGCCCTTCGTTGGAAATTTTCAAGAAAAGAAAAAGGGAACATTTCCTTTCAACATGACGCATAGATGATTATGTATATATTTATTAATTAAGGGTTTTAGTTATATTATATAGTATGTATTATATTTATGCATTGTGTGCTTTACACGTATTTGTTTAGTTTATATAGTTAGTAAGAATTTAAATGTTAAGTTTTATTGTGCACTTGAGTATGCTGTCCTCATTCAATTAAAAATCTCTATGACAATGAGGTTTGCTGTAAGAGAACCCAATTATGGGTTAAGCTCGCCTTTGTACATAAGCTATCCTTTTGAATTTGTATAAATGTGTTTTGTGTACAATAAAGAATAAAAATGAACAGTAATAAAAATAGTTGGCACCTATGTAGTTTGATAATAACGCGACTTGTCTTAATTATGTGCCTTTAAACATGAATTTTAAAATGTGCCTTAAAACAAAGGGTTTTAATATATAAAATGTTGAGTCAAACACCTAAATGTAGTTAGAATTTTTAAGATATTTTGTGATACTTCGGAAACCGTTATTTTTTATTAAATATTTTTACAATGTTGTGGAGTTGGAAATGTTGTTTTTTTTTTATTTCCAAACCTTTTCAGACAAGCAACTTAATTACTTACTTGCTTGTTCGTAATTCTTGTATCGCAAAATTTTATTGTATTTAATTTTTGCTCGGATCTGCAAATGAGAATGAGATTAAAAATACAATCACGACTACAGAAACCATTTTGTTTCATAACAATAATTGAGTTGTTAAAATTAAATTAAAACATGCTATTATAAAATCTGTGTAAACCTGTGTAAACGAATATTTTTTCATCTATATCTTGTAAGTATATAGCTAGGTCAGTTGAAACTATTGAGATTTCTATCTAATGTTCCCAAAAACTAAAATCACAAAATTGTGACACACTAATGCAGAGTTTCTGAGACGAATGTGACATGCTGTGATTGGGTGAATTTTATTACAGCAATAGTGATTGAGCAGCCATTCGCTTGACATGCGTTAAAGTGACGCTGCGGTAATGTCTACCAATTGAAACATGTAGTAAATATTTTTGTACCAGGCGGACGTGATCGCTTGAGGTCTGGAGTTTGTAAGGCTGCTGCTCAAAGCTCGTTGACGCCATGTACCTATGGATTATTCTTCAAGAGTTCTGAAGCCTGGGCGGTTGATTGATGGCTGCTAGATGTTGGTAGGTGAATCAACCAGTCCAGAAAATAAAAGATTTAATTCTTCATGACTACTTGCGATGTTTTTGCAGGGTTTTCGTTACACAAAGTTGCGCAGATTTGACTAATATATGATAATGGCTACAAACTGCTCAGTGCGCCTGCGCACTATACTTCTACGAAACTTTACCGTAACGAGGGCTTTGATTTTGCGTACGCGCAGTATTTTTCATTACATACTTATGCTATAAATCGACAGGATCCCAACCAGGTTCCCAACTATATTCCCTGAAGAGATTCTCCAGGAAGAATGGGGAATGAAGGGAAATTCTGTCGATTTTTGGACTTAAAAGCTATTTTCTTCTAAAACTATACAACTTACTACTAGGATACTATAAGGGCCTTGAAGTCCTTCTACTATTCTTCTTTTCTTTTTTTAAGTGGGTAGTCAATTAGTAAACACTAAAATTTTTTCGTTCCGTAAACAGCAAAGTATTAATATTGTTAGAACTGTCCGTACAATATAAACACTGTGTGAAAACTAAAAGCAAGTGTATGTGGCATACGTTTTATCGTTTGCAGAGTAATCCGTGACTGTATTTTAACATAAACAATAAGTGATCGTTTCATGGCAAGTGACTTGGCAAATTCTAGTTCATGTGAAAGTGGGTGTTTCGAAAAAACATTTTGTTTTGTCAATCAATCGAGAAGTCACTTGAACGCTGATAGCTCGATGACACACCAATACATAAATTTCAATCGATTGTTCGAAGTGACCGTGGCCAGGTTCGATAAGCGACGACTGTGACTCGTAAAGATTCGAGTTCGATCCCCAGAAAGGGAAATGCTTTTTGCATTTTTTATTTTTTGTTACTATTGTTTTTTACTCAGAATGCTCTGCGCGGGTTGTAATGCTACTATTCTCGTTACACAAAAGAGAATTAAATGCTGCTTAAGCAAATGTTCCCTCCAGTACCATTTAGAATGTGTTAAGTACGTTGAATCATCAACACCTAGGACCAAATGGACTTGTCCAATTTGCGTCTCTGGCCGACACGCTAAGGGTCACACTGATCACGTGGCTCCTGAACCGGTTCCAGTGCTTTCTCCTAAATCGAGACCGCCTAGCAGTAGCCAAAATAAGCCAAAAGTTGGTCAGACACATACACCAGCTGAGAAGTCACCAGTTACGCCCAGAGTGGCACAAATTGGTGCTGAGGTCAACTTGCAAGACACGATACTCGCAGAAATTCGTAAGTTACGCCAGGAAATGAAAGAAAAATTTAATAGTCAGCAGGCTTCTCTAGCGAAATTTGAAAACACTCTAGCTACGGTCCAAAGGAATGTAAATGACCTATCCTCGAGATTTTCTTCAATGTACGAAGACTTAGAAGAGTATAAGAAGACTGTGGCTTTTCTCTCCGATGCTTATGATGATCAAGCCGTTTTGAATGCTAAGTATAACAACTGTAGTGCTGAACTCCTCAAAAACAACGCCATGTTGTGTGCCCAAGTGAGGGAATTAGATACTAAATTGCACCAAATGGATCAATTGGCCCGTGAGAGTAATATTGAGATACAGTGCGTGCCTGAACACAAAACTGAAAACCTTTTAACTGTCGTGCAACAGTTGGGTAGAGTTGTGGGAAATGAACTTCACGATGGTGATATACAGTCATTTCATAGAGTTGCCAAAATGAATGCAGAAACAAATCGTCCGCGTAGTATAGCTGTCAAGCTAATCAGTCCACGCGTTCGCGATTATCTTCTTGCTGCAGTCAGAAACTTCAATAAGAAGAATGAGTCGGATAAGTTAAACTGCAGCCACATTGGCATTGGTGGAGAGAAGCAGCCGATTTTTGTAACGGAAAATCTGACTATGGCCAATAAAAAACTACATGCAGCGACAAGAATCGCTGCTAAGGAAAGGAAATACAACTCTGTATGGGTTCGGAATGGTCGCATATTTGTAAGAAAAGATGTAACATTCAAATCTCTCCTCGTAAAAAATGTTGAATGTCTGGAATCTTTGTAGCTTTTAGACTAAATTCTTAGCATATTTAGCACGATTTTTGGTGTAATTTGAATTCAAATTCAGTTTTGAAGTATATTATCAAAATGTAAGAGGCTTACGAACCAAGACAGAGGATTTCTACACAGCATCTTTGAATTTTAATTATGGTATTATAATCGGCACGGAAAGCTGGCTTAATGATACGGTGTTTGACCATGAAATTTTAGATAACAGATACAGAGTGTTTAGGCGAGATAGGTCATCTACGGTGTCCTCGTCTACAAAAAGGGATGGCGGGGGGGTCTTTATTGCAATTCTAGACAAATTTGAGGTTTCACGGAGATTAAGCTGGGAGTCCCGTTGCGAGGAATTGTGGATCACAATCAAATGTGAGCCCGTGTTCCCTAAAAACGAGTTTTTTGCTGACTGTACAACATCGTTTCAACCCTTTATTCTGAAAATACCACAGCTAGCTGGATCTCGCCGAGCCGCGTCTATTGACACCTTCCCCGTGGTCGCGACGTACCGGGAACCCCTGCAAAAAAAGGAAACATTAAAAATCATCACTTCAAAATTCTTAAAAAAGCACCTTAGGGAGAACGAAAAAAAAAAAACCTACGCTACACTACCCTACCCTACACTACACTACCCTACACTACCCTAACCTACCCTACACTACCCTACCCTACCCTACACTACCCTACCCTACCCTATCCTAAGTTTTAATTTTTGCACATAAGCCTTCTGCTAAATAGTCCGAATAAAGCCTGAAAATTTGGTTTGGATAGGTGAGCCCGTTCTTGAGTTTTAAAATAACAACGAAAAGTAGCATTGATTTTTATACATATAGATAGATTTACATTAAATATATAGTATAGATATAGATGGGGGAGTTTATTCTGGGAAATCATGGCAATGGGAAGAGAAATGATAATGGGCAACGACTAATGAACTTCTGTTTTGAACATAATTTAAAAATAACAAATACATTTTACAAGAAAAAACATAATAGAAGGTGGACTTGGATCTCTCCCAATGGTAAAGTCAGAAATGAGATCGACTACATAGCCACTAACATACCCAAAATATTCAGTGATGTCGCTACAGTAAACAACTTTAACTTTAACTCTGATCACCGACTTTTAAGGGGAACCATTATATGCAAAGACCTAAAAATACCACGAAGGAAATACAACCAAATTACTCCTAGAACAATGACACTCGTGTCAGAACCAGAATTAAAAGAAATGAAAGAATCTCTAGATAACATTAAAGAACAATGCAATGTACAAGATAAATACAATATCTTGGAAAAATCGATACTGAAGGTTCTGGAATGTTCAAAGAAAAATACAAAAGACAAATTAGGTATAGAAGCAAGAACTAAAATGGAAGAGCGGAAAGAATTGATAAACAACAGAAAAAAGAACCGTAAACAAATAGCAAAAATTAGCCAAGAAATATCAAAATCCATTAGAAAACATAGGAAAAAGATTCGGCTAGAAAAAATAAGAGAACAGATCCAGAAAACTGGGGGTATCAAAAAAGCACTAAAAGAGTTCAAGGAACATTCTAATTGGATACCAAAAAAAGACTACAATATGAATATGTACACCACAACGAAACGTCAAGAGATTTTAAAAACAGCAACCGAATTCTACAGAAATTTATATACAGATATAGACAAAACTACGGATACGCCAAGAGAAGACAACGATACTGTTCATGAAATAACCCCACACATAATGCAGAGTGAAGTAAGAAAGGCTATTGAAACACAAAAAGCAGGTAAAGCACCCGGAGACGACAACATCTCAAATGAACTAATAAAATACACAATGGACCAAATATTAGAACCTTTCACGAACATATGCAATGAAATCCTGATTTCGGAGCAGATACCATCTCAATGGACGTCATCCACAATAATATTATTACATAAAAAGGGGGACAAGAACAACATGAATAATTACAGACCAATTAGTCTGATGGCAAATTTATACAAAGTTTTCTCAAAGATAATATAGGAACGGTTAACCAAAAAACTAGACAGTAATCAGCCTAAGGAACAAGCAGGATTTCGATCAGACTTCTCAACTTTAGACCACATACATGCAGTTAAGCAAATTATTCAGAAATGCAACGAATATGATCAGCCGTACTATCTATCATTCGTAGATTACAACAAAGCGTTTGATTCTTTGAAACACAGTTACATATGGCAGTCACTGGTAAACCAGGGCGTGGAAAATAAATACTGCAGAATAATCAAACAAATCTACGAAAATAGTACGGCAAAAGTGCAACTAGAATGCATTGGAGACAAATTTAAAACTGAAAAAGGCGTTAGACAGGGAGATCCGGTGTCGCCAAAAATATTCAATGCAGTACTTGAAAATATATTCAGACAACTTAACTGGGACGAATTCGGAGAAAATCTTCACCACCTAAGATTTGCAGACGATCTCATTCTTTTCGCAAGAGACCCAACTACACTACAAACCATGTTACAACAATTGTTAACAGAAAGCAATAAAGCAGGATTGTCAATGAATACAAGTAAGACTAAATTGATGACAAACAAGGCTAAAATTAAAATACAAGTGGGACGAGAAGAGATTGAATATGTTGATGAATACATATACCTGGGACAGACCATAGCGGTGGAGGATCAATCAAATAAAGAAGTGGACAGAAGAATAAATAATAGCTGGCAAAGATACTGGTCTCTCAAAGAGGTTATGAAAAATAAGAACATACCTGTATACGAAAAAAGAAAAGTCTACAACACATGTATTCTTCCATGCCTCATATATGGTTGTCAGACCTGGCCATTCTCACAAAATATCGAGCACAAATTAAGGGTGTGTCAAAGAAGCATGGAAAGAAGCATGCTGAACCTAAGGCTTAGGGACAAATGGAAAGCTACAAAAATCAGAAACATAATCAAGGTGGCAGATGTGAGAGAAAAGACAAGAACACTGAAGTATAGATGGACGGGACATATGTGGAGAACAAAAATAGACAAATGGACAAAAAAAGTTACAGAATGGTACCCAAGAAATGGAAAGAGACAAAGAGGAAGACAGATAAAGAGATGGGAGGACGATTTACCAAAGGAGTGGCGAAAAACAGCAAAGGACAGAAACAAGTGGAAGGAATTAGAGGAGGCCTATGTCAAAAGACAACCTGACCTGGTAGCTGATAGTTAGTTAAGATAATATTAAATTTAGATAAGTTAGTAGTGCATAGTTATCATAAGCTAGATGTAAGATTTAATTTATAAATTTTTTTTATTGTAAACAGGTTACAGGGAATAAAGGCTATTTTTATTTTATTTTATTTATAGATATAGATTCAAGATAATCAACCGTTCCATTTTAAATACACTAGGAACTTCCACGATAGGCCTATTAATATCATACTAGGCGACTTCAACAGCCACAGTACCGCATGGGGTTATGCTACTAATAATTCGGATGGTGATGCAGTTGAAGAATGGGCAGAGGAATAAAACTTCACCTTGATTCACAACGCTAAACTCCCAGCTTCCTTTCACAGTGGTCGATGGCGCCGCGGCTACATCCCTGATTTAATTTTTGCCAGTGGTAAAGTTAGTCATATCTGCAGAAAAACAGTGCACGAGGCTATACCAAGAACCCAACATAGGCCAATGGGTGCTGCGTTGAATCATCCGTAAAACTGTGCCTTTCAGGCCACGTTTCAACTTCTCCAAGGCCAACTGGCAGAAGTTTTCCGATGGTATTGACTCCAGGCTACTCAAATAACTAGATTCCGTTCCGAACAACTACGAGAAGTTTGTTGATATTGTTTGGGCCGTATCCCGCCAATACATCCCACGAGGTTACATTCCAGGTCTGGGTAAGGATTCTGCCTGACTACTCGCTGAGTACACAGGCTCATACAGCACAGACCCGTTTTCCGAAAACACCCTGGTGCTTGGCGAAGAACTTTTGCGGGAAATAGGTAACAGCCGCAGGGATAATGGATGAAATTGGTTACTGAAATAGATATGACTCATAACAGTAAAAAGGCCTGGAATACGATCAATAAACTAACTGGTAGCACCCCTCAGGCTTCGAATCCAGGCCAAGTGACCGCCAATCAAGTTATTCACCAACTACTCCTTAATAGAAAACCCCCACATCGGATACTCAAATCAAAAAAGCTGACTGCGGTTAATGACACCACCAATTTAACACAGCCATTTACGCTATCAGACATAATATATGGACTTAAAAATGGCAAAGTTGCTGGTTTTGATGACATTACTGTCGATTAATTGAAACACCTCGGACCAGTAGCTGTATCCTGTATCCTCCACTATTCAACACATGCCTCGTAGACTATAAGGTTCCTAAACTGTGAAGACGCGCTAAAGTGATAGCTCTTCTAAAACCAGGAAAATGCCCAAAAGACCCTAAAAGTTACAGGCCCATTTCCCTCCTATGCCACACGTTTAAACTCTTTGAAAGGCTCCTACTAAATCGCCTTACACCTCTTATCGAACCACACCTTATACCTGAGCAAGCTGGCTTCAGACTAGGGAAGTCGTGCACCAACCAGACTCTCAAACTGACGCAATTTATTGAGGACGGGTTTGAGGCGAAAAATGTCACAGGTTGTTTTCGTTGACCTTTCAGCAGCCTATTCTATTGAAGATCAGGGAAATAACAAAAGACACAGGCTTCGTTCAGGTTCTTAGCGTCATGTTGAATAACTGTCGCTTCCAAGTCCATCTTAATATCAGCAAAAGCAGGTGGCGTTGTCAAAAAAACGGGCTCCCACAAGGCAGCGTGCTGGCTCCGGTACTATTTAATGTTTACACAAATGACCAGCCTAGCTCTCCACTAACTAAATGCTTTCTATATGCAGACGACCTTGCTCTGGCCGCCCAGACACATAGCTTCGAAGAGGCCGAACAAAGTCTAACGGAAGCTCTGGAAGCACTTGGAAAGCTTTATGATGAAAATGCCTTAAGGCCAAACCTATCCAAAACCCAATCCTGTGCTTTCCATCTACGCAACCGTCAGTCCAATAGGTCTCTCAACATCTCGTGGCAAGGCGTTGCCATAGACCACTGCCCTCAACCCCGCTACTTGGGCATCACCCTGGATAGATCCTTGACATATAGATTCCACTGGTTTCAAACTAAGCTAAAAGTCGGGAAATAACGTATTACGTCGCCTAACATCCACGGGCTGGGGAGCATCGCCGCAGGTTCTCCGTACTTCTGGCCTATGTCTGTCTTTTTCTGCCGGGGAGTTCGCATGTCAAGTGTGGCATCGATCCGCCCACGCTAGGGAAGTCGACATGGCGCTAAATGATACATGCCGCATCATTACTGGCTGTTTGAGACCTACCCCGCTCGTGATGTTGTATCCACTGGTGGGCATAGCTCCACCAGATGTTCGGCGCGAAGTGGCCAGCCGCATTGAGAAGAGGAAACAAGAACGGGACAGTCGCCACCCCTTATATGAACATCAATTCCAACCTGCACGCCTAAAAAGCCGCAAAAGCTTTTTGAGACATACGACCTCCTTGGAAGCCAGCGCAACAGACGAGAGATCTACACTGTGGAAAAACGCACATCCTGCCCCTCCATACTCCATCACTCCGGCAGAGAATTTGCCCCCTGGACACGAACTGCAGTGGCCAATCTGGAAATCCCCAAACCGATTGTGGGTACAGGTTGGTCGCTGCAGAAAAAATCTGGCCAAATGTAGTCTCATAGACCCATCTCAAACACAGTGCCAGTGTTGGGCCCCGTCGCTGGATATGACGCAACTCCTTGTCTGCCCTTCGTGCCCAGCCACCTGTACCTTTCAGGACCTGAACGTGGCAAATTACAGAGCGGTCCAGGTGGCTACTTACTGATCAGACAAAATTTGAGAGTAGTTGAGTAACAATTTGAGTTTATCGGCACGAAAAGATGAAGAGAGATATAGAATAATTACGAAATTGAATCATCAATCAACAAAACAATAGATCTACCGCAAACAAAAAAAAAGTCACAGCACAACAAATACCTAAATTAACTGCAAAAATTACGTCTTACAACACATGAATCGTCCGTTCTAAACAAAAACACGTCTGATACCGGCGCTCGCGCAGTTAACTCGCGATCCTTGACCGAGAATCAACACCAAATGTGTGATCATGTCGGAAAACGCCGGCTGATAATACGAAGTTATTTCGTTTTATTAGTCGTGTAGTTGTGTCGTGTCGTAAAGGAAAAATAGTGCTGTGCCTGGATAAAGGATTGTGAAAAAAATGCTGTGGATTGTTAAGTGATTTTGTGGGACTTGTAACTGAGGTATTGTTTTTTGTTTAGGTGGGTAATTACGTACTATTTGGCTTTCATTTTGATATTTGTTTTGTTTTATTTAGTGTAACCTTACCTATTTGTTTTCTTTAACATTCTTATCTTCTACTTTTATTGTGGAATTAGGCAATAAGAAAATACAGAACATCATTTTCAATAACTTGTAAAACATGTATATTGACATTTAAAAATAGAAAATTTAAATAAGTGACTTTAAAAATAAATTATGAACAAATAAAAATATACAAACTTGAAGAAGACAAAAGACTACACAGAGACTCAGACATGACATGGAAGACACATATTGAACAAGTATGCACAAAACTAAGTCGTTATTCATATGCTTCGAAAAGTTATAAATCAAAGTGCTCTTCTGTCTCTTATTATGCAAATGTTGGTTCGACACTTAGATATGGTATAATGTTCTGGGGAAATGCCACTGATAAAGAAACCATCTTTAAAGCTCAAACGTAGTGTATTCGAGCGATTTGTGCATTAAAATCAACTGAAACATGTAAACCGCACTTTATTAATTTAAAAATATTGACTTTCCCATCATTTTACATCTATGAACTAGCATTGGACATAAGAACTAACTTAAATAAATATGAAACTTTAAAAAGTGCCAGTACACTCAGTGCAATAAGCCATAGAATGGCTATGTTTGATAAGAGTGCATTTGGCCCTAGAATTTATAATAAATTACCTAAGTACATTAAATATTCTAATAATTTCAATTTATATAAAAACCAATTTAATAAGTATTTTATTCAAAAAGCTAATTATTCTGCTGATTATTGAAATGAGAAAATAATCTACTAATTAATTTGAGTAATTGTTTCAATAATAGAATTATATCATTCTATTATTGAAACAATTACTAGTATAGATGATGCAATTGGTAATTAATATTGTAATTTTATTCATTTTATTATAATATTTTGCACACCTGCCATAGTAGGATATGGTCTAAAGAACTTATATAAAAATGTCACCCTGTAAACTAACCATATTTCGCAAATAAATGATTTGATGTAATATAGAGTTTTCTGTACTATTTTTTTTTTCGGTTCAGTCTTGCATTGTTTTGAATTGTTCTTGTCTGCTTTTATTTTAATTATCAAGAGTTGAATAGCGTTTAATTTAGGTCTCTGGTGGGGGCATGGGCTATTGTATTTTGCACCAGAGTACTAGGAATCAAGAACGCTAAGGAGTTAAAAATACAATACATTATGCAAATTCCACGGGGATCAATTAACTACAAAGTATCTATTATATATCCGTCTTACTTATAAACTTAGATTAGAATGAGATTTGCATTACTCCAAGGATAAGGTGGGACAAACAAATTTCAGTATTAATAAACACGGCATAAGGAGGGATATAATCCCTTTCCTAAAAATTAAATCTGAATTTAGTCTCGGACTAAAAGTTACACCCTGGTGCTAGCTAGTTTAAGAGTAGTGTATCTATGGCGACTACAATTATTGTTTGATTGATGTTTTGTTCGTTGAGATTTGATGATGAACATTTTTAGTTTAATTTAAATATATTCTGCAGTCATTCCTTATTCTTGTGTTCTCTCTAGTAATGTATCAAAATAACACAGCGTAAAACTAGACGGGAAACACTATTTCAAGAATTGGCATGATGTGGTTAATATCTAGTTTTTTGTTATCATTAGATTAGTATGGTTATGGGGTAGGTACACTCGTCATCAGATCTACCAAAGCACTCCGAACATTATATATTTATATGCTTTCAGTGACCTAATGTTTGAATTGAATACAGTAAAGGTGTTTAGACATATATGTTGGTATCTGGTTTGGTTAAGGCTGTTTAGAGTATTGAAATCTGAAGTTCAAGGTTCAAAAGAACACGAAATGAAAATACAAAATACTTAAATACAAAGTAACTTTTTGTGGACTTCTGCCCACGCTTTAACTAACTAACTTAGCGGTTTCAAAAATTGGTAAACCGCGTTTATTTGTCAGTTGTTAGTCAAACTAACTGCCAAATAATTAACTCGTCAACTTATTTGACCATTTGTGAGGCTAACAACTGAAAAAATGGTATTTTACCGTAATTTGCAACCATTGGTTAAGTTAACTAGGGATCTAAAAACTAGGCCTAAGAAGCTCCTACATCTGTATCTACAAAATAACCTTTACGTTAATTTAAAGATAAAGGTTTAATAAAATACTAGATTTCATTATTTGTTACTATTATTTTTATACTGCTGCAAATCTTTGAGCATTAAAATAATTAATTCTAATACTTGGGCTATTATAAAACACAAAATATTAAAAATAAATAAATTTTTCATTTCCGCATATTTATGATAAGGTAATCTGTTTAATTTGACTTATATCGACATTATCATAATATATGTAGATCCAAACATGTTAGGTAGGTGACATTTAAATTATTGATACAAAGCAGCGTTTATTTAGACGTGTTGATATAGTTAAATTAATGCGTAACACTGTATTAAATCATTAAGTTGTGTGCATAATTTTATCATAAATACTTATCAAACGCTATTTGTTTTTGAGAGGTTCAAGGCCTCTCAAAACAAGTAACATGATAGTTTTATTTTAATTAAATAATAGCACGTTACAAAAACTTTGGCACTTCCTTCAACATATATTAGGTTAAATGCCAATGACCAGCCATTTTTTTCCTGGAATTAGGTACCAATCAAAGAACGGGTTATGCAAAAATCAACAAACAAAAAACCGGCCAAGTGCGACTCGGACTCGCGCACGAAGGGTTCCGTACCATTATCGCAGAAAAAAGGCAAAAAAATCACGTTTGTTGTATGGGAGCCCCACTTAAATATTTATTTTATTCTGTTTTTAGTATTTGTTGTTATAGCAGCAACAGAAATACATCATCTGTGAAAATTTCAATTGTCTAGCTATCACGGTTCATGACATACAGCCTGGTGACAGACAAACAGACAGACGGACCGCGGAGTCTAAGTAATAGGGTCCCGTTTTTACCCTTTGGGTACGGAACCCTAAAAAGAAAAAAAACAGCCGTTCCGTTGTGTTGATGTTTTTTATATTTTTTTTTATACAATATTACCTACTTGGGATCTTTTTTGCGTTTGGAAATCCTCATGGAGCTCCTCCATCTCGGGTCAAGCGGAGGGATCTTTCCGACTCCTACTGGGGCAAAAAGGTATTTCACCTCGTCGCTTCTTGCTGCGGGGACACATACGCACTCTCCATAAACAAACCAAACCTACTACAGACATCCTTGTCTCCATCTTCCCTGACATATCAAATTTTCTGAAAAGGAAAAGAGCTGGTACCTAGATGCACCTTGCATGCACCCCTCCACAACACCTATGCGTCATTTTATATTAAGTCGACGTACAGCTGCAGTTAACATTTCCACAAGCTATTATAACCAGCGCTAATGCGTTTAAATTTAATTAACCCGTGCATTCACGACCGTAAGAGTGTCTACAAGACGTTACACAAGGCTGCACCAGGGTTAATGTCATGACCGCCATCCGCAGGCCCCAAAGGGCCATTGCACTGCGGGTGGCGAGGGCCTACCGCTCGGTGGGTTTCTCGGCGGCGTGCGCTCTGGCGGGCACCCCTCCCTGGGAGTTGGAGGCATGGGTGCTCGCCAGAGTTTACGAATGGACGGCGCGGCGTAAGGCGCTCGGGGAGCGCCCCGCCGCGGAAGAGCGGGAGGCAGTGCGGCGGTCCTCCATTGGACGGAGGACCTCGCCACCGCTGCCTTTGGACGCCGGACGCTGGACGCGCTCGGTCCAGTCTTGCAAGGCTGGCTCGAGCGGCCACATGGTTTCCTCTCTTTCCGTTTGGTGCAGGTGTTGTCCGGACATGGTTGTTTCGGAACGCACCTGCACCGGATCCGGAGGGAGGAAACCCCGGCGTGCCATGACTGCGGAGCAGTGGAGGACACGGCGCAGCACACCCTTGAGGTGTGCCCAGCCTGGGCAGATCTGCGCCGTGCCCTGATAGGAGTGATTGGGCAGGACCTCTCACTTCCCAGTGTGGTCAATTCCATGCTGGGGAGTGAGGAGGCCTGGGCCGCGGTTGCCTCCTTTTGCGAGGTCGTGATTTCGCAAAAGGAGACGGCGGAGCGTGCGCGGGAGGATGATCCTCTCGCGCCGCCGCTCCGCAGGCGAAGAAGGGGTGGGAGGAGGCGGTTGTACGATCGTCTCCTCCCACCACCTGGTGGTGACTAGAGGGCGACAGGCGCGGGGGCGCCTTCGCTCGCATTGCACGAGTCACCACCCTCGTCGGGCGGGAACGGCCGAGCACTCGCTGTCGTTCCCGGGCCCCTCCACTAAGGGAGGGGCGTGAAGGCCCCGCTGTAAAGGCGGGCGGTCGTCGGCGGAGGACTGGGCGTAAAGGCTGTGCCAGTTTCCCAGTCCTCCTCCAAACAGACGATGCGGGAGTGCCGCTGGGTTATTTTAGTGGGTATACCGGAACATTCCGGGGAGTCCCACATAGCCCGTCCCCATTCCCCCAAGGGGCGGGTATGCGTAATGCATTTTTTCCCAGCGTGATCAAAAAAAAAAAAAAAAAAAAAAGGGTTAATGTCATGCATGTATGCAGAGCCTGCCGCGTGTCTGTGCATGCCTTTACAATAACTATGTTGACACACTACACTTGCGCAAGCGATAAATACTTGTGTCCAGCCGATAGGGTTATTTAACCTCGCTTGTTGTTATCAGTGAACTTTGGCTTACTGATAACCAATTAAATGGTGCGCACTATTTCTGAAAGGCTGACAAAAACAAAATTTTACATAACCCTGCAGTAAAATTACGCGAGTGGTCGCGGATTACATTTGTAATACGTTTTAAAATATGAATAAAACTGTGATAATACTATCTGATTGATTAATATTTTTTTATTCAATGACGGTTCTATTGCAATTTTATTTTATGTACCTGAGAAGTATTCTATATAGTTACCTATTTAAATGACGACAACATACAAAAAGTCTGCCAAATACTATAATTTAAACAAATCTAAACAATCAGTTTATTCTGAGACAAAAAGGGAGACAATTTTATTATTATTATTGTATTGGTTTTCTTGCATTTTACTACCATTTTTTTAAACCGGGCGATATGGAAGGAATAATGGGGGCCTTTGCTGAATAAATAAATAATTTTAATACCATCTCACCTGATGGTAAGCTCTGATGTAATCGACGAAGTATCACGCTTGCCTAGAAATAACATAAGCATTCTTCACTGCATTTATTGCAAATTCAAATCAAACCGGGTGTAGAATTTCGGGCATACTTAATTTTGCAATAGTGTATTACTATATGTTTATTGTAATCCTTTTCTTGTCTTCGCCAGTTTTTTCCAGTCTTCTCCAGCATTTCTTTTTATTTCATCTATCCAACGTTCTCTAGGGCGTCCTCTGGCTATCTTGCCTCTTGAGCCCAGCCAATTTGTGACTAGTTCTGTCCACCTTCCATCTGTCACTCTTCCCACGTGACCTGCCCACTTCCACTTCAGTCGTTTCATATGCTGGAGAGCATCTATAACTTTGGTTTTCTTTCTTATCTTTTCTGACCTTTGCTTATCCTTCAGCCTTATATTCAGGATACTCCTTGCCATAGCCCTCTGGGTCTTCTGTATTCTGGCCCGTGCATATTTGTTGTATATCCATGTTTGTGATCCGTATGACAGGCAGGGTAGCAGACACCCATCCATGACTTTCTTTTTCAGTTTCAAGGGCAGTTTTGTTTCTTTTAAGCTCCAGAACGTACTCCATGTCATGTTTATGAAAAAAAATATATTTGAAACCTCAATATAATATCATTTTTGAAGACCTATCCATAGATACGACCATAGACACATGGGTTTGATGAAAAAAAAATTGATTTCAGTTAAAATCTTAATGCGGTTCACAGAATATATCTACTTACCAAGTTTCAACAGCATAGTTTTTATAGTTTCGAAAAAAAGACATGACGAATCTATGAAGGTTCCGTTTTTTGCCATTTGGCTACGGAACCCTAAAAAGAAAGATAAGTTTTTAATTATCACAAAACGACTTACAATATAATTACATGCTTATGCTAAACCCTTAACAATAGCAGTGGTGTCTCATAATACAAAGAAACTGTCCCGACGTACTGTACTGATTAAAAGAAAGAAATAAATAGTGTTTATTTGTCACAAAACAACATACATACAATATAAAAACATACTTATGCTAAACCATCGACCACATAGCCACTGGTGCTGTGTGGTCGCTTTGCTAAACCCTTAAAAATAGCATTAGTAGTATAGATATATAGATGGTGATCTATCTATCGCCGTGGAATGGAACCGAACGCGATCGATTTACAAAATATAATCGGTATAATCAGATGAAAAACGCTAGTTACGTCGGTTTCTTTATATAGGATGAGGCATCTGTATGCTAGTATTATATTATCTGTGATTACAAGGCCTCTGCGAGTTGGTTTCGGCCCCTGGTATGCCTTTCAAAGGTCCGGGATCCTAGGGTCCCGAGAACTTTAAAAAGAAATAGGATGAAATATAATATCGAAGGTAGGTTCTACACAGGGAAAATTTTTGAAACGGTGCAGTAACCGGTGCAATTACCTAAGTGATTATTTTACATGCAAAGGTTTGTTTTACTATTTGTGGCTTTTCTAATAGTAACACTTACCTCAGCATTGTTCCAAAAGAGCTTTGTTATTATTAGAAACAGGATCAATTGATTTTTTTTTATTTATTTAAATAGCCCATCTATATTTTTGAAAATCTGTGAATGCTCCAAATATTCTATTACTCCAAAAACAAAGGACTGTCAGATAAGTAAGATTTCCTGTAGCTACAACGGTAAAGTTACTGCTACAATCCACACTATATTCGCTACATAGTGAAATATTATATTATTATGGAAAAAATGGTCATATCCATATTAATATCTACATTTTTTTTTTTATACGTTATAAGATTTTATATTGTTACTATCACCCTTTAAGTGTTTTATTTTTGTTTTGTGAGTGGACCTTTTGTTGTCTGAAATAAATAAATTATTATTATATTTATTCCGACCCTACAGTATACCGAGGCCCTTGACATTAAAGGAGAATACAAGTTATGAATAGTTGCCGACCTTAATAAGTTCGTTCAAGATCGAATCGTTTCTGATCGGCCGTTTCCGAGATCAACCCGGACAAACAGACGCAAATCTTTCGATTAATAATTACATGTAAATCGGAGCTGGCCTTGCTAAAATTCAATTATGTTTCTAATGTTTTCTGCCGAGAAAATGATTTTTTCCATGAACATTCTGATTTATTTTATCGGATAGTATATTTGTATGGTTTTTAGGTATGGGCTCAGCTAATATAATATCCGCTTAATGGTTCCTATTGACATAGTTTAAAAATAATAATCTATTATATATGGTAATATATTATCTGTGGTCACAGATAATATAATACAAGCTCTATACTAATATTATAAAGAACTACGCGGGTGAAATCGCGAGTCGTCTGCTAGTGTTGAATATTATTGGTTGGTGCATAATTCATTTGCATTGAAAAGTCAGCAACGAAATTTGATTTATGTTGTGACTTGTACCGTTATATCATATAGGAGTGACTCAATTATATGATACACTGCATTTTAGTGTCTTATGTAATAGTTATTTATGAGATTGGGTTTTTTTTTTTTTTGTGTCTGGTTCGATTTTATGCATAAATCATAATTCTAAAGTTAAAGAGTTCATCGACATTATTTCTATCGTACCAAGTTACAACATATTTGGTAATATTGGAATGTAATTTAAATGCGAAATACTTGGTCAAATCAAATTAACTAAGTAGCGAAACACCACAGATGTGATTGATATTGGATGACTAATATAAAAATAAAACACCGACCAAGTGCGTGTCGGAAATCGCACATTTAGGGTTCCTTACCAAACCGCAAAATCTAGATGGTTGTAATTGGAAAAAGATAGGGAATTTCAGAGAATAAACCTGATTTATCAATATATTGGTACGTATACGTAATAATAAACTTGTAGTTGGTCAATGGTAAGTTAAAAAATACTTCGAAACTTTTTTTTTTAAAGCTGACTTTGGTGGGTTTCCAATATTTTTTTTAATACAATTTACAGTATTTATCTACTCAATGAGTTCTAAACAACGATAACCCACTAGATGGGGTAGGGAATTTTTTTTTTTCGCGCCCCCTCCTTTTGCTGTGTATGGGATTTCGATTTTATAAAGATTTTATTCTAAAATCTGGGCGTATTCACTACTGTAATTCATGTGCCACCAGTGCCACTAGGCCAATAGGAATGCTCATATCTCATGCTGATTTTTTGGTCAGGGTACCACCTTAAGGCTCCGTTTGGACCCTTCGGGTACGGATCCCTAAAAACTGAACTTATAATTTCAAGTTACTAATGTTGCCAGGGGTTGTTAACCCCATCGTCAGCTGTAGTTGTTTAAAATAAATAAAAAATAAAAAAATAAAAATTGTTTATTGACACAAAAATTACAACAATGGTTTGAAATAAGAAGTTTCGGTTTTTCTGTTTTATCCTTCCATATCGATCCCAACATGTGTGCGTAGTTTCGCTACTTAATTAAATTTGATCTAGAACACATTAAATACAGCTCAATCAGCCTTGGCCTATAGAGGCCACTCACCCAGAACAAGCGCTAGGCCAGCAATTACGATTGGATAATAATGTACTGCTGCGGCCCTGCTCTATATAATTAACTGAGCTTTGCACGACATAATTACTTGCACTAGAATCATCCCTATTGCTTTATTGATAAGTTACCTACATCTATTGTTATCAAACATTTTGTGGATTGAAGAAAAACAACAAATAAGTTAACAGAATATGATAAACTACCTT
Organism: Orthosia gothica; assembly: GCA_949775005.1. NCBI lineage: Eukaryota > Metazoa > Arthropoda > Insecta > Lepidoptera > Noctuidae > Orthosia > Orthosia gothica. Next base: position 3,630,602 of record OX459038.1, read on the forward strand.
TCCCCGCGGCTTAGCTCCTATATCTCCAATTCCCCCAGGATCTTGTATTTAGGTATGTGCACAAATAAAAGTAGTCGACACTTGGCAATATTACTTTTTAACAGTGAAGAATCTTCTTAATCGGATATTAATACTTCATAATACAAAGAAAACAAACCGGCCAAGTGCTAGTCGGACTCGCGCACGAATGGTTCCGTATCATTATCGCAAAAAAGGGCAAAAAAATCACGTTTGTTGTTTGGGAGACCCACTTAAATATATATTTTACTCTGTTTTTAGTATTTGTTGTTACAGCGGCAACAGAAATGAACCAACATCATCTGTGAAAATTTCAACGGTCTAGCTCTTACGGTTCATGAGATACAGCCTAGTGACAGATGGACAGACAGACGGACCGCGGAGTCTTAGTAATAGGGTCCCGTTTTTACCCTTTGGGTACGGAAACCTAAAAAAGGCAAAAAAATACGTTTATTGTATGGGTCCCGTTTTTACCCTTTGAGTACGGAACCTTAAAAACAACTTGCATACCGATCTCTTTATCTAATAGCTCAGCAGCAAGAGTGGTGATTAAAGGTCATGCCTTCTCTGTACGCGAAGAGGCCTGTGTACAGGGCACTGAGACACTCACAGGCTAGTAATCTGGTGTTTAATAACATAATTTACAGAAAATTCCAACTAATTATATCTGTAAAACTGACTTCTAATAAACGATTGTTTTTGCCAAGGCAGTAGACAGACAATTTAATTGACCATCCGAGCATCACAAATTGCTTGAAAATCACTGACTACGTACTAATTATAACTGCACTACGTGACGTAATATCGTGGTAATACACTTAGCAACAAAACAAACGGAGCTAGAAATGGTAATGGTATTATGCCTGCATGGATATGAAGCTAGGTTTTTAAGCTGGAAAAGCAAAGTCATGCTTGCAAGTTAGTCGCTCTCGTGTTTACAATGTGTCCGGACTAGCAGTAATAAAGCTAAGAGAAGTTGTACTGGTGGATGCCAAGCTTCATAGCTTGGCTCAAGGTTGCCTGCTTGTCGGTCTTCAGATTGTACTTCGGCGAGTGTGCTCAGGAACTCCACGACCTCATCCCACCGGTGCCCTTCTACCATCGGAAATTTAGACTCGCGGCTAGTTACCACCTTTTCTTGGTTGTCATTCAACCATCGCACCAAGCACTTCTTAACATCCTTCATAAAGCGTATAGCGAAAGAGTGGAACTCACTACCTGCATCTGTGTTTCCGAACGCATTCAACCCGAATCTCTTCAAAGTTAGAGTGAACAGGCTCCTTCTGGGTAAGCTCACTCCATCGTCGACGATGTCTCTGTCACCTCTGATCTAGACTAGAGTCAACAGTAAACCCAGCTCAAATAAAAAAAAAGTCAGGTCAGATTGTATAGAACTATATCTTCATTTGACAAACGGCGAAGAGCTGAAGGCAAACATCGTGAGGAAACCGGCATGACCTAGGAACAAACAAGTATAATTTCAAATGTTTTAAAAACCCCCGACACATTTATCTTGCGAAAACACCCCGATTCAAACAGTAAAACGCCCATAACTTTTGAACGGCTGAACCGATTTTATTCAAACATAGCTAAGAACACTCGACAAAATCACCTTTCGAACAAGAAAAAACAAAATCGGTTCATCCGTTTAGGCGCTATGATGCCACAGACAGACACACAGATACACTGACACACAGATACACAGACACAAACGTGAAACTTATAACACCCCTCTTTTTCCGGCGGGGGTTAAAAATCATAGATTATACTGTATTGTCAGCTTGACTACTATCACTACCTCAGATTAGAGGAAATAAACTGTACTTACTGTTCTTTAATCTGACCTGTCTGCTATCTGAGTTACTCAATAATTATGCACTTTTTAATTATGCAGTAACCGTTGCACATAATATTTCTAAAAATAAAACTAAAAAATTCTTGATATGTTGTTAATATACGCCATCAATTTTAACATATTTGATGTAATAAATCATATTTTACTTTCTAAAATCTCAGAAAATATTTGTGACGCGCGACTGTCAGGAATAATATTTTATGAAAAAATTAATCACTTTTGAGAATATTTGTTCCTATTTTTGGTGAGTGCTATTATTAGAAACATAATTATTGTGATGATGGATGGGCCTTACCATCGAAATTTCTTTAAGATTAAAACATTTTGTGAATGACAAAAAAAATGGTGTAATCTCGAAATGTCTAAACATTCGAGGGGATGTCCAAAAGTTCGCGGAATTTACTTCTTCTACCTCGCCACTTCCCGTTACTTGGGGTCGGCTTGCCTGGTCATGAGGCACCACTCGTTCCGCTGATTTGTCAGTAGATGACAGCTCATCTTCATGTCCTTCTGGACACTCGTCATCCAAGATGTCAGCTGACCTCTCCCTCTCTTTTGTCATGGAAAATTTCGCGGAATATTTTATCTACTTGTTAAGGCAAATACTCCGCGAACTTTTTAACCTCCCTATGTAAAAGCTGAAACCCAAACTGATAGGCGTATTATTATGGCCTAAAGGACTGAATCTCTTCATTAGATATGTAATCTGGAGATTTATTGTAACATAAACATAATATTATAACATCACGCGTGTATTCCCTGAAGGATCTACTATAAGTATACCTCTGATTTGTCAGATACGTACCATGACGACCATGGTGAGGCTGTAAAAAAGGTACAGAGCTAATAGTCTTGTATAGCTCCGTCTCTGTCGCACCTTGATACTTTTGACACGTCACCATTCTCTTTGTCGACGCCCTGGTCAGCGGCGGCAAATCTAACTGATCCCTAGACGGTATAAAGTAAATAAAAATGACCATAACCTGTTTTCCCGACCGCCAATTTAAATAAAACAAAGACTGAATGTTGCTCAAACCTAAGCTTTATCTAACCGCGAAAACCCCAAGAAAATCTGTTCAGAAGTTTCGGAGATTAGCGTAAACAGAAAGACAGCCGATTCTTACTGTTTTATTAGATGTATAGATAGATATATATATATATAATACGACTCATTATTTATTACGTATATTTTGGGTACCTTTATGTACCATTACAGCTTGACCCGAAACCAGTTCTTCTACACTTTTATACAAAACTGGCACTTCACCCGCGACTTAGTTTGCGTTATTACGTTTATCCTATAAATGACTGTCTTCCCGGAGAGTGAATTTAACTGTCTTGGATCCCGCAACGAAATTAATCAAAAAAGAATAACGGAAGAGTAGGAAAAATTAAGAATTTCCACTTCCCTCCATACCAAGCAGTAGACAGAACAAACAAATCCAATAGGCGCAAAGGATCGTTTACAACTGGGATAAGCCCAGTCGCTTACCACCACCGATAAAAAAATATCATTAATATTAACGGGTGAGCATAACATTGTGAGCTATATTTGATTCCAATAATAGGTATGGCAAAAACGCTTGAACGCACAGCAATTTATTCTAGTTCTCATAAGGTCCGTGTAGTAAAAAACTCTAACAGCTGTGTCTTTTGTCAGTGTGTAGACCAAATCAAATAATAACAAAAAAAAAAGCCATAATAGACATGTGTTAAAATAACACATTTTAGGGCTTTTACATGGATTGGGATTGGATGGATTGGGATGGGATTTTAATTTTTTAGGAATAACATTTATTCTGAAAAAAAAAACGAATTTTGTGAAATGCAATATATATGGGATGAGAAATGCTAAAATAAAAAAAGAAAGAAAAGTGTCACAACAATCAGAACAATATTGAGAAAAAGAAAGTACTTCCAGAGCGGAACCTGATTTAGAAACGAGCACCAGCAAACCATATAGGAGGAGACAGGAAAATACAAATTTTAGGAGTTTTATGAGTAAAATGAAACATATTTACCGTTCGATCGTTATTTACCAATGGCTAATGTACAAAACGTTTTTGGCTTAATTATAATGCAGTAGAATACGCAAAGCTTATGACCAAAACTTATGAACTTAAAACTTTTGTTGTCTTACAATAAAATTCACATAATTCACATTCATTCATATTCAATTGTTTTTCTTCATATTCACTTGCGAGACTTGATTGGGACCTGATTCTAGTTTACACGTAAGTGGTTACCATCTTCGTCGCAAAGACCGAGAATATGGATACGGAGTTCTTGTTATCATGGTGCCTAAATCTATTCAGTTCGAGAGTGTAGTTTAAATTATGTTAACCGTGGCATAGAAGTGGAATGTATTAGATTATTGAACTGTAGTCAAATTAAGTTTTTAATGCTGGTGTATTGTCCCCGTCAGTACACACTATCCAATCCGACTGGGATAACCTTTTTCAACTTTTAAACACAATTGTTTAATATCAGGTGACTTTAATGCACACCAATTGGTCAAATAGAAATTACTCTAGAGGTGGACAAATAAATATATGATGCAACTTTGGAATATTTTGTTTCGCTTAATACTGGTCAGTGTTGACTGAAAAAGTGAACAATGTTCTCCAGATATTATATATTATATTATTATTATATTATACTTCAACAAACTTCTCCAGATATTATATTTCATTTGTCGAGTGACATAGCTATGTATGTGTTGTGTTTGGCAAGTTACGAATGATGGTCTTGGAATCGATTACCTGATTATTAAAATTCAATTCAATTTTAAAGATTGCAAACTAACTTATAGAGTAATCATTTTCTAAGTATTTATTATAATCATTCCAGATTATAATAAATACTTAGAAAATGATTACTCTATAAATTTGTAACGTTCAAATGGAGTATAATAATTTTATTAAAAAACTTTATAGTGCAGCGGATCTTTACATTCCGATGACCAACGAATTTAATAATCCTAGTAAGAATTTTCGGCCCCAGCAATATTGCAATCAATCACTCTCTAAACTTATTGCTCAACGTAGGTTAGCTCTTAGCCAATTTAGGAGTAATCCTACTCCATCTAATCTAAATAAACTAGAACACATTAGTTTTAACACCAAATTAGCTATTAAACGAGCTAGGAGTCAAAATTGGCAGAAATACTGTGATGACATTAATGAAACAACATCTAAAACGGAAATGTGAAAACGATTAGGATGGTTAAAAGGACGTCGCACACTGGGGCAGGCTACGAGTATATGACGTCGATACCCAAAATCCAGTAATGACTTCATAATGGTTTTATATAATTTATTATGCTTAACTAACAATATTTATAGGGAAAAAAATCTTATATAACAATACTACTTAATATTTTCCAGTTATATAAGTTTATAAAAACAATAATAACTTTATATTTATGAAAAAAATAAACAACAAAATCTTGAATTATTCCAAAACTTCTTCTGCTAACATATTGATCACATTGGGGTCAAAATCATTTCTTTTTAAGCTAGCAGGTGAACTGCGCATTAGGCTTATGAGAGGGTCTGACGAGATGAACAAGCGATTAAGAATATGTTTTCAGTCGTCGATCCTGGATGTTTTCCTTGATCCTGATTTTACAGGAGATAAAAATGCAGCAAATTTACATTTCGAATCTACCCAGGCCGTTTCATTAGATAAAAACCTTTATTAATGTCAATCATTTGATAACAATTTAATTTTAAGCTGTTGTTTAAAGTTACGCATCTACGGTAACAAATTATAACGTGATTTTGGACTTTGTAGTGAAGAGGTTTTCTTCGCCACAAAGTCCACAACATTTTCTATATTTATCTCAAAAACTTGAAATTCACTACTCAGAAAGATTTCTAAAAGAGTTATTCGTGTAATTTGAACTTTAGTATACAAATGTGTAAAATAAAATATAACCATAAATTTTCTGGTTTTGGGTGTACCAAATATAAAAATATTATTTTAATTTCGCGCAACCCGCTTTTACTTTTCAACTCAGTTTCAGAACAAGAAAGGTTGAGTGTTTTAAAAAAACTTTTATAATTTTAAAAGCCTCTTGCGCAAATTGGAGATAAATTGATTAGATTAATATTTAAAAAAAAAGGAAAATAACATGCCAAGTCATAAGTCATTTATGACTTGGAATGTTTTATAACAAATATTACAGTTAAAAAAATAATAGAATAATAGAATTGAAATAACTTCAAAAGTAAGACAAATACTAATTTATCAATGAACTTAATAAAATATGATGCAAATGCAAAAGCAGAAAACGATAACTTTGCAAATGTTTCTTAGCTAACTGATAACCTTTTAATAGGAATAATTGTCAAGAATGCATGCGACAGGGTCTCTAATGCAATAATATTACTGAGTTTTTTAGAACTACCTTCATTTTAATAATTGAGTTTTGGGTATAGATCTTATAGAGCCTGCCCCAGTGTGCGTCGGTCACCTGTGACGTATATTACTGACGATAAAAAAGAAGCTCTTTTAAATAGTCTGGCTTCTGATTATGTGCATCCATGCTCACCAGAGATACGATCAGTCAATGATATAGTAGAACACCCATTTACTATTCGAGAAATGTGTAAATGTTTAAAAAAAGTTACCGCTTCAGGTGACGATGGGATCACCACATCAACCTAGCGCATTGTGCTAAACTACTTTTGTTAAAATTATATAACTGGAGAGATCCCTTTGCAATTCTTCGTCAGTCAGGTTAATCATATCCAGGGTAATATTGTCATAGTCCGAAGGCATTACTTTTGAGACTTGAGATAGTGCGTGAGATTTCGTTCTGTGCCACTGGAGGTAGGTATCCTATCTAGGGTAGGTAGGTATGTAGAGTAGGGTATGTAGGTTGATATTTAAGGCAGGTGGGTATGTTGGTAGATAGGTAGCCAGTTTACGGGAGCAAAGCCGCGTGGGGCAGCCAGTATTTAATTAAAAAAAATAACAGATTTATAACATCATGATTAACGACATTGTGAAGTGTCGTTAGTAAAAACTTTGCACGTGTTTCGAAAACCAGTTTGTATTAAGCCATAACAAGAGTCACGTGTATTTCGTGTATATCACGTGTGTACACCCTTATTAATATTATAAAAACTTTATTACAAATAACAATACAAAGTGAAAATAACTTAAATTTAGCAGTCGGTGTCAAAAAACGAAGAAACGAAAATAATTAAGTACACCGTCTTTCGAAATTGAAGTTATTATTCACTTTGTAGTGTTTTATTTGGAAGTCTAAAAAAATCCTTACATCGCTTACTGCCAGTTATTGTGTATTGCTATCGAACAAATTTAAATATTTATTAGAACACTATTAATTCCGTGGTTATAGTTTGGCAACACTTTCAACGGTTTGTTAGACGTTTTTTAAGCCACGATCTTTTTGTTTCAGGCCACAACTACTAGGATACCATAATGTATGAGTGCTTCTTGGAAATCGGCTTCGAAGCCGAAGTCAACACGAAAGAAGATCCCGAGTTGCTGGAGATCGCTTACGAACAATGTAAAGAGAATGTAGCTACCAGGGCGACAACCATCACAGAACTTAGAAAAATGATATTTGGTAAGTTTTCCGCTTGTTTTTCTTTTTAGTTAACGTTTTTATTTTAAATTCTGTTCTTTGTCTAATTTAAATAAAATTAAATGTCATATTAATGAAAGCCCATCTAGTCTTTGAGTTTTGAACCGTACACAGCCTTTTCTTCTGTTCTTACATGGCTGATGTTTCATTTTAAAATTGGTAACTACGGTTTTTACGACTTACTTTATATTTCTTACCTATTGCTGTGTTTATTAGCGATATTAAATAAAGTTATCACAAGGGTCTAACAGAAGTGTGCAGTTATTTTAGACAGATATAAATTATTACTTAGTTAAAGATATTTTTCAATGCTTCTTTGTGCTGTCTGTAACCGATTCAGTCAATAACATCAGGTCATTGACCCATTAACCGAGGTTCTTAACATTGTGACATTGATGTTAACCGTCTTTTTAGTCTTCGCCGCAGTCAGGTAAAAAAGTGGGCTTTTTCATTTACTAAACAATTTATTGTTTCAGAAAGAGGTGAATGTCGTCCTCTGAGGACGGATGACGAATTCTTGCTGAGATTTTTGCGGGCCAGAGATTTCATTGTACCAAGAGCACATAGATTGGTGAGTACCTTTCTGTATTCTCTTGACTACCCAACATCTGCAGATAGTTATGTAGCTAACTAACCAGTGGTCGGTGCATGGAGCTATCGTTGCTATCGTCATCAACCTCTATAATTCTGCGACAGTAAGAGATGATTTGTGTAATTTATAGAGGGTGAAATAAAGCTAAAACTAAGCCGTCAACATGTGGTTCCATTTGAATGAATCGGTAAGAAGATCGTCATTACCGAATCTGTTTATTTTCTCATCACACAGGATTCGTCACTCCTCGCCAGATACGAAAGAGCAAACTATCATATTATGGTTCAAAAGACCGCACATCCTTTTGAGAGTACAGGCAGAATGTTTTTGTTTTTTTCCTAGTTCGTTGTTTGGTGCTATGTCTTTTGTTTGTAAAACCCACGTACACTATGTAAAAAGGTCGATTGCCATTTACCAACAATCTGGTTACAAGTAAAATTACAAAATTTAAAAATCCCCCGACACATTTATCTTGCGAAAACACCCCGATTCAAACAGTAAAACACCCATAACTTTTGAACGGCTGAACCGATTTTATTCAAACATAGCTAAGAACACTTTCGACAAAATTAACTTTCAAATAAAAAAAACTAAATCAGAATCGGTTCATTCGTTTAGGCGCTATGATGCCACAGACAGACACACAGATACACAGTTACACAGATACACACGTGAAACTTAAAACACCCCTCTTTTGCCGGCGGGGGTTAAAAATGATAATCTGCGCTCGGGGCTACTTGAGAATGTTGTTAGAAACAATCTATCTATCTAATAAATAAAACTAATCTAAATATATAAAAGTGAAAGGTTACTCACTCACTCATCACGAAATATTGAAAACCGCTTGACGTATAAAGATGAAATTTGGCAGGGAAGACAGGACTCAAGTGACGTAAGTGAGCACTTAGAAACGTCTTTTAGAAATTCCAAAGGGATTCCAAAGGGATTCCAAAGGGTTGTAAAAAGGAGGGGTTTGTATGAAATTTCTACAGTTTGTAAGTTGGACACGTGAAATTATATATTTACGGTCTTGGTTGATAAAAAGAATTCATTTATTTATTGGTTTTTGGCGATTCCACCCGTAAGGGAGGAAAAAGGGGGCCAAAATAGTAACATAAAAGTGTTACGATATATATATTTGGAATGGTCTATTTAGTTAGTTTTCATTTGATAGAAGAAATAAACGATATCAACTCCTTTTTTGGGGAGGCGTGAGCCATTATTTGAAAATTGGTAATCTATGTCACTCCCATAATTGAGACGAATCCAATGACACCTTATATGTCAAAATCCGTCAAGCCGTTTGGGCTGTAGAGCGTGCCATAAAAATGGACACACATACCTACATAATATATACGCTCGAAAAACGTTACCCGCCGCAGTCGAGTAAAAACTGAGTTCCAGTCAAACAACTTCCCTAAACTGTGAATTTAATCTGGGATCTAAGGTTCCGTCAGGTAATCATAACAAAAACATAACATTATTAAAATGCCTCTTCGCCGTTGATCTAGTGGTCCCAACTTCGCTAGTGCTACTGCTGAGGACGGGGTGCTGGGCTGGGTTCGATTCTCGGGTTCGTAAACTGTTATTGGGTTTGTCCACCTCGAATGTTTCGGTAGCAGTCCGAAGTCTAGCTTTGTGTGCGGTTGATGGCAATTGGCTAGCGCGCCTTCTCACGGGTTAAAGTACTATGTAGTAGATACATAGTACTTTAACCAGTGAGAAGGCGCGCTATGAGCAATTTACTCCCATAAAAATACAAGCATAAATTTTTGGTGATACTTTCCCCCTGACGCAACTTTCATGCCAGTCCGTTCTGTTGTGACCGCGGAGTGAAGTGCTTGTGGAGGCCGCGTACCATCGTGCGGTAATTTGCTCATCAGGTGCCTTTGCACTTTGTGCAAGCAATTACTCTGCACCGAACATATCACATAATGTGTTCAATTTGTTTCGACAGGTACACTCGTGTAAATCTCATGAAAAAAGAGTATTTTTTATAAGTTTTTGTTTTGCAAGATTTTTTATTATAATTTATACGAAGACTGTCAAAATGATAAAATAAAAATTAGTTAATTTGTTATTTGCTTTAGAAGTTACACTTATGTATCATAATTTTAATTAAAATACTTATTTATTAAACCTTGTTTTATTCATACAAATCCATTATAAGGCAATAAGTACTTTAACAGTAGAAATATGATAATTTAAAGTTGTGTGAGTAATTTGCTCGCGCGCGCCTCTCCGTGTAACAAACTGAGGCGCGCCTTCTCACGGGTTAACATAACATGCACATTTAAAATACTTAGAAGCGTTGAATATTTTATTAACTCAGTGCTACTTAAGTAAGCTTATGTTAGTTCAAGTGATTCTTGATCGTTGTAATGTAATACTATCAGATATTATTTTCCTGAGCTTAGGGCCGACTTTACCAATGACCAATTGCGATTAGTTCAACTAAACTCTGCTGATTCTCAGCGGTAGTTTCTCAGCGGTCTCAACCAATCAGAACGCTGTATTTGCATAAACTGAGTTTAGTTAGGATTAGTTTCATTGGTGAATTCGGCCCTGAGTTTTCTGGTGGTCACCATTGTCTGGCTTGGAGGAGTTTCAGTGGTTTGGTAAAGTAAGGCGGGATTGCACAGAGGTCACTGTGCATACTAAACTGATGAAACTAAAATCCATTTCTCCCTCCAGCTGGTCCGGTACTGCGCCTTCAGAGAGCAACACAAGCATCTGTACGAGGGCGTTGACCTGTGGGGGCTGGTGAAGGTCAAGGACGTGTACGAAGGAACCATGCTCGACAGACCTGATATCGGGAGGCTTTCGATGTTCAGATTTGGTAAGACGTTCGGTTTATTTTAGCACCTGTATTTTACCATTTCATGTAGATCGTATGAAAATAAGATTGTATACTAGGTCATGTTCATGTAATGCTCATAACGTTACAACCAACAATTAAAACTAGATATTGATTGATTCGATATACATAGTAATGTAGTATTTATTTGTTTTTTTTTGTGCACTTGCCATGTTATCTCTCCACGGGAATCTCCCTCTTGGCATAAAAGTTTTAGGCATAATATTGCTTGGTTTAACGTTTTCGGATAACTTTTATTAGCACAATAATACTGTGGCTTAATAATACTTTAGCATAATGCAATCGTTAGCATAACTGTCTTTTGGTCTTATTCGGTGTTGCATAATTTTTTAAGGCATAATATTTATTCGACATAATAATATTATGTCGAAATTAAATTATTATTAGTCCCCCTTGCCTCCTGGTGGGTATATTGTCGAGGCGGTGGAGGTCAGTAGCCGTGGCTTGATCATCTACGGTGAAGCGAAGATAAACCTGAGGATGGGCCGCTCGCCTGACGATACCGATAAACCAACTTGGGTGACATCGCAACTGAGGCAGGCCGTCATGTCGTATGGGAGGCATCACGGCTGAGGGTTGGAGGCCGCGGTGGGAGAGGAATGCCAGTATTGCGGTGCGCCGCTCTCCGTACCTTCCGCTGCCAGGACGGGATCGCCACCGTCTGATGGCGGACGCGATGTGGCCGCAGGGGAGGAGGATTGTCGGTAATAGCGTTGGCCGCTCTCCCTATCTCCTGCGGCCGAAAATTAAGTGCACTATCTCCCCGTGGTAGGTTGTGCAGTTTGCATGGGCATTTCTCCACGCAAAATAAAAGGTTAGGACTCAATTGGATTCACCATTATATGGACCGCTCGGAGGACACGATGGAGCATAAAATCAGAGTCAATCAAAATCAAATAGTTTATTTCAAATAAACCTTAGAGGTACTTTTGAATTGTCAAACAAAAAAAAAACAGATGACTATTTGTAAATTCGCAAGCGTGAGTAGGTCTCTGGAGAAGAATTTGCAAGAAACTCCACGGACACTTTTAATTACAAGTTTTTGGTTCCATCATTCTTGTTGAATTTATCGACGAGCCCGGGAGACTGGACGCTGTTTTTACCTGCTTAGTAGAAACAGACCTTTTTTTGGCCGTGCGCCTTTGTTATGCGAATATCTTCCCTATTGGACTAGCTATGTTAGGGTTTTATATCTCATTTGAAAGCTTATGAAATGTAGATGTTTTTTTAATAATACGCAGAGTAAGTGTCATAGTGATTTTTTTTTTAAACAGGCTGTTTTGTGTAATAATGCCAGTAAAATTTGTTTAAGTTTTTTGGATTTTGGAGCACTGTGTCTAAAATAATGTCAATAATGTACATTTGATGATGCTGACATGTAACTGGAACGTTATAGACTAAATAATAAAAAGAAAATTAACAAAATTATGTCAAGTTTTTTATTTATTAAATTTTTAAGGTTACCCCATAAGAGTTTTTCAAAATAACACGAAAAAAATTATAACTCAATGTTGGTGCACTTTTGCATATGAGTGTTCCTACAAAAGTTGTTGCAAATGACCTGTACTATATCCCCTTACAAGGTTGTGCTCTAATTACAAGTCACCCTGTATGTGAGAACGATGTAAAAAGATGAAAGCGTCTAGAGTAACAAACAATTTAAAAAAATACAATAACCTGAAACCTGGTTGAATTTTTTATAGTAAATTAATTATGTCTGTCGCCGTTTTTACTAAAAATATGTATACGATGCATACGGTGGAGGTCTGCCTCGCTTGGGCGGAGCACCGCCGTGTCCGCTTCCGACCCTGGTCCAGGCCCTCGTATGGTGCGAGAGGGCACGGGAAGCTCTTTTCCTTCTGTAAGCAGTAATGATCGTGAAGGAGCAGGCAGAACGCGTGAGGAATACGCAACGGAGACTCGCTCACGCCCAAAGCCACCGCAGGAGACGCCCCGGGCGTCGGGAGTCGCAAGCCAATTCCCACGGCAAGTAATGGGTTGCTCGCCGTCCGATAAGTACCCAGGCTCAAGTCGACGGCGCGTAGTGTTTTCCACGAGCGCCTCAAAAAGATATCAGCAAAACTGACGGGCCCGCTAGGGCCGATGCCTGGCTGTGTCGCGAATAAATTTTAAAGATAGTTACCGCAGCCCTGGCACAAGCAACTGAAGGTACACGGGTGGATTTTAAACAGTAAAAGTCTGACACGCTCTGTCGCTTCACCCAGAGCGGGAAAAGTCATTGGATGATTTCCTACCAATTTTTTTTATTAAAAATGACTCAATTGGATTATGTTAAGGGGAGGTCCCCCTTAACATAATCCAATTGAGTCATTTTTCTCTCTCTCTTGAGCCACCCTTGTGCCGCGAACATGTTTGTTTTATGCCAAAGAACATTATGTTTAAATATTATTATGTGTTTATAGCATTATCCTTTATAAAATTAAGCTTCATTATTATTTTGTCAACTATCCTATTACGTCAGTATTTAACCAATCTGCTCGACAAAAATTTTGACATTTGACATACCAGCTGAGGCTTCGCGGAGTTGCAATTTACGTCATGAAATTTAGGAATTTACATGAACTTGAATCAAAATGGTGATTATCGCATTATTACACTTGTATTTAACAAAGGTAAATTAATAAACTTACGCATATAATCTAAAAAAAAATTGGCGCACACATGAAAGCTTTTTATCCAACTGTTTTAATGAATGCCCCCAAATAAGATTCTTAACCAATAATAACGTAAAATTAATTAGGATGTCATATGACGTAAATTTGTGCCCGGTGTCGGGTCCAAAGTGACCCACAAATGTGCCAGCGGAACTTTGCTTGTCACGCCACAAAGTGACCCCGCTCCGAACTGAGAATACGGTTAACATAGTTATTAACGAACGAAGAAAAAGGAGGAGGTTCTCAATTCGACTTGTATGATTACGTATAACTTTTTATAGAATGGTCTGATTTCAAAAAGGGTATACTTCAAAGTTGGTCCCATTTACATTTTAAAAATAATATCCACTCGTAAAGGAACAAAATGGGATTTATTGATAATTTGCCCACTGAATTTTCAATTGTGAACAGATTCGGTTGAAATTAAGTAAACTACACTCTTTGCGCTGTATATTTATACCATAGTTAAACCATATACCATAGTTGCCTGTATGACGTTAAACTATAAAAAACAAAGACCTTATACTTCTAATGCGTATACGTATACGTGTAAAAATGTTATTGAAACTGTCACCCGCACCATGCTACAGCGCAAAAAGTATAAAAACCGTTTTTTTTTTTTTAATAATCTCTTATCCCTGACTGTCTCGTTGGTCTAGCTGTGGTTCTGTATCCGATTCCTGGGTCGGTCAAAGTGTTATTTGGGTTTTATAACCAGCATTTCTCATTAGCAGCCTTTGCAGCTTAGGTGCCCCTTTTCATAACCTTTCGGGCAATGGAGCGTGTTTTATATAATGATTTAATCTCTTATTTTGTAGGCCATTGGGATCCGAGCGAGTTTCCCGTGGAAGACTTAGTACGAGCTGGTATGGCTTTAGTGGAGATAGGTATCCGACAGCCCAAGTTCCAGGTCCTGGGCAGCACCGCCATCGTGGACCTGGAGGGGCTCTCGCTGCGCCATGTGGCTGCTTTGACCCCTACTGTGGCTTACCAAATTGTCTGTCTTCTGGGGGTGAGTGTAATTCATTTATTTTTATCTAGCTTCTGCCAGCAGCTTCATCATCATCATCATATCAGCCGAAAGACGCCCACTATTGGACATAGTTCTCCCCCAAACGTCACCACATTGACCGGTCCCATGCGTCCCGCATCCAGCGGATCCCCGCAACCTTCACCAGGTCATCGGTCCACCTGGTGGGAGGCCTTCAAACGCAGCGTCTTCCGATCCGCGGTCGCTACTCCAGAACTTTTCTGCCCCATCGGGCCATCCGTTCTGCGAGCAATGTGCCCTGCCACTAAAGTTTGGCAATTCTTCGCGCTATGTCGGTAACCCTGGTTCTCTTGCGGATTACTACATTTCTGATTCGATCACGCAAGGACACTCCGAGCATGGCCCTCTCCATTGCCCTTTGGGTGACTGATTCGACTTCAGCATCAGACCTCGGAAGCTATACTTCTGCAGCGAGTTGTGAGACAGGGAGATGTCATATCTCCGAAATGTTCACCGCTGCACTCGAGAATGTTTTCAAGGTTCTGGACTGGAGAGGGCTAGGCATCAACGTCAATGGCGAGTACATCACTCATCTTCGGTTTGCCGACGATACAGTGGTCATGGCTGAGACTATGGAGGACCTCAGTACAATGCTCGATGACCTCAGTAGAGCTTCCGAAAGAGTACGTAGGTCGTAAGGCGAACATAAACAAAACCAAGGTGATGTTGAATGCCCATGTTACAGTCCTATCAAGGTCGGAGACTCTACACTTGAAGTTGTGGATCACTATGTGGGTTAGGGCCAACTTCGAGAAAGAGGTCAACCATCGAATCCGACTCGGCTGGGCAGCGTTCGGGAGTAGCGCGGTATCTTCTCGTCCAACTTACCATGTAACATGTCTCAAAACAAAAGTATAAGACCAGTGGCTCTGAGACATGGTTGCTCACAATGGGCCTCATCAGAGAGCTTTTAGTCACCCAAAGGGCAATGCAGCAGATTCGCCTGCATGGAAATCGGGGTCGGAGTGTAAACGGAGCATTGAGAAAAAAAAAATAGACACTTGTTTTTTTTTTAAATCTCTTATAACGTATAAATATAAGCCAAAGTTTTTGTCTCCGGCCAGCCGCTTGTCGTTACAATGATGTCGAAGAAATCCTTTAAGGTTGCCCTAGTCGACGGCACGAACTTTTTTGTGCGCGGGGTTAAAATGCATGCTATCTCATCCGACAACACGTGCGAAAGAGATAGATGCTGTGATGAGCAGTAAGAAGCTAGTTCGCGTACGAATTAGCACTTTTGCAAGTTTTTAGCGAAATGGATGCATGATGACTTAGGACGAAAAAGAGCGCGCGAAATTTTATAAACAGACCTTTGGGAGTATAGATAGATATATGAATAAACTACTAAATGTATATTTTCAAAATAAAATTATTTGCCTTGTTGAACTACTAATCTATCCCTGTATGGTGGCTGTTTTGCAATTTTCCTGCTTCTTATGGTATTTATTGCCCCCAAAGATGCGTTAAAATTACTGTTGAAATATGGAACTTTCGACGCTCATTTTTTTTTTCCTTTTTTTTCCATACAGTGCTAAATAATGATAAGACAAATTGTTTAATTATTAATTTATCCGTCATATTCTAAGGAATGACGATCTCTCGTGAGAACGCTCAGTATTGTCTCCATGAGATGAGCACAAAAAGTAGTTAATTGAAGTGACAGTAATTTAAATGTTTGTAAATGAAGAGTGAAGAGTGAGAGGGAATGAAGGTGTTACTTGATTTTTTTATTATATACAATCACGTTTATAAAGTAGTAGGTTAGTGGATTTCATTCGTGCAATGAGAAACGGCATCCCCTAGAATTAATCGTGTGTCTGTCTGTGTGTCCGTCTGTCACAACCAATTTGCTCCGAACCTTCTGTAGATTTTTTAAAATAAAATATGAACTATGATTAGATATGAAACTATGTCCCAAACAAGGACATATGACGTAATTAAATAAATTGAGTATGGGGTAATTTTTGCACAAACAGCCAAAAACAAAAATTTACAAAAAAAACCTTTTGTTTCTAGGTAGCAATGCCAGGTCGCGCCAAGGGAATCCACATCATAAACTACTCCTGGATCCTCAACACCTTCTTTTACATCTTCAAGAAGTTCATACCCCAGGAGGCGTGGAAGTACATCCACTTCCACGGCAACGACCTCAAGTCCCTGCAGAAGCATTTGGACCTGGAGGTCCTACCTCCCAGGTATGGAGGCACCTGCAGGTCTAGTGCATCATTCGGTGTCTGGCTGAAGAAGATTAAGAAGTACAGGGACGAACAGTTTGATAAGGAAATGAAGAACCTGGGCTATGTTATAAAAGAGTGATTTAGATTCCTGATTACGGTGCAGCTCGTGGATTCTTATTCAAAATGGACTGATGGATGGTTTTAGAAAGCCATCGTTTAAATGATCAATCTGCCTAGCCTTTCAGCTTCCATTCTGACCGGATGCAGCCTATCATACCTCCACAACCCAGTAGCTGGGTAACAAAATATTCATTTGCAATACTGATATCCGATAACCTGACTGCCCTGAACGCCTGGTAAATATGTACAAATGTAAGTTGGGACCGAGGCATGGACGAGTCTCGGTATACATACTGACCATTCGACTGTCATTACAACGGATGGTCATGGAGGCCACGGAGCAAGCTCATCAAGCGATGCTCAACCTCGAAGGTTGACCCGTGTATTTGTAATTATTAAGCCACGAGCTGATGCCATAGTTAAAATTAGAATCCTCTAAAATAGTATCATTGCTTTCCCATGAAAGCATGAGTTGTAAAAAATCTAAAGCTGGATCATGTGATGTATATTATGCATTTAGTGTCATAAAGGTGTCAATTATTTATAAGATAATAATTTTGTTGATATTTTTTTTAGAAATTTAGATGAAACTTTTAGAACCACACATAAATGTTTGGGTCCAGTCAATATTTTAATAAAATGTAGTTAAATAAGATAATATTATAATGAACAGTAATAAAAATAGTTGGCACCTTTGTAGTTTGTAAATAACGCGACTTGTCTTAATTATGTGCCTTTAAACATGAATTTTAAAATGTGCCTTAAAACAAAAGGTTTTAATTTATAAAATGTTGAGTCAAATACCTAAATGTAGCTAGAATTTATAAGATATTTTGTGATACTTCGGCAACCGTATTTTTTTTATTAAATATTTTTACAATATTGTGGAGTTGAAAATATGTTTTTTTTTTTGTTTTCCAAACCTTTTCAGACAAGCAACTTAATTACTTAATTGTTTGTTCGCAATTCTTTTATCGCAAGATTTAATTTTATTTAGTTTTTGCTCGGATCTGCAAATGAGAACGAGATTAAAAAAAAAACTTAAAAAAAATACAACCGAGTTCCAAATAAAAACACTACAAAGTGAAAAATAACTTCAATTTCGGAAGTCGGTGTTCTTGTGTTCGTTTCTTCGAAATTTCTGAAATAGAAGTTATTTTTCACTTTGTAGTGTTTTATTTGGAAGTCGGTTGTATTTTTTTTAAAAGGTTTTTTTTATTTTTCACTTTTTATTTGTGGTACATAATGGACCAGTTGCATAGGCTTGGTACCAATAATGTCCATAGTGAAGCCAGATTAGATTAACCCAATAACATGAAACTTAAACAAAACCGGTGGAATAAGAGTATACCAAGTTGAACTGTTTACCCCTTTAGAGCGTACTAGTGTGATGTTATGTTATGAAATGTAAACAATAAACAGAAATGCGATTGCAGCTATACCGAGCCATTAGCCGTCATTTATTGAAGTGTTCTGTTCTCCAAGGTTCTTCATCAGATCTTGATGAAAATTAAATGGGACCACAGGACAAGCACCAGCTTTCAAATAAAAAATCATCAAAATCGGTTCACCCAGAAACAAGTTCTGCGGTTCAACACACATAATAAAAAATACAGTCGAATTGTTAAGCTCCTCCTTTTTGGGAAGTCGGTGAAAAATGAATACACTACAATCACGACTACAGACAACATTTTGTTTCATAGCAATAATTGAGTTGTTAAAATTAAAACATGCTATAAAAACTGCGTAAACGAATAGTTTTTCATCTATATCTTGTAAGTATATAGGTAGGTCGGTCGATTTCTATCTAATGTTCCCAAAATTCCAAAATTGTGGCACACTAATGCACAGTTTCTGAAACGAATGTGACATGTTGTGATTGGGTGAATAAATTAATTACAAACTAGCCGTGCCCGCGGCTTCGAACCCGTCAACTCCCTACCCTACTTACCTACCTACCTACGCCTTACCTACCCAACCTACGCCTCACCTACTCTATCTGCGCCTTACCTGGCCTACCTACGCCTTACCTACCCTACCTACCTACCCTACTTATCCAACCTACGCCTTACCTACCCTACCTAACTACCCTACTTACCCAACCTACGCCTTACCTACCCTACCTACCTACCCTACTTATCCAACCTACGCCTTACCTACCCACGCCTTATATACTTCACCTACCTACCTTACTTACCCAACCTACGCCTAACCTACTTACCCAACTTACCCAACCTACGCCTTACCTACCCTACTTACCCAACCTACGCCTTACCTACCCTACCTACCTACCTACCCAACTTACCTACCTGCACAGAACATTATTTAATCTAGAGAGAAGAATATCGACTTTATACAAAAAAACCGGCTAAGTGCGAGTCAGACTCGCGCAAGAAGGGTTCCGTACCATTATCGCAAAAACGGCAAAAAAAACAAGTTTGTTGTATGGGAGCCCCACTTACATATTTATTTTATTCTTCTTTTATATTCGAAGTATAGAGTTGACACCCCCTGCCTACCTGCCTACACTATTTGATTTGTTACTTATCATTCCTACCTACCAATTTTTTTCAAGTATCATTCTGCCGCGGAGAACATTATCACCGCCATTCAGAAATGAGGTCAAATGCACAACGCCATCTATCGAATACGGAGTTCAACTGTCCGAGTATCTGAATTGCGTGTGTCACAGTTCAGAGACATGGCGTGTGTTGTGATATATTACTTCTTGAACACTTTAAATTCATCTAACTTTTGATAGCGTGAACCGATTGCGATGAAACAAAAATTAAGTTATTACGCATAATGTTTTTAAATAAAAGTTATCTACATTGGCTTCTTAAATTTTACGTGATGCCTGCACAAATAAACAGATAAACGGATAAAGAGACAAACAGACAAAAATGTTAAAATGCTGGAAATGGGTTCTGTAGGTTATCCTTTAACACCCTGGCTATTTTTTTATTTTAATATTTTCAGTATACAAAAACGACTTTTGTACACATTTATTATATGTATTGATTGATATTGATTATATTTTAATATTCATTGAACAGCCAATCGCTTGACATGCGTTAAAGTGACGCAGCGATAATGTCTAAAAACAGATACAGGTAGCAAACGTTTCTTTCTTTAGGTATTACCGAAAACCTCAAATTCTAAGATCACATTACTATACACACACATCACAAAACCTACATTAACTCTAGCACGTGACTCCGCAGCCCCTTTGACCCTGTGACCTAAAAACAAGAATTTCAAGAAGCCACAAAGGATGTAACTGGACAATGAATATGGAAGAGCCTTGGGTAAGAGCCCTCACACACAAAAAAGGTACATCCGACCGTTATTATCTCATTGTTTAGTTAAATGTGAAGCTTGTGTATTTCCTCTTTGGACAAAACCCTTAAATTAATTAAATAGGGATTGGTAAACGAATTACGTTTCGTTTAGAGTTTAGACATATTGTTGAGTGAAGAATGCGAAGTATGACTCTTACCTATAGACGCATAGACAGCGACGATCTATAATGTTGTGCTGTGTGTAGTCCAAGATGGAGTAAATATCTTTCGGCATCATATCTATGATAATAATACTTCAATCAAGGCAAATGAGTGATCGCAGTAAGATATTGTACCTAAGTACATACCTACCTAGACAAGAGAACACTTCTTTTTAAAAGTAACCATGATCTTACTGTTTTACAAAGTACATAGTCGTCTATTAATGCAGAGCAGATGGGGTAAACTTGACCCTTCCCAAACACTGCCAGTGAGGAGCCCCTTCACATGTTACGCTCCACCTACTTTCCTGCCCGGCGGCATACACAACCACCTGGACTTTCCACGACTTAAACAACAACGGTGCTATCCAAGTTACAAACGGATCGGACAAACTTTGAGTCAAATCAACCCGAAAAGAAGTAAAATGCAGAGCAGGCTCGACATACTCGTAAATCACAAAGTAACCAATAGGAAAATATATCGCAAAGTTTTTTGGCATCTGTGTGGAGGAGCTCTAACTCCAACCGAACCATTACTCAGAGGTTTTATGTTCTCCAATGATGGCCCACCTGATATTTTAGAACATCATAAAATTTCTCGGCTTCGTCTCGAAAGTAATTAATGAAAATATATTGTTGGAACCATCATTTTAGATATTTGTCAATCGTACCTAGGTACGATTGACAAATATCTAATGTACCTGAGTACTAAATTGTTTTTGGAAAATTAATGATCATTTATATTGGACTACCTTATATTTGACATGTGGCATGAATAGGGAACATTACTGCCAATTGCTCCCGCCAGATGGCGCTTGAATGATAAAAGTAAACAAAAACATAACAACATGGCGTCTACTACAGTTTGTGTTAGTGGTTACCGAACTATTTTT
The DNA here is from genome assembly GCA_949775005.1 of Orthosia gothica. NCBI lineage: Eukaryota > Metazoa > Arthropoda > Insecta > Lepidoptera > Noctuidae > Orthosia > Orthosia gothica. The sequence goes on from OX459038.1 coordinate 3,651,983, forward strand.
ACTGTTTTAAGTACAACTTGTGTTCAAAAACTAAATAATAATATTGCTAGCTGTTGGTCAAGAATGCATCAGTGTTGTGTTTATGGATGCAGAAATAAAACCGGCCATATGATCCCAGAAAACGCCAATATTCGCAAGCAATGGGAAATTACTATTCGTCGCAGGAATTTTACAAAAAAGTCAAGGCTGTGTCCTGACCGTTCTAAAGCGGAATATTTAATAAAGAAGGTATTTTACAGGTCAGTGTATTATCCTAAGGCAACCTTTATTCAAATAATAACAGTAATTATTATGTTTAATGCTATAGACATTAAAAAGAAGGTACATAACATTGTGTACTAATTAAACACAACTACAAAATGGTTTTAATGTCTACATAAATACGCATGTTCTACCATATGGTGTTAATAAAACCTAATTTATACTTACAGGATTGAAACTAAATAGAAAAATATTAAATAAGGGGGTTAACTACCATTGTTTGGAGAAAAAAGAGTCGATGAAAGATAAACAGAGAAGGAAACTTTGAACAAATTGAGGAGAAACAATCAGCACTTTAAATTTCCGGTGCTGTTGGAATAAGTTTCACAATAATGTCTTAAAAATAGTGTTTCAAAAAGCTAAATTTCATTTGTGGTAAAACAATAAGAAAACACCTTTTGTAAGTAGAATAACTTGGCCCTTAAGAATGTAACTTTGATATCATGGATATACCCAGATAGCCTAGATTTAGACTCAACTCTGGACTTAAGTTTCATGACAATAACCCTTCTAAAACTCTTGTTAATTGATGTGAAATATTGTAAATAAAGAAATATATTTCTTTTTAACTTAATTTGATACTTGGACAATAATATAGATTCATTACCTACTCTCAGAAATAATAAGTTTCACCGGTTACTTACTTTAACAGTTGGTCTATTTTTAACGGTTTTGACACATTACTCAGGTTGACCAGGATTTCTCCGATTATATTGGCAGACAACATTGTATATGAATTGTATTAGTAATCAATCCTAAGAAAAATAAATAACATACAAGTACAAAGAATTTTCATTTATTTCTTGTTATAATTAAGTAACACACAGTAGGTACATTTTAATAGCACAGCACTGAAATTTAGGTAAATGTAGGTACTTATTTTATACACAACTATCTAGCCCTTGACCCTTCTTGAAAATAGGTGTGATCCTATGTTATGACAATATTAACAATGGAAAATAACACCACTCAAAACAAATTTTGTGTGTATTCTAGATGTTAATTTCAGTTTTCATCCAGGTGACATAAAAATAATAATATCTATTTTGTTGTTGTAAAAATAGGTACTGATATTTTCATGGAGGCCTTAGACCGGGTGGTGCAATAAAACATAATAACAAGCATTAGCTGCAAATGCCATTCTAACGTGCAGCAGATACGCAGATACATTTTCAGTCCTTTTTCTATGTTTAGATCAAACCTGAAAGAATGAAGAAAGTAGATGTAAATGAAATGTAATAATATCAAGTACCAATAAACTTATTTATGATTCAATGACAAGATTTCTAATTTTAGAGTAAGAACTATTAAAACAAAGATATTTAATATCTGCTTTTACAAATCACCTTCTTAAAAGAATATATATATTTATTCGAAATGATTAAGGGTGGTAAGGAAGTCAGCGTTTAGGTCTTTGGTAAGGCTTTTGGCAATTAATAGTGCATTGGACTGCTGTCCACCATCAAAATGTAACCGTGTGCAAAACGGTTCCACTGCAAAGTAATTATGTAAGTCATATAAAACCAACCTGGAAGTATTGTTTTGAATATTAATTGGAAGTACATTGATCTCATTACATATTAAATTGATATAATATCTGCAAGTTACACAAGATTTCCAATGTTCGCATTCATATTCGTACCTTTCAACTAAATCCGTTTTCTTTTTCCTTTTACTGATGCACCGCGCTCTTGAAGCCGGGTTTTTAGGTACAGTATGGTCTGATTTCCTCAATTATTAGTTAGCTCCATTTTTCTTTCACTATTAGCACATGCTATTAGTTTTATATTTTGTATGCTTAAACTGCGAAATATTGCCGCTCGACTTTGACAGTATAAAAAAAAAAAAGTAGTGTTACATCAATGAGGAAGGAAACAAAGTCAGTGTGTTACATACTCTTTGGTATAGTTTGTTAACCTCCCGGCTTAGGGTATATATGTTCTGTGGTTATCCTTTATTTTCAGTGGCGCCATCTGAGCTCAGCTTTGCGGATAGTTCCCTATTGTCACGCCTGTTGTCTCGCAGAGATATGTAGTTTAGATATCCAAATATCGCCTTTTGCATGTGTAAATCCCATGTAAAAAGAGGGCGAGTCCAGAAATCCTGACTACGGGCTGTACTGAGAAATTCTTGATAGATAAATAGAATCAAATCAAGTTCTGTAAATCTCGTTGATTGTCGTGGTTGAGGCGTTTAATTAGAAATTGGCAAAGTGGCAATTAACTAACATCACCAAAATAATTGAAAAGAAATCTTAAAAACCGTTACCGTTTCAAATTTTAGCCTTATTTTTGTTAAAGTCAAAGTATTATTAGTGTGATTTTTGGTGACGCAGTAGGTCTTATAGTTAGGTTATGGTAACTCAAAAACTACCCATTAGGGAATACACTATTTAACAAACATACAAACTAACAAAATTGCGATATTTAGCATAAAATATTTTTATAATAAACATTTAGAATACAATTTCGTCGTTTCGTCGTTTTCGTTTTTAAAAAAAAAAAAAAAAAAATACAGGAAGGGATTCTACAATGGTATAGTAGCATTTTAAAATTAAAAAAATATTTAGTCTCCGTTTAAATTGTGTCAAGTTTATCTTTAATTTGGTATTTTAATGAATATTTTTGGAGTCATGCAGAGGATGCTTTTGTGCATAAGGGCAGCGGTCTTTGAGCCTCTTAGACATAATACAAGACGATATTCTTGTCTTGTCGATCTATAGCGTTGCTCTGAAGCTTTTTTAAACAGATCACTATTTTTTAACCGACTTCCAAAAAAAGAGGAGGTTAACAATTCGACGGTTTTTTTTAAGTGTGTTACCTCAGAACTTTTTACTAGGTGAACCGATTTTGTTAATTCTTTTTTTTTATTTTAAAGCTAGACCTTGTCATTTGGTTCCATTCAAATTTCATCAAGATCTAATGAATAACTTCGGAGATATACAGCAGAACTCTTCAATAAATGACGGCAAATCTCTCGGGATTGCTGCAATCGCATTTCTGTTTATTGTTTACACCATTTCATAACATACAATCATGCCAGTATGCTCTTAACGGATACGCAGATGTGTACAGTTCACCCTGGTACACTCTCAATCCACCGGTTATGTTCAACTTACATGTTATTCGAATTATCTATTCTGGCATCACTGTGGGCATTATAGGTACCTTACTATAGAACTTGCCTAATATGTACCACTCAAAAGTGAAAAATAAAAAAAAATTATCAAAAAAATAAAACCGACTTCTAAAGCAAAACACTAGAAAGCCAAAAATAAGTTTTTGCCGAAGTCGGTGTCTAAAACAGAAATACAGTAGGTTCCAAAGACACCGACTTCTTGTTTCGATTCCGACTTGTGTTTTGCTTTAGAAGTCGGTTTTATTTTTTTGTGTAAAGTTTTTCTTGGTGAACAATGCGGTCTCGTATATATAAAGACAAGGTAATGTAAGTATTTTAAGAGATTGAAAATGTGGTATGCAACTTTCCTTCGATTTAAGACTACATATCGATCTAATGCACCTCTTCTGTGCTTCAAAAAATTACTCCTTAAAGTAATATGGAATCTACATAGCCATAATACGCAGCTACAGCAGCTGCCTGATTTACTATTTTATTAAGTTTATATAGAGCAAAGGCGAAATAATTAATTTTGTTATAAGAATTGTTGCATGTTGTTTCCAAGTCAGTTTAGAGTCAATAGTTAAGCCTAGAAATTTTAAATGCTCTACTTCTTCAATTATGTTATGGCCAAAAGTTTTATTTATATCATGAGCGATCAAACTATTAAGAGGTACTTAGGTAAGTTATACTATCCGCAACCACAGAATAACTCAGAGACGAAAACTTTATGTAACGACTTACAGACCCCATACACACTACGGTCCACCGGAGAGGTCTACCTGTGCAGCTTGGGACAATCCCACCGCACTATTCCCAAACCACTGCAACTCCTGAAAGCCAGAATCAACAGTGGCGACCACCAGAAAAGCGCCGAGGCAATGAAGCTCGACGAAGTCCCGGAGAATGAATTTACCTGTCTTGGATCCCGCAACGAAATTAATCAGAAAAGAATAACGGAGGAGTAGGAAAAATGTAAATTTCCACTTCCCTCCATATCAAGCAGGAGACAGAAAAAACAAGGCCAATAGGCACAAAGGGTCATATACAACTGGGATAAGCCCAGTTGCCTAGCACCACGGATAAAAAAATAAAAAATAAAAAAATAGCATTAATACATATTAATGGGTCCTAACATTGTGAGCTGTTATATTTGGTTCCAATAATAGGTATGGCAAAAACGCTTGAACGCACGGAAATTTTAAGCCTGCGCAGGCGACTGGCGCATGATCGAAAATCAATTCTTTGACTGACACCATACGGTAACTATGGTAAAGAATCACTACCTCTCTCTTTATTAGTTGTTTTACTTGATTCCTATGTTTTTTTTCCGTACTTATAACTGTTTATATGTGTCTATAATATATATATATATATGTATTTATTGTATAAATAAATAGTACACCAAAGACTACCTACAGTACTGTCTTTCCTTTAATTTTTAAAATCCATCCAAAAGTTGTCTTGAAAAGATCGCTTTTAGCGATAAGGCCGCCCAATGTGTCACCCAGTGTAATGTTTTCTTCGTCTATACTTTCTGTAACTTATATGGTGTACATAATAAAGAGTATTCTATTCTATTCTATTCTATTCTACGGTGTACTACCTATGTGTGTGTGCATGTACTCCGGTCGCCTGCGCAAGTCGCGTCAGTTGTTTTCTAGTGTGTGTGTATGTCCCGCAGGCTTATTACGTAATATCCAAAGTGTAAAGCCCTCAAATTGGCGCCTAAAGCGAGCAAGTGTCTCACCGCACGCTAACAGCGCAAAGCCCCGACCATCTCGAGGCTCCCCTCCTCACAAGTCCCTCCAAGAATCGCTCTCAGAGGACTTCTCCGTTGGGTAAACTGAATCACCAAAGTGTGGATCCTCAGACCCCCAGACCATTTTAGCATTGATGGCCCATCCCATCGCAGCACCAATTAAAATCCCTGACCCAGTGGCCCCTGCTGCCATGCCTGCTCAAAGCCGCAAGGTGGCTCCCAGCACCACCACCGCCAAGTGCCCGCCCCCTGTCGCTCCCACCATAAGCCATATCTGAGCGTTGCTGAAAACATAATCAGCACTCATTCAATATGGATGACCCCTCAGGCCCAAGCTCTGGATGCAGAGATCCGGAATGCAGCGTCCTCTTCTCGAGGTACGAAAGCATAACTAGGGAACTAGATAGTCCTGTCTACAAGGACGGTCAATCGGTTCGTAATTAGTACGAACATTCTCGATCCCGATACATGTAGAACACAAAAACGACCGTATTCGTTCCGTCCTCGCTGCCGAGGCCCGTCGCGTTGTCCCTTTCATTAAAATCAAGCCAGCCCGCAAAATGCTGAGCTATAATTAAAATATTAGCTATAAAAGGAGTTTCTTGTCCGTTTTTCTCCACGTTGGTATTTTCCGAATGGATGGTAGAATCACTTAATCACAATCCAGCCTTGTTGTCCCCACACTGACTCAGCGTAGTCGCTTAGGTTAAGCTTTTTGAGCCTGGCTATAGTTTAATCCCCATAGGGAAGACCGGTTAAACAGTTAGTAAATCATAGGATTTTACTGTGAGACGCAAGCTATTAAAAAAAAAATATCACACAATTAAAATATTGTAATCAGAAAATCTAGACTGTTTAATGAATTGTGAATTAATGGCGCTAAGTATGTAAACTAAGGCAATATAAATAAAAGAAGTTAATCTCCGTACATTTATTCATATTCTACTTGATTATATGATTGGCGCGGTGTCAGGTCGCCTCAACCACTACTTGCACCCAGTGATTTTAGGGCGACGTGCACAATTTTTTATTTTTTTATTTTTATTTTATTTAATTAAATATAACCCACATTTTCCAAAACACAATCCTTCATAAACAGACAAGTTTGTTAAAAAACCTTTTATATTTAGGCTTCCGCAACAATCAATCTCCGCCACACTCCTGCCCCCCTGGTACCATAATATATAACCGGTGATTAATCAATAAATCATCATACCATTATTACCTGTAGATAACGAGACGGCAGGTAGGGTTGTTTGTCCCATAACTCCTGGTATGACGTATGAGGATTGAGTGTCGGTAGAACAATAGGGATCAATCATATAGAGATGATATTTGGCTCATATTATTAAACCGGGTTTATATTCTTAGCCTAAATCCGTCACTGGGCGATTGCTAATCATGTTATATACTTATTGCAATCACATTTGTTAAAGTCTACATTTTAACAAGCTTAAAGCGTAAACAATGTTAGGTCATTCCTTTTTAATAAGTTAGTTAAACAGGGAATTCCAATCTAGGTATTTTAATTGCGGCCTAATTGAAAAGCACTTAAACTTCGATAGGTATGTCTGAGTGCTTCGTATACAATGAGGGAAAGTCAAAATAGCCAATTAGCCATACCGTTATGCGCGTCATTTTAGGTATTTCTAGAGCAAAGTTCGTCCACCAAATTCAACAAATTCAAAATCGATATACTCGCGATTTTGACACTAATTAAACAGCATGTCATCAAGAGAGAACCAAATACTCAGTGATAACAAAATGTATGATTCGATCACCTAAGACGACGGACTACCGACTCAAACGATTTCATAATGAAAATCTCGACATCTTGAATGTCCGAAAATGACACAACACATCTTACAGGCTGACAACGAACTATTCTCCTTTACGCGATGTTAATACAGAAAACTGTCCTGGCCATCTTGACCTGGGTCAGCAAATATAAATAAAATAAAAAGTCCGTCCCAAAAAGTTACAAGGACCCTTCGCAAATAATGTATTATGTACCATAGCGATCCGTCTCAAATGTTTTCTAGATGGCCACTTGGACTTTACGACTGTATTTGGCTCCACCGGCTTTTAAGGATACTTTACGAGTTCGTTCGCCGAATTCATAAGTTATATTTTAAGGACAACACCGCCACACTATTCTTAGCAACTGCATGTCTTCTTAAGCCAGAATCATCAGCGATCACACAAAAAGTGCTGACGCAATGAAGATCAACGAGTAGGTATCGATTCAAAACTGTCGGACTGAGCTGTGAAATAAATCAGAAAAGAACAGTGGAGAAGTCAGAAAAAACAATTTTTGCACTATCCTCCATACCAAGAAGGAAACAGAACCAGAAGTGTCTCACTCCGCAGTTTAGGTACGATCGGCCGGCGCTCCGTGTGGGACGAAGTATAGCAGTATTAGCAGTTGGTTGCCGCTTACCGCTCGGCTCGCACGCTAGCTTTTATTTGTACTGTGATTTTTGCAAAGAACGATGACTTCTAAACGATCTTATTACGAGTCCTATATAAGGTACAGTTGTGTTTACGGGTCTCTTAATAAAGAACAAAGAATCGATATCATCTTTTTTTTTACAGTTCCGAAAGATGTTGAAAGTTAAGCAATTTTTTTGTATTTAAAACATTACGTAAGTACTCTTTAACTTCTTGAAAAATGCTTTTATTCTCTTTCTTATTATGCACTACCGTCAGTGCATAGTAAGAAAGAGATTAAAAGCATTTTTGGGGTGTCAAAAATAATGAATAGATGTGCGAAATACTAATGATTATGTACTTACCTAAGTAGGTACAACAACAAGGTAGATAGACGATGAATGTAGTAGCAGCAGCAAGCCGACAACCCTAGCGCGTCACTCCGCGCCAGACAGCATTAGAGTTACGCGTTAGAAGAGAGCGGCAACGTTTAGGTGACTATCACATTAGGCATTGAGCGCTTATGCGAGATGAATTGCACTTTATTGCTTACTGGCAAGAGTCTCTATTTCTATGAATTGTTGCGCGAAGTGGCTCTTCTGTACTTGTACTATTATTTATTCTGTGACAGAACATACATGGTCTGCTAAAATCAAAAGCAATCACCCTCCATTTGGCTTTGCCGTAGTCGAGTAAAAAAGTAGTGGTCTCTTCGTGATGTTAAAATGTGAATTAATTTTTTTTGCTCATCAAACCTTTTAAGAGGGAAATGCCCATAAAGTTTCGTGATATATTGTGTTTTAACTATGATAGTTAGATAGATATATACACTTGCGGACTTTTTAGGGTTCCGTAGCCAAATGGCAAAAAACGGAACCCTTATAGATTCGTCATGTCTGTCTGTCTGTCCGTCCGTATGTCAAAGCCACTTTTTTCCGAAACTATAAGAACTATGCTGTTGAAACTTGGTAAGTAGATGTATTCTGTGAACCGCAATAAGATTTTCACACAAAAATAGAAAAAAAACAATAAATTTTGGAGGTCCCCATACTTGAAACTGAAACTAATTTTTTTTTTCCCTTCAAACCCATACGTGGGGGTATCTATGGATAGGTCTTCAAAAATGATATTGAGGTTTCCAATATTTTTTTTTTCTAAATTGAATAGTTTGCGCGAGAGACACTTCCAAAGTGGTAAAATGTGTGTGTCCCCCTGTAACTTCTAAAATAAGAGAATGATAAAACTAAAAAAAATATATGATGTACATTACCATGTAAACTACCACCAAAAATTGGTTTGAACGAGATCTAGTAAGTAGTTTTTTTCAATTTACCAAGCACGGAACCCTTCGTGCGCGGGTCCGACTCGCACTTGGCCGGTTTTGTAAGTAATAAGGAGTAATTTAATCATGTAATACATCATTTTAATGTATCATCAATAGTTTTCTCAGCCCACACCAAATAATGAATTTTACAGGCAATAAAATTTGCTACTTTGAGTTACATTATTGCAATTTTCTTAAGGATCTCATTATTTTTTTTGAATAAATTATAGCTTAAGTAACTTCTTGATAATTTAGCTTCGTATTGGTGCAAAAATTGTTAAAATCGGTCCAGAAGTTTCATAGCCTATTCGGTACAAATAAAACAAACGAAAAAATCAGTTATAAGATTTTTTTACAACTAACTATTTTCGATTGACGGCCTGTTGAACTCAACATCAAAGGCATGTCAATTCAAATGTTTTATACAATCCACTTTGAAGATAGATCTCATAAAGTGTTGCAGTCAAGGCCCCTTCACATCATTTAATTTACTAATCTCAAGCTGGTCTAATTACTCGACTGCAACGAAAGGCAACTAATGTTTTTAGTGCATATTTTGTATGTATGTATTATTATATACATACATATAAAATATGCACTAAAAACATTAGTTGCCTTTCGTTGCAGCTTTCGTTCGCTGTATTACCTCATAATATATTTTAAACAGCTAAACGGATTTATATAATTAGACATGCGTTCGTTAGATACGTCTTGACCGCCCAAGTATTCTTAGTTAGGAGACGTTAAAAAAAACATACGGCGGGATTTTAGGCGCCATATTGTGAGGGTCTCAATTTTCTTTATCTTCCATACACATCGAGTAGGGTATCAAAATGAAGGGTTTTAAGAAGTGGTTACAAAAATATATACCACTTCTATATTCAAAAGTAATTTGGAAAAAATATAATTAAAAAGTTATTTATTTATTTCAGTACATGGAGGACTTACCGCTAATAAATATAGATAAAAAGAATACCATAGTCAACAGAAAGCCAATTACAAATCCTCACGTATAGACGTAGAATAATAATTTATGATGTGAGCACAAAAACAAAAAAAACGGACCGCTTTAATTAAAGTAACAAGCAAATACTTATTTTGCAATTATATGACAAAATAGCAAAAACAAACAATATAACCTATTGCTACTTGAAAAATTTGAGGCTTAAGCACCTTCTGAAAATTCATCAAAAAATCATACTCCTTGCATATATTATTGAAATTTCTGCTTGCGCGCACAATATAACTGTTCTGCCTATAATAAATAAGTTAATTTAAAAAGCATCAGTTCGCTTCATAAGCAGTCGGGTTTAGGATTATATATAACCTTTTTTTTCACGTGCAACAGTAAATAGTGCGACATACTGCGAAGAGTTGTTCACCAGCATAATTTTTATTTGCTCCAAAGATCATCAAAGAATTACGGTTTTTAAATTATACTGTTCTTATTCTGGACGCAAGGTATGTCCTTCTCTGTGCCCCTGAAAAGGGTATGCCAAATTGCATGATAATTGGTCGAGCAGCTAAGGCGTGAAAGCGTAACAAACAAATTTATAACTAATTTATAATATTAGATTGGATTATTTATGTGAACGATAAAGTTCGGGCAAAAAGGCTACATTTTTCCCGTCTTTCCTTTTGGTGCTTTACGACAAAAAAATATATAATGCGTGAATGTTTGGCGAATGCCAAAGAGTCATGCTTGCCAAGACCCTTCTCTCTTTTGGCGATCTATGGTAAAATGCATACATTGCGTGAATTTTCACCGGAATAACTAAATCAAACTTGCCAAACAGGGATCAAGTCCCTTCTGGCATTCTACATCAGCACCACAAAGGTTCTTCAAATATTATAACAGTATAGCATAATCAGCCTTTGACGTTTCCACCACTACCACCACACAGCAGTGCACTGCTCCGAGTCACTTATTGTTTCACGAATTACACGCAAGCAAGGGTTGGCAGAGGTCAGACACTCAGGGAACTGTAGACCCTTCTATTTTTATAGCACACCCTAATATCTTGTCATATTCATAATCTGTAATAATTGAGGCACAAAATGTCCTTTCAAATTGTTTCGTCGTTATGATGAAAATAAAAGCTTGTTGCTGAGTTTTGATCGAAAAGCCAAATGTAGTTATTAAATTAATAGCTTTTGCCAGCGGCCGCGTCCGCGTGTAATTTGAAATAAAATTATCCCCCGGGATAAAATAGTTATTTATGCTACAAGTGCGGAAGGTAGGTGATTTCCGATGAGTGGCATATTTATTCACGAGCGAGCGAAGCGAGTGAGTGTATAAATCGACACGAGTCGGAAATCATCTTACGTACGTGTATCATACAACATTTTACTATGCATTGTGCGAGGAAATAAATAAATTAATAAAATTAAATTAATAAAATAGCGGGCTTATTCAAGCGCGTTCTGCATATCCACAGATTAACTAATAGTTCCTCGGGCATATCTACTGCGCATGTGCAAATAGCTGTCACATCGTAACGCAATAAGGCACGAGCAAAATATACGTTCTGCCAAACATATTTAATTAATATTTAAAATTAATTTATTGATCGAAATCTAAATCTAGAGTAGTTAAAAACGCCTAAAATGAAGTATTAGTTTTATTATACCTTTTATATGAATGATAATCTGTACTTACATAACTAATTTTTAAAACTTTTCTCAAATTATAAAAACTCTATGCGTCGGGCTGACGAGTTAAAAATAAAAAAAATACAGGAAAGTAAAAAGCACTAGTGAAAAAAGGTGACACTTTCCGCACAGTTTGGCTGCTTGGAAAACCGCTCTTTTCGAGGACATGCATTGTAAAGTATTTTATTACTAAATCGTCATGGTCATGGTCTAACTAACTATCCGTTAGTGGTGGCTTCGCTAAGGTTTCTCATAGTGCAGATGTTTTTGCATAAGTAACAGGACAGGACATGGGTTATCGTTTGTGGTTTAGTTCCACAGTTGCATTGTGGTTGACCTATGTCTGTCGACTTTGCTCGAGTACCTACGATCGAAAATAAGGCGACAATTAGCTCCTCTAAATCCGGTGATACACGTATGTAAGTGTGTTTATGAGAAACATAGATAGATCAAGGCCTGGATAAAGCAATAGGATACCAATTTATTTCCCGATGGTAGGTACCGCCCGTGATATGATTAACCAACTGAATACGGGTTATCCTTTTGTGTGCAATTAGGACAAAACATACTTTTACTTCCGATAGTATGTCTCGTGCAAAGCTGTACAAAATACATGTTTTGCTTTAATTAAAATACAAATTACAAAATACTATTTCGCATGTATTTAAAATATAAATAAAGTTTTTTAACTATTTTATTTAAAACAAAAATTTCAAAATACAGTCGATCATCAATCCTGACATTCGTACTAATAAACTTATGTTTCGTGAAAATAACCGTTTTAAATGAAAATAATAATTGACAATATACTTGACAGATTGACGTACGCGGTCGCCATTTTGCTTACGAAAGCTATCGAGTGCTATTTTCTGCAGAATGCACCCATTAATAAGATCGCTAAATGTATTTATGTTTAAATGTATTTTAAAGCTGTAAGTATATGAAATAATAACTACAAAATACCACAGCGTCAGGTATTTTAAATACTCATTACAAATTAAATTTTTAAGAAGTAATTGATGTACAAAAACCAAATCAGTATTTGTATTTCAATTACGTATTTTAATTACAAGTATTTCAAATACTGTCCAACCCTGGTTTCGTGAGATAACTTCAGACGCGGATGCGTGTTAATAATACTACATAGTTCCACATGAACTAATTATAATACCCAACTACTTATTAGTTAGTCGAAGAGGTTATAAGGTCTACCGGAATCTCATGGCAAATGTGGAAATAAAAATTTGTTGTGTGCAATACTGGGGAAATTGGATTAAACGGTCTTGATACTGTTTATTTTTCATTTATGTCTTTAGTATTAATGAACATGAGGTACCTATATTAAAGTAGTCACAGCGGATATTTGTGTCTATGAACTTGGTCCTGCCAACCATTGCGTAAGAAACAGATTGTCATCGAGTATACTGCAAAGAGTAAGCGAGATAGGACGATGTGACATACATAAGCGAGTGAAAGAGAGTTATACAATGCTATCTTCACCTTCAACATTGACACAAAAATAGCTACTGCGCGGGGTCTTGCAACAAATTCAGAGATACAAAGATCCACTGTGAGTATTATAGGTATGTGTAAGTGTATGAATAATGTTGTTATACATCGGGTTCTTAACATAGGAAAATAAATCAATTGAATATAAATTTAAGTACTAATTTATTATGTATCATTTAAATCATACTAATAACTTAAAACCTCATTCAGAACTAGAAAACTAGAATACGATTCCATGAACTCCACTGGCATTTCAAAAACTTGTATCTTTGTAGTTTTATGTCATCTCTCTCCATCAAAATGGTTCTTTTTCATTGGCATTTAACATATTCAAAATCAATCTCTTGATGTATAAAGTCTGTAAACAATAATAAAATGTATCATGTTACTTATAGTCATTCATTATCATCAGTCTATATATACTATTTTTGTATGTAAGTTTTATGGCCTGGTTGCTAGGACCTAGGCTGGTTGTTAGCCACGTCTTTGGAAAGAGTTTTGGATCTTATATTTATTCTTTAGTATGCATTAGAATGCGGATGTAACAGATTCTAATGTTTTTTGGAGTATTTGGCAGCAAATTGTATCGAATCTGTCTTCCCAGTAAGCTTTGCAGAAGCAGTCAATACTACAATAAAATACTCCGCTTCACTATCCCGAGATCGCTTCTGTCAATGATTTTACAAATTGTCCAGTTGCGTAGACAGTTGAGACACAAAACTACACCAATAATATATCACAATATCCACTAGCTCCGATCAGCCACAATGTGACTGTGGAACCACACCGCAAACAATGCCCCATCTGCTGTCCTGCTCTCTATGCACAAACACCTGCACCATGAAGGACCTGTGTGAGGCCAACGCTAGGGCTGTCGACGTGGCTGAGTTTTGGTCGAAGCACAACATATAAATTAAAATCTAAAAATGGAATCACCGACACGATGAAGAAGAAGACTAGGAATCAATTTGCAAATAATATTAACAGCCACTGAACTTCACTCGACAAAATCCCGCCAAAAACTCCCTTCTATATACACGTCCCACTGCAGGGCGCAGATTATTACCTAATATTTTTCTTACGTCAAAGATTCTCAATCTCCGTTAAAATCAATATGTTGTCGAAGAATTAGTAACAGTTACATTACTGTTGCCTTTTCCTTCCGGCCATCATTCGATGTGCCCTGACCTACGATTTACCATATAATAGTAATGAAAAGAAATAATAATTAAGTAAGAAAAATATAAAATAATCTAAAAGTATCAAAACAAGTCAGTCCAACTTACCGGTTCACTCTACGATGCACTTTAAAATCAAATATTGCGTTTAATTTACGCCTTCTTTTTCCCTTATTTTATGATAAACATTGAAAACAATAAGTCTCGCTTGAGATCGAAGTGGGTTTTTCGACATTTTCACAAAAATAACAAATTTTCAAGATAATATCAAAAAATTTCAGCAGCGGTTGACACATCAAGTACTTTGATTTGACAGCTGACAATTGACATTGCCATATGAAAATCACAATTAAAAAAAAAAAAAATGCCATGAGATTCTGGTAGACCTATATATACGTTTTACTTCTACAGCCTATGTACTGTGCGTCTTTTCCTTTTATGTACAATTAGGACATAAGACTCTTTTTCTCTCAATAGTACGTCCCAGAGATAATTACCAACATTCCCGCGAGTAAGTTAATAATATTAAATAGTTCCACACGAACTTATTCGTTAACAGAAGAGATTATATGTTTTACAGATTATCTACTTCGTGCGTCATTACCTTTTGTGTGCGCCGCTAATCAGCGAGCTTCCCATAATAAGTCGCTGTCACCGACAGAGGCAGCCTTGTTTCCGCCCTAGATGAGCCGTGTATTGAAATAATAGACGTATTGCTTTGGGAGCTGGCTTGGGTTAATTAGGTCTAGATTGTTACGTTAATAGGTACCGGAGTAAGCACTGCCATCGCCAGATGAATAAGTTGTTGAACTAGGTAAATAAGATTTTTGTAGGAGGATCTCTGGCAGTAATGATGCGATTACTAAAATTATTTCACTCATAGAAGGCTACACTATAGCTAAATGCCATAGTACGGACAAATGCACGGTTCCTAAGATAAACCACGGAAGCGCAGGAAATAGCTTTGATGAAAATAAGTAACGCCTTTGCTTTTTCGATTTGATTTGCTATTAGGTAGCCGGGATTGAAAATAACTTTAAGTCCGTCGTGCTTGTTCTTAGCGTATAATATGCGTGTTGTTAGAGAACACTTTGTACATGAAAGATCTTATACGCTAATAATCGCATGATAATCTCTATAAAACTGGTTTATTGGTGTCAAATATACGATGTAGTGTGTCCTGATTCATTTTGAAGAAATAAAATATCAATATCAAAGTCAAATTCTTCATTTCAATTAGGCCATTAAGCAGCATTTTCGACCGTCAAAAATTTAAATTTCAGAGTGATAATAATTTATACTACCGTCCATTCGGAAAAGTAGCTTGTTATGGAGAAGTACGGACAAGCAATTCCACGAACGAACAAGAAACTCCACAAGACCGGACAAGAAACTCCACAAGACCGGACAAGAAACTCCACTTCTCCAATTAGAACAAAGGTTGTTCTACTGAAGGATCATTTGTCGACAAAATGTCGAGTTTCACTCTGATATCTGACAGGTAGGTATTTCAATCACTCGTCAAGAGTATTGAGTAACTTTTTTATTATTCCCAAATGCCGATATGTGCCGTATTTTCTTTGTTATCAGACAACCACCTTGACATTCAAGAAAAATTGGGCAGGAATCTGGATTGATTTTGTATATAAAAAGTATTGTGATCGGTACATAGATATTGTTTGGGAGTTTATGAGGACTGTATTAAATGACGAAGCTGATTACTTGATCTCAATGATTTATTGCTTAGTTGAAGAGTGAAGACTTTACAATAAAAAATAAAGAATCGACGCGTACAATGCTCGCGGAAGATGGTCATGTGTGTGGCGCTCCCTGCATCGGTTCTGCCTTATACGGAGATGGCCAGCGCAGGCACCCCTCCGCCCGCGTCCCGCCGTGTCCCCGCCGTAGCCGTCGCTGGAGCCGCCAACACCAACGTCATCGTTCAAGAACGTTCGAAACAGATATTATGTAGGTATGTCTATATAATGGAAAGGTTTCTGGAAAGAAATGATCATAGCGTCTCAATTGATGGGTACATCAACGACCCACAATGCGATTGTAATGATACGTCCCAAAGTTCCCAAACAATGACAAACCTCTTGGCGTGCTCTCTATTCAACAACACATGCAAAAGACCTTTGTGCGGCAAATATTAACGCTGTCGACGTGACTGAATTCTTAAAAAAAACACATTTAATTTGGAATCATCGATACGAAGAAGAAAAGAGATGCAATTGTATTGGTAATCCATTTACCCAATCACAACACCTAGCGGGTATTTGACACATACTGTTAACGAAAAGTTTCGTTCCAGAAACGGGCCTATGTTTATTATTTAGACACATTTATCGTTTTTATTATGATCGTTACATATAAAGTCATCATCAGCATCTGCCTGACCTTGGTCCTGTTATTTGGATCAGCGAAAACATTTTCTTCTTCCTTTCCGTCCCCTCAACTGTCATGCATTTAATGACCTCCCTTTTTTTGTCATATCCCTCCTCAAATCCTCACATCTTTGGCCTCTTTCTCCCTCTCCATTCTTCCAAATTCATATTTATAACTCAATATAACATAGCAAACAATAGTATAGGTCGTAAAACAACTTAATTATAACAACAAACATCAAATTACAACTCAAACTTACTCTATAACCAATGGACAAGCTTACAGCTTAGTTTTATTGCTTCTTGCTAAGCTTAGAAGATACTCCAATTAATGCTTTAGTTAATATTGTTATTAGTTTATCCCAGTATCGTTTAGTTTTATTAGTATGACTAGCACAAACGTTAAGCAATTTGCTTTCATTACAGAAGGCACGTTCGTTCTCTGGTCAAAGGATTAGCATTGCTAAACGACATGGAAATACTACTACTTAGAAGACGGTAGATAAATTGATCTGACTAATGAATAGACTTCTTGACTATTCAAAAAGGTAAACCAGCTCAGATGGTGATGGGAAAAATACCATGAGTTAAAATTTAGTACTTTTTTGATAGTTCAAAGTACGCGCGACAATATAATTATGTTTAAAAATCCATCTACTCGACAGCGTAATACACGCAATGAATATTGTTAAATTTTCAAATTAGTTAGCGAACAATTCACAATTAGGCTGCAGGCATTTAAATGTGGTCCTGTTTCAAAAATGATAGGACAATTAACTGTAAAAAGAGATTATAGATGCTTAGGTACGTAGGCACTACTCATAATTAGCTAAGCTTGTAACGAAGTTCTGGGTGGACACAAACTAGATTACAATCGATACACTAATCGACGGTTTCAGAGATAATTTAATCTAAGTTGTCCTATTCGATAGAGTAATTGGCGCGATATTGCGTAATACTCAGATAATGAAGATCAATTTATTTAGATAAATTTTCGAATTAACAGAATCAGATAATGAGAGTACCTCTCAGCGGACTTCCAAATGTAGATATAAGAGAGATTCTTCTTCCTAACGTGTCCATAGCAAATCATATATTTGTCGGGTTTAGTCAATAGTACGGACGTCAAAACAATATCACAAGCACGCCCCCTGGTGGCAAAGCAAGAACAACTACGTATTGAGTACTGACCGCCTTAGAGCTAACACGTCGTAGAATGACTGTCGACCCGTAATATTATAGGTCTACCAGAATCTCATGGCATTTTTTTTTTTTTTTAATTGTGATTTTCATATGGCAATGTCAATTGTCACCTGTCAAATCAAAGTACTTGATGTGACAACCTCTGCTGAATTTTTTTGATATTATCTTGAAAATTTGTTATTTTTGTGAAAATGTCGAAAAACCCACTTCGATCTCAAGCGAGACATATTGTTTTCAATGTGTATCGTAAAATAAGGGAAGAAGAAGGCGTAAATCAAACTCAATCTTTGATTTTAAAGTGCGTCGTAGAGTGGACCGGTAAGTTGGACTGACTTGTTTTGATACTTTTAGTTTATTTTATATTTTTCTTTCTTAATTTTTATTCTATTATATGGTAAATCGTAGGTCAGGGCACATCGAATGATGGCCGGCAGGAAATGGCAACAGTAATGTAACTGTTACTAATTCTTCGACAAGATATTGATTTTAACGGAGATTGAGAATCTTTGACGTAAGAAAAATAATAAGTAATAATCTGCGCCCTGCCCAGCGAACATGGGCGTACCCAAGACATTTGTGACAAGACATGATAAATTATGTCATGTCTTACAATTTGTCTTAAATGCTAGCACGGGTCAAACTTGTGACATATTTTAAAGGCGCAACATGCCTTTCTTGTTGCTGCCCGGCGAGCACGGCCTACTGTGACATGGCTTGAGTCACACATTTCATCGCAGTTTGGGCGATAACACCATTTTGTCCTAAATAATAGCACCGGCGGCGTGAGAAAATTTCCTGACGTTTGTTTGGGACTCATCGGGTCTTAATTGCTAATACGGGCGTACCCATTTTGTCACAAATGTCACATTTTGACAGATGATTTAGAAAAATGTATCACTTTCGTTCGGAGGTGGTGATAAAATTTTATAGTATATATTTGCCTTCTAATTACTGCACCAAATGGCAATAAATTCATTTTGTGTGTATGGTGATCAATGCTTAGAGTCTGGCAAACGAAAGTAGAGACTGAAAAAGCGCGGCAAATTTAATAAATCTCGGCATAGCAACCCCAAAACTAGTATGAAAAAAAACCAAGTATTTCAGACTCTATCAATTAATTGAAATGTTACAGGATTATTAATTAATTTTATATTATTACTTTCTCATATTTGTAAAAAAAAAATATTGTTGTTCTTATTTTTATTTTTATTATTTTATTGTTTTATAATTATTTTCTTTTATACCATAGTCTTCTTACTTTCCACATTTTTAAATGTTTCTTAAATAAAATCCCCAAAAAACATTTAAAATATAAAAAATAGTGTCCCACCGGTATTGGTCCAACCTATTATATTTTTTAGTAATAATTAAAATTTTCACAATAATTATATCTTTCTAACTAACAAACACTTAATATGTTATCAAACAAACAAAGAAAAATAAAGTGTGCATAAGTCTATAGTCGTGGGTCAAATATTAATTTATTCCCAACAAAATTAAAAAGTTGTTTAGCTATATGAACGGCATACTTTTTTACGTATTATTTTATTTGGTCGTCTATTCAAATTATGTCGCACTATGAAGTCAACAACAAGAAAAGCAAGTCGCGCCTGTAAACTATGTCACATGGTTGTCCCGTGCTAGCATTTAAGACAAATTGTAAGACATGACATATTTTATCATAACTTGTCATGACCGTAGTTCAAGTCGAAAACCAAGCAATGAAAAAAAAAAAAAACCTGTAATTCATGTTGGGATGCTGCCAAGGGGGGGGCTAAATTGTGGTTATTTTTTGCCTAGGACATACCGTTTTCGAGATATCATTTTGGAAATATAGAGCGTTTTATGCAAAATAAAATAAGATACGGAGGCCCATAATTCGGAAACAGTGCGTCGTAGGGCTATGCTTCTCAGAACATAAATGGTTTTTATGGCCAAGGTTAAACCGAAACTGCAATAAAATTGGAAAATTTCTGAAAAATAAAAAAATAAACATCAATAAGTTATGCCACAAGTCAACAAAATATCTCACGCCGCCGTGCTAGCATTTAAGACAAAATGAGTTTATCGCCCAAACTGTGATTAAAAGTGTGACTTAAGCGATGTCACAGTAGGCCATGCTCGCCGGGCTGCAGTGGGACGTATATATAGACGGGAGTTTATGGCGGGATTTTGTCGAGTGAAGTTCAGTGGCTGTTAATCATCACATCATCATCAGCATATTAATGTTCCCACTGCTGGGACACAGGCCTCCTCTCTGTGAGAGGGAATGGGCCGTAATCCACCACGCGGGCCCAGTGCGGGTTGGTGGATGTCACATGTCTTCGAATTTTTGGTTCTAGGACATGCCGGTTTCCTCACGATGTTTTCTTTCACCGTTTTTAGAGCAGTGGTGAAGAAATAATTTACACAAAGTAAAGCGCCTGCCTGGGCTCGAAACCACGACCTACAACTTGTAAGTCGCGGCCGATACCACTGGGCCACCACTGCTCTGGCTGTTTGCAAATTGATTTCTAGTGGATATTGTGATATTTATTATTATTGAGTTATTTATTATTTTTGGTGTAGTTTTGTGTCTCAACTGTCTTCGCAACTGGACAATTTGTAAAATAATTGACAGAAGCGATCTCGGGATAATGGAGCAGAGTATTTTATTGTAGTATTGACTGCCTCTGCAAAGATTACTGGGAAGACTGACTCGATTCAATTTGCTGCCAAATACTCCAAAAAACATTAGAATCTGTTTCATCCGCATTCTAATGCATACTAAAGAATAAATATAAGATCGAAAACTCTTTCCATAGACGTGGCTAAAAGGTCTTAGCAACCAGGCCATAAAACTTACATAAAAAAAAAGTATATATAGACTGATGATGATGAATGACTATAAGTAACATGATACATTTTATTATTTTTTACAGACTTTATACATAAAGAGATTGGTTTTGAATATGTTAAATGCCAATGAAAAAGAACCATTTTGATGGAGAGAGATGACATAAAACTAAAAAGATACAAGTTTTTGAAATGCCAGTGGAGTTCATGGAATCGTATTCTTTCTAGTTCTGAATGAGGTTTTAAGTTATTAGTATGATTTAAATGATATATAATAAATTAGTAAATTAATATTCAATTGATTTATTTTTCCTATGTTAAGAACCCGATGTATAACAACATTATTCATACACATACCTATAATACTCACAGTGGATCTTTGTGTCTCTGAATTGGTTGCGAGACCCCGCGCAGTAGCTATTTTAGTGTCAATGTTGAAGGTGAAGATAGCATTGTATAACTGTCTCTTTCACACGTTTATGTATGTCACATCGTCCTATCTCGCTTACTCTATGCAGTATACTCGATGAAAAACTGTTTCTTACGCAATGGTTGGCAGGACCAAGTTCAAAGACACAAAGATCCGCTGTGACTACTATATTATAGGTACATCATGTTCATTAATACTAAAGACATAAATAAAAATTAAACAGTATCAAGATCGTTTAATCCAATTTCCCCAGTATTGCACACAACAAATTTTTATTTTCACATTTTCCATGAGATTCCGGTAGACCTACAAGATTATAACGCTGAGTTGTGACTATTAGAATAAACCCAGTGTATCGAATAATTAGTGTGATTTAATTTTCACGATTGTACCCACCGACCTGCCCACACACGATGTCTTAACCTAAGGGAATACATCCTGACTGCCCGATGGTTTGCATCTATCGGCCACCCTTGATGTGACATATTTATATATTTAGATACAATTGTTTAGTTAGATTGCATTTAGCTATAGTCACGCAAGGACACTTGTACAAACACACACTTTATGTAACAAGGCATGGGGCCCAAGATCAAAAGGTGGGCCATCAAAACGGGGATATAAATCAATGCTTATAGGATATTTCACACAACCCAAACCAGGTGCCCGCTGTGCCCTCATCTCTGAAGTAGGCAGTGACCTGTCGCTGCCGGCTGTAGTCGAGTCTATGGTGGGCAGCGAGGAGTCCTGGGACGCGGTGGTATCCTTCTGCGAAACAGTCGTCTCGCAGAAGGAGGCTGCGGAGAGGGAGATTTCATCCGCTAGCCCGATTCACAGCAGACGCGACGGGCGTCGGCGGAAGGCGGACAACGCCCTCTTCAAGCCCCCCTAAATGGGTCCAGGGGCGATGGACTCGGGGACGTCCGTCGCCCCCCTCATATCAGGACCCGAGGTGGTGGCGCGTGGTGTTCCACGCGCGCCCCTCTTGGACGTCGCGGTCCAAGAGGGGCAACGCCTCGCTCCCCCTCACCCCCCTAACTCGAGGTCGTGGCCCGCAGAGGCGAGCCGGGGGTTGCGGAAGTATCGTTGTTCCCGCGATCTCCGGTGTAGTTGTGAGACTGAACACCGGGGTAGTTTTTAGTCAGTACCTAAGAGTCTGACCGACCCCTCCGCCCACCCAGGGTGGAGGACATCCAATGAGGATTTTCCACACGGAAAAAAAAAACTTGCCTCACCATACAATACCAAACTAGCACAATATCTTATTAGATTTATCAAGGAGATCAAGCTTACAAGCTTCTAATAAATGTAACAAAATGTAAAAAAGCATACTCGTTGTGATACTATTAGGACAGTCGCACCGCACTATTCCCAATCCACTGCAACTCCTGAAAGCCAGAATCAACAGTGGCGACCACCAGAAAAGCGCCGACGCAATGAAGCTCGCCGAAGTCCTGGCGAATGAAGTTAACTGTCTTGGATCCCGCAACGAAAATAATCAGAAAATAATAAAGGATCAATGTTTCTTTTAGTTGGAATTTTGTTGTGCACTTGGATCATACGCAAATTTCCTATAACAACTGAGTTTTGCTGTTAGAGATCCCAATTATCCTTCAATTCACATTAATTTATATTTCTTAGATGCCTACTTCATGGTGATGCTGAACTATTCTAGTACAAGCCCCCTCAGGGTCACAATCAGCACCTGGCGTCGGAAACAATCTCGTTTGTGAAGCTGTCGGTTATTTCCGGCTCATTCATCATCGTGCGAGCCGGGTACGTGATCGATCTGGCCGGACACGGCTTGATTAATGTAACGGACTGGACCCTTTTGCAATAATATGCAGGGAATGTAATGAATTTCAGAGTAAGCAGTATATGTGTTATGTAAGTCATTGAATGCTGTTTTTTTCTTTATGATGTTGCCCTTGCTTGTGAGAAGCATAACAAAATATACTCCTGATTTCTGAATTAACAATTTAAAAATGAGAATTCATGAAACTCTACTAAAACCTGACAAACTTAGGCATTAAAGCAGCATAAAAAGGAATTGTTATTAATAACAAAACCTACATACTTTTACTCTTTTTTCATTTATTGTAATCCAAAATTAATAACAATTCCAATAAACATAATGTTTCTGCTGTATGCAATTCACAGAGTAACCTGGCACACTGTTACTGTACCGATTTGCAATTAGCTATGAATAAATAGTTAAACGAGGTTTATTTGATTAATTTTGAAAGTAAAATTGACACAACTACTTCAATTATATATAGAAAATATGAAAAAAATGCAGTGTTGTCGACTTTACTTAAAGTTTTATATTCTCTAATAAAAATATATGTTTTATCCATAGTTTAGGAGAAAAAAAACGAGAGCAAAGTTAAATTAAAAACGGGGTTACTTTGATTACCCAATTTTTTTCATGGCAATATAAAGTAACCCCAATTTACAAATAATTTTAATGAATTCTCACTGTACCATTTAAAATATTTTTCTGCAAAAAGTAAACTTACTACTCGTGCAGACTTTGATGCAAAACATGGCTGACATGTCAGTGTTGCAAATTTTAAAATGAAAATTGAGGTGCGTTCTGTTTTCACGGAGTTATGTTATAAGCATAAAAACCAAAAAAAATAAGTTATCATCGAAGTTGCCCCAGATCTCAATGTAACCCCGTTCTACCGGTACTTCATATTAACCATGACATGAAACACCCGTCAATTAATAAATCGTTACAAAACATTACAGAAGTTATGGTTTCACAACTTTTAAAAGGATATTAAAACAACACATTTGAAAGATTTATTGACGAATCAACAACGAATACGTACTATTAATAATGCGTATCAACAACACAATAATGTAGCCGATCACCTGAAAACTGAAGTGTGGACAGAGCCTTATAAGCCGGACCGTAGCACCGCTACGATGCTACAGGTCGCCTCTCCAGTCAGCCACGAGCTACGGCGTAGCACGCTCGTGTACCTCGTAGCTCCCGAACATACCCGAAGTTCGCACTCGGTATTTTTATGATCATTAAAAATAACCTTATTTTACTTTATGAACACTAAAGTTTATGTGATTTATCTTTGAAAAGTAATCAGTGGTTTGATTCCAGTTTAATATATTTTTGTTCGCTATAAAACTTGAAGGTAAGAAAAAGTAATAAAAGTTTGCTGTTTCTTTTCGGTATAAGTTTTAGAGACGTGACTTCAATAATGTATTTTTGTATAAGGTTGTGTAAACTTACTACGTTCTAATAGGCAATTTTGAAGCTGCTTTAGTTATTATTTATTTTGTAATAAATACCAGCCAGTTTTTTTTCCACGGCAGGTGCGAGTATTTATCACCACGCTTACTCAGACAGATTGTCGACTTCAGACTTATATTAACTGGGTATAAGTCCGGTTTGATAGAGCAGTGGTAACGGCCCTGACTTACGTGTTGTAAGTTCGTGAGTTCGAATCCAGGCAGGCGCTCTACTTTATGTTTATTATTTCATCACCACTGCTCTTATAACGGTGAAGGAATACGTCGTGAGGAAACCGGCATGTCTTAGAAGGAAAAACTCGAAGACAGGTATCATCCACCAACCAGCACTGGGCCCGCGTGGTGGATTAAGGTCCATTACCTCTCACAGAGAGGATGCCTGTGTCCCAGCAGTGGGTACATTATAGGGCTGATGATGAAGTCCGGTTTCCCTCGTATTGTTTTCCTTTACCGTGTATTATAATGACTCTGCATCTGAGGTGTTTATGGCTTGTTTACTTATAAACAAACACTAAAACTATGTATGTATTAGAAGCTCTGTACCTCTCGTATAAGTTTGGGATTCTTTGATGTTCATTGAAACACTTGCTTAATATTTGGACACTTCTCTGTCCACTGAATACACTGAGTGTAAACTTCATGCTTTGATGAAAACGTCTTGTTTGCGTCTTGTTTTGTGTACAATTATATTATCTTAATACCTTAGGTTTTGTTTGTTTGCATCACGATTTGGTAGAACGGTCATCCGCAAAGCAGATTAGTAAGGTCGACTTAGAACTAAATAAACCAAACCTTCATTTACTACAACTAAATCTAGGTTTGAACCCGCAACTTTGCGTTTGAAAGGCGGTTCACTTAACTCAAGACCATAAGTTAAAAATTTTAACATAACATCAAGACAGTTTTCTTTGAAGGGTTGGGCAGAGGTCTGTAGCTGCAAGAAACCCACTTTTCGTATTTCAATCCCATGTATAAAGACGTGGAGCTTATTGCCAGCAATTGGGCAAATAATCAGACTTTGGGTTACTACTGATAAATGCCAAAATTAGGTTAAGATAACCAGATATTGGCACTTTAAGAGAGTGCCTCCCCTAGCTTTATAATCAAATGTCCAGAAAATGATATTGGAATACACTAATATAAAAAATTATAATGACATCGAAGGAAATAATCAAATCTTTTTTTTTTAAGAGTTGTTTCATCCAGCGAAATAGTAATCGAGCGTGAAAAACGAGTGAGGAAGAGGGTAGACAGATATGTCTGCTTGTAAATAACACCCACCCGCAATGACTTTAGTTCTCGTGATCATGGCGCTTGTAACTGTGCCGAAATATCGACCTCTTAACCAAAATCTAAATATACATGGTAAATATCCCGAAACAAATATTAATTCTAATAGAAATAGTAATTATACATATATTTTTAACGAGTTATAAAAAAACTATCTAAAATACTATAACTGGGATGGAAATTCCAACAATGTGTTATCTATGGTTTTCTTAGTTTCCCATCGAATAGCTGCGAATCAAGAGTTTAACGGCTCAACTAATTATTATGAATATAACAATTAAAAACTGACTTATCAAACTTTATGCCTCTTATATTCTGATTATACCTACTCGTCAATGTAGATTAACATTATCAAATCTGGGATCAGACCACTCAGATCTAAAATTTTTGAGTGATAGACACCGACAGGTTTAATATTAATCTTCATATCTTGCCGTAGAGAACTTTGTTTGAAGACTAAATTAATTTGCTCGTTAAGATCAGCCCTAATCTTGTAGGCTAATTTTATATGTAATATAGATTATATTTTTAAGTCGTATCAGAAATTTATTTTCTTCTTTAGAGACTGACTAAGATAACTAGATTAGATATACATACTCTATATTGTACACCATAACTGAGGTTGGTATTCCAGATGCTCAAACTCATCTCAACTCATACTGGCAATGCACAATTGTGATTGGTTAGTTTGTTTTTTACATTAACGTGCTCAATTCAAAGATTCTAGACTCCCCAAACGTTACCGTACTCCTTTAACACAAAATCAGCTGTATTATACCGAAACTGTATTGTAATAAGTACAAAGATTATCATCATCATCATCATCAGCCTTTTCATGTTCCCACTGCTGGGACACAGGCCCCCTCTCTGTGAGAGACAGAATGGGCCTTTATCTACCACGCGGGCCCTGTGTGGTTTGGTGAATGTCACATGTCGAATTTTTGGTTCTAGGACATGCCAGTTTCCTCACGATCTTTTCCTTTACCGTTTTGAGAGCAATGGTGATGAAATAAAAAAGTAATTCACCCGCCTGGGTTCTGAATCCACGACCTACAAATTGGAAGTCGCGGCCGTTACCACTGCACTCCTAGAGTACATAGACAGGTATAATTTAATGTACAATTGTCAGGAAGTATCTTAACCAGGAAAAGGTAGAAATTGAACCTTGTAAAAGACCGGCAGATGAATAGACATTGATGACTTAGTAATGGAGTCCAGTTCCCTTGGGAGGCAGACCCTGTAAATTACATACTGTAACAGTAAGATTGTTTTCGGAATTAATTAACGAAACCAACATTGTTTGGGTTCCATCTATTTTACTCTCAATCGCATCTATTTTAATCCTTCTTTACGATTTCCTACCTATTATATGAAAATCTGTTTTTCAATGTTTTTTAATCAATGACTGCTCAACGGCAGAATTGGACGAATATATAATTGGTCTGGATTATTCATATATAATAACTAAGACGTTTTATGCCGGTAGTTGTAATTTTTATCCCCGTGGTATTTATCGATTTTCATGCGGGAAAACTGCTAGCTAAAACCAGTCATAGATATTATTCCGCCAGAATGAAAGAAAGCAAAATGTTTGTCATCTGTCAATGTCTCGTGCATCTGCAACCCATCCCCGTATATTGAATCTCATCCGATACAATCGAGAGACAATCTCTCGCGGCATCATTTCCGTTACACTAAACGGTTGCACGTGTTTCCACGGGGGACTTCAGTGCTTCCATTTCAGTCGATACAGAAGTACTGTTCTGTTCTCTCTATTATTAATAACCTTTAGAAGGCGTTTTTTCTGTTCTGTGTTGATAACAGAGGTGACCCATAAGAAAGTATGAGAGAAAATTTCGCGAGCTTTATTGGGTCCAAACTTCCAATGCTCTTTTAAATAAACTTAAATTTATTTGAACACTGACAGTCAATGCACAGTTTAGATTAGACCCAAAGTAGGTCTAAAAGCTTGACACTTTTAACAAGAGCTCCTTACGTAACTATATAGTGAGCACTAAGCCACTATGTTGGAAAATTCAGCCATTAAAGGGGTAAAGGTAAAAATATGGGATAAAAGTTTGTATGGAAGTTTGTTAAGTTTTCCTATGGAAAATCCTGTACCGTTCCTCGGAAAATATAAGAAGCCATGTGTATGTGAATCAGCAGACTTACATTAACTCTTCATAAATGTTATTCTTATCTGTCACTGAATGCTTCTAAAAATATATTGAAATAATATTTAGATACGGTTTCACTCACATATTTATTTCGGGATCACCGGGCTCAGTAGTTTTATTTTATTTTATTTGGAAAACTTACAGCTAATAACAAAAATGCTTAGTCTTTATAATAAAAATAAGGGCAATTACAAGTTTTCACTTATAGTAACAAAATTATAAAACTTTACAGGCAAACGGTACTATTAACTAAGAATTTATATAATAAGCGCAGCTATTAACAACAAAACCGGCCAAGTGCGAGTCGGATACACGCACTAAGGGTTCCGTACTTGGTAAATTGCGGTTTACGATTTATGACGCATTAAAAAAAACTACTTACTAGATCTCGTTCAAACCAATTTTCGGTGGAAGTTTACATGGTAATTACATCATATATTATTTTTAGTTTTATCATTC
The DNA here is from genome assembly GCA_949775005.1 of Orthosia gothica. NCBI lineage: Eukaryota > Metazoa > Arthropoda > Insecta > Lepidoptera > Noctuidae > Orthosia > Orthosia gothica. The sequence continues at coordinate 3,680,273 of OX459038.1, forward strand.
TCTTATTTTAGAAGTTACAGGGGGGAACACACACATTTTACCACTTTGGAAGTGTCTCTCGCGCGAACTATTCATTTTAGAAAAAAATTATATTAGAAACCTCAATATCATTTTTGAAGACCTATCCATAGATACCCCACACGTATGGGTTTGAAGAGTCAGTTTTAAGTATGGGAACCCACAATTTTTTTTGTTTTTTTTTTCTATTTTTGTGTGAAAATCTTAATGCGGTTCACAGAATACATATACTTACCAAGTTTCAATAGCATAGTTCTTATAGTTTCGGAAAAAAGTGGCTGTGACATACGGACGGACATACAGACAGACATGATGAATCTATAAGGGTTCCGTTTTTTGCCATTTGGCTACGAAAACCTAAAAATGGTCACAAAAAACCATATATATTACTTACACTAATAATCCTATAATAATCCTTGAGATTTAAATACTTTCGAAAAACTTATCGCATTATACTTCTTTTCAATTCAGTTACTAAACACCGTAAACAGTCCAACTCTTGACTTCACCGCGTTATGAGCTGCAACTAGGAGCTCCGACCGACTACAAAACTAATCGGTAACAGTAATTAATGTGAATATTATCACGCTAAAGTTTCTAAAACTATCTACACATTGTAATCCAATCTGGTTGATCAGAAATACTAGATTTAGGTCTCTCGAAATCGGGCATTCAGATTTAAAGACGAAATTACCTACGGGTATGTCTGCTACCTGCTATTTGCTGCAGAAACACACTATACAGACATAGGACAGACGGATACCTACTAGCGGGGTCTGACTGACATGGCCCGCTTCCAGGCATCATCATCATTACAGCCGAATGACGCCCACTGTTGAACATAAGCCTCCCCCAAATGCCGCGACATCGATCGGTCCAATACGTCTCCCATCGAGGCATATCCGCGGGCAATTCCATCTAATAGGATCCCACGCGTGAGTCCAATCCTGAGGCTCAGTTCAATGTCCAAAATGTGTGGTATTAACATGCGCTACCGACACGTGGTCCATCCTCCCAATCATTTTGATTTTTCAACAATCATAATCGCTGATAGAATTGTTCTTTGTCGAGACATTTGCTGAGAAACATCAGTGACTGGTCATCGCAGAAATCCTTTCGCACTACTGCCTTCCTACCCACACAATATTAATATAATGAACAGTGTATTTGCCGCAGGAAATTTAATTAATCATGCACAATGTGTCCGGCGCGGTGTTCCGTTATGAACTATGCAGAACAATAACACAATGTAGGTATGTACGTACATAATGTACAATCGATTTATTGGGAATGAAGCTGTATTTTGTGTTGCTATTAATTCGTCCGGCTTTCTGTTGAAACATAGATACAATTTAAGGAAACATAGTAGTAGTCATTTTCTCGTAGAGGCGATCAGCGGTGGCGACCTCTCGCGTCCGGCCCTGGTTCAGGCCATGTTACGGAGCGAGAGGGCATGGGAAGCTGTCACCTCCTTCAGTGAAGCAGTAATGCTCGCGAAGGAGGAGGCGGAACGCGTGAGGGAGACACAACGGAGACGACCTCACGCCCCTAGCCACCGCAGGAGACGCCCCGGGCGTCGGGAGTCGCAAGCCGATTCCCGGCCACCGTAGGCGCGGGCTTACGGACGGCGAGTAATGGGTAGCTCGTCGTCCGATAAGGACCAGGCCCGAGTCGACGGCGCGTAGTGTTCCACGCGCGCCTCAAAGAGATGTCAGCAAAGTTGACGGGGTCCGCTAGGGCCGATGCCTGTCTGGGTCGCGGATAAATTTGAAAGAGAGTTACCGCGGCCCTGGCACAAGCAACTGAAGGAACACGGGTGGGTTTTAGTCAGTAAAAGTCTGACACGCCCTCTCGCTTCACCCAGAGCGGGAGACGTCATTGGATGATTTCCCACCCAAAAAAAAAAAAAAAAAAAAGTAGTAGTCATTTTGGGTTCCATACCCATACTAATATTATAAATGCGAAAGTAACTCTGTCTGTTACCTTTCACGCTCAAATCGCTGTAACGATTTAGATGAAATTTGGTACGGAGATAGTTTGAGACCCTGTGAAGGACATAGGATAGTTTTTATCTCGGAAATCATAAGGGGTTTGACAGGGGGGTGGAAGTATGTATGGTGCATTAATAATTTCTCAAGTAAGGTGGCCCATACACTTACAATATTATTGCACGATATAAAAAAAATGCCTATTGGAAGTACTAATGCTTCGCAGATGAAGTCGCGGACAACAGCTAGTGCTAATAAATCTACCTAGTCATTAAGCTAACTACACTGGGGTCACACCACTAATTAGGATCAGTGTCCAGTGTCACCGCATATATCCGAACTTTAAACATGTTTGGACTGCCTTACTGACCGTCACACACAAGTGGTTATGATGCCTTGGTAATTTTCGGACTTCTGACTCCCCGTAACTCACTCTCCCTCTCTTTGTCCAAACCTCTTCACAGTTCGGTTGGATCGGGTCTCCTTGTACGTTTGCGCCAGAGAACTCTGTGTGTGTGACTTCCCGTAACGATTGTCAAAAATTTACGAATGATAAGCGAGACCTGAGATGAACGGAGGGATTTTGATAAACGAGTATAGTGGATGGTCTATACCTGGACCGATCTCGGCTGCTATTATTGAGGCACGTGCCCCTCCTTCTCCTCCTCCTCCTCCTCCGTAGTAGTAGTAGTAGGAAATCCCGTTTCCTCACATAGAATCCCATTCGGTCCGTTGTGCGTGGGGGTACTGGTTAAAATAGCCAGCCTAGCAGGCTTCAAGGAGCGACCTCACTATTCCGAGGATTTCTTCACGTTCAGAAGCCACGGCCTCGCATTCCAGGATTACGTGGGCGGCTGATTCTTCGGCGTTAAAACAGCCCCTGCAAAGTGGGCTGTCTGTGGCGCCTATGTTGAAAAGATATTTGGTAACCTCCGTTGCCCCTCCTCTGTCCGATGTACTGAATAAGAAACTCAAAGGATTTACAATAATAAATCTTTACCTACTTACATAAGCCAATAAAAACACAGCTTAGCCGCCGCCATGTTACATGGTATTTCACTACAGCCACAGCATTTAATCCTAGTATTAATGCTATAAGTGTGTGTGTGTTCGTTAGTTATAACTTATGACGTTGAACGTTGTAATGGTTCGTTGACGGCTAAAGCCCGGCTTAGTGCGGAAAGTAAAACAGAACGTAAGCTTTACTATAGATGTGTCTAGTAAGGGATAGATTACTAAGGCACACGTATATAAAGTCACAGGAAATAATGTGTGACTACAATTCATAGTATTATTGAAACTTTAATAAGATTAAAACTGCCTAAATGTCGCTTTGACATATAATTATCTCTATTCCTTATATGATTAATGAATATTCGAGACTAAATTTGAGTCAATCGACATGAAAAGAAGAATAATTAACTAATATTTCTATAAGATAATTAACCAACTCTATAAAATGATATTTCGTATGAAAACCCACTTGACTGGAAAATTTTAACCTAATTACGAGCCACAGCCAGCTGCAACAATTAAAATAAATATTTGCACAAAACTAAAAGCAACGACGAACGACAAAACTAGCACTACTAAACTTAAACTGAACTTTTTTGCTTTAGCTTTGTTTGACAACTATGTTGACCACCAAGCACAGTTATGATTTATTTATTTTATCCCAGTTGGGTTTCAGAACTTGTTGACTTATTTTCATAGCCCCCTGAGTTATTATGCTCTCCTGGTACATAAATTTCCTCAGACATTTATTGCCACAAACATTGGCATAAGGGTCTAATGGCTGTCGAAATGGGACTATTACTGTAATTACCAATCAAGAAGTAATAGATCGATGATCCAAAGGAGAGAAAGATGCTGTTTAATGAAGAAATACGGTCATAATCATTAACAATGTCAAAAAGAAGGGTGATTGCAGTAAGAAAAAGAGATAATAATGACAAACATGAGAGGAACCACAGAGTGCCGAGTCAGCTCGGTGCCACTGCTAGAGACGTCATTGTGATACTTTCAGTTACCATTTACCTACTCATAGAAATTGCCCGTGACAATTCTGACTATGATCATGGGAAACGGCGCGGGGGCCGGGAGCACAGCAGCGCATTCCATCGTCCAACACGACCGCTCTCAGACGCTTAGCTTTTGATATGAATAGTTAGCTTGCTATTATATTGTAAACCACCTAACAAACCTTTATACAGTCCGCTTGTTTTCCATTAACCTGGGCCTATTCACATTGAACATGGATATTATTTAGAATGGCGACTATAATCGCTGAAAACAGGCGTTATGTGAGAGGATCTAATTTCTTACATAGAGTAATACTGCTTTTCGCTTTCCTATAAAACTGTGCATTATTATCCGTACAATATAATTCAATTTGAAACACAACCGGCGTTGGTACAATGTAATCTAATGTGAAGTAACCTCTACCTATGTCGTATTACTCCGTCCAGATTACTTAGAAGAAAATAGCAGGAAATAGATTAATTTGTAACAAGATGGACAGTTCTTGTTTCTAATAGTTTGTGGGCCTGGTTTTCCTTCTCACTGCTAAACAATTTACGAGGTTAATCTTGAAAAGTACTGTAAATCTATGTAAAGTTGCGGTAGCTAACAAGACAGCTGACAGCTTTAATGAGATGTAGTTATAGTAGGGTCTCCCGTTTCCGCACTTTCGGTCTCTCACTCCCATTCGGTCCGTTGTGCGTGGAGGTACTGTCTAACATAGCCAGCCTAGCTCTGTCAAAAAGCACAGAAGCTGCCTGGGGCTTCATAGGCTTCAAGGAGCGACCTCACTGATACGAGGATTTCTTCACGTTGAGATGTCACGGCCTATGTTTAAAAGATTTTTGTTAAGGAGAGTGTGGCCCGTTATTGTCCCTATGATTATTTTTAGGTTATTTCTTAGCTTTTGTTAGTTTTTGGTTAGTTTCTTTGCTTAGGCAGAGAAGTTTTTTGGTTAGACGCGGGTATACGTTTGGCAAAGCCACTTTTAACTGTCTACAGTCTGTTGTCCATGACCATCTGTTATTATGGAGTTCTGTTGATCTCTGGTGAATCCACGCACGTAATTGCGAGAATGACAGGGAGAAGTGGGTACGGGCCTAACACTAACATCTGGGAGCCCCTCTTCGCATGTTCATCGGCGGCATCATTGCCTAGGTATCCGCTATCCTGATGAGATGTTAAGTACGTACCAAGTTTTGTAATGCATTTTAGAGGTTGGCGTAATATAGAAGACATTTTTGTTGAAAACACATACGAGGTATCTACTGACTGAAATCAAATTATATACAAATTATGTAGACAGTAGAGAAGGCCTAATAAATTTTGATACCATTTACATATTACCGAAGCATATATTATCTCACTGAAATATAATAATATTCTAGGTATAATATTTTCGTCTCTCTCGCCTACAGATTTACTACAACATAATATTAATAACGTTATTATTTAATAGCGAGTAGTAGTTCTACTCAGTAGTAAATTCTGCTGAGAAGTTATTTTGCTAGTTAATTAAAATAATAGAAGTATGGAAGGAAAGGTCACGTGATTTTACTTCTAAGAAAACATGCGAACACATCATCGCTTACCGTAAGGTGATAGAGGCCTAACACGAGCCTATCTTTATATGTGTACATACAAATTTGTTTGTTTTTTCGTGTTTTATGCGCTGCCATTACATTCATCCGATTGCGATGAAATTTTGCTAACTAATGCCCAATTTTTTAAAATTTCAGTAAAACGCGATTATTCTTCAATTATTATTTAAAAAAATAATTAACTCAACTTAGTTAACCAATAGTTGCCGGTTATATGAATAGTACAAGCGGTAGGAACGAGCTCGGTACCAGGTGCCCAATAATTAAAAGAGACTACCTAGTACCTACCTAAAATCACAACAATTTTAAACTTGGAATATCAAGATAAATAATATCCAGTTATTCTTCCCTTTCCTGGAACCCTAACATTTAATACAAAAAGCCTCACAGAACGCTTACTATGTCATCTTCGTTTCCACACACATGTAAAACTCTCACAAGCCACCCTTTGATGTTTAAACTTGAAAAATGAAACTTGCCGAGCTGAAAAGTCGCCCGCATACCGCGAGAGCAGATAGACATCAACATAGTATAGCACATTTAAGCTCCTAAGTGGAATGTACTCGTTTATCATGTTCAACGGTTCTTTATCATATGTGAGAATGGGTTTAGACAATACAAAGGAATTAGGTATATACGTGGTCCTGGATGGCCAAATCCGAAACTATGCAGAATAGTAAAAATACATTCAAAGGAGTCACGAGGCCGATTTTGATGAAAACTAAATAAAAACCATTAAATTGTTGAAACTTTATTTGTCCACCATTCAATAGTATAGTTAATAAGGATAAATAATCAGGGAAGTAATGTCTTACGACAAATTTGAGGAAAGGGCTCATTTTTACCCGTCTGCAAGGAAAGGGTTATGTTCTTCGAGTGTATTTGTATGTGTGTGTGATTGTAGGTATAGTTTAAATATAAAATATTCCTTTTTACCTCATGTATTTTATACCGCTAGACGGATTTATATAATTACATATGGAATGTTAAAAAAATCAAAAATGGCGGCTTTTGGGCGCCATATTGTGCGGGTCCCATTTTGTTTTTCTTCTATACCTACCTTTCGTGTGCGGTATCAAAATTAAGGGTTTTAAGAGGTGATTACAATAAATATGTGTATATTTTTTGTAACTTATAACTGGTATAAGTTATATGTATATTTTTAAATTAACTCTTTCAATAAACCTTAAGTGATGAAGAATCGCGCGCTCAGAACGTTCAAAGCGCCACCACCTCCACGCTTCACCACCAAAGAGACCTACTTCTGCGCATCTAACGACTGTTGCCAACTTACGTGCCGAAGATTATACTGGGTACGATAGCCCTAGGCTAGGGGCTCTAGCTACTAAGACTATTTGACCGACTTCCGGGCTCCGCACTCTCGTAAAGACTGTCAATGATTTACAAATAGCACCCTTGACCAACTACTTTTAAGCTTTCCCAGGTACGCAGGTTCTCCGCACGAATGGTCTTGGTCACCCTTCCACCGACTTCGGCAAGCATTGCCTACCTAACCTTGAACATCAACTCGCACATCTATTATTATTTAGCGACGGCCTCTTAACGAATAAAGGAATACGGTATATAACTAGATAACGGTATGTATCTGTGTGTCTCGAGTGGATGGCACTAGATAAATTAGGTCTAAGTGCCTTAAGTAATTAATTTAGCATGGCAATTTGTAGCAATCTGTACATATTAAGGATGTTGTAGTCATATTACTTAGGTTTTGTTACTGTATTAATTGAATTTTGCTGGTTCTTAACTCAATCTCTACGCTTACGTTGACTATAAATAACTTGCTTCTCAAAAATAAATCGGAAATGACATAACACCGCGTGTCACATCGTCGACCACATCATCGCTTCCCATCAGGTGAGATAGTGGTCAAGCGCAAGCCTAACTATATTTAAAAAAAAAACTAGGTTCATAACTCTGCGAGCAACGAGAGATAACCCTAGTCTTTGGCTGGGTAGATTTTTTATGTACTGATGCCAACAAGACTACTAGCAGGCACTTCTACATCCTTTTGTTGCTAGACCTTTGATCAGGCACAGCGAGGCTAAACGGAGATGCTTTTACGGATCCAGAGTGATCTTTTAAGAGGCCACTGGGCTCCTTCCATGTGCTACGATGATTACCGGGATGGTTTTAGTGAGTTAAACATGCTCCCCAAAAGACCAGGCACCATTTCAAGGTTTCTGCCCCGATAGTAAAAAGGTATGTACCGCACACCATTAATAATAACTTAATGAACATTTTACTTAGGTCCTTTTATTAAACGAAAATAGATTCGAAAAGCAGTTAAGTTTCTCTCAATCAAATGTTACATGAGACCTAAGTCGGATACAACGTACTCCCGGATGAAAGGAGCAATTACCTTTATACAGGTATTAAAATATGAGGAAACAAATAATTTCTTGTTAACGAAGGCACAGTTCAGTATTTGTTGACACTCAAGCGCTCAAATGAAGACTTAAGCCTTTTCTGTGAACTCGTTATTTTCTTTGTGTTACATTTAGTGGAATTTGTTCTTTCTCTCTTTAACAAGTTTGATCTTTTCTCTTCTTCATTTAGGAATCCAACCAAGGCTGAGTGTAGGTATCCTCCATTGCATACCAACCTTTTGGTCCTATCCAACTCTTGCCTGCTGCTTGGATTAAGTCGGCGGGCGGTCCATCTGTGTCGTGGTCTGTCAACGCTCCTATGGCCAATTCTGGGTCTCCACTGTAATTCCTATTAACCCATCTAACATTAGCTTTAATTTATGTTTAACTAGCTTCTTTCAGTGACTTCGCCCTTTTCTATAGTTTAACTTACCCCAAAGAACCTCCCGTAACAAAAGTATGGTCTACCCGTATTCCAAGTTCAGTCGTTAAGACTAGAAAAGGTAACAGAGAGACACAGTTACTTACGCATTTATAATAATGGTTAGAATAATCAGCAGAATTTAAAGAATGTTGTCCTCCCTAAAACCCATTCATAAAATTACAAGCCTCCTTCATTAAAGGTCGTTCATCACGCTTCGCATTCAGGAGCTGTTCGCGATAGCCCCTAGTTTGGGGTCTACGTGGCTAATGACACATCGTTATAGGGGTCAAATGGTTTTATAGGAGCCCTCGGCTATTATGACAGTATTCATAATGCCTTTGATGTGGAGTTTTTGACTTTAAGCGGCGATATCGGGAGTTTAGATCATTTAGGGTGACAGACTGTAAAGCTGGTTGTAGATCAACGGCTAAGCTAATTACCAAACGAATATCGCAAAATTACACACACATTGGAAACTGTTGTGATTGGTGAAATGATCAATTCTTTCAACCATTCACAACAATTTTCGTAGGGATGTTTACTAAAAATTAGTTTTTGTCTATCAGGTAGATTAAAAAAACATACGTTTCCAACGTATTTTTTCTTTTGTCACTTAAACATAAAGTGAGGACGATAATAATATAATGCTTTGACATATCGTGTGACGTCACGCCGTTAGTACACTTTATACTGACATAGTGACGTCACCTCCACTCCTGAACTTTTATGCGCCTTATCTTTATTTTGGTTATTGATTTGGTAAAGCAAAAAATACTGGTCCAATATTATTTGTTAATCTCACCTCTACCCAGGAAACATCCCTATTTCGCAGTAATTTTCGTTCGAGGAACTTGAGGATAAGTTACTTTAAGCTTAGCTCTCACATTTTCTAATGTGATTTTCATACTTATATAGCTTAACATTAACATTCGAAACGGGATATTTACCATGTTTACTGTTTGTTGCGAGTTTCCGATATTTCGGTGCTGTTGCAAGCATGATCACGGATAAACTGACGTTCTGTTCGGAAACTTGCAACAAACAGAACATGGTAAATATCCCGTTTCGAATGTTAATGTTAGTGTTAGTGACCATGACAGTTTAAAAACTTATATAGCTTAGTTTACACAGTTTGCGGTATGAAAAATTATCACTAGCTCGTGATGTGCAGGTTAAACTTATTATGAAAACGATTTCGGGCTTTTCAGACATCTCCACTTTTAAATCGAAAGGGTAACAAATTGGAGTAATAACATGGCCAGATTCAATGGCCCGTGGCAGTAACTATAGCAGTATGTAAAAGACATCGGCCACAGTTTATTTCGTGTTTCAGTTTATTATGGCTGTTACAAACAGTTGCAGGCAGCAGTCGTGCAGAACTATGAAAATGCCGGTCGCATACATTTTTGTTGTTACTTATATTAAAATGTTTACATGCATTTTTCAACTGTCAATCAGTCCAAAATAAGAAGCTATTTATAATAATAATAAATCTTTATTCCGTTCATTTTTAAACAGTACAATTAGTTAACCAATAATACATTATTTTGAGGGCCTTAAGTGCTAGGAGTCAACAAATTCCCTGGACCACACACTAGGATTCCCTGTGTTGCGCGGTCCAGTCTCTTACTGTGTAGGTAAGAAAAACATGTTCACTCGGTAGTATAACTAATTACACAGAGACTAAACTTAATTATAATGTAGATAATAAAAGGTTATTATTTAATATATGAATAGAGTTTAAGTTGCTTTTGTGTGAGTGTATGCGTGTGTGTAAGAGTAGGTGCGGAGTGTGGAGTATATAGGTGGGTGATTGCATGCTTAAGTCTTACTATTATGTCCCAAATTTAGGACTGTATGTGCAAAAGGTTTTCCGTTTGGTTGTAGTTTAGGGGATGCAGCCATTTAAATATATTATTCTTAAAACGTCTGTAAGTTAAGGCGACTATAATTCTATTGTGAGAGTAGAATTTTGAATAGAGATAGGGCCCAAGAAATGCAAAAGATCTGCGTGTAAAAGAAGAGTGAACCCTAGGTTGATCCCATTTTAACATTCTGAATGAATGGTGGGCCAGATCTTTGGCATCTCTGTGAAAGCGTATCAGTGTCGAAACGATAAACAATTGCCTCACTTGAAGGACGCTACATTCTGAATACAGAACATCAGTTGAGTACCGCCAGGGTTTTTTGTACGCTATCTTTAAAATGGCTCGTTGAGCTCTCTCCAACCTAAGCAAACTGGTTTTATTAGCTGCTCCCCAGACCGACACACAGTAACTTAGTAGCGATTGGCACAGGGTAAAGTACAACATACGGATCTGCTTAGAAGTTGCGATGGACCTAACTTTTTTAAATATATGTGAGAGTTTCCTGGTCCGCTTCACAAGTGCTTCTATTTGCGCTTCCCAATTTAGGTGCTGATCGATTAGTATCCCTAGATATTCTGTATTCGCGACTTGTTCTATTTTCGAGCAGACACAATTTTCGTCATTGATATTACCACAAACATACAGTTTTATTTGCAGATCTCGGTCTGGCGCTGACCAATCAGACACACTAAAACATATCGCCTTAGTTTTACAGACGTTCAGGGTCAGTAGATTATTTTGCAGCCAGCAACCCTCTCGAGTCCCTCCTGAGCCACACAAACGACTTCACTCCAGGTTTTCGAATGAAAAATTATTGCGGTATCATCTGCAAAGGTAAAGACGCTGGAATTACGGAGTTCAAGAGAACACAGGTCGTTTATGTAGATCAGGAACAACGTGGGGCCTAAGACACTGCCTTGGGGTATTTGAACATTCCAAAGAGTAGGTAGATCTCTATGGAGAAGAACGTGTTAGAAACTCCATGGAACTTATTTTAAATCACCAAATAATAACAGTGCTACAACATTCATGTTGAGATTACCGACATGCTTATGCGCCGTTTTAGGTATCGCTTTCTATGTAAAAAATGTTTTAGACCCGGAGACTAAATAATAATATCAGGAAAAATTACACGGCGCAGTTTTATTTTGAGTTTCGTTCATTGATTCCGCGAAACTCTTCGACAGACGGCCACTGATTGTAAAGCTTATTTTTATCTCACTATATTGGCATATTTTGTCTGGTAGAATGGATTTTTAGGGTTGCAAGTGCCTCATGAGAGCATGAGATACCGTGTGTAACTAATTTTCGATCTCAACTGCATTTACGTATAATATAAAATGTGTCCGTACTTGTAGTAATAAAACTGAGGCCCTAAAATATAGTTAAATTTATCGATAAAAACCCAAATAAGGGCTGCAACCACACCCTAAAAGGTAGAGCAATTTTAGTACCTAAGTTACTTACTATGATATCCACATATTCTAACAAACATAACTTTGGACCTATGTCTCACAGAGACGTACATTTAATGTTATTTTTACGGCCATAACATTAAGAATCTGAAAAATATTCATCTAACTGTCAATCAAAAGATAAGATATTTCTGTATTGAGCCATAAAAGACAAATTTCAAACACAATTGCATTTGCTAATAATTTCCAAAAAAAATAGGAAATCAACACACGTCTGTTATAGGTTTTTTTGTTAGTTTTTGAGTTGGTTTACACACTGACCGAAGAATCACAGATCTAAGCCAATTAGTTTTAATTTTATTACTGTCTAAAAATAACCCGTGCACATTTTTTCCTTATATCTGCAGAATTTTAGCAAATACATTAAAAAATTGTGGGGTGTTTTTATCATTAAAATTAAGTGTATTTTTCGGCCATATAGTTTTATTACTACAAGTCCGGACACATTGCATATGTACCCACCCACAGGCGCATCGGTCAATACCCACGCTTTTCAATGCTTTTTAAAGAAAAGCATTAGCAAGCACAACTCTGTTCTCTGCCTAACTAGTGGTGGATACAGGCGTGATGTTTATGTTAATTTAACGTTGTATAGATTCTAATTTAGTCCCTGGGTACAGCTTTTTTCGTTCTGTGGATATATTGCAGTTATTGGCTGTGTGATTGTGATTCTCAGCAGGCACACACGTCTCTGTAATTCCCTAAAGGCTGACACGTTTCTGTAATTCGATAATAGTGTTTTGGGTTACTACTAGTAGTAAACAGCAGGTAACCTTGTTTAGGATTCAGGTCAATCAGGCAAGCACTCGATTTTCTTCTCACTAATATTATAAAAGCGAAAGTTTATGAGTGTGTGTATTTGTTACTTTTTCACGCCAGAACGGCTGAACATATCTGGATTAAATTTGGCACAGATCATTTTCGTCTTTCACGCGGGCGAAGCTGCTAGCAGAAGCTAGTTATTCAATAAAATTTACATTTTACATAATTGATGCTTGAGCAACAGAAATAAACTCATTATCTTATTTTCGTAAACTTCCAGATTTCTACCCCTTTGACAACATCTCTCTCTTTTCTCCATAGCTGACAGCCAGAAGATGAAAATCTTGTTTATTTGTGCACCAAATATATTATTTTTTTACAGTCCGCATCATGTAAGGTCATAATAAGGTACAGTCGGTACAGACAGCGCAGTAGTTAATATCTATAGTGTACTAATACAGCAGCGCGCCATTCTATGTATTTACATCTGATTAGATTATGTTACAAATGGACCAAAAAACATTCAATATTCATACAAACTCTCTAGGGGACAGTACGACACATCCTAAAAGAAACTTAACCACGGTTCCCAAATAAAAGTCACGTTCGGTTTGAGAACTGGCCGCGGTTTAGAACTTAACAACAAAGTTGGTGATCCAAGTCAAAGCCCTCGCCCAAAAGTTTGAGTACCGTTAAGCCTTGGACGAATTTTGACGGGACCTTTGGTGGACGAGATTAAAAATAGGCTTTGAGTCGGTTGGCTGGTTGGTATCCCACTAGTTATAACTTTGGCATAGATATGCATGAGGCGCGAAAGTTAATGGACTCGTGCGCATCACTTATAGCACGGACAAGATAACTGAGCAGCTGAAATGTCAATGTCATTCTGACGTTTGACTCTCGATATACGCAGTAGGACAGTGTGACGTTAGCGTAGACCACTGGGACGTCTTGCTGGCCGCATCCAATGCAAATTAGAATTAATGGGTCAAGTTGATACTTGTAGCGGTTGTTGCCGATGGGACAGGCTAGGGGGCACCTAAGTCGCCCTGAAATGGAGAATAGTTTTTTTTTAAGTTTCTTGTACAACTGTCTTGTACAATTAAAACAAGTAAAATTAAAAAACCCCGACACATTTTTATAAATAACCCGATTCAAACAGTAAAACACCCATACATTTTTGAACCGCTGAACCGATTTTCATCAAATATAGAAAAGAACACTCTCGATAAAGTCACCTTACAAACAAAAAAAGAACTAAATCAAAATCGGTTAATCCGTTTAGGAGCTATGATGCCACAGACAGACACAAATCCACAGTGTCAAACTTATAACACCCCTTTTTTCTGTCAGGCGATAAAAACTGAATACAATTGTCATCAGCTATAAAATACTTTTTTCACGATTGGACGCCTTTGACCACTATCTCGTCTGCGATAAGTTTACTCACCAGGCTGGGGCGGAGCACCGCGTGTGTACCAGGGAGTCGTTTGATATTTCAGGTGCTCAGATGTCTTGACCGTTTTGTATTTTTATCGCGGCTCCACTCCCATAAACTATCCCAAAGAAGTCGTGCAATTTATCGGTAAACAGTAGCTTATGGCACTCAGTGACAGTTTACCTTTCTATCAGTGAAGGATCGAAATTGTACTTCCACAGATTACTTTCTACACACAAACAAACAATAATAACTGTACCTCTTTTATGAGGTGCACTCAAACACGTTATTCCATCCAATTTTAAATACAGCATCATCAGCGTTTTAGGGCGCAGATATCCCTCAGTAGCTGATTTTAAAATGAGAATCAAGTCTAAACAGCTACCTATTAGTATTTTTTTGGAAAAATATATGTTACATAAGACCATTTTCTAAATAATTAGATCAATGTTTTTTTTTTAATTTTATTTATATAACATAGTGTAATTAATTTGTAAAGTTATGACTAACACGGGCAAAAAAAAAACGACAATGGCACCAAAACCGCCGGGCGTATATTAATGAAATTTTCTGTCTTTTTTTAAGTCATAGAATAATAAGGAAACTACAAAAAATACTGATTCGTCGCGTGGGTATGAAACGAGTGCGCGATTTTTTCCCTCAAGGTTGTTGGTGAATGTCGTCGTCTTAATATTCCCACTGCTGTGACACAGGCCTCGTCGCTGTAAGAGAGGGAACGGGCTTTAGTCCACCACGCGGACCTGGTGCGGGTTGGTGGATGTCATAAGTCTTTGAATTTGTGATTCTAGGACATACCCGTTTCCTTCACCGTTTATAAAGCAGTGGTGAAGAAATAAATTACACAAAGTAAATTCGAACCCCTCCCTGGGTTCGAATCCACGTCGTAAATAATTAATATTAATTTACAACAAGTCAAATGGCGAACCAAGTTAAGAGCTACCAATATATTAACAATTCAAATTGAAAATTAACCGTGGTAAATAGTGCTGTTTAAACAAAAACCTTACCGAACTAATTGATGCAACTCAAGAGAAGTACGTAAAATTCATTTTGATTTTTTTTAAACCTCAGCTACCCTTAGAGTTTTCACAACAATGTTATGCTCGAGAATTCAAACTACCGCTGAAATACTGGAAGGTTAATGGTACATTTAGCGTACCGAAGTAATGCTCATTTACTGCCGTGCAACCGCCGCCTCGCCGCTCGTAAAGCACAACTTTACGCAAATTGAAATAAAAAACAACAAATTGTGTAGGTGTATTGTGAGGCAGGTATGTCTCTCTGGGATCAAACTCAGTGAATAATTAGCAGCTTTACGTTACCGGTAGTCAGAAGTCAGAAAACCTGACAACAGTCTTGCCAAGGGGTTTCGTGTTACTAAGTTGTGAAGATCAGACAGGCAGTAGCTCTAAATGAAATACTGGAGCTGCTCTATATGCAGCTGCATGCGATTAGGGTGGAAGCCGACGCCAGCATAGTGATGATCGATATTCATAGATGGTAGATAGACATCGATGTAAAGTCCTCGAAAACATCGACATATAGATGTTACGAGAATAATATCAAAACTTCGATATTATACTCTAGAGGATAGCGTGAATTAGATGTACGTACTAGATAGATTTCTAAATGAACTATATAGTTCATCTAGTTTAAGAGACCAGTGTTATTATATGATAAGTTTAAAACCATTGTAATTAGTTAAGAGATCTGAATAAAAGGCTAGAAAGACATATATAGACCTTATAGGTGATGTTCTTCAGAAAGGCCAAGTGCGCAGTACCCATAACCGGCGTGTGTGTATGACTAGATGTATGAATGTGTGTGAAGCAAAAGAAGTATGTAAGGATCGCAGCAGGTGGCGTTCTGTAGTTTCTGCCTACCCCCATGGGAAAAAGGCGTGAGTTTATGTATGTATGTATTATTATTACTAGATAGATTACGCCGACTTATCGTTTCGTTCATATTCATTCTTTCACTAAATGTCGCCTATCAATGTAACCGAACTAGTCTAAATTAATACACATTTCTTTTGAGTTCCGAATTAAAAAAAATGTCGCTGTCTCGGCAATACTATTTTTCAAAAGCTGGTCTACATTATCTGTATCAAAAAACGGAATAAGTATATTAAAAGGAAAAATGCTTTGCTTTTGTGATTGATTTAATTAATGATTTAATAAATAAAATAAAATACTGTTTTTTTACCACTTAGAACACCGATGTTTTCCTTTCGATATTTATCGTACATCGATATACTTCATAGGCTTGATGTCGATATTGATGTCGATATCGATGTTTTTTTTTTAATATCTATTATTATCCCTACGCCAAAATATTTAGGAAAAGGCTTAGACAGATTTATTAGCGGTAGAAAATGCATTCCTTTATTGGCTTACTTTCACATAACACTGGCTGCCATCCAACGCCCGTTTGTGTATTCATACCTCTTCTAAATTCGAATAAGAGTTTAAAATAAAATAAAGGTTTTCATAACACGGTAGAGAAATAAACATTATATCTTTAGCAAACAACCTTCACAACAACTACACTTCTTGTGGTGAACTAGTTTTCTTAAAAGAATTAATGTGTATTTTTCTTGGTAAAGCAGTGACTTCTTTGCAAACTTTCTGACACTTGCGAAACAGGAAGACAGACTCTTAATAATAAATGCGCTCCGTGTCATAACAATGTTTTGTTTGTAACACGGGCAAGGTTAATGATGCTGTTAACAGTAAGGTGTAAACCTTTTTATAGCCGAGCAGTCTGACATTAAGTATGGACACTTTATGTAGTATCTTAATATTAGCTATGCTTGTAGTAGTGTGACACGGAAGTTCATATCGGACCGGAGTGTTAGAGCCGAATTATTCTTCTTTTAACAGGTTTCAATTTGATAGATACAAAAACAGAAACTGGAATTGGGGATTAAGTGCAGCTTAGAATAGGATAGGATTTAGACCAGGTTAGCAGGATAGATAAAAAAAACCGGTTAAAGCGAGTCGGACTCACGCACGAATGGTCCCGAGCAACTATCGCAAAAAACGGCAAAAAAATCACGTTTGTTGTATGGGAGCCCCACTTAAATATGAATTTTATTTCTGTGTATTTGTTGTTAAAGTGGCAACAGAAACACATCATCTGTGAAAATTTCAATTTTCTAGCTATCACGGCTAATGAGATACAGCCCGGTGACAGACAAATAGACGGGCAGTGGAGTCTTAGTAATAGGGTCCCGTTTTTACCCACAGGGTACGGAACCCTAAAACTAATTGAGCCTATAAATAGGAGCATTGAGAACTACGTATACATATCCTGAATATCCGAATGTTAATAGCCAAAAAAAACCGGCAATACATTGGTTTGGTTTTAAATTATTCACACCCTTTCTACATTCCAAAACTGATGAGATCGCGCGGCCGTAGCACAGCGAGAGCTACGCCGCGCTACGCCGTAGCAAGCGTAGCGTTTCAGCGAGTTCTTTTATGAACATACTTGATTTTGATCGCGTAGCTTTTTATTACTGTTTATGACAATTATCTTGCGTTCAGATTCAGAATCAAGCCAAGAATTGGCCAAGTCAATTAAATCATCATTTTACAAAAGTTCAATATAAAAACTCCCACAGACAGACGCGATGCGACATAATTATGGAAAGACGATGCAAACAGCAGTGGAGCAGTGGTGGCCCAGTGGTATCGGCCGCGACTTACAAGTTGTTGGTCGTGGGTTCGAGCCCAGGCAGGCGCTTTCATCATCATCACATCACATCATCAGCCTATTAATGTTCCCACTGCAGGGACACAGGCCTCCTCTCTGTGAGAGGGAATGGGCCGTAATCCACCACGCGGGCCCAGTGCGGGTTGGTAGATGTCACATGTCTTCGAATTTTTGGTTCTAGGACATGCCGGTTTCCTCACGATGTTTTCCTTCACCGTTTTGAGAGCAGTGGTGAAGAAATAATTTACACAAAGTAAAGCGCGCCTGCCTGGGCTCGAACCCACGACCTACAACTTGTAAGTCGCGGCCGATACCACTGGGCCACCACTGCTCTGCAGGCGCTTTACTTTGGGGAACATTAATAGGCTGATGATGATGATGATGATGATGATGATGATGCAAACAGTGCGTTTTTTATCGAAATTGTTCTAACTGTAGAGCAATTTTAGAACAATTCATATCAAAATGCGTTGTTGCATTATCACGTGTCACTTATCTGCTGGAGCAAACACATTGAACCTAGAAACAAATCCCGAATCGTATATATTTCAGTGCAAACACACAATACATTAAATTAAATAGTAACAAAGTTTGCCAATCAAAGCTAAGATATTCCTGTGATACAGCGATAAACAAGAAGACGACACGGTATAACAAAACACATTTTTATGCTCGTACACCGGCTGTCATAAAACACAGCTTTACGCGTGTTTTATGTGTTATGCGCCACCGTACGTACTTAGTTATTATTCATGGCTGAAGAGTTATGAAGCGGCCTGTGATATTTCACGTCAATAGGCTTTGCAGAACGAACGAAGCTTACACGTGACGTGAATCAGTTTGTAGTCATGTATATAAGCTGCATTTTTATCGTTCTCCAGTGATCGCATGCGCTACTGTTGAGTATAAGTTCCTGGGTTCGATACCGGCGTTGGGTACATTGTTGTTGGATTTTTCCGTCTAGAATGCCCGATTAGCAATGTGGCAATAGGCTTGCCAACTATTAGCTATGTTCAGGGGCGAATCCAGGATTCATTTCTGTGGGGGAGCACGAGGGACTCTTTCTTTACTTCATTCAATGATAGTGCCGAAATAAGCCAGCGGGCACTTGTTCATTCTATTTTTTATTTATTCTATAGGTATATGTATCCACTCGGCACGGGTTTGCAAGGGGCACGTGTCCTGTGCCCCTCTCCCTTGATCCGCCTATGGATAATTATGTTACATGGCTCTCAAACATACTTAAGTGGCGAAATGTGGATGTAGACAGATACTATAAGTGTCTGCCATGTAATCTACGCCTATGTTGTGTTATGTTCTGTGAAACCTACAACATGAGGGTGGCATAATCTGTCTAGATTAAACCCTCTTCAAATGAATAAAGAAAAATTAAATCTTAGTCATAATTTAGAAACAAGTTTAATAAAAATGGGCACAACGTTTATTTTCCAATTCATCAATTCGCTTTACCTCATTAAAAAGTCAAGATTATTCAAGCGAACTTTTAAATGGTTTTCTATGGATACGATAAGTTCTCATTTTTAACCGACCTCCCAAAAAGGAGGATATTCTCAATTCAGCTTTTATATATTTTTAACCGACTTCAGCTTATCAATACGACTGTTTTTTTTTATATGTGCTACCTCAGAACTTTTTACTAGACCCGATTTTGATGATTCTTTTTTTGTTTAAAAGCTTTTCATGTTGTCCCCTTTAATTTTTATCAAGATCTGTTGAAGAACTTCGGAGATACATCAGAACTCTTCAATAAATGACGGCAAATCTCTCGGGATATCTGCAATCGCATTTCTGTTTATTGATTACACCTATTTCATAACATACGTCACTGTGGACATTATAGGTACATTACGATAGAACATGACCATTGTATACCACTAAAAATTTAAAAAATAAGAAGTCTTTACTTTGTAGTGTTTTTATTTGGAAGTCTGTTGTATTTTTTGTTAAAAAGTTTTTTGATCGCCAGCTTGTTCCAGACGTATAATATAGCAGTCAAAGCGCTTATTTATCCAGGTCAATGCAACTTACTGAAGCCGCTTTTTTGCTTGACTGCTTGGCCAGATGTGAAATACGGTGGAAAAAATTAACTGAATTGAAAATAATTGATGGCATAAACAAAGTATTAGTAATACAAGAAGTTGTTGAAAAGTTGTTGTTGTTGTTCAGTTTTTATGTTTAAAACTGAACTAGATACTTAGATAAAAATCATTTAAATGTCAGGTACATTTAAATAATTTACTATTAAACTATAATCCAGTAGGTGCAGTAATAATTATTCCAATCTGCTGTGACTTAGTACCGAAAAGTGGAAACAGAACCATATAAAAACCTCACAAGAGTTTGAAGTAAGACCGACATTACCTATTTAAAGTTCAAAAAGACCTATGACCTGCAGTCTAGGTCTTTTTTACCCCCTCTCTCTTTCATTTCACATAAAAACAGTCAGAACTATAAAGTTTCAAATATAAGTAAAAGTTGCAAATCAAAACCTCTCACAAAGTTTTATTCAAAACTACGCTGGCAACCTGCCTACCCTACCCTAGGGACTAGGGACCCAGTTTCAGGAATCTCAGTTTCCCGGCTAAATCTAGTGCAAAACATAGAAAACAAAACTTTTGCACTAGGAGTTCAGCATAGTCTAACGCAAGGCTGAAGTGCGCACTTTTATTTGTTTTTCCTCGTTTTCCCAGTAGTGTTTACAAAC
Source organism: Orthosia gothica (assembly GCA_949775005.1). Classification (NCBI taxonomy): domain Eukaryota; kingdom Metazoa; phylum Arthropoda; class Insecta; order Lepidoptera; family Noctuidae; genus Orthosia; species Orthosia gothica. The sequence continues at coordinate 3,700,716 of OX459038.1, forward strand.
AAGCTGCTGGCATTGACCGGGTTTAGTCACACGCCACCGGTCCTGACTGTGCGAGGTTCAGCTGTGTTGTTATGATGGTCAGTTGAAGGGCGTTTTAGCTGTTAAAAACTTGCAAAGGTAAAATCAAACCAGTTATGTGTAGAAATTAAACTTCACTTTTTAAACCGACCACAATATTTTTTCACTTTTCCAGGTAATATTTCAGGGGGCAAAGAACTCGTAAATATAAAAGAACAATCATCATATCATCATCATCATATTAGCCGAAAGACGTCCACTGCTGAACATAGGCCTCCCCCAAGCGTCACCACATTGACCGGTCCCGTGCGTCCCGCATCCAGCGAATCCCCGCAACCTTCACCAGGTCATCGGTCCTCCTGGTAGGAGGCCTTCCAAGGCATCGTCTTCCGGTTCGCGGTCGCCACTCCAGAAGTTTTCTGCCCCATCGACATTCGACGGTTAACCTCTTTCTCGAAGTTGGCCCTACCCAACTGGACCGTTTGTCCCAGGTAGACATAATCTTCCACAACTTCGAGTGTAGAGTCTCCAACCTTGACAGGAGTGGGTGTTACATGGGCATTCAACATTACCTTGGTTTTGTCCATGTTAATTTTAAGACCCACTCTTTCGGAAGCTCTACTTAGGTTTAAGAACAATGGCTCTGCCTTAAATCGCGAAAAAAGATAAGTTAGTATACGCATGTACTGTATAGAGCAGCTAACTTTACTTTTCTAACTTCATATTTGGTCCTATAGTAGAAATTCAGAATATGCCCGAGTATTTTCATCCCCCATCAGAGTTGCAATGAATTAAAAGCCACACTGTAAACAGCTGAAAAGCGTTATTAATTGAATTATTCCCTTTAATTTACCCCTAATATAATATACAATTTGCGTTCCAAACCGTAGCGTAATTGATATGTAGCGGTAATGGACTACTCATTTCAATTTCGACCGTTTGCGGTAATACTTAAGGCGGTACCCTTACCAAAAAATCAGCATGAGATATGAGCATTCCTATTGGCCTAGCGGCACTGGTGACGCACGAATTACAGTAGTGAATACGCCCAGATTTTAGAATAAAATCTTTATCAAATCGAATTTTAGCTTTTTGAAAAAAAAAAGGCAAAAATTTTCGTTATTAAATTGTCTATCCATTAGTGTTAGTACAAAACATAATTAATGAACACTTTACGAGGAGATGCATGCTATCAATAATTATTTCTAATTTTGATGGTTTTGTTGGAAGGAGATTAGTGAAACATATACACCTCTTTAAAAAAAAAGTATACGACCATTTTAGAATCAATTATAATATGTAGAAATTTAATGTATTTTTATTAGTTGATATTTCTTTTTAAATAACGAGTAGATAGCTCCTAAAAACAGCACGAAAAACGGCTAGTGCGGTGTTTTGCTCGGGGTACCGCCTTAATACCACAGTAATACCCTACCTAAGCCAAAATGAAGAGCCCTAAAGCTTTGTGTGTTTGTGGTTTGTCTATGTTCAAATTCAAATGATTTAAATTAATATATTTTACTGTACACCAACATTTAAATCATCAATTCATTTCATATCAATTTCACGGAACTGGCTTACCGTTTTACGTTCAAATACTTAACAACGACTATAATGAGCAACTAAACTAGGTAGGTAAATATTTGTAAATAACAAAGGTATTGAAGTTGACCAGCCCTTTTAGGGTCTGTACCCTTTTTCCTTTGCTTTACCAATTTTGAAAACTAATGTTGTTTCTTGAGTTTCAATTCATATTTTTAGTTATCAAAAGTACATAATTTCTTCATCCTATGAGTTATTTAATCCACCCTAACTTCCTCTTTATGCACACAAACTAAAACATCATTACATCACCCCTAATTAATAAATAAGTACTTTCTTCGGCTTCACATGTAAAGTCGGTACGAAATCGTGAAAACAAAAGTTACATAAACTTCGGTAACACACTTCCAATTAACAAGTTATTTTTGGATGTTTACCCCTTTTCGTTTCTGCCTACCTGGTACCTACGCCGCTGGTGTACGCCAGTGTGACGTCATTAATTTTTACGCAAATATATCACAAAAGATGTTATTGGTACGGTACGTCAGTTTGTTGTCATCCTCCGTTCAGCTTCCCTTTGTTATGTTGATCGATTCTCAGTACAAAAATAAAGGTAGAAAGAATATAATTATTACAGAGATGATTGAGTTGACTACAAAGTAAACCAAACGACGTTTCTGTTCCATAAATGCTTTGACATGGGTAACAAATCTTACAATATCAATCGAACTAATATTATAAAGGCGAAAGTCTGTGAGTGTGTTTGTATGTATGTTACTTCTTCACGCTCAAACGGCTGAACGGACCTGGATGAAATTTGGCACAGAGATAGATTATAGTCTGGAATAGCACATAGAAAACTTTATATCCTGGAATTATGTTCCCTTGGGATAATTTTCGACATTCACGCGGACAAAGCCGCTGGCAGAAACTAGTACAAAATATTTTCTTTGACTTTTCTGTTATATCCTTCATGTTTATAATTCCCTGGTTATCTGAACTATCATATTAGTTACCAAATGAAACAGTACCAGCATTAAAGATACTTTAAACGCCTACAAAACAGTGTAAGTAAGACACAATTTTCTTTCAAAATAAATCCGAATATATCTAAAAACTAAACACATGTCACCCGCCGTAAATCATCTCCGGAGACAAATTACCCAACTTGATACAGGTAAACGTCCCGTCCATCATCCTGTCTCTTTAAGGACACCCAGGAGACCAGGCAGTGATCTACGTAGATTTACTACCTAAATGGTGCCACATGTAACCACAGTTTAATTGTTCTTTTGCCTTGGAATTAATCTTTATAATTTTACCTAAGAAGAAGAGCTACCTTGATTGACATCTGCCCTTAGCAATTTATATGGTCGTCACCGAAATATATCCAAGATTGGATTACGACTGGTATACCTGGATGAAAGGTGTACACGAGTGACCTGATACCAACAATTCTGGCCCACGGCAAAAAGCATTCATTTTTTTCTTTTTTTAACCGACTTCTCAAAAACGAGCAGGTTATCAATTCGACTGTATTTTTTTTTATGTGTACCTCAGAACTTGTTACTGGGTAAACCGATTTTGATGGTTAATTTTTTATTTGAAAGCTCCCATTCCCCAGTCCCATTTTATTTTCGTCAAGATCTGATGAAGAACTTCGGAGATATACATCAGAACTCTTTAATAAATCACGGCAAATCACTCGGGATTGCTGCAATCGCTTTTCTGTTTATTGTTTACACCATTTCATAACATAACATCACACTAATACGCTCTAAAGGGGTACACAGGTGTAAACAGTTCACTTTGGTATACTCTTATTCCACCGGTTTTTTTTAAGTTTCATGTTATTGGGTTAATCTAATCTGGCTTCACTTTGGGCATTATTGGTACCTAGCTTATATAACTGGTCCATTATGTACCAAAACTAAAAAGTGAAAAATAAAAAAAAAACGGTAGTATTTTTTGTAAAAAGTTTTTTTTTGTTATTGATAGGCTTGCGCTTGACCACTATCTCAGCTTATAGTTAGTGATGATGTGGTCGATGATAAAGCACGCTTGCTCAGAAGAAACCTATTCACTCTTGATTTAAAGATTCTCAGGTTGTGGTTGTATTCTCTAAAAGATCAGCCAGTTTGTATCACCTGATACCATGGATTAACAGGTCACTTCAAGCTTACTTTTGCTAGTTTTAAACAATGAGATTTTTACAGAAAAGCACTAACACTGATATTTTCGCTTTGAGAACATGCGAGCGTGCAACACACAAGCGTGCATTTGACTTATGACTCAGTTAAATTTATTATAAGTATCTTAAATCAAAGGAATTCGTGTTCTTTTAACCATTTTCTCTTACTGAAACGTTACGAACTTTCTGAAAAAATCTTCCAAAGAGATAATAAATATTGCTATTAAATATTCAGATTCGAGTATTGCATGATTTTGTCGTATTTTGGTTTTGAGCCCTGTTTACACTGCTGCTCTAATTATTTCAAAACTTCTGAACTAAATAGTTCTCATCTAGACAGAAGTCTATATAGACATAGCAATTATTAATAGGTTTCTCGTTTTTTAAAGGTATTTTTGAAATATTTATAAGTCTATACATTTATACATTTTCGAATACAAGTTTTTATTTTTATTAGATATTATTTTGTACCCTTTCAAAGTCAAAGTCAAATATATTTATTCAACTAGGCCAATAAACGTCAAATAAATTTAAATTTACAAATAATATAAATTGATTCTACCGTGCATTCGGCAAGTAGATTGTTATGGAGAAGAACGCACAACAAACTCCATACTTAGTCATTTAAAAAAAAAAAAGGTGTTTTACAATATTTACATAAGTACATACATTAATAAATTAATATATGTGTGGACGATGCACCCAGAATAGCTCTACACACTATACTACGTACAGGTATAAAGTATTAAAAAGCATTAACAGAAAAATTAATTAATTTGATAAGTAGGAACATGGTTCTCACATACTTACAAATACTGCAAACAGGTAAAATACCTAATTCAACAACAACGGAACAGTGTGTGAGTTAATTTATAAAAAAATAAACAATGAATACAATAACTATGAATAGGAATATAAATTAACAAGATTTTGTCTACACCAAAGATTGCCCTATGGAGCAGGACCAGCATGTTTCCAAGAATTCTTATCTTGAATATAATCATCTAATTTGTAATATGCTTGTTTACAAAGAGTGCTTTTAACTTAAGTTTTAAATTTACTTTCATTTAGTTTTAATATATCACAAGGTATTTTGTTATAGAATTTAACACAGTACCCCATGAAAGATGATTGTACTTTAGCTAGTCTGTAAGAAGGCTGATCTAACTTATCTTTATTTCTGGTATTACAATTGTGTCTATCACTGACTTTACTAAAGAGATGTATATTTTTCCTTACATTCATAATATTTTCATAAATGAATTGGCAAGAAACTGTCATAATATTAATATTTTTAAATAGTTTCCTAAGAGATTCACGGTGACTTAACTTATATATGGCTCTGACAGCTCTCTTTTGCAATATAAATATGGATTCAATGTCAGCCGCTCGACCCCACAGTAAAATACCGTATGACATTATGCTGTGAAAGTAAATAAAATAGACCAAACGCGCGGTTTGTACATCCGTCAACTGTCTTATCTTTCTAACAGCATAAGCGGCTGAGCTTAGACGACCCGCAAGAGATGTTATGTGAGGACCCCATTGCAATTTGTCGCCTAGAGTGATTCCCAGGAAAACTGTTTGATTTACAGAGTCCAGCTTTTCGCCATTCAATATGATATCGCATTCGGTACTTCTACCATTCGGCAATGTGAAACTAACTTTTTTTTTCATTTAGTACCAAATTGTATGCCGTGAACCAATTTGTCACTTTCACAAAGTTGTCCTATTTAACCTAAAGGTTGACTTATCGAGAATGCCTTATGGGATTAAGCCCACTTATGTACCACTATTGTACATGAAGTTTAAATAAATAAACTGCATATTTTTAATTAAAACGTTTAAACGAGGATGAGCGACATCGATCATCCTGGTTTAAACGTTAATTTAAAAAAATACTTAAGCATGGCAATCTCGCCAGAGTACCATCCATGTTTTGTGTTTTCGAGGGGGACAGTTTAATTCGTTATCTCCCGGCGGGGCTACCGGCCTTTAGTCATTTCCGGACAGGATGCACTCCTTGCCAAATCCCGGTCATTAATGGGATGGTGCCGCAGAGCAGTGAGATGCCGCGGTGGTCACTGCTGGCGACGGCATTCTCAGTAATTACCAAACTAATCAAGCGTGTCACCTTTTACCCATAGAAATTGACGGCCTTTGACAATTCTGAATTTAGTTATGACGGACAAAACTTGTGAGCAGCGCAAATTCATCATCATCATCATCATATCAGCCGAAAGACGTCCATTGCTGGACACAGGCCTCCCCCAAGCGACGTCACATTGACCGGTCCCGTGCATCTCGTAACCAGCGGATCCCCGCAACCTTCACCAGGTCATCGGTCCACCTGGTGGGAGGCATTCCAACGCAACGTCTTCCGGTTCGCGGTCGCCATTCCAGAACCTTTCTGCCCCAGCGGCCATCCGTTCTGCGAGCAATGTGCCCTGCCCACTGCCACTTAAGTTTGGCAATTCTTCGGGCTATGTCGGTAACCCTGGTTCTCTTGCGGATCTCTACATTTCTGATTCGATAACGCAAGGAAACTCCGAGCATAGCCCTCTCCATTGCCCTTTGAGTGGCTGTAAGCTTCCTGATAAGGCCCATTGTAAGCGACCACGTCTCAGAGCCATTTGTCATCACTGGCAACACACACTGGTCATAGACTTTCGTCTTGAGACACTGCAGCGCAAATTGCGAGGACAAAAATATTATTAGTGTATAATATAATGGTATCTCTATTCGCGTCTTTGGATAGTACCTAAGTATCTTAGCGCTCGTTCTATATACTCTACCAGTGTGAACCGGGCTTTAGCAACGAGGTACAACATTCTTTTACATGTCTCGTAGGTAAAAGATTAGAGAATTTTGCATATGAAACAGATACTAGTGATGTTTACCAGCTTTGAGCGAGAAAATGTTCGGTTCCTACCGTATTTAAATGAGTTTATTTTCATGTTTTGCTTTGGATTTTACGCCACAAAGACTTCTATTGTCAAGGACCGTGTTTTTTTTATTAGTCAATAATTAAATATAGTCGCACGTATCAATCTTCGAGGTTAAGCAACGCTTGCCAAGATCGGTGCTTGGATGAGTAGATGGGGATCCAGGACATATGTCTGGTGTCAGTCTTGCCAGGGCGTACCGTGTAACCCCTGGTTAGCGGTTGGCAGTAACTTACTGGGTTGTGGAGGGCAGATAGGCAGTCGCTCCATATAAAATACTGGTATTTATCTGTATGTACATCCGGTTATACTGGAAGCTGACTTCAACATACTTGGAAAAAGGCGAGGAAGAATAATTTAATATGTAACAAGATCCTTTGATTATTCCGTGTTACCAGAGCAACATAAGAACAAGGAATCTTTCTTCATTTAAATTAAAACCATTATCAACACGTGATTCTTTTATGAAGTTCACTTAACTTTGTCACATATCCAAGGCTGACAATTTCCTACTCGCCTCCGTACAAGTAAAACTGGATCTTATAAATTTACTTATAATGTTACATTTACAATAGCAATAACTTTACTTGGAACTGCTCACAGTAAAAATGTATTACACCTGGCAAAATTTTAATCAAGGAAAGATAGCTCCGTCCCTGAGAGGAAAAAAGTCAAATATACTTTACGTTCAAATAATTACTTTGTAATTCTTATGAGAAAAATAACGAATCCTAACCGTACTTTAAGTAATAAGTTTAAATTATATTTTATTGAACAAGTCTTTTTAAGGTTAAATAGAAACAAAGTTGGTTATAGAGCAGTTAGTTATAGCTTATTCCCTATAGTATTAATAGGGTTTAAATTGTTGCACATTTAATGAATTTAAAAAAATAACGGAATTTTGTTTTAAAAAAAAAGCATAGTTTAAGACTTTTAGAGCAAAAAGTGAAAAATGTGCCAAAATTTCGCGTTCCGCGTTTTGCAGCGAGCACATGATGTTTTTCGAAGTTGCCAGAACTGGCCCATACAACATACTAAAAATGCAGAACTACTTACATCAAGATTTGCGATTTTAATGTCAATTTCTACTAGGCTTAACGTTTTTTTTTGTTAATTATACATTTATTCCCAGTAGCACCTAAGTATAGTGAATCTGACACTGCAATAGGAAAACATAAAACACTAAGAGATATATTTGTCACAACTCTTGTATTGTACAGTTACTAGAAGTTTACTCGCTGAAGTGTTATTCCATGCTCATTATTTCTGCACTTGGCTGAGACTTCGAGTGGTCCTGACATGTTTCATCTTATTTCCGCTTTGTGCTTCGGTTACCTCGTGATAACAAACACTTTGCTACGATAACAAACCCAGGGAAAAATAACAAAGATATAAAACATGGAAACAGCACGAGTAAATGACGACGGAAATATGTAGGTATCTGCGTGTTTTGACCGACTGTTTATTTCCTTTCGTTTCCGATGATTCGCGCACATTTTATCAAGCTAATTTAAGGTTTTATTAGGATATTAGGTACGCTGTAGTTAGACAGCAACAACTGTACGAGCCACTGCTTTATTTAATTTGTGCTATGCTCATAATTTGTAGACGATGGCTAAACATGCGTCTGTCAGCAAGGATATATAAATTAAATATGAACCAGTCACCGCACTTGACTATCTGATTATTATTTAATTCACAAAGCTGACAAGAAGATGTAGCTTCTGCCAATTTTCTTAAGTTGAAGCCAAATTGACGAACACCGGGCAAGTAAGTAAATTCTTGATTATATCATATTAGCACACTTATAACAAAGCTTATGAAAGTCTAACAAGCTCTTTCCTCATCAAGTTCCTACCGAAATATTTATAATCGCATCACCAAGTACTAGGTACCCATAACAGCCGCGCAGCGCCATCCATCCGCCGAGATGGGTCCCAAGCGTCACATTCGTGTGAATTTTTTCAATAAAACTTGCTGTTTCCGAAATGGAACGGCTTTCGTTTGCTGAAATAATTCATAAAGTTCATGAGGTTATTCGGTTAGGATATAAAAATGCTAAAACACCTCTGGCATTTCCACGCACGTTGTTATAGGTCCGTTTAGCGAATTTTTCGATACAAAATTTTGCTCTTTTTAATACATTTTAACGCCTTTTTAGGGTTCCGTAGCCAAATGGCAAAAACGGAACCCTTATACATGAATCGTCATGTCTGTCTGTCTGTCTGTCTGTCTGTCCGTATGTCACAGCCACTTTTTTCCGAAACTATAAGAACTATGCTGTTGAAACTTGGTAAGTAGATGTATTCTGTGAACCGCATTAAGATTTTCACACAAAAATAAAAATAGAACAGTAAATTTTGGGGGTTCCCATACTTGAAACTAAAACTAAAAATATTTTTTTTCGTCAAACCCATACGTGTGGGGTATCTATGGATAGGTCTTCAAAAATGATATGGAAGTTTCTAATATCATTTTTTTCTAAACTGAATAGTTTGCGCGAGAGACTCTTCCAAAGTGGTAAAATGTGTGTCCCCCCCCGCCTGTAAATTCTAAAATAAGAGAATGATAAAACTGAAAAAAATATATGATGTACATTACTATGTAAACTGCCAGCGAAAATTGGTTTGAACGAGATATAGTCAGTAGTTTTTTTTTAATACGTCATAAATCGTAAACCGCAATTTACCAAGTACGGAACCCTTCGTGCGCGAGTCCGACTCGCACTTGGCCGGTTTTTTTTTGTCCTGGATCCATTATGGAAGATTGTGGTCCTGAATTGTAGTTGCTCAGGTAAGGGTGTTTATGAAGGGTAGTCAGAAGCTCGAAAGCCTTACAACCATTCTAGACAAGGGATATCGTATTATCTTGTTACTGGGTTGTGGAGTAGGGGGCAGATTCTCTACAAAGAATACTAGATATCAACTATTTCAGCAGCAGATTAAATAATGATCCATAGGAAGCTCTAATGTATCCCTGTTCACCCACGTATATGATCTTGTTATCATACTTAATGATTTTTTAACCAAGTAAAGTTTTAAGACCGCTCGGTACTATGAAAAGTTGTATCTACAAAAGATTAGATTTAAAACAACGTTGTTTCTCAAATCACAATCCGCCAACTTACCTGATTGTTGTTGATGTTTATTTAGTTCCAAACGGGTACTGGCACTGTTGGCAATTTAAGCAATGGCATCCCGATAGTGACACCATCTATACATTGGCAGAAGATTGTGCTCGTGGCAAATAGTGAGCACGTGTATTGAGTGCCCGGAGAGACACGTGCACCAGCTTAGCTCAACAGAAATAACGATGGCATGGCTCGGAATATCCCGTTTAAGCGGAAAGCAAACCGGCTTAGTGAAGTTATCCGGAGCTTGGTAACTTGTGACATTGAAAACAACGTGAAAAATTTAAAGTTTCAAGGTTGACAGTGATTGGAAAGGGTATTGTGAAAGCTCCTTTTATGGGTCTCTATTAACCATAGGTACTCGTCGGCCTGAAGACTCATTGAAGCATCTGAAGACTCATGTAAAGCAACTGATTATTGATAAGTATCTTAGAGTTTTGAAGGTTCTGATTATAATCTTCCACCAGAATAGCTTTTTAATTGGCATTTTCTAAAGATTGAGGGAGTAAAAGTTTCCCATTGTCCGAGTATAGTGTAAAATTATAAAAAACCTACCAGTTCAATTTCAATACCTACAATTATTCGAAAACGAAACCTCGAAAGATCGAATTACAGTATTTAAGGGCCAAAATAATAATACAAATACGAGTAATAAGCGAAACGCCCGCAAACGTGATGAGTATCGAAATTTTATGGCGATAAATTGGGGGGGGGGGGGGGGTACATCTCGCATTGGGAGGAAAACACTACCAGCATATTAAAGATTGAAAATTCGATGCATCCATGCCTTGTCACAAAGCACTAATTTGCTGTAATAAAATAGTGCCCCTGTAATATATAAATGTAGACAAACACAGTTGATCAAACGATCCGATAATTTACACTGCCGGGCGGGCCGCTTCGAACAATACACAAATAAAAAGTTTTCAAGCGTAAAAAGGGGAACAAATCCACGTCACCTGCACCGCTTGTATAACGTAGGTGTCCTGAAATCCAACCGACTGAATTAAAGCCTGGCATTGGCTGGAAAAAGGAGGCCACAATAATATTATGAAGAACATTGCAAACAACAAATCCTACTCAAAATTACGTGGGATTTCTTGCTGCGAGGAAACTTTTTAAATCGAAACTGAGCTAAATTGTGGCTAGAGATAAAAATTCGTTGAAAAAGTTAAGGCATCGCTACACTTCACTGTTAGGTAGGGTAAGTGTGAACTTTAAATCTTTGATTTGTCTGTGGATGAGAGACTGTCTTTTACGTACTGAGACCCCCCGAAGGTACGTCGGAAAGCACGATCATTTCTAGATCTTCGACAGTCGTTACGGATTGTCAGAAGAACAAAAGACTTGCAAGGTGTATCGTGTTAACCAGCAACTGGGTTGTGGAGGTCATTAGATAAATGCTTCGTAAGAAATACCGATACTTAGCTGCCTGTGAGAAGAGTCCGGTTCAGCTTTTCCATTTTATTGGTGTGAGCGATAGACGCACTGTCGTTTCCAGATTAAATAAAACAAATTAATATAAAAACAAAAAACCTGACTGCTAAAAAATAATAAACTAAAAAGAGAAAAACAGTCGGTTTTTTTTTTGTTTTTATAATATTTATTATTTATTTATTTTTCTTCCTTATTCAATACATTTTTAAATATTAAAAAAAAAGAAAACTTAAAAACATTTAAAAATATAAAAAATAGAGGCCAATCGGTATCGGGAACAGGGTCCAAGCTACCGATGGTTAGGGCTCCAGAGACAGGAACCTCATCTCAATGCGAGCCGTATCGAGGAGTACTGCCTTCTGTATCAGACCCTTGATCCAACCGCCCAATGACAGCCTCGACAGATGGTCGTCGAGTCTCTTGGCCATCAGGCCGTTGGCCGTAACGACAATCGGCACAATGATCGCCGAAACCACATTCCACATGTCGACAACCTCGTGTGCCAAGTCGAGATACTTGATATATAAATATTTGGAATGGTCTATTTTCGCTATAATATTTTATAACAACGAAAAATAAATCACCCCCTTTTAAAGCCTATGTCACACGAGAAGCTCGTGGTTAAATAATAACAGCCGCACGGTTCGACGCTTGACGAGGTCGGTCCGTGGATGGGTGATCATTTCAACATACCGAGATTACTCCGTGTCTCTGAAAGCACATTAAGCCGTTGGTCCCGGCTGTCATTTGAAGATCTTTGACAGTCGTTACGAGTAGTCAGAAGCCTGAGATCTGACACCAGTCTAGCCAAAAGGTACCGTGTTACCCAGTTACGCATGGGTTGTGGAGGTCAGATAGGCAGTCGCTCCATGTAAAGCACTGGTACTCAGCTGGATCCAGCTGGAAGCCTAATTAAGCTGGAAAAAGGCCAGGCAGATTTATTGATAGCCTATGTCACACACAATTGAGACGAATTCAACGACACCTCAATTCGGGCGCACGGTTGGCGCAGTGGTTGAGCGATTGACTGCTGCGCTGCGTGTCGCGGGTTCGATTCCCGCTCGGAACAAATATTTGTATGACCTACAGATAATTGTTCCGGCTCTGGGTGCTGTGTCACGATACAGGAAGAAATTCCTAGTGTGGGTCAACGTTTTATATTAAAAAAAAAAAAAAAAAAAAAAAATAATGTCATACTCTGTCAAGCCTTTTGGGCTATACGCGTGCTTTAGAAATGGACATACCTACATACATTCACCCGCAAAACATTACCCTCCCGCAGTCGAGTAATTAGAAAAGAATACTACTTGTTACTAAACAATGAAAAAACCAATGAAATGAGACCGTACTATCTAGTACGATCTCATTTGTGTTGAATTTTTCTGGTTTTTTGGTGGTGAGACGGCGGGCGGTAAGCGTGGGCAGGTACTCAAAATATGAAGGGCATGTTTGGAAGAATATGGAAATATTAACGTGGGTGTAAAACGTAATATCAGAAAAACACAATGGACAAGAGAAATGGCATTTATCTCGTTTTAATGGAATATCTTTATTTTTCGGGATCTACTTGACACATTTTCTTGTGTTAATGATGCCACAATACATACAAAAAGACGACCTTCTAATTATTTAAGATGCTAGAAAAAAACAACAATATTTTGCTGTAAAATAATTAAACCTAATAATAAAAATGTCTGCCTTCTTCGTGTTAGCCCTCGGGCATAAATTAGATATTTTATATTTACAAAGAGATAAAAGATACATTCTGTACAGTAAATACCTATAACAAAAAGGTTATCAGATTTATAATTTTATAGTGAAATGATTATATTTTTTGTTGACCTGAAAATTATGAAGCCCTTAGGTATATAAGCTTATACAGGATGTAACGGAAATAATATTAAAAAAAAAACAAGTGTGTGTCGACTGTCGGACTTCGCACCTTTAGGGTTCCGTACCAATTAATCAATATATTGGTATTTGTTAGTAAAATAAAATATAAGTAATAATAAACATTATCACCAAATTTCAAGTTCGTAGGTCAATGGCAAGTTAAAAAAATCTTCGGTACAAAATTTGTGACAGACAACGGACAAACGGACAGACAGACACGAAAGACGGCCAAAAGCACCGTGATCACATTTTTCCGTTACAACCTATATTATCTACTTATAGATAGTTCAACTGATCTTTGCGCGCGGCTCGTAAGTGTGGGTAAGCATGTGTGGGTGGTTGTTAACTCGGACGACGACTACCGCGTCACTGCCACACAAATGCATAATATATAATTACAAGCGCAAGCACAGCGCACGCACACATGGCGCCGCGCGCACAGATGTGTTGAACTATTTATTTATTATAAATACTTTACTGCACACCACAAAAACGTACTGGACAAACGTTCACAAACACAAGTGTACAACGGGCGGTTGTATCGCACTAGGCAGTCTCTTACAGACAACTTTTGGATGTACTGAACGATAGGAGAAGAATTTGAGGCTGTCAGTGTAAAAATATCAAAAATAATTTTACTTAGACTTAATAACATACAATATTACATAAAACAAACAAATAAAAACATACAAACGTTACATATCAAATATATTAACAGAGAAAGGAGAAGAATAAAAATTTGTTGGTTTGTTTATTTGTTTTAAAAAAAAAATGTTGCCTCACACTAGTAATTTCTTCCTGTATCATGGGTACGTTTACAAACATATAAACTCACATACACAACACCCAGAGCCGGAACAAGTATCTGTAGATCATACAAATATTTTTCCCGTGCGGGAATCGAACCCGCGACACGCAACGCAGCAGTCAATCGCTCAACCACTGCGCCAACCGTGCGCATAGTGAAAGGTAATGCTCCATCACCATTTTCTTGAACTATATACACCACTATATGCTATGCTTATATTACTTGATTACTTGACTGAGTTTGAACCTTGCCACGTTATTAATATTTAATTATACGTGAATTTCTGACAAGCCACGTGTAAGATATTTGCGTAATAGGATCCGTGTTAACATTATTAATGCAAGGATTTGTCTGTTTGTCTGACGTCTTAACTTAATGAACATAGAGAGCCTTCTTTATGAAAATAAAATAATCTCGGTGCTGTTTAGCAACTGATAGATTCTCAATTCGGATTTTATAGTGATTTTGAATCACTGAGATTTCCTACCTTCTTTTTAGAATGATGGTACTCTTCATCTGAGAACAAATATATGGCACTTATCTACAGTTTCAGGTGAAATCGCGTGCCACAGCTCCTACTATGTAAATAATATTTAAATAAGACTATTAAATAATTCTTATATAAAAATAATTTCTTAAGTTTATTTCTTAAAACTTCCAAATCCAATAGCTTCTGATAAATTGTATTTAAATTTCAATTTCAGAGAAAATATAACATTTTCTCGAATAAGCTGGATTAAAAAAATATTTGTGGGTAGTAGGCACAATAGGACATTATTGACAGGAGATCAGCAGTAATCTTAACGAAAATTTATAAGAACTTAAAAAATAAAAAGAAGGTAGTCAAGCAAATGAATATTTTGTTTCTGGAACCAACAATTCTCAACAGCCAATCGCTTCACTTGACTTGCGTTTTTTTTATTTTTTTTATTCATTAAATTAAATTGTCTAAGCATTGTTACTTTAATATTGCTTTCAGCATAACGGAAAAATAACAGAAAACAAAACAACCAATCAATGCAAAATTAAACTTTGCCTACATTTTTACTGTTTACCTACACAGCGACATTGGAAAAAAAAGTCTCTCAAACAACAAGACCGCCTAAATCCGACCTTTAAAATAAATCAACTGTGTTTTTGAAACAAATCCCTAAATAGTTCGAAAACACATCATTAATATTAAACAGTTGTTTAGTTGAGAGCTCAACAAGAGGCTGAGTCGCAAAGCTGTGTTCAAAGGCAGGAGCTATGGTAATATGGCCTCAGGGGCACAAGCGCCTCCACGGCACGTGTAGCCGCGCCGCTCACCCGTTTAAAATTCATTCTCCTTACGAGCTCGAAGAAACATATCTTTTAAGACTTAGAGCCCTAGTACTTTTATATTTTAATGACTATAATAAAGTTGCATTTAAAGCTCTAATTTAATTTTTGACGCACAAAAAATAATAGCCCAAGATCCGACTGCAAAAATCTGCAGGATACAGAGTTTTTGTAAACTAAATGTTGCCTGAAGATATGTTGCCGCAATTACCTTAATTAAATAAATTTAAATTTATATTTGATAGTTAACCCCAAATATATAATTTTTTCAAGTGAATCTAACGTCATTTGAAAGAAAGTGGTGTAGAAAATAGGAAAAAGGTTGCCAGCTCTCAGTTAACCGTAACCTATGGGTTGCCAGTTTACCTGCTAAACCTGGTTATCCATGAATGGTGGCTAACTAAGAGCTAGATGATGTTCCATACGATACAGAAGAAATTCCTAGTGTGGGGAAAAGTAAAAAAAAAAAACAATAAAAAAGTAAGAAACTGTTTGCGCCAAGATTCGACCAAGCAATCCTGCAGTAATCTATTCTACTATCAATAATTATTTCTAATATATATATAGTTGAATAAAACACGCTTTAATAGAAAGTCAAACTAAAAATTAGAAAATAATTTTAAATAAATTTAAATTAAAAGTAGTGTGATAAACTAATAAAATATTTTATTGTAAAAAATCATGGGGTGCTTGATGTCAACTGTTATAATATTTTATTGGCAGATATTGGTTAAAGTAGAGTCATTTTTAAAATATCTTAAAAAGCACGCCACGCTTTCTTACAATATTTTTTTTATAGACACACTATTTTTAATTTAAATTGATTGAAAATTATTTACTACTTTTAATTTTTATTTAAGCGAGTTTTATAGTTTATAAAATAATAATTTACTTTTTAGTTCAATCGCTGATCCTGAAGATCCTAGCAAGGATAATGGGACAAACTATTTAATTAATGCATTGTCATCGTTCCTTGTTAAGTGTGCAAAGTTTCAAATTAATCTGGCTTTTTGAAGGGTGTGAAAATCACGTTCAAAGAACCCGTTACATAGATTCATAGATACAGAGATACATACATACCAATATAATAAAAGCGTAATAAAAATCAAGTTTTATCAAAAACAATATAACTGCAGATTTTTGTAGTGGGATCTCATACTATAAGCACGCCTATGAAATTCCATAGTAAATTTTGGATTTTTCTTTACAATGGTGAAGCGACGTACTTTTAGTGCCGGTATATTATTTATCGATATCGATATTTATTGAGGATTTTTATCTGTGGGAGATAAAAAATTATGTAAATAACGGAGATTATTGAGATTGATTCTTTAATGGTATATATAAAATATGGCTGTGCCAATTAAATATTTTCATTTCAATTACGTACCTAAGTATATAATTGCCAATAAGATATGCAAATAAAGTTAAATATTGATAAAAGTAATACGTTTTGGATATTGAGAAAGAAAAAGAGTTTATTTGCGTCAGCTATAACGAATACCACAAAAAATTAATACATATGGCAAATAAAACAATTAAATACTTTAAAATGATTCATATAAACGTCGGATTCTTCTCCATATGAACTGGAATCGTCACTTGAATCCTCAGGAAAATTAACTATTAATTCACGATCCCAATCAGACAATATCTTCTTATTGTTCTTTTGACAACACTCGCCCAGTCTTTAGGAGTGACATAAGCACACGCATTTTTTATTAGTTCTAGCATTTTCTTTGTGGTGAAAAGATGTATATTGTTTCAAGAGGCGTCCCCTTTAGCTGGTGCCCAAATGTGCTCGAAGGCAAGGTGTTGTCAGTATCTACGGGGGAATTCTAAGGACGTTAAGCCCAGCCCTGCTGCTATTTCGTCGATCACTTATCGTTTTAGATGCTTCTTTCTTTTAATGTTTTAGTAGCTCTTGTTTTAGTAGGGGCAAGTCCACATCCTCCCCGAAGTCACGGAGCCAGTGTATGATTTCAAGTTTTCCGTTAGCATTCGTTGGCATACCAATAAATATTATCGACAGCTCTTCGAGTGATGTAAGCATTTCTCTGGACCACTTCTCATACAACTCCGCATTCATCTCCTTATGATAGTCTCCTGTTTTTTGAGATTTGAAAGCTAAGATGAGAGGATTTGTGCTAGACACTCTCTAGCACAAATCCTCTTTCCGTTCCCGCATAGAAAATGATGAGGCGTTTCCATATTGGAACTGTAATAAAATATCCATGTCTTAAGTCGATTAAAATTTGTTCATAAATCAAATCGAAAGTTATAAGAAATCGTATCGGTAACGCATTAGGACATATCACTAATTGATTATAACTCGAGTCGTCGTTTTACTGACTAAACCCACCCGTGTTCCTTCAGTTACTTGTGCCAGGGCCTCGTTAACTCTGTTTTGAATTTATCCGCAACCCAGACAGGCATCGGCCCCCGTCACTTTTGCTGACATCTCTTTGAAGCGCGCGGGACACTACGCGCCGTAAACTCGGGCCTAGTCGTTTTCGGACGGCGAGCTACCCATTACTTGCCGTCCGCAAGCTCGCGCCTACGGTGGCTAGGAATCGGCTTGCGACTCCCGACGTCCGGGGCGTCTCCTGCGGTGGCTAGGGGCGTCACCTTTGCGTCTCCCTCACGCGTTCCGCCTCCTCATTTTCGAGCATTACTGCTTCGCAGAAGGAGGAATTGCCGATTGCCTCCACGATGACACAGCGGTGCTCCGCCCAAGCGGGGCAGACCTCCACCGTATGCTTCACCGTGTCCTCCGGGTGGTCCTCTCAATGGTGACACCCGGGCGTTTCCTCCCACCGCCTTATCCTGAATAGGAACCGACGTATATATTTAAACATCTGTGCATTGATATACTCGCATTAGTCGACTGATGTATGACGCGAAACGACTAGCAATGACGTATGGTGACGTTGTGCGCTGACAAAGTAGGTACTTAGCATCAAGACAAGAATGTCAAAGATGGCAAAAAAACATCGGTGCGGTGTAACACTGGAATCCAACTTTTAAATATTTGTATGGCCAGACAACGTACCATGAGTTCGTGCTCAATAAACCGAGTTTTTGATGAGCGTGATAATACGTTGTGCTACATTATATCTACCAATACGTGACGTATACATACGTTATTCGCATGAACGTGTTAAGCAGGCATGAAAATGTTTACAAACAATATGAACTCAAATGAGCACATGTCTACCGGCGTTTCATTTGCATTTCAGTATGTCAATTACATTCAGTTTAGTACTCAAATGCAAATGAGACATCGGCATCCTGAAATTAGACAGGTGCGAGTTGAATAGTTTATGAGAGCCGCTTACCAGTCATCCGTAGACCGCGGCTATTCAGGTTTTGCATAACATATTCCCTACCCATTATTATCTCCTGGTATATTTTCGTGATTTGTTTGTTTGTGGCAAAAAAAAAACAACATTTATACATACTACCACTTACAAATGTAGTATATTTCGATGAAGCAACCAAATTGAAAAAAAGGTGTCATACATTTTCAACGCCTTTCAATCAAAGTAAGTGAACTTGTTTGAATCGTGTAATATGGCCCTTAAGCACATTATTCTTGTGCCTTATGAGTAGTAACTATAAAGCGTAGGTAATGAAAACAATTCCATCCAGCCAGCGCTTTTATCCTAGTACTCAATATCCAACCCTGCGGGTAAATTCAAGTCGTTTTGTATTCGTGGCTCCAAGATATTGCCTTGTTGTTCTGTTTGCTTTGTAACTATGAGACTATTGTTAACTTTAATGTTTTCTTTGGCTGGCGGCATGACGTATTTGTGTTGTTGGCATTTGGTCCCTTTTCTTTCAGTTGCAAGAAACTGTTGCTAAACCACGGCAAACGGTTATTTCTGAGAATTAAATTAATACATAATTTAATTACCATTATGAAATAATTCACCGAATCTTGAAACCAATTTTTGTCAACAGGGTTTTTACCTTCTAATAACAGTGTTATATTTTTATAACCGTGTTGTATTTTTTTATTTGCTTACAAATAAAATACCTCTCTTAGTTAATATTCGTAATTAGTTTCCGAATTTGGAGGAATGCCCGCGTTCTCGCAACTACTGCGATGCTGAAGTGCCTTCCAATCAAAAGTTACAAAGTACAAGGGTTTGTATACTAAGATCGGTTGCTTGTCCTACATTACTGAACTGAATTAATAGCTGTATGTAATACGACTAATGAATCTGCAGAATGAAGAATGAATGCCTCTGCACAGAGGGAAGGAACGGAGTCTGTTTGAGACTTTTCATTCCCGACTGTGAATGACGAGTGAATGAAAAACACTGCAACCCAGAAAACATGAGCCCAAAGAGCTCTCAGAATTTTCGAGGAACAATGAACAATTATTTTGCAGGCAATTCCGTTGTTTTGTAAAACCCAATGTAATGAATTAATGACGTTTTGTTTTCGGTTCATTATTTATTTATTCGACATGTTTAAATTGTTACTTGCTGTAAAATTAAATATAATATTAAAATGCCTAAACAATACATATGCTTGTGGAACATGATTAACATACAGTCGCTATGATTCCTTTAGTAAATTCCCATGTGATTACTTCAATCAAAAGTACAAAAAAAGTCAAGATGGAACGTTGCAAACAACAAGGTGACGCTGGTTAAAACTACGCCTTGCCTTATACACGCACACACGTACAACGAAACTACGCCTTAGCTTGTCAGTCGAGGTTTTTATTGGATCTAAGTGCTCGACTGGCAAAATAAGGCGTAGTTTGTTATGTATACGGCAATACGTAGTTTTAACCGACGACAACCAGTTAAAAATGAATATTATTTTTGATACGTGTTTTTTATTCAAAAACCTTTAGTTGGTTCTAGTAGGTACCTAATTACTTAGTAAGAATTGTATTAATGTGAAAGGTATCCTTCAAAGTTCTCGGTCTGAAAGCCTTAATTAAGTGTATTACTGAAATGTCAGCAAATTAAGTTTCAGCGGGTTAATGGAGGCACCCACCGATATCAGGTTACAGAGCTTCTAAGTGCTATTAGTTGGTTAAGTACAGCGGAGAGAGTAATGTCAACGTAAACCAATAATAGCATCGGATTTCAAAGGCAACTTAATAATAGCACGCCTATAATAAGCCTTTCTGGCTTTTACCTACTGGCTAGACAGTACTCACTCCGGAGAAGAGTACTAGGTTAGCAGAATGTATTAGGAAGTTGCTTAGTTTTGTTGTGGTTGATTAGAATGGAGGTGTAAGTTGTACAGAGGGAAATATAACAGCACAATTCAAGAACTAACGTTGTTTAGCCACTTGAATGGATCACAAGTGCACAATGCTCGTTGCCAAGGTATATATGCCAAGTGCCAAGGTGTACCTTTCATACCTGTCACAATTATTGATAATGACATACACACAAAGGCATTTAAAAATGTTTAGATGGAAATGGCATGGCATAAACCCGGAAGTCATAACACTCCATCATACAGGCAGTCGTCAAAAATGAGTAAAATATATGGGCAGCTCTCAAACATGGCCAGAAGCAAAGCAAACTGAAAAAGAGTAATTAAAAACCCAGTAAACAATCGTTCGTATCGCTATCGCTGTAGGCCAAAACCGTTTTAATTGTTTTATTTTAAGGTAAGCAAACATACGGGTAGCACAGCTCGCATATCAAGTAATTGAACCGGGTTTAGAAATCAAACAGCAGCCAGCCGCCAGCCAGATAATATCAAATACCTGTTTTCCCTTGGTACTGGAGTACCAGGATACCAGGAATGGCAGGAATTGCTGAATTCTGTTACTGAGTAATCCAATCTGTTTTGTAGGCGGTTGATTACATGACAACAACATTTGCACAGATTACTAGTATTAGGTATAATAATTATGTGCTCTGCCTGACATCATTAAGGCTAACTTGACATGTAATCGATAATTAATTAATTCATGTATCTAGCTGGTAAATATTGACAAGAAATCTGGATATACGACTGAGTTTGACTACACACAGTGAGCGTGCGTGGTGGAGGCTTCTTTTGTGAAAACAAGTTTTTTTTTTTTTTTGTTAGTTACTCTTTGAAAAGATGTCGCAACGTTGCTCGAAAATCTGTATACTCCCAGACGGACTAGACCACGGAAAAAAAACACTGTAAGCAACCTAAACACAGCGGGACAGTTATGAATAAATCCGTACACATATAAAATGGACTGAACAATATATCTTCACAAAATTCGACTAACGAAAGGTATTTACAAGGCAGACGTGAATGGAAACGCCGGGAGGGGACGCCCCAGAAAGACATATATAGGTAGACCTTATAGGTGATGTTCTTCAGAAAGGCCAAGTGCGCAGTACCCATAACCGGCGTGTGTGTATGACTAGATGTATGAATGTGTGTGAAGCAAAAGAAGTATGTAAGGATCGTAGCAGGTGGCGTTCTGTAGTTTCTGCCTACCCCCATGGGAAAAAGGCGTGAGTTTATGTATGTATGTAAAATTGACCACTCTGTAGAAAGAAGACAAACAAACTGTGCGGCTGTCTGTGTATCTTTTCTGTAAGTTGTACCGATTGCAAGCTCAGGTTGGTCACTAAAGAAATAATGTGGCCAAATGGACCTTCAAAACACATGCGGGCCCTCCGTGCCTGCCCAGCATGCACAACCACCTGCACCTTCATTGATATAAAATAAAGCATATGTCAAAACTATCCAGGTAGCTACACATTTACTGGTTGGACAAAATTTTATAAAAAGTGGCAAAAGCTGCAAGCCTGTTACGTCGTCCAATCAGAATTCAATAAAAAATACTGCCCGATTTATCTCTCCAACACTTTTCAGCCCGTACCTATTCGGTTCGTAGCTGTACAGGGAAAGCTCTGTCCATTCTCCATGTCTATAAATAAACCACACGCCTTAAAAATGGAGCAAGGTTTAACGCACGCTCTGACAGAGGAATCTCAAGGGTGCTGTGCGGCGGGCCATTGTCAAGGTTGGATCATGTGAGGCTGTCAGTTTGTCCCGCAGACAGTCATAAAAGTTGAAACAACAAGGCTTTTTAGGTACACACTCGTTTTTATTCAGATGTGGCGAAATTTGGAAGGATGAACAGGTTTTTGTTTATTTACTATGCATCTAAACAAATTTTGTTTAAAAGGTAAAATTGTTTATTTGTGTGAATGAGTTATGTCTAGAAGTTCTGATCCAATATTGGTAGAAAATAGAAAAAGAGTTACTTCACAGAATCGTGGGATAGGTCACTAGGCTGTGGAAAAAATAAACTACGTAAGCACTAGCTTTGTTTGTTTTCTATTATTACACCTACATTACTGGCTGTTGTTTATTAAGAGGTTAAATATTAAATTTATTTAGACACATACAAATCTGCACGACTCGCCGTTCACAACAGCGTGCTGGTGCCTACACTTATGTATGGAAGTGAAGGCTGGGTATGGCAAAAAAAGACATGAAAGTAGGATTAATGCAGTAGAAATGCGGTCCTTGCGGAGTATGTGTGGTGTAACTGCCCGGCGGCCAACGGCCCTGCGGGGCAGAAGGGTGCGGGCGCCGGGCGGCAGCTAAACTAGTGAGCGTGTGTGTGTGTAGGTGTCTACGCGCCGCACGCGCCACCCCTCCGCCCCACTGACCGGGGAGGAAATTTGTAGCGAGATGCATGATGATTTAGAACGAAAACGAGCGCGCAAAATTTTATAAACAGACCTTTGGGAGTCTAGATATCATGCAAAAACGACTAAATGTATCTGTTCAAAATAAAATTATTTGCATTGTTGAACTACTAATCTATCCCTGTATGGAGCCCGTTTTTTTAATTTTCTGTCTTCTTATGGTATTTATTTACGCCCAAAGATGCGGTAAAATTAGTGCCGAAATATGGAACTTTCGACGCTCATAACTTTTAAATGCTTTTTTATTTTAGTTTTTTGTTTCCATACAGGACTAGATAATGATGAGACAAATTGATATCATTTTTTATTTTGAACGTACATCGTCAAACAGTGGAGTAATCTCTAGACTACGTTTGTATGGAAGAATTTTGGACTAGTGTACCCTTAACTGATAGATTGAGGAATGGGGTAATAAGACAACGTTGTGGTTTAAAAGAAGATGTAGTGACTAAAATTGAAAAGAGTATGTTAAGATGGTTTGGCCATGTTGAGAGGATGAATGAAAGTTGACTAACGAAAGGTATTTACAAGGCAGACGTGAATGGACCGGGAGGGGACGCCCTAGAAAGACATACATAGACCTTATAGGTGATGTTCTTCAAAAAGGCCAAGTGCGCAGTACCCATAACCGGCGTGTGTGTATGACTAGATGTATGAATGTGTGTGAAGCAAAAGAAGTATGTAAGGATCGTAGCAGGTGGCGTTCTGTAGTTTCTGCCTACCCCCATGGGAAAAAGGCGTGGGTTTATGTATGTATGTACAAATCTACATAGTCACCGTATAAAATTCAGAATATGCCTACCTATATACACACTTAAATAAAAAAAACTACGAACGCGTATAAAAAGGACAGGGGTAGAGCATAGGGCGTCAAAAAATTCGTCCACATCGCTGTCAACGTGAAAAGTGCCCAGAACGTTGGTAGCAATGGAAGGTTGGATGGCTATGGCCATAATGGCTTGGAAGGTGGGTAGGCCTTTGCCATCCCATCTTCTAGCACGGCGGTCTGTGCTGGGACCGCTGCTGCTGGTGCAGAAAACATTACACGGCGCAAATACAACAACCTTATATGGAAGCTACATTATGTGAGCCGTTTGGTTTTGAAAAATTAGGTCCGTGGGGTCCAAGTATGTTTATTAAGATGTTTAATAAACAAGCGTTGCACTGAGGGGGTTCTGGGGTGCTCTTTTAAGTGGTCACGGGTCCTCTAGGTGCGGATGGTGACCGGTCACCGGGGTGGATTTAGTGAGGTAAAAATCCTACACTCCGTGGCCTTTTTCCCAAAAGTCCAGGCGCCTTTTGAAGGTGGTCCCCGTTAGCAACAAAAAAGATGTAACACCTGATATTTTAAAGATATCAGTGTCGGTATCAAAATGCGAACGATACCTCAATTATACTTTTGCTTAAAAGTATTGTCATCATCATCATCATAATATCCGCAAAAGACGTCCACTGCTGCTTTGCGCTTCTCTGTGCTTCAGCTCCTTGTCCTTCAATCTGTGCTTAGAAAACATAGCAGCCTTCCCCCGTCTAACCCAAAAAAGCGTACAAACCTTCCCTCAGGCACCCAACACAGGACCACTTTCGCACAGCATCAGGATTATGTAATTAGCGCGTACATTTTCAAAAACATTCATAAAAAACTGAATATCTTAGACCTCAACAAACACAACCTAAAATTAAAAGTGACAGAATGGCTACTTAAACAGGACTATGCCGCAACGGAGTCTTTACTTACCTACATCACCTAATAAGTACACACCCATCTCCATGCTTGCACGAATACTTCTATCCTCGCATCTAAACACTCTCGAACATACAACTCCCTCACTCACTTACACACCAACACCACATCATCTACCTATCTACACTCACACACAAACACCGACACACCTACAATTTACATTCATTCACCCACACCCTCGCACTCTCACATACTCATTATAATGCGCCTAATTTAAAACTTACGTCAACTATCTCTTTTATTTATTTTGATTTACCTTCAGAAGGGATCTGAAGGTAAATCGACACACAGTCCACACATACATGAATCAATTGGAACTTCATTGTGAAACGCTGTCTCTTAAGATACAGGATACCCTAGTTTAGGAGACAGAGTTTAGTCTATTGTGTACAGATTTCTGCAGCATCCAAATGTTTAATGTAAATTTTTTCTACCATAATTATATAAAAAATTGTAAACTTAAAGTAACAACAATAATCTGTATTTTTTTTTTGAAATAAAGATATTTATTATTAAGCCCCCCCAAGCATCGCCACACCGATCGGTCCTATGCTTCTGGCATCCACCGGACTCCCACAGCCTTGATCGTCGTCGCTCCGCCTAGTGGGGGGCCTGCCAACGCTACATCCGTACCTCATCTAATGATCGAACTTGTCAAGTCATATCACGTGTCCTCTCGAACAGGGTGTGAAGTGGTTGCCTAGTGACGACTTGAAACAATGAGGAGCGCGATTAAATGGGCCCTTAATTAAATTGATCGACGATCTTGACGAGTTTGTCAAAGACTTGTTCACTTGACACTGTGTGTTTGTATTAAAAACATGATCAATTACGACATTCTATCTGTATTTGGTTTTAATTAGTCATTCAATGGTTATAAGGGAGAAACACAATCATTTTCTGAGGCTCTAGATAAGTGGCATTTAATAATTATAATAAAAATAATAATAAATAAATCTTTGTTTCTTTCTTTTTTTTTTTTTTTTTTTCTTTTAATCTTTTTTTTTTTTTTTTTTTTTTTTTTTTTCTCTTTGATGTCAGCAAGGCGATTGTCGAAATGACAAAATGTAACTATGATCATTTATGACATTATACCGATCGCTCTCGAGACGCTGTCGTTGATACTTGTCTAGAGCAATAAATAGAAAGTAGGATTCCTAGCGAAGCAAAAAAGGTTTTTCGAGCGTCTTTTTTGCTATCACTAAAATTTTAAAGCAAAATTATCATGAGATGTTTATTTCATTTATAAAACCAATTTAGGAGCTGCGATGCCACAGACAGACACACAGATACACAACAACACACGTCAAACTTATAACACCCCTCTTTGTACTTTGTGTCTAGAGCATCTGAACCCGAAAATTCTAAGATATGTGACAACTATCTACCAAGCTGCACTGTGCTAGCGTAGTAGACTACAGCCCACTCCCTCGCACATACAGGAGGCCTCGGTCCCAGCTGAGGGAATAGTATCGAATCGCAAATCGACAACACTAACAAGATGTCCATAATATTAATTGCTTCCTCTTTCGACTAAAACCCAAACAAACTTGTGCAGGTTGACATGCATAGATCACAGAATCTACTAGACACGCTATTACTAATAATACTCGTGCGATATTACTAACAATATGATGCGCTGAGCACAAGTTTCCACTATCTTAAGGGGGTATTAATTACACTATAATATATCTAGGATGACAGATCTATCTATACTTTTATATAAATACTAATATTATAAAGAGGAAATTTGTATTTTTGTTTGTAACGAATAAACTTAATAATCCCGCCAAGTGCGAGTTGGACTCGCGCACGAACGGTTCCGTACCATTATCGTTAAAAACGGCAAATAAAAACACGTTTGTTGTATGGGAGCCCCACCTAAATATTTATTTTATTCTGTTTTTACCCGACTGCCGAAGGAGGGTAATGTGTTTATTAGTATTTGTTCTTATAGCGGTAACAGAAATACATTATCGGTGAAAATGTCAACTGTCTAGCTATCACGGTTCATGTGAAACAGCCTGGTGGCAGACGGACCGCGGAGTCTTAGTAATAGGGTCCCGTTTTTACCCTTTGGGCACAGAACCCTAAAAACTACTCGACCGATTTCAAAAATTCTTTCACCGTTGGAAAGCTACACTATCCCCGGGTGACATATTAGGCTACTTTTTATCCCTGTATTCCCACGGGAACGGGAACTGCGCGGGTGAAACCGCCAGGCGTCCGCTATAATATAAAAATATGAATCATATCGACTTTGATAATAATATAATGATAATGATTATTTCGGGTTGATCATAGAAATATGATAGTGTAAAACCCTCCTATATCCATAGACAGAAACGTAATGTGTCGTTACTTTCTATGAGTATGGTGACATTCACTGACAAGCTTGGTTATACGCAGTATTGTAGCCACTGTGTCGACTCGGTTCTCTGCGTTCAATTTGAAATGTCACGTTATTGGAACAGAGTATCTTCATTTTATCAATCTGCGCACGTTATAGGAATCAATTGACGGAAACTTATGGTACGCATATGCGTTGGGTTGAGATCAAGCATTGTTTTGGCGAATAGCGTCTGTTTACCTGCACATCATCAAAATGTTGTTTTCATGTACATAGGACCATAGGTTTTGTAGTAGTCAAGTTAAAATAGCCAATTATAGACGCATCTTATCCTCATATAGAATTATTCAGGCTAAAAACTAAACCAACCCTCTCCGCAACACATTAAAAATTAGCCATCTAATTAGTGTTGACAGTTCAAGTCTTCTCATTAAAGTTACTTGTCCATTAAGCCTAAAGATGTACTAAATCTTTTACACTTTTAGAGTAACAAGCCTGTTTTCTTTGCCCATAGATGGCTTTGGAAAACCGGACCCGCATACAACAGAATGACCTTCTTCTCCATGAAGCTGTAATCAAGAACGAACCAGCGGCTGTGCGTGAAGCGCTGGAGCGCCCCACCGATGTCAACTGCAGAAACAATGTGAGTCGCTGTCCTCATGAAGTATGTTAGCCTAGTACTTTGAACTTCATAACCTTTATAACCTTTTTACTATTTTTATTAAAGAGAATTTTTGGTCGTTTTTTTAACGTCCTGCTTGCCGTTGAAAACAATAATTAATTAATGCTAGTTAAAAGAGTTGTCTATTATAACTTCCAACCATTCACTATTCTATAGAAACTTCTTACACTTTAGGCGCAACTTAGCTCACAAATGTCAAACCTACCTAATGTCACAAAATAGTAAGTATACAGAAGGGCCACTCCCGCCGTTTAGAAAATTGACAGCTAAACTTGACAGATTCACTAGGGTAGCTACTATATTGATTCCGAATTAAAAAAAAGAGTAGGTTGCCCAAGTTACAATCATAAATACATAGATTCGTCTAAACATACATCATATCATGCTTACATGCCTTAGAGGGTAGACAGGGCATCAAATATCCATTTAATATCACGAAACATTTAATATTACGCCACATACGATGAATATTGGAGAGTAAAAAGACGTAGTAATAGTGTAATAATGATCCCACTTAAAAAAATAAATTGTAAAAAGCTCCAAGCTCGACAATAGTTATTTATGCTACAAGTGCGGAAGGTAGGTGATTTCCGATGAGTGGCATTTTTATTCACGAGCGAGCGAAGCGAGTGAGTGGATAAATCGACACGAGTCGGAAATCATCTTACGTACGTGTATCATACAACATTTTACTATGCATTGTGCGAGGAAATAAATAAATTAATAAAATTAAATTAATAAAATGGCGGGCTTATTCAAGCGCGTTCAGCATATCCACAGATTAACTAATAGTTCCTCGGGCATATCTACTGCGCATGTGCGAATAGCTGTCACATCGTAACGCAATAAGGCACGAGCAAAATATACGTTCTGCCAAACATATTTAATGAATATTTAAAATTAATTTATAGATTGTAATCTAAATCTAGAGTAATTAAAAACGCCTAAAATAAAGTATTAGTTTTATTTTACCCTTTATATGAATGATAATCTGTACATAACTAATTTTCAAAACTTTTCTCAAATAATAAAAACTCTATGCGTCGGGCTGACGTTGGAGTTATAAATTAAAAAAGTACAGGAAAGTAAAAAGCACTAGTGAAAAAAAGTGACACTTTCCGCACAGTTTGGCTGCTTGGAAAACCGCTCTTTTCGAGGACATGCATTGTAAAAATATAAATGTGAAAAAACACGTACCTAATAAAATCAAAAAACCAAAGATGATCTTAAACAAGAAGAAAATTATGCTGTGCAGTCGGAGGAAACATATTTGTAAGCTGTATGACTTGAACCTTATTTTTATGACAAGTTCCCAATTTCATCTATGGGATTAAAATAATTTATTATAATCCTAGATAATGAATTTCTAATTTGTCATCTTGAAAGATTAATGACATTTATAACTTAAAAATAATTGAAAGAAAGAATTAAAAACAAAAAAGTAAATTCGGTCTGTAACAAATAATAAAGGTAACCTATCCAATGCAACAAACCTCGTTACAGTACTTAATGTATGAATGACGTGACAAACGCCTGCACAAAGCAATCATGACAGCCGCGACTGAGCTCGGTCCAATATTGCCCAATATTCCCTGTAAAACCGAAATGTCAAAGTGAGAGTGGCCCCTCTGTCTGCGGCGCGCCGCCGCTTCCGTACTTTGTGCCAATAGCTTGTCTGAAGAGTACAGGTTGGAATGCGGGGTGAGACAGGGTGGAATGACCATGCCAGCGCCGCAACCTGTACATAAACCAGCTGATTGTCGGGCTCAGTAGCACACAGGTTGGCTGTTCCATTGACGGTGTCTGTGTCAATAGCATTAGTTATGCGGACGACATGGTGCTACTGAGTCCATCAATTAGCGCACTCAGGCAGTTGTTGGCGGTATGCGAAGCGTATGCAGAGGCGCATGGTCTTTTGTATAATGTGCAAAAAAGCAAACTTCTTGTATTTTGGGTAAACCATTAAAAAACAGCACATGTACCACCTTATTAAGTGATGTGGCCCTTGAAAGAGTGCCAGATTTTAAATACCTAAGGCTCATAGTAACTGAGGATTTGCAAGATGATGCCGATACGGAAAGAGAACGGAGGGCGTTGGCTGTGTCTGCAACATGTTGACCCACAGGTTTGCGCGTAGTAGGTACACCAGAAGTGAAATCAATTATTTTTAAGGCCTTCCGCCAATCGGTGTACACGTGCACTCTGTGGGTTCAATATACGCAAAGGGCATACAATGTCCTCAGAGTTCAGTACAATAACGCGTTCAGGATGTTGATGGGGCTCCCACGTTACTGCAGCGCGACAGGGATGTTTGCCGAAACACGTGTGAATGGTAACAACACCATCCTACGAAAAAGGATGGCGTCCATGTTGCGCAGAGTGCGTGGGAGCGCCAACAGCATTCTGAAGGTCATCCGTGATAAGCCGTGTTGAGCCATCATGGCGCACATGGTGAGCGCAACAGATATAAATGAACTAACTGTTTTCTCACTATCATAGCTTATAAGTTGGGTGTACTAACAATATAAACAAGTTTGACACTAACGTAGTTTGTATTGTGTACATACAATATAAACGAAATGTATTTTTTTATCCGCTTTTCCAGCTTTTCCTTTCACGAATCCGGAAGCAAAATACTAACAAAAGGCTTTAATTTTCCTTGCGAAGGTTGCACATCCAAGACGACTTAATCCTGTAGACTCCTTATTCATACATACTTCCTACACAAACTGATTGTTTCTGGCTTTCTGCTTTTGTCAACAGTTTAATCCTTTGTATTTGAGCTTACGACGTTTTGTGACGTTAAGTAATCCCGTTGCCAAAACAAGATCCCATGTTGACATGCAGTAATTGAGATCGAAAACAACAGACTGCCTTGATACTCGAAATTCTCGGATTCATTCCATGTTTTTCATGAAAACAAGTTAATAGCTTTGACGCTTCGCTGAAGCCCGTAATTGTCCGTGGCTGAACATGAGCTTGTCCTATATATGTAGGTAGATACTGCGAGTGATCCCCGAGGAGCATTACTAATAACGCTATCAACTTCTGAAGCCGGAGATTGCAGTGTAACATTATTATTAGAAATCAGATGTTGTTCTGTCGCTACATGAAACCTCTTGGGGATTATGTATGAAGTAGATGGTACTCTGGCTTGTTATACTCCGGTATTACTGTACTTATAGAATACTACGAAATAGTCTACTTTTCTTTGAAAATCTTTAAATGCAAGTATTCCTGTCTTTATTCATTTATTCTTATTAACAGTATGGGAGAGCACCGATACACTGGGCTGCAAGCAGAGGCAATGTGGAGATAATAAACTTACTCATCGAGTCCAAATGCGACATAGAAGCAGCGGATAAGGTAATTTTACTCGTTGATCTCGGTCTCGTACAGTTTGTCCATACAAACTGTACGAGACCGAGATCAACGAGTCCCATGATTCCCTACTTGAAATCGAATGACGAATGAAATCGATTATCTTGAAACATTGTTTCTCGACCGACCATCTATCTGATCGATTTACAGAGTAGAGTAGTTTTAAGGATTTTATTTTAGTACATACGTTTTTCAAGTGGACAAATGGTCAGTCGGGATAATTATGATGTTTCAAGATAATGGACCTTCGTACTGCTGATGATTCGAGCTTATAGTTATTCAAGATTTTGATGCATCGATGTTATGAACTGTCACGCTCATAGTTTATCGATTTTAAGTATCTACTATCGAGTTAACGTTTTCGAGCAAATGTTATTCAATCTTACGTCATTCGATTTCAAGTAGGGAACCCGTTTGTATGACACCGCATCCCCTGTGGTGTTATGCAAGTTGTTATTTTGTTTAGCATTTATTTTACATCATATCTACAATTAATACTTCACATACAAAACATATAACAAGTGTTGTAAAAATGATTTGAGTATCGTTGTTTTTTTTTTTGTTAATTTTTTCCCTACTCGTACGACTTCTACTTTTAGGTTTTTCACGTACCAGGCTACCAGAGCTAGCAGAATATAACTTGAATATTTGTTTTAGTTCGGCATGCGACCGTTGTTGATGGCGGCGTGGCACGGGCACCTCGAAGCCGTGAAAACTCTCGTTGGAGCGGGGGCTTGCCTTGCTGCTACTAACAAAGTATGCTGTCCTTGTACTATTCGATTCTTTTGATTTCTGCATTTGCATACCGCATTCGTTTATTTGTTAAAATGTTTTAGTGAGCATATTTTCTAAATAAAATTAAACTCCTTAATTAATTTTACTATTATACCACGTAGATTATACACTCTCATAAAACTTTTCCCACATGATACACAGAATTGTAACTTACTAACATAGCTTTCATTTTAATTATCAAATAATTATTTTATCAACAAGCTCGTATAGTGTAACCTTATTAATTACCTATTATTAAAATAATAACCCTTGAAAGTTGTAGACAGGCGCCATATTATACCAAGGCATCAAAGGTTACAATAATTATTTTATGCCTTGAGTTCACAGTACTCACGGCAACTCCAAACTAGAAATATCACCTTATTGAGGGAGATCTGAGACAAATTATGATATAAAGTTATTAAATTAAAATCACCGGCACAAAAGAGTTATTAATTTTAGTGGTTAAAACCTCCTCCTCTAAAGTTAATGAATGATTCTCATTAACTTTAGTGGTGGCAAGCAATATTGTAGTTTAATATTTTAACTACAGTAAGGTGGGTGCTGATTCAGAGTCAAGGCAATCTGTTTTTCTATACTTATAATTAAAATCCTAATATAAATAAAACACCAACTGATGTGCCCCAAACCGATTTCATTAGAAAGGGTAATAATGCGGAGATGGTTTTAGACCACTAAAACAAAAAAGCCACAATATTGCTCAATAAACATAATGTATTTCATTTTTAGCGTAGAAGCACACGCTGGGTATCCGCTAGTACTCGTATAAAAAAACAAATGTATCGAGAAAAATCTCCGCGAAACTACTAGGATATTAGAAAATGTAAGAATACTGTAAGATTATTAGTATTTCGCCGAAATCGCGTGAAAATCTGAATAAAGTTTTTGGAAGGAAATTAACTTATTTGAGTGAGTTTTCAGAAATTATACAAATCCAAAATCCGTGTTATTTTCAAGGACTTCAAGATTTTCAAATATTGGAAAACGTTGTCAATTAATCATTGTAGGTTCTCGTAGCAGCAGGTATACTACTGTCCTGTGACGAATAACTAGGTGCACATAAACACAAGCAAGTTTGTTTGCAGAAACAAAATGATTTGCTTCAATGCGCCTGTTCTCGGGGCTCATTGGATGTGGCAGAGTATGCCGTATCTCTGGGGGCTAAGGTCCAGAGTTCGGACGCAGCTGGCGACGCTCCCCTCGCTTTGGCATCCAGAGCCGGACATTCTACATTAGTGGAGTTATTGCTGCAGAAGGGGGCTTATATCGATGCTGTCAATAAGGTAAGTTGGAAGCATTACACTTTGAATCGTCACAGATGTATTACCGATTAATCAAAATTTCAAAATTAAGCGACTCACACAGAAAGCTTTCTGCAAGGTAAAAGCCTCCAGACTCATGTCAAGTTAAGCTGATCTGATCAATGCTAATCACAACAGTTGGGTTTGAAAAGTTTGCTTGTGTTAATTTAAGTTCCAGAAACCGAGTGTCAATTAATACAATCAATGCCTGTTGGTTTCTTCTGAAGCCGTACATTTATATTTATTCCAGGCCCATATTTAACTAATCAGCTTTCATTTACCTTCTATCATAATTCATAGGTTATAGCGAGAATTTTACCATGCTTAAATAGTAGATTATTAACCAAGGGGATAAAGCAGTGTCTTCTGTCGCGGGTGACGATTTGAATCGCGAGTGTAACAAAGGACTCGAGGTTTACTCCCGAGCGTAGCGAGGGTGTTAAAAACTTAAATCACGAGCGAAGCGAGGGATTTAAGACGAGTCCTGAGTGTAGCGAGGGATTTAAGTTCACCCAAGACTAAGACAGCTTTATCACCGAGGAAAGTACTCTACTTTTCGTACCATTTGCGAAAAAAATAACACAATAATAATATGAGATAAGCATTTATTAAAAATAATGACAAATAAAAGTAAAATAAACTTAACGTTTATGTATTTGAACAAAACAAAAACGCGGCAAATTGCTAGACTAATATTTTTTTATCGGAAAAGCCAAGGCATCAAGCTCAGACGGCCTCGTCGGTTTTCGTAATTTTATTTAATAATCATAACTGCATAATAAATGCGTATTCCTTTTTCAAAAAGATGTATAATGCTTTATATACAAACTCAATGGTGTAA
Source organism: Orthosia gothica (assembly GCA_949775005.1). NCBI lineage: Eukaryota > Metazoa > Arthropoda > Insecta > Lepidoptera > Noctuidae > Orthosia > Orthosia gothica. Next base: position 3,734,779 of record OX459038.1, read on the forward strand.
ACACAGATGTAGTTCAGTATAAATTTCGGTAAGTATTCCAAATTTAAATCACATTCTCCCCCTAGAGGATGAATGAAATTCAGTACAATTTTCTTTCCCTGTTTTTAACAGATTAAAAATGACTATTGTTATGTTCGCTTTTTGTGGCATAGAATGTCACTTTTTTGAGCAAGTTTATGCCACAAAAAGCGTACATAACAATAGTCATTTTTAATCTGTTAAAAACAGGGAAAGAAAATTGTACTGAATTTCATTCATCCTCTAGGGGGAGAATGTGGTTTAATTTTGGAATACTTACCGTAATTTATACTGAACTACATCTGTGTTAACACCATTGAGTTTGTATATAAAGCATTATACATCTTTTTGAAAAAGGAATACGCATTTATTATGCAGTTATGATTATTAAATAAAATTACGAAAACCGACGAGGCCGTATGAGCTTGATGCCTTTGGTTTTCCGACAAAAAATATTAGTCTAGGAATTTGCCGCGTTTTTGTTTTCTTCAAATACATAAACGTTAAGTTTATTTTACTTTTAATTGTCATTATTTTTAATAAATGCTTATCTCATATTATTATTGTGTTATTTTTTTCGCAAATGGTACGAAAAGTAGAGTATTTTCCTCGGTGATAAAGCTGTCTTGGTCTTGGGTGAACTTAAATCCCTCGCTACACTCAGGACTCGTCTTAAATCCCTCGCTTTGCTCCTGATTTAAGTTTTTATCACCCTCGCTACGCTCGGGAGTAAACCTCGAGTCCTTCGTTACGCTCGCGATTTAAATCGTCACCCGCGACAGAAGACACTGCTTTATCCCCTTGGTTAATAATCTACTATTATCACATCTATTCAAAAAGAGCTAGTTTATTCCTTGTAAACAGGGACCAAAATAGCTCATTAATCCCTTAGGGACCAAAATTGATTTGAATTTGGAATGTGTATATTGTTAGTAAATGTTCAAATCAGCAAAGAGATGAATCACAAACCATGCAGGAACAATGTATTGAATATATGACTGGTTGAAAAAATGAGAGCGCGACAAATTAAAAAAAAAAGTTGTAATTTCAAATTCAGATTTTAGAATTATTAAAAATGATCGCGTCTTCCTCAAGTGAAAGTATTATAATCAAGTTTCTCAAAAACTACATCCTGACACACCGTTTTCCGAGACTATTTCTAATTCCCAAGCTATAAATAAATCTACAACTGTAACGGATTGTACTAATAAAATTGTTATGATGCACAACCATAATTGTTCAAATATAAACATTAGCCTCTAATTATTTTGTTTTATGTCTTATGGTTCTTAATTATATTTAACTAAACGTAAGCGTAAAACGCAACTTACTTTATTTACGTAACTAAAGTAAGTTGCTTACTTATTTTCTCATAGAGGGTGATAAAAAGTAGAGCGTCCTCGGGAGCAACACTATTTTAAGCTCGAGTGAGGTACTTTGAATCCTTCGCAGCACTCATTCTACTTTAGAACCCCTCTACTCTAGAATCCTACGCTCCGCTCTGGATTAAAAAAAAACACCACCCTCGCCTTTAAAATAGTTATTTGCTCCCTAGGTAAACAAATCTCGCATCTGGGTTTAGGGATTTAAAATATCTCGTGGAACTAATGAAGTCATATTCAACATTTATTCAACGAAATACAAATGTGTTTAGGTAGGTAAATGTTTATTACTGGGAAGGAATATTAATATCGAATTACAGTTAAATACTTTGACCTAATTAGCTTTAACCAGAGCCCCAGAGGCAATGAAGAGTTTCAATTCGTTTTGTGCAATCAAGTTTGAATACAAAAGGTAAAACGTATAAAAAACAATCTTGTTTTAGATAATTTTGTTCCAAACGAATAAATTAACAAGTCATTCGCAGACCTTTTTGGTGTTATCTTATTTAACGACAAAAAATAAACCTAACGTTTTTATGCAATTAATTTGAGTTTGTGTATCAAGTTATTTAGTTTTGGTTTAGCTTCAGGTTTTATTTGAACAGTTCATTGTTGCTCTTCGTCGCCCTTGACTCCTAGTCTAATTAGTTTTGACCATTGAATTCTACTTCAAGCGATAATTTAGTGGAAGATCTTGTTTTATATTGAGTTCCTCGTCAGGGAATCTACAGCCTTTATTGTAGCTACTAAATGTTTTCGTATACAAAACAAATAAAACAAAGTTTGGTAGTAAACTGTTTTATTAAAGCTACATAGGCAGTAAGGCAACTAATTACACAAGTGTTTTTTTACCGTAGGCACTTAAACTGTCTAAGTTAATGTACTTATTTCAGGGCTTGAATAGGAAGGACCTACCTGGTTTTAATACTCAGCAAATAATAATAACATCAAACCTGTAGAATTCCTCTAAGGCAGAGTTGCACGTACGTATAGCACATCCAAATTTCGCCAGATATGTTTAAATTCCATGTACGAGGAGGGATCAAAAACTAGTGAGAATGAGATAGAATATAATGACTATTGATAACTTAATAATTTATTTTTCTACATAGTTTCCGAGTCTCTCTACACACCGAGTCCAGCGCTTTTCCAAGGCCTCCCTTTCACAAAAGAAGTTTTGTCTTGGTCTTGCAAAAAGCTCTCCACGGCATCCATCACCTCGTTATCGTCTTCGTACCTGTTTCCCTTTAAGTATTTTTTCAATTGGGGGAACAGATAAAAATCGCTAGCCGCCCGATCTGGTGAATAAGGGTGGTGGTCAACCAATTCGAAGCCAGCTTGCTGAATGGCAGCCATTGCAACTGCCGACCTGTGCGCGGGTGCGTTGTCGTGATGAAACAGCACGCCCCTTCGAAGTTTCCCTCTCCTTTTCTCTTTGATGGCATTCCTCGACTTGGGAATTAAAGCTGCATAATATTGGCCTGTAATAGTGGTTCCACGCTCCAGGTAATCAATCAACAATATCTCTTCTGAGTTCCAAAATATTGAGGCCATAACCTTGCCAGCCGATGCCACGACACGAAACTTCTTCGGGGTCGGTGATGATGGCCGTTTCCATTGCGAAGATTGCTGTTTTGTCTCGGGATCAAAATGATGAACCCATGTTTTGTCCATTGTTACGAAACGAGACAAAAAGTTTTCAGAATCTTCTTAAAACTTGGCCAACAATATCTTCGAAATGTCAAGTCGATTTTGTTTCTAACTGTCGGTTAACATTCTAAGCAGCTATCTTGTGGAGACTTTTCTCATATTCAAAGATTGTTTCAATATGGATTGAATACCTACTTCCATATGAAATGCCCGTTTCTTGAATTAAGTATCGGATGGTAATTCTTCGATCGCTCAATACAATTTTCTCGACTTTCGCAACATTTTCTGGGGTGACTGACGTCGATGGACGGTCGCAACGATGTTCGTCTTCCGTGCTCGTTCTCCCTACTCGAAATTGAGAAGCCCACCTTGCGACAGTGGAATACGGCGGAGCAGACTCTCCTAATGTTGCCTCGAAATCGAAATGAATCTCTTGCGTCGTTAACTTTTTTAAACAGAGGTATTTAAAAACGGCTCGCACTTCGTTTTTCTCCATTTTCGAGAACACGTTCGTACACGAAGCAAACAAATGTAACTACATTCAAAGTATACTACATACAAACAAGTGACTACATTCAGAAAAAAACAAAAGAGAATCGGAGTTTTTTTTTATTAATATTACAAATATGTATCTGAGCTATGCCTGCCAGTATTTTTTTTCTTACCAAGGAGTATGTCGTTCTCACTACTTTTGATCCCTCCTAGTACTAGGGAGCAAAGCCTTTTGCCATCAACCGGGCATAAATCCAGTTGTTGCTAAGAAATACCAGAGGGTAAAACCCAACATCACTTTGCCTGAGCCGGGAATCGAACCTAGGACCTCTTGCTTAGCCGTAGTACTTGTGACCACTAGAGCAACAATCAACAAAAACAATTCATTGTCTCCTGCTTCTACAAACACTCAGTTGTAGAATCTCCATGAGTTAAGTTCATTTCAATTATTGAAAATCCAATGAAACAGGAGGTATTATACAAAAGCAATCCAATCTACAAGAGTAGGTAGAGAGTACCAGGTTAGCATAAAGCTTAACAATGCATCAGTCAGATTAATTCCGCTTTACCAACGGGCGGGCAAAGATTACCGGGAGTCGGGAATTAACATTCTTCGGTCGAGCATAAGGTACGCAGAATTAAATTATAAGGCCATTACAGATTCCGACTAAGAACATAAATTCACATAATTGAAGTTTCCTAACTCAAAGCTTGGGTAATCGTCTGTTATTCATTGCCAATTTGGGATAGATAGAAATAGAAATTAATATAGTTCATAGAGGCGACCTATACAGTTCTGTTCAATTCTTTGTTTTAAAACGAAAACATTACGTTTCAGAACAGCATAGTAATTGAAAAAAGATCTGAATTTTCGCGAAAAATTCACCTTCATTCGCCTAACTCCTGTTTCCCAATTCATCTCGTCCAATTAGGTACATAGCAGTGTTCAATCAAAAATATCAAACACCGGACGGTTCCGCACGTGTATCGATTTAATTTGACGAGAAGCGCACCGGCACATTTTTAGGCTTATTTTTTGTTTTTGTTTGACCCTGTTATAATTTGGGAACGCATTCGGCTGACATGTAAAACTTTGAGAGGCCTAAAAATAAGTTCGGGGTTATATTGCTTTTTTAAGATTGTTGATTCTTAACCAACTATAAAGATTGCCAACAAGGTCTACCGAAAACCGGAGAGAGATTTATTTTAGTTTAGGCTTACGATAAAACCTGTCAAATAGCTAATGTAACATTGGTTTAGATTATAACCTAGTTCGGCAGTTGGTATTTAAAAAACTTTCTTTGAAAAATGTAAGGTCGTTAAAATAATGTTACTTAGTTTGAATGAGTTTTTAAGATAAGATTTCAAACCAAAACCTAAATTGATTGATACAGAAAATTGACTGGCAGTGGTAGTTTGGATCAATCTTAAAAAATGCTTTCAGCTATATTCTCTCTCTCTTTCCATAACTTCAAGTTTAAACTATCAAGTGGCATCCCAAAACCCCACCTGTGTATTAACAAGAATTATTGGATCAAAAATCAATGTGTCCGTCAAAATTAGGGTTGAGGGCATCCTTGCACACAACAGTAGATGCGTGCGTGTCCAACCTTTTCTCAACTATACGAGTATCGGAGTTTTAAACGGATGCATGAAGTTATTATTAGAACTATTTATCTGACCACCACAGGCCAAATGGGTAACACGGTATCCACTCCAGTTCTTGGATTGCAAGATACATCCCAAGAGCAACATTGCAGAACACTGTACTAGGATAAAATAAAGACGAAGGAGAGAAAATGTAATAAAGTCTAATATTTGTTTGCAGTCAACAAGAATCTAGTCCATAATATACAGTTTAACTCAGAATGAAGTGGACTTGGATAAAATATAGTTATATTTATTACAGCAGCGCAATTCCCCGCGAGGCAAATTGAATCATAGCATCTAGTCCGGCCGTGATTTGCGGTATCACAATAAAATGTAAGACATATAATGGATTTAAAAATATCCGAGTTTTTATCTAAATGACATTTTAATTGTACGATATCGAAAAGGTTTTGTGATTTAATTGTAGTTGTTTGAATTTATTTGAAATTGATTGAATCAATAAAACGACTAATGTCGAGGTTCAATCATTCTGTGATTTTAAATATTCTCCTTGATCGTAATGTAGTCCTAGTACCTACTTGATGAATGGAAATAACATGAGAATTTTTGCTATGAAGCTTCATCGTGTCGCTCGCTGGCACACGTCAGAACTTAAACGTAACTCCAAACCTCGCAAGGTCTCCGTCAATGCTACCTTGACGGAACAGCAGTAAGGTGTGGATGTGGAGCCGAGTCACAAACCATACTCCACCTTCTTTCCTGCCCTCAGTACCCCAAAAACACATACATCACTACAATAAGTTCCATTCGATTTTTATTATCTCACAGAAATTAATTTCAGTTTAACGGTGGACTAACTGATCAATATAATATTGCAAAGTAGATATGTACCTAATTACAATTAGTAAGTATTTAGGGAATAACATATACAAAACAATGTAAATGAAGAATTTTATATTTCCCAAGCAATGCTTTCCCGTGTTTTAAGTTTGCAACTTTTTTTTTTTTTTTTTTTTTAATACATTGCCCCACACTAGGAATTTCTTCCTGTATCGTGGGTGCGTTTACAAACATATAAACTCACATACACAACACCCAGAGCCGGAACAACTATCTGTAGATCATACAAATATTTGTTCCGTGCGGGAATCGAACCCGCGCCACGCAGCGCAGCAGTCAATCGCTCAACCACTGCGCCAACCGTGCGCCCAACTTGCAATGAACAAACACGGGAAAGTCGTAAACCTACCTTTTTCGTTCGTACTGCAATTTAACATCTAAAACCAGCTTTTATTTAGTTTCTTTTTGTTGAGAGGACGTCAAAAGCGTTGCAGTTTCGTTTTACCTTTTTCATGAAATGTTTTCCAGTTTATAATAAAACATAGGACTGTGATATAACTTCGGCAGAACTGGAGCTACTATTCTGATAAAAGTATTTCTGAAAACCATGTTTTCCTAGTCAGAATAATTTCGTAGAAACGAAAATACAGTGCTACTGCACACCTATAAGATTTCAAAACCAATTAAATATTAATATAATAAACGGTTTAAAAAATCTTCCTAGGCTTTATACACTAAATTCTGTCACCAAATCAGAGTCCTCACGCTCCGTCAACTAGTCAAATCACTCCTTCCGTTTGAGTGGACCTAGATAATTACATCCAGAGCTGATCCGTTTAGCGCTTATCTCATTACCGGACTGGTAACAGCCCATGTATACGTCCTATTGCTAATCTCTATGCAGTGCTGCACGCCTAGTAATTTACAGTTACAAGTTATATTTTATGACACTTAACTGATATTCGCAATATTATGTAGAATTTAAAACGGAACCTATCGAAATAAGCAGAAAAAGCGGTAGAACAGATTTATGGTCCAAGATCCCAGACCCCCAGACGTGTTTCGACTGTGAAGTTTCTACACAAAACGTGTTGAGTCTTGGATTTTGCTCTATTACCCCCGATATGTCTGATTAAAGAATTTGATGTTTATTTTTTTGTCGAATTTGTTGAATTCATCAAACTCTACTCAAGTCTTAAAACCTGTCCAAATTTGGATTTTTTTGGATTTTTTAATTAAAGTCCGGTTTGACCGGTTCTTAATCCCAAATACTCAAACAAACCTTCTTTATTTCAATAAGGCCATTATGTGGGGGCGCCACTTTTGAACGGCAAAATTTTTTATTTTAAATTAATTATAATTGATGCTACCGTCCATTCGGAAAAGTAGCTTGTTATTTTTATTTTTTATTTCGAATAGGCTCGCACTTGACCACTATCTCACCTGATGGTAAGCGATGATGTGGTGGACGGTGAAGCACGCTTGCCTAGAAGAAACCTATTCACTCTTGACTTAAAGACCCCTAGATTGTTGTTATCGGGAAACACAGACTCTGGCAGGGAATTCCACTCCTTAGCTGTACGCATAATAAAAGTATTCTCAAAACGTTTAGTGCGTATGGGTGTGATGTCCACCATATACCGATGGCGCATCGCCGTACGTCTGGTAGTCTGATGATGAAACGGGCTAGGCGCAATTAGATTATGCAATTTCATCGCACACTCCTCGAAATGTAACCGATAAAAATGTAACCGACAAGCTGGCAACTCGGCGACGATGTTCAAGGCCATGGAGCTTTCACTTAACTAGTGCCTCATCGCCGATGAGCTTCTTGGCTCGCTTTTCGATCGACTCTAGTGCATCAAGCTGGCATTTGGCACATCCGTCCCAGAGATGAGAACAGTGCTCCATGCATGATCGAACTTGCGCTTGATACAAGCTGAGCAGCTGGTCTGGAGAAGAACGGTCAAGAAACTCCATCATCATATCAGCCGAAAGACGTCCACTGCTGGACATAGGCCGCCCCCAAGCGTCGCCACATTGACCGGTCCCGTGCGTCTCGCATCCAGCGGATCCCCGCAACCTTCACCAGGTCATCGGTCCACCTGGTGGGAGGCCTTCCAACGCAACGTCTTCCGGTTCGCGGTCGCCACTCCAAAACCTTTCTGCCCCATCGGCTATCCGTTCTGCGAGCATTGTGCCCTGCCCACTGCCACTTAAGTTTGGTAATTCTTCGAGCTATGTCGGTAACATTGGTTCTCTTACGGATCTCTACATTTCTGATTCGATCACGCAAGGAAACGCCGAGCATAGCCCTCTCCATTGCCCTTTGAGTGACTGTAAGCTTTCTGATGACTCCATAAACCACTCAAATCATAAACCGGACTTTATAGCTACATCTGAGAAACATTTATTGAAAATACCTTTCTGGTATGGAACACGCCTACCAGTTCCCAGAATAAGAAATTAACGGTATTTTACTCCAGGACACGCGTATCGTTAGGAGGTTCCTCTCTCAGGAGCCCTAACCACCGGTAGCTTGGACCCTGTTCCCGATACCAGTGGGCTACTATTTTTTTTTTTTTTAAATTGTAAGAATTTAATACACCAGAAAAATGCATAGTCATTATACTAAGCGATAAAAGGTTACTGGAAGAACACGGATAAAGTTTTTCCTCCTGCGCTGACCGTCGGCGCTGACGGACGTCGCGAGATCGTCATTGGTCAGGTCTGACGGCCACTCGTCAGCGCTGAGCCGACTGACTCGGCCAATGGCGAGCATGCGGCGACCGTCAGGGCCGACGGAAGCCTAAGTCCTTCTCTTTTACTTCTAATGGACAACTTCTAGAGCCAGATAAGCAGATTAATGACGCTGGCGCTGGTTCAACTTAAGAACTTCGAGTAGGAACGAGCTTCGAACCTAATTAAAAAGATTGAATAGCACCGTTAAGTCGTTGGTCCCGGCTGACATTTGAAGATACACAATAGCCGTCGTTATAGGTAGTCAGAAGCCCAGTGCTGCCAACTTAGCAATTTCAGCGCCAGATCTAGCGCTTTTTTTGTTCAATGGCGCGTTCTAGCGCCTAGCGCTAAATCTAGCGCTTTTTGAAACTTAAAAAAAATGTAACTGCGCAAACTATCAACTTCCCAACGACGTGTTAAGGAAAATTTCATCCCCAGATAAATATAAATTTAAGTTCAAAACTGATCAAGACCAACCTTATTTCGGCGACAGAAGTAACTGTAGTAGAATCAGACGATGATGAATCAATGTAATCCCTTTATTTTATAATTTAATTACATTAACACGTTACTAAATTATTTTATTATTACACAAATACTATAATGTATGTAACTCTTTTATATGACATGAATAAAAATAAATAAAAAATGCGTTTATAAATTTTTAGTCTCCAATTATTGGGCGTTTTGTTTGAATTTGACGCCGAATTTGACCGATTTTGGAGCGATTTTTTGAAAGCGACCATTTAGCGCGTCTAGCCCTTTTTAAAGAGCTATAGCTAGGCAAATTTATTTAAAATGATTCTTTCCAACAAAATACGTGTTGTGGAACGGTCTGAAAATACGAACTACAAGCCCAAATATTCGAAGCAAAATAGTAAAAAAAAACTCTCATTGATACAGTATCCTTTAATCACCGCGTGGCGGCCATTGTGGAATGAAAAGAAAATACAAAACCACTGAACTGTGATACGCTCTCAATGAACGTTTTGTTGCAAACTGAATAGATTGCCAACCTGAGCTGTTTATTAATAAAGATGGAATCGATGTTGACCGTATTTACCCGACAGAAACGGAAATATATTTATCATTGTATTTTATAAAAGCCTGAAAATTGGGCCTTTTGTATGTCTATTTTTATGAAGCTGCCAATCAGAGGTGCTTCAAGTCTTGTATAGAGGTGGATGCCGACTAAAAGTTTTAGTTTAGAACTATAAGAGGCAGAAGTAGGGCACTTTATTTACATAGATAAAAATATATACAGTGTATAAAATACTTAAATCGCTAAGACTACAAACATATACACTTAAAACAAAAACTACTAACTAATCCTAAGAATATACTTTTTTAAAATATGGCGTCGAAAACTCCTCCACATCGCTGTCCACTGGTAATGAGCCCAAAAGACTGGCACCATTGCCACGTTGTATGGTAATAATTATCCTCTGACCAAGATTAAAGCCAGCCCTTGGGTCACACGAAGTGTCAACTAGGCGTCTGGAAAGATCTTTAGACGAAGCGTGAGTACTCGGACCCCATGGACCAAGAATTTCAACCCCAAACGGCTTGAAAATATAACTACCGATGAGATTATTATATTTACACCGCTTGAGGTTCTCTGCAGCCGCAGCGGCAGCACCAGCACAGCATGACGAGCTAGGAAGATGGGATGGCGCAAGAGTATCGACACAAGTAGCGTCCCGCACTAAAGGCCTACCCATCGTCCATGGAATCTAAGACATCCCGTCCGGTCTTTTGCCATCGTCGCGTGCCAGGCCATGGGGTTTTAATACAGCCGGTACGCCAGCGGTAACGAAAGCACGTCGGATGATGTCGTTTATGTTTCCGTGCCACGCTACGCCCGCACTTCGGCTGACCATGTTGACCGAGGCTGTTGACAACTTCGCTACAGTAGCAAATATGAGGAGAACAAAAGGGAACGCCAAGACGTAGAGAAGCAGCGAGAGGGAAAGTAGTGTCGTCAAACAAGGTTCCTATGGTAGAAGTTGGTAGTCCGTTTAGCCAGAGCCCCGGCTCCCACTCACCCACAGCCAGAAGGCGCACACGCTCACAGAAGTGGCAATTTGGTGCTCCTGAACTACTCTGCAGAGCGGCTCATCCCACTGCCTCTGGGATGATGGGCAAAATTAAAATTAAAATCAATTAAATTAAGTATTTTTTTTTACAATACTTATACTTATCTTGGATTTAAATTATTTTGTTTCATGCGGATGTAGGGCTCAACCGCGATATTTTCGCGTTCAGAACCAATCTCATCCTCTCCGCCTCTACTCTCTAGTCTAGTATAGGACATAATATGCCTTCTTCAGCTTTTCTTTTGAGATGATTTCTTAACTCCCGTTCCCGAAGCTGTGATCTTTGTTGTAATCAAAACTGCTGTTTATAAACGGGTTAATCATTTAAAATAGTTTTAGTCCTATTAAAACTTTTATAAACTAGCTTTATTTGCTTACCGTGCATTGTCATCAAGACGAAAGGTTTATGCAAAATTTCATCATAACTGCTTTAAAATTCAGTTGCAAGATTTGATCCGCATACATACATTGCAAGTTAATAATAATAAAAACCGGCCAAGTGCGAGTCTGACTCGCGCACAGAGGGTTCCAGGGTTCCGTATAAATAGCTATATTCACCAAAATAAATAGTTAACATTACTAACGTTCATAAACAATGAAAACAACGGACATTGCTGTAACGAAGGGACAAAATTAACTTTGCCGTTCAAAAACTGTAGTCCCCATACATCAATATATTTTTTTTTAGTTTTCCAAGTAGGTGTCTACATTTTCTCCGCCTCCTGCGGTGCCTAATGCAGACCACACTGCCAACGACGATGCTTCGAAGGTGACCGAGGTAGAGCTGAGAGTGGCGGTACGAAGGCTGAATGCCAAAAATACCGCCCCAGGACCAGACGGCTTACCTGGAAAAGCCATGCCATGGTACGGGGCGAGAGGGCATGGGAAGCTCTCACCTCCTTCTGCGAAGTAGTAATGCTCGTGAAGGTGGATGCAGAACGCGTGAGGGAGACGCAACGGAGACGCCTTGACGCCCCAAGCCACCGCAGGAGACGCCCTGGGTGTCGGGCGTTGCTAGCCAGTATCCCGGCCACCGTAGGCGCGGGCTTGCGGACGGCGAGTAATGGGTAGCTCGCCTTCCGATAAGGACCAGGCCCGAGTCGACGGCGCGTAGTGTTCCACGCGCGCTTCAAAGAGATGTCAGCAATAACTAACGGGGTCCGCTAAGGCCGATGCCTGTCTGGGTCGCGGATAAATTTTAAAATGGTTTACCGCGGCCCTGGCACAAGCAACTGTAGGAACACGGGTGGATTTTGGTCAGTAAAAGTCTAACACACCCTCTTGCTTCACCCAGAGCGGGAGAAGTCCTTGGATGATTTCCAAACCAAAAAAAAAGAAACAAGTACCTACATTTTATAAGTTGGTAGACTATTACTCGTAAACTTGTAAATCCTACTTAGCTGTCTGTCTGTGTGTGTGTATTCCTTTTAATTTCGTTAAATATACTACTGCCGTGATTTTTTACACATATCTAAAAGCAACCATTTAGCTGCCAGGGGGGAGGGACACACACTTGACTCTAACAAAAATTTGCCATTTAAAGTTTAATTTTACGCAAACGGATCCTTGAATCGAAAAATGGTTTTTCACAGACCCGTAATCTTTTTGAATGGCCTGTCCATTGATACCCCACACCATGGGACAGACGACAACAAAAAAACATCGCTACAATTCGTGTACGGGAGGCGGCCTAAAATAGTAGATTGTTTATCTAGGGAGCAAACAAATATTTTTTCACTTAGGTTTTTTTTAGTGTTTCTTTTAATCCAGAGCTCGAGTGACGTACTTTAAATCCTTCGCTGCGAGGGATTCAAAGTACGTCACTCGAGCTTAAAATAGTGTTGCTCCCGAGGTGGACACTCTACTTTTTATCACCCTCTATTAGAGCATAAGTAAGTGCAATTTATGAACAAGAATGTTACGTTTATAATATATTATTTGGGTACATACAATTAGGAATCATAAGACATAACATAGAAATAATTAGAGGCTAATCTTTATATTTGAACAATTATGGTTGAATTGAACCGTTACAGTTGTAGATATTTTTTTTATTTAGCACTCGGTTTTCCAGCCAGTCACTTGTTTAATACAATGTTCCCGTGCGGTCCGAAATATAATTACAATCGCTTATTAGACATTCACCTCATACATTCGTCGTAATCGATTTCAGGGACATAATCCTATTTTGGACCGTATGGTTTGTGATTCATCTCTTTGCTGAATGGAACACTTACTAACAATATCTTCATTCGAAAGTCACTTTTAGTTCCTAGGGATTAATGAGCTATTTTAGTCCCTGTTTACGAAGAATAAACTAGCTCTTTATTCATAAATGTGATAAAAAAAAGATATATTTTCATGGTTTTATCTTACCACTTTGTCGGCATGATTAATATGTATATCCATGCCAAATTGTAGCTTTGTAGTACTGAGAGTCTCTGAGCTAAGGTAAAAACCGTCATCTCCAATAAACCTACACATAACACAGCGCCATCTGTTAAAGATAAATATATCTAAGAATTTGATTTTGATTAGCCTTAACTAATCCAACCTTGATTAGGACTAATTAAAATCCAATATACCAGGCAAACATGTTAAGGCAGCATTAGAGAAAAATCAAAGCGCGAACTCAAACAACGGCGCCGAAAATCAACGCGAAATCGGCACCGCGCAGAAACAGACAGAACTCCAATAAGCCATGTCACCCGAGTACCAGCAATTACGCTCGGCTGTCCACCCACTCGACGTTTTGATGCACTAGAGACAGCCACTCGACAGGACAAACAAATACACAGCACCATGACACACGACGCGAACATGAAATTTTATCTTGCGTAGATATATAATAATTTGAATATGAATCGATTTAAACATGAAAAGGTAATTATGATAAGTTATCTAGCTTGGTCATATGAATCATTAAAATAATGTGACATATTGTGACGATAGTCTAACGTGCGATAAGTACCTACCTATGTAAAACAAAATTCCAAAGTTAATAAGATAAACACGTAGGTAAAAACCCTGGATCCTATTTAATATCCTGTCAATTTAAAAAAGGTTCATGTCATAAGAACATCCTCGTCTATTTTAGAACCATCCCATCCAATATATTTTAGGCTTCCAAATAAGAATCGTTAATATTATTCGTCAAACTGTAATCTGATAATGTCATAAAGCCAATACAAATTTAAGTCATTCTTCCATTTTAAATAATTGGATCGAGTTTTCTCAAAAGGTCAAATGGAAAAACGGAGTTTATTGAATTACTTGCCCATTTCAAAAGTTATCGTTTAAGTCAGGTTTACAAACATACTTTTGTCTCCTTTACATTTGCCCAATGACGTTTGAGCTAAGTGGATAAATAATAGTTTACCAATCTTCATCAGCAATTTCTTTTATGTCGGAATTTCATCCGAACTCACAAGTAGGTAAAATGAACTTTAAAATTTTGTAAATACATATTGAATCTACTTAAAAGAAATCTTTATAGTCCTCGGCGAAAAGTTAATCCCTACCTATTAGTTTGCAAAACAATGCATAATTTGGCTAGCAAAGTTCACAAACTTATACGTTTAATCTGAAAACTCAATCTCAGGGAACTGGACAAGTGAGATTATTCTGTACAATCATTATTGTAGTGAAATACACACATTCACTAGAAATTACAGTGACACTAAACAACTATGGACAGAATTATGAATTAAATGTCCAGTCAGTGAAAATGGGGTTACATTTCTACGTATTCCGTTAGTTAATTCCAGTGGACACTGGAAGTCTAGAAAATAGAACTTGTTACGAAAAATATGAAGAGGATTTCATGTTTTAGTGAGGCCTGGAAGAGTTTCTTTGTCAGTCTTATTAAATTAATTCTTAGGTCTATGATAAAGCTCATGAATTATTTCATTACTATTCTCAAAATGCATGATACGTTTTCTTTTAACAGGTGGGTCGCACGGCTCTACACGTGGCCTGCGAAGGTGGTCACTCCTCGACTGCTGCATTCCTAATAACCAAAGGCGCTTCCAAGGAGGCACGAGACAACTCAGGACGAACTCCACTACACCTTGCGGCAGTGCATCGACACACTGAACTAGTGAGAGTCCTCCTTGACGCCGAATGTCACGTGGACGCTGTAGACAACGTAAGTTCATGCTGCCTTAGTACTTCAATCCTACGTTTTTGCGTGTTCGTGTGGACAAAAAAACACACGAGACATTTTAGTGACGTACCTACTTGTACCCATAATGTATTTGTTTTCCCCGTTAAAATAACTTTGGTACAAAAGTTGTTTTGGAACCTTGACAACAAAACCCAAATCACTCGAACTTGTCGTTCACCCAAAGCTCACAATTATAGACAGACATAAATAAAAGAAAACATTGTGAACTCATTACCTGCTGGTCGGCAGCGCAAAAAACTAAAATAACCATAAAATAACAATGTTTTGTGTTATTTGCGAGACAAGTGGCCCTTGAAATATCGACCCTTATTTGTGTGTAAATAAAGTGCAGTTTTTATTGTCAATTGATTTTCAGAACGGTGTGACTGCATTGCAAATGGCGTGTGCTCAAGGTTGTCGTGGAATTGTGGAACATCTGCTTGAATTTGGCGCCAATGTCCATATGCAAAACAATGTGAGTCGATGTTATTGTTGAAATTGTTTTTTTTTTTCCAGAAAAGTAATAAACATCGTTTTGCGCTTTTTTCGTTTGGTTTTGCAAGAGAGACGAGAAAATGTACCAGGCAATCATGAGTCTCTGAAGTTCGTATTTAAAGAAGTTAGGAATGGAAGAAGTAATGCGGGAGGAAAAATACGAATAGAACTAAAATCGATTTGTACTAAAAATAAATAAATTTAATTTGGGAATAAAAACATTGATCTACCAAAATCTCACAGAATCTATTTTACTTTCTATCAACACAGGTGGGATCCTCAGCATTGCATGCAGCTTGCGCAGCCGATGCTACTGATATCGTCGAACTACTGCTGGCGCATGGGGCAGACCCTGCACTTACTGATCAGGTAATAAAAGAACCTACTTTCCTTCATCAAAACATTATTTCAGAATTTAGAAGAAAATCCAAAAATTATAAAAAGAGTTTTTCTCAGGGGACACCCGGGTTTGAACCGGGGACCTCTCGATCTGCAGTCGAATGCTCTACCACTGAGCTATATCCCCACGTGATAGCTCTTACAAAACAAAGGATTCCACTGTGTTATCTCGTCAAGCTCATGACGTCACACAAATTAACAAATTCTAGAAAGGCTGATAAAGCCATAATGTACGCCCACTGATAACGGCAATTTATCGTTCTTCTAACAATGATGACTCAATAACTACACTGCCTATATGTATATCGACTGTGATTTGATTCGCATTGCTAGCGTGGAATTTGCACGGGCGAACTGCTAATGTCGCGTCGACTGTAAAATTTACGATATGAACCGAGAAGCTACAAATAAGGATGTTTATTCAAATTTAATGCCGTGTTTGGCGTCAGGCACATCGTTATTTGAAATTATGTCAAATTAAAACAGATTTAATTTAATCTTAAAATTGTATGTCCCATCTCTATTCGAGACATGTTGTATGAAATAATTACGTTGTCATTGTCATGGCATTCTTCTTGTTTACAATAAAAAACTTATTAACAAAAAATCAAACCGACTTCCAAAACAAAAGACTATAAAGCGAAAAAAAATCTTTCTTTTCCGAAGTCGGTGTCTTTGGTAACTTTTTTTGCCGTGTTTCGACACCGACTTCGGAAAAGAAAGTTTTTTTTCGCTTTATAGTCTTTTGTTTTGGAAGTCGGTTTGATTTTTTGTTAAAAAGTTTTTTATTTATCTCTTTTTCGTTTTGGTAGGTACCTCCAATTGCCATAAAAATCATATATAGCCAAAGTACATCTCACGACGATTCCAATAAGCCCAAACACGACTTTATTTCGGAGTTCCAATGCTTACCTGCCGGCTTCATCATCAGATCAGTTCAATGGTAATATGTTCATCAGTACTATTTATTTATATGTATTTGCTTCATCATAGTCGTTTAAATATTCGAGTTATCGTAGAAATGTGACAAACTTAGCATGAAGGAGTTCCATTGGCCATCGGTGGTCTTCTTCACCAGTTTTACTTCACCAAGTGATACTTTCTGAGTGCAAATGATTGCATTGTAGATGAAAATGCCAAAATCGCTATATGTATGCCTATAATATTTTAGGAGTTTCGTCGATTTCTCCAAGATCCCATCATCAGATCCTGACCTGATGACTGTGGGACGTTGGTAGGAAGTATACACTTTCAAACAAAAGAAGAATTTTTCAAATCGGTTCAGGCGTCTTTGAGTAATCGGGGAAAATACATTAAAAAAAAAGATTCCGACGAATTGAGAACCTCCTCCTTTTTTTGAAGTCGGTTAAAAATATTGTATTTCTTACCCAGAATAAATTTATATTAAGGCACTTTCGGAATTTATATATTCATATTTGGCTGGTCGATGTACCAGGCAAACAGAAATTGAAACGTATCGCATTTATTTATATTCGATTGCAAACGATCAAGCGGCGGCGGTGATGGAATTTGAATGCGTACGTAAACATTCAGAAGGATTTCAGTCATTATTGATGGCACTCGTTTGGAATAATGAAGTTGTATAATTTCTTTGTTAGGACATATTTTGATTTTTATTCAGCTTTCTGGTCCACGTAACTAGCGCTTGATTCTAAATCACAAGATTAAGATTAGTTGTATGATATCCGTATTTAGCAAAGGCGTTTTTATTTGCCTGATTTAATGAATAAATATATAGATAGAAACCTGAACTTATGGTGAGTTTATTATAATAGATATTGTGCTCAATTGCTGTAATTGCTGCAAGGCGTTCCAGTGCGAAAATAAGCATAAAATGAAATCAATATTATAGACAGAATATACTTCATTTCCATTGTACACCAAAATAGATACTAAATAACTCTACATATGTATAAAAAAAGTATTCGTACAACGTACAATATCTATGTTACATACCAACATACTTTGGAAACGATCTGATATATACTTGAAAAATGAAACAACATTTATGAATATAGGTAGGCAAACAACATTGATATTGTTTCAGCTTTTAACTTTCAAACATCTTAATTTTAGAGAATGGTAATTATTTAGCATACGCATTTTAATTAGGTACTAACAAAATTAAGATGATTTGTTAGTGTTTAGTATACCTAGGCATTTCATCGGTATGTAAGCCCGTCGCTTTACATAACAAAATAATGAACGTCTATTGCCCATGCAAGGGCAAAAACTTATGATATGGGATTATTTTAATTACTACATAATTCCTATAGCCAAGAATACCTAACAAACCAGCTTATTAACATTTGAGGGTAACATAAACCATAAACTACAGCAAATGTCGGGCGTTCGGGACTCGTGTACAGAATCAGGCAGCAGGCTCAGGTTCACTGAATTATTGAAGCGCCTCGACCTCCGCACCGGGTCTGCTCTCTTGGTACATTCACATCTATTGCATAATACAAATTGCAAACTGTACGCCGTGTATGTACTTGTCTGAAATACAAACATTATAGAAATTAAACTTTGTGTTTGGCCTTTATTCAACTTATTACCAATTTGTAAAGTATACACTCATTTCCTATAGATTTCTTAGGTTCAATGTTAGTTTAATTTTTAAACAATAAGAATACCTAAATAAATAATATTCTCTCCATAGGTAAATAGACCCTCCCATTTGCTTCATTTGTTGTTTGTAACACTATATAAAGAAAAAGAATTGGTTTCTTCATGAGATAGTTTCATAACATAGACGGCACCCGTGTTTTCACTAACGATATAAACAACAAATAAACAAAAACGTAAACGTTTCATAAACGTTTAGTATTTCTATCATTTGAATTACAACAATGAACAAATAGATCTATTATTATACCAAAGTTTTCACATTTTCACCTACTCGTGGCTACATATCTCTGCTACTGAATATTTTCCCTGAACTCGTGCTTCTCAACTATTTAGTAGAGCGACATTGCCTCTCTAAAATAAATAAATACTGCTCTTACTTAAGCATAAGTAGTACCTATAGAGAAAATAACGAGGACGGTAAATTGACACATATCAAATTATTTCTAACACTTACTTACGCCGGTTAGGTTGGGTTCTACTCCTAAGTACCTATTTGAGGACCCGAAAAAGTGAAAGCCCAGGAAAACAACATAAGAGATCGTTTGCGAAAAACTCGAAAAAGTTTTTAACGTACTCACTCGTGATAAAGTAAACAATCTCTTATGTCAAAATGTATAGGTACAAAAAAGAGGTTTTTCCATACCGTCCCCACTCCCCAGACGGTGCTTATCCAATTTCAATACAAGTTAATTTTTACGTTGACACGATTGAGCGTGAGTAAAAACTCGCACTAAGGTCTCTGTGTGCTTAATTAAAGTTTTTAACGTACTCACTCGTGATAACGTAAACGATCTCTATGTCAAAATGTGTACAAAAAAAGAGGTTTTTCCATACCGTCCCCACTCCCCAGACGGTGCTTATCCAATTTCAATACAAGTTAATGTTTACGTTGACAAGATTGAGCGTGAGTAAAAACTCTCACTAAGGCCTCTGTTTATACTTTTGAGGTAATCGGTTGGGATTAACCTACGCAGATGAGTTTCCTATCCACTAACCTAATTAATTTTATCAGGCAATAAGTTTGACATTTGCCATCATATGGGGATATAGCTCAGTGGTAGAGCATTCGACTGCAGATCGAGAGGTCCCCGGTTCAAACCCGGGTGTCCCCTGATAACAATTATTTTTATTGTTGTCTGTTCAAAAGCATATTTCTATTGCTTTCAATAGATATAGGCACAGATTTGGAAAGCCCCTATAATTCGTGAAGTAATTTTTATTTTTATTATCGTTTGTAATATAAACAACATTTTTATAAGTTAGGTTATTTTTGCGTCCAAATATAAACCAACAAGCTCTTTTGAACTTTATTCTATGGAACTCGAGCATAAATTAATGTTAGCTGTATTTCTTCAAAACCATAAGTTCCACACAAAATTGTATAATTATTCTATAAGTGGTTGAATAATTTTTGAACTTGAATGATCCTTAATATTATTTCAATTGTTATGTTAAGTTTTGAATCACAAAATAATACAATAACTTGCCGAGAGGGTTGAGTTGTATAAGAGCTCTTGTATTTCTTGCTACCCTGGTACAAAACAAAATTTAACATTGAAATATTATATGATTGTTAACTTTAACAATTTATTATGTAAACAGAAATGCCCAGGAATATAATTGTAATTAGAGACCAATCTGCGAAAAAAAAACTAGTTAAGTAGTTTCACCGGAATTCAGTTCATAATGTTGCCTGAAAAGTAAATAAAAATCACATCACAGCAAAAAAAAATGTTCTGTCAAAGGAACCAAAGATCAGTTTTTTGATAAATCCTCGTTAAGTTTTGATTTTACAGCAATTTGTGCTCAGATCAAGTTTATTCCTTGTTCAATTGCGCACAAAAAATTTCTACATAATATTCACTTATGTCCATTAGGTTCCGAGATAATATGAGCCAAATTTTTTTTTTTTTTTACATTTAGTAAAAAAAAAAATGCGTACACGTACGCGTGCGTATGATAATTTAGCCTAACTAAATTATGCTTAAAAGAGCCGTTTAACTTTCAATTTTACGTTTTCTGGTATGTTTTTATATTTTGACAGCAATATTATCAGGGTACGACTGGTACGACACTGAAATGTATCCATAGCAGTGTATTTCACTGAAGGAATAAAACATTTTCGAACACAAGGAAATGTGATAAAAAATACTACCTACTTAACTAGGATTTTTTTCTTAACAAATGTCTTTATTTCCTGGGCTAAGAGCAGACCAGCCCGCTAATACATTGTTATTATTTGATTTAAATAATAGATAACTTACTATTTACAGTTATTGTGTTCGACCGTTTGTCTCATGGGAAATTACCGACAGATAACAGAATTTGGTTCCAATTTTATCATTTGATTATAATTTAACTTTACCACTGACATTCTATCCTCCATTTGAAACATTTCAATTATAAATTGATACTGATTAAATGAGAATGAATTAATTATTTCACCTGACTATTCAACTGCGTTATTATCTTAATGTTGCAGAATATAAAGAATTGGAACAAATGTTCTCTATAGAATTTCAAGTAATATAATATACTCACGTAGATATTTTAAGCCGGCTCCATCTCCTTATTAATCTTGAAATCTCAGATAATTCAGACAATGATACTCGTAATTATTATCTACATTTTCGGGAAAACGGTCCGTACCTACCTAAATGAATGCGAAATAACAATCATGAATTATAATATAAACAAGGATAAAATATAACAGCTTATCAAAACATTCCATGCCACTGATTTTCCACAAAATCTCCCAATAGGTAATTGAGTAGCCTCAATTCCGTTTTTGTTATTAATTTTGTATTATGAAATACGCTCAACGCTTGATATCACGTCATTTTTTTCTGCTATACAAAAAGGTCAAATACATGAATCACAGAGACCTTGCCCGAGCCTAGTAAGTAGAGCATTTTTCGTTCTAGGGCCTAGGCCCTAGGGAATCACAAAAATAGTTAGGAATCAGTAGAATGCCTTCATTTATCACAAATGCCAAAAAATAAACAAAGGCAATTATTTATTTTGGTTAATATAATTTACAACACAAGTCCAGATTATGGAACGAAGTACAGCTTAGCAAAAAAATCGTGAAAATAATTTGGCATTACTATCGTGCATGTTGTTACCCTATTAGTACCTCCTTACGACAATAGGTTTTGATACTTACTTTTTTAGGGTTCCGTACCAAAAGGGTAAAATCGGGACCCACTGTCCGTCTGTCTGTCCTACGCCAGTCTGTAACTCATGAACCGTGAGAGCTAGACAGTTGAAATTTTCACAGATGATGTATTTCTGTTGCCGCTATAACAACAAATACTAATAAAAAGTTATAATTAAAAAAACTTAACCGCCTGCACAGCATGATTTTTTCCTTGTTTACGACTTTTTAGTTCGCTTTTGAAGCAGTCGGGTTTTTTGATTTTTTGAATTAAGTTTTTTTATTTATAACTTTTTAGTTAGTTTTTTTTCGAATTAGATACATTTAAACATATAAGTGTTATATATTTTTGAAATCAACTCTTAAACCCTTTATTTTGATACCCCACAAGATGGGTATGGAATAAAAAAAATTTGGGCCGCCACAATATGGCACCCAAAATCCGCCATTTTTCTATTATCCAATTTTAATGTAGCCTATGACACTCGCAGGGTTAAGACGCATCGATTGACGTATGAATCATCAAAATCGGCCAACGCGTTTAGTCTCTGGAACGCCATATAGGAACAAACATACATACATACATAGTGTTGGGCGTAAACCCAACAAATGAATAGTAAAACACGTATGGTTAAATTATGGTATATTGGTTTGGTAAAATGGTAATGGTTAATGGTATGAGCAAACGCGGCTTGGTTGGTGACCGATCGTTAACTAACTTTATAATGATTTTAATACTAAAACTAAATATTTGGGTCAGCGTGGAACTGCTGACTGCGCGCGCGATTGACATCAATGAACTGTACTTTGTACATATTCCCGAGGGACTGGAAGATGAGGGTGCATGGTGATACAAGGTGATAAAACAATAATATGGTGCAATAAACAAGATGATAGTAACATACAACTCTTAAAAATTCAATTTATTACAGTCTCTATTCCACTACACTAAAACTGAATGAGTTTGGGAATTTCACTTTATTCACTCGGGCATATAAATGGTCAGTCGCCCTCGTACAGGGATGGTTATTCACTCTATTGTATTCATCACTAACACTAAAACACTGATTAGTTTCACTCTGGCACTGGTGATCAGCAACGCGGCGGGTTCTCGGTTGCGGTTGGGGCGGTGGCAGCGTCCGGGACGTTGGCGTCGCTTCCGCGCGCCACTGCGTTCGTGCGCGGATCCTCCGCACTCCGTACGCCAAACATGTTAATAGAATAGCTCCAGCTATTATGTAAATTGCGATGTAGTGGTGAACATCGTGGTAGTTTAAAGATGTTTCGTCTTCTAAATCTGTTTTGGTGTTATTTTTTACTTGATTAATTTTATCGCTGATCATTTTTAATTCCCAGCGGATGTCTGTTTGGTTAGTGTCTATCGCATAAACATGTAAGGGCATGGTCACATTTACAATATTGTTAATGGTAGGTATATCAATGTTTATGATATCTGGTTTCAACCTTAAGTCATTGTTCGACTGTCTGCGCGAAAGTAATGTGATCCTGTCGTCTTTGATGACGCATCCACTTGCTAATGCGAGTATCCCGACCTTGTCTAATCGCTCAATGGTAATTTGATCGTCACATATGACTTGTATGGAGCATTGCCCGCAACATGAATACAAGTAATTGTTTACCTTGTTTAATTGTACCCAGGTATTCTTGCACTTTCTACTTTCCGTCTTACAACTTAAGGACTCAATTTCTCTAGCACAATAAATTGGTTCTGTTTTGGTTATTGAAATAGGTATTTGATGGGCACAGAGCAAGATGTCTAAATCATAATGAACGCATTGTTGTAGTTGTAGACTAGATTGTGGTATTTGTAAGTCCTTTTGATAGTTGATGGCCAATAGATCAGATGCAATAATTATTTGTCGCATTTTGTCGCCGATTGCTATTGGAATTGGTGTCAATTTGTATATTTCAAAGGTGTCTCTGCCTACTAACGGTAATTTTATTTCGAATATCAAATTGTCCCCTGTAAATCTTGTTTTAACCGTTAATAAATGGTAAAGTTTGGTTAAGTCAGTCTGAATGTTATCGATTGGTAGCGATAATTCCTTAGAGATGTGGGCTGAGATGATATGAAGTTCCTTGGTTAATTGTTCTGGTTGTAGTAGATGTATGTTGAATGTACCATGGAAGATGTCAGTGATTGTGTTTAATAACATTTGTTGTATATCCTTCAGATTCATAAGTATACCGTTTGCTGATATTGAAGACATGGTAAATTCATTGATATATGCGTTTTCAGATATTTGTTTTTGCATACTATTAGTTAAGTTATCTATTTTATTAAGATGCTGGTTAAAATTCTTATGTTGTTGTCTTACGGTTTTTTCCATTCTCTTTATAACATTAAACTCTGACTCAATTATCGATGTTTGATTTTGCAGCAATTGGTTAAAATATTTCTGGTTGCCTCGAAGCTTAGTCAAATCTTGCTGGTATTGTTGTGCGAAGTCATCGTCGAGTACTCCAAATAAACTGTGAGCTATAGACCCCACAGCATTGACTAAGCCACGACGACGAAGATGGTGCCGTTCTGGTAACTGTCCATGGTTGGTCAAAATTTCATTATAATGGTCTAATTCATCTTGACAATGGCGCAGATGTAACAGAACTAGTTGACAGTGAGATATGGTTTGTATTTTTTGACAACAATTATCTAAATGGTCTATATACTTTGTGGCTAACGATACGCCTTCCCAATAAGCAGTCATATCATAAAATACTACTAGTTTCCATTCGTCTCTAATCAGTCTCATGTTACTGATTTTATCGAAGTAGATGGTTTGGTTATCTGGCAGCTTTTTTGTGTGGAGAGTACAATGTGATGGCGACACTAACAGCATAAGCACCATAAGTGCCATGGTTAAAATGCTACATTTCGTTGAAATGCTCGTTCTTCGACGTGGTGGTGTCTCATAGCATTTTTCGGGGTCCACTTCAGTTGTGGTTCTTTGTTGATTTATTTCGGTCGGTACATTTGGTTGGTTCTCCTCTTGGTGGATTGGAAGGATTGACAGTTTGGTGATTGGTCTTTTTAATATGCCTCCTTTGGTTTTGAGCGTGACTACTCTAACAAGACCGTCATCGCCAGGATGAATTTCTAAAATTCTTCCGAGGGCCCACCTCCCTGGAGACACGTGTACGTCTTGAATAATCACTATGTCATTGATTTTAACATTTTTATGAGAATGGTGCCACTTGGATCGCGTATTTAGTTGGGTTAAATACTCAGATTGCCAACGTTTCCAAATATCTTGGTTAATTTTCTGGACGAGTTGCCATCTGGTACGTTCGTCTTTCTCGGTCTCTATTATGGTTAATAATGGTCCACTGGCCAGAAAATGCGAAGGTGTCAAAAAATTTAAATCGTCTGGATCTTCAGAAATAGCACACAGAGGTCGTGTATTCAAGCAGCCTTCTAACTGTGACAATAGGGTCGAAAATTCTTCGTAGGTTAGCTTTTGGTTACCTAGCACTCGACGTAGATGGTATTTAAGGCTTTTGACGGCGGCCTCCCACAGACCTCCTGCGCTTGGCCATGATGGTGCATTAAAATGCCACTCTATTTGCATTTCTGCCAGATGTTGATGAGCAATTTGGTCCATGGTTTGAGTCAAATTAAAATACTCCTTTTGTATGGTGTTGTTAGCTCCAACAAAATTGGTTCCGTTGTCGCTATATATGTGTCGAGGAGCTCCTCGTCGAGCTGACATTCTTCGAAGTGCCGCTATAAATGTTGATGACGTGAGGTCCGACACAAGCTCAAGATGAACTGCTTTTGTTGCTAAACATACAAAAACAGCTATATATCCTTTACTGCATTTTATGCCGCGGCCCTTGTTACTTTTTACTTCTACATAGCCGGTAAAATCAACGCCCGTATGAAAAAAGGGTCGTGTCTGATTTATCCGCGCAGCTGGTAAGTCTGCCATTAACTGGTTTTGGTTTTCAAATTTAGCTCGTCGGCATATCACACAGTTACGTAAACGCTTCTTTACGGCATTATTGCCACCTATGATCCAAAATTTCCTCCTCAACCAAGCTAACGTAAGTCGAGGTCCTCCATGGAATGTCATTTTATGTGCATGGTCAATAAGCATATCAGTAAGCTGATTATTGTGTGGTAATATCATCGGATGCTTCATGTCTTCACTGAGATTGGCATGTTTTATTCTCCCGCCAACTCGTAAAACATCTTCCGAGTCAATGTAAGGGTGTAATGGTAATAAACGACCTTTTGAACTCAAATTAGTCTGGGTTTTAAGATTGGTAATTTCTTCATAAAATTCTGTTCTTTGTACGTGCATTACTAATTGGTTAGCAGCTCTATTCAATTCTCCAATGGTTAGGTATGTTGGTTTGTTATTGTTATGTGAGAACACGCGTAATATCCACGCGAGTACTCGACACGTTCGTAAATAAGTACTGTTGTTGGTTATCAAGTTACCTATGACGTCATTTTCATATGGTTTAGTGATGACATTGGTTTGGTATTGTTTTCTAGTTTCTTCGTGCGTGTAGTATTTTGGTTTCTTGGTACTAGGATTTGGTTTCGACGTTAGAAGCCAGTTAGGACCACTCCACCAAATGGGATGTTTTAACAGTTGCGCAGCGGTTATCCCTCGGCTTGCGCAATCGGCAGGATTTTCGTCTGATTGATTGATAAACACATTACCCTCCTTCGGAAGTCGGGTAAAAACAGTATGTATGTAATATTTATGTGGGGCTCCTTTACACCCAAACAACAAACGAACACGAGAAATAGTTACCGATTACAAGAAATAATACACAACGTACCTGACTCGACGAGGCAGAAGGATTGTTGCCAATGATTAAATATTTTGGTTCCGTTTCAGGACTTTTATGCCAAACTGT
Organism: Orthosia gothica; assembly: GCA_949775005.1. Taxonomy (NCBI): domain Eukaryota; kingdom Metazoa; phylum Arthropoda; class Insecta; order Lepidoptera; family Noctuidae; genus Orthosia; species Orthosia gothica. Next base: position 3,761,371 of record OX459038.1, read on the forward strand.
AATAGACGCATTACAAATTAAACGCAAGTCAAGTGGATAGATGTGATCGACTGTTGACATTAATTAATAATGAACTAATTCAACCAATCACAGCAGCTAACGAACAATGACAATAAGAACCGGTTTCTGAATTTAGTAAATTGAGACATATTCAACTTCAATTTTGTTATTTAGAAATAGTATATTAAGTCGCTATATTGTTCTGAAACGAAAATTGAGCCGCATTTCTCGGACTCAAAGTAATTTAATAACGTTTTACCTTACGCGTACTCCCATTGAATGAAGGTCTTCAGCAGGATTCCTTGTTAAAGTCAGAGGCTTAATTAAGGAATTCATGCCGAGAACTATGACCACTCGTAGTCACTTATTGGTACCTAACAAGAATTTGCTCTGAGAATCTTACTTACTCGAATAGAAAGGTAGTACGAGGTACTTTCGAGAAGTTATCAATAATCTAGTGGATCCCGTTCAGTTTAATGTCGTCAGACACAATCCTAAGCATTATCCATTTGTGGTGAAGAGAGGAGTTTTTTGTACTATTCCCTAAACTAACTAGATTATAAATAGGAAAAATAAATACTGAATTTGACTCATTTTACAGGGTTTTACATCCTTATTAAGATCTACTTACACAACAAATTAACACATTCATTCACCAAAATAATGTTAACGTTAGTCATATCATGACTAAGTTAGCTAATACTCCAACAAGTCGTTTGTTGAGGACCTCATTATCCATTCCATATGAAAGTTTGTCAGACGGAGTTGAGGCAAACACCACGGAAGAAGTTGGTACACCTTCAGGTACCAGGTAAACATAAACGTGAAGCGATACATGTGGATTTTGCGAAAGAAAAACAGAAAACAAAGGTTTTTGGTTTTTGGCAAGCAATCTGCCGTTGGCACGAGGTTTTAAATATGTAGAGTCAAAATGATTTAAACCCTAAACAATTTTATTAACAAAATTACTAGTTTTGGGACCCCTTGACCTATTTCTCTGTCAACGTACGGCACTTTTCTTGAATTAATCCATCCATCTTTTCTCAAAGGAAAATATACGGCAAGCTAACCCAACATTACATCACGCCGCCACAAATGTTTAGGTAGAGATAAACCTATTTTTATAGTACGTTTCCACAGTTAGGTAGTATAGGACCAAAGCTCTGTCAATAGTATGCGAACCTGTTGCTTTCAACCGAAAGATAATTTCATTGAGATGACCACAGAAAACTTAATAAAACTTAGCCCAACCTTGCCATCATTCATCATCGGGCATGCGCAGCGATACAGGCGCTTCGACCACTAGATCACCATTAAAAAGGGCTACAAACCATCTCAATACCGCTGTTATTTTCAGTGGTCTCAATCACCTGTGAGCGTGGCAGGTGGGGCTGCCGAGTCTCCTCCCGAAGGCTTCCGACGAGCTGCGAGGGGATCATTCTCTGCTATCCTAGACCTGCTCACTGCTACTGCCAACTTGGAGATTCCTCATCAGGTATGTTTAATTTAAATTAGCTGTGTGGCAATAGGTAGGTCTAACAAAGTATCAGGAAAACACCTGCAAATCTCGACCATTTTATCAAAAGTCTCGGACAGTCGCCGTTTTTTAAAACAAAAGGCAAGGCATACATTTCGCCGAGCTTGTCTACATAAGAAAAAACTTTTTTAACAAAAAATTTAACCGACGAAACTGAAAATAAAAAACTAAAAAGCAAAAAAAAATTTACTTTTGTGTTGGCGCCAAACAGTTTACTTATTTTCAACAAAATCGGATCAAAATTGAAAATTCAGTGGAAAATTATCAATAAATCCTTTTACACCATTCCCCCTCTAAAAAGCTTTTTTTATTCACTGAAAACAGTGAATAAAAAGCACTTTTAATCACTGTTTTGGAGTTTGAATTTGGAACACACCAATGTATTAGACGTCCATCTCAATGCTATGTAACCTCCTTGCGCAAAAAATACTCGAGACAAACTTCTTGTGCAGAGAATATTCGACTTTCAAATTCCTTCTTCAATTTTAATTTTGTGTTTTTTTAATATTTAGGATTTTAATAATGATTTTGATTCTAGTCTAGGATATTTATTGAATACTTATTTGGATTGTAATTCTAATATTAATTGCAATGGTGTTTAATTAACTAAAATTATTTAAAGTAACGGTGGTGGTCACTGGCCCATGAAACACAGGTAACAGCACCTAGCTCAGGGCTCAGGGTTTTACATTTTTTGTAAATTTTGAAGGAAATAAACCATTTATTTATTACTCGTAATATTCATTGTGCTTTTCGCTTAGATCTTGCTTTTTCTCGAAGTCATGGTATAAAATTTAGTATGCAACTCTTGAATAAAACGGATTTATATCGAGGGCCATGAATCACTCGCGTCGCTCATGATTCTAACACTTGAATCACTCGCTATGCTCGTGATTCATCTATGGCCCTCGCTTTAAATCCGTCTTTTATTCACTAGTTGCATAATATACTATTTTTCTGCCTTTAGAGGTGGGTTTTAGTTTAAAATTTTAAAATGGACCATCTTTGAAGTATAATTTCGATCAGCTGATAAATCCAATTTTGTATAAATTGTCCATTCCGGTACACCTTGTGCATCAATAAACTACTTCTAAGAGTCAACATATCTTTTACTGAAAACATTGCTTTATAAAAGATTTTCTCTTATTTATTTACCATTTCTTGAAATAGTAGGTACCTTATAACAACAACAGCTTGGATTGTTAATCTAGTTAAGTAATACGTTCCCTCAACAATGTAGATATTTCTTGTAAAGGAATCATTAATCTTTCAGTAGATAAAATACACAACAAATAAGAAAATACGCCCAGATAAATCTGCGAAACATTTATTTTTTCACAACATTCCCAACAGTATTGGGTAGATTTCTACCTAAATACAAAAATATACCAGGACGGCATCAGTAAGAAGTAGCGTAGCAGCCATCAAAGAATCAAACACTGTTGCAAATAGACAGATTTGTCGAGTACAATAAAAGCTAATGGTAAAACTTTTTATATGTTTCCAATCCCAGTTTCCCGGGGCGGAGAGCGCGGACTTAAGTAGGTCGATAGATGTCTATATAAATATTTTATTATTTTTATAAAAAATATCTTCCTTTTATTCCGAATCCAAAAGAAAGTTACAAGGAAAACATACAAAGGAGTGATTCTCAAATATTCCATGTTTGTGTAACGTAATTATTACTTTACGAACCAACTTCTCCATAACACAAAAAGTTTTTTCATTGAAAAATACCACTTTTCTGAAGCTTTCAAAAGTTTTTAAGTCAAATCACAACTTTACACTTTTCTCTGTTAGAAATTAATGTTTTTTTTTGTTTGGAAAATAGATCATCTACATTTTACCTACCTTTGAGATTATTCTTTATAATAATTTTGATTTTGGGCCAACCAGAACAACTTTAGTAGGTAAACCTAACACGCAAATACCATTACAATTTATTATCCACAATAAATATTTATTCTGGTTCTACGATGTATTTTTAATACCTTTTATTACTTTAGTAACCTTTCCAATATTCTACGAAGAATATCTGAATCGTATTCAAACGGATTAATTCATAATCCTTTTGAACTACGACGAATCTGAGTATTTCCGAGAAATTTCCGTAAAACGATTTTTCATGAAAATTCCGACAGGCCACTTAATGTTCAAAAGGTGAAACGATATTTTTTTCGTGTATATTCATTTCCTTCCAGGTACAGCCAGACTTATTTTTAACCCCCGCCGGAAAAAGAGGGGTGCTATACGTTTCACGTGTGTTGCTGTGTGTCTGTTTATCTGTGTACATGTTTGTGGCATCATAGCGCCTAAACGGATGAACCGATTTTGATTTGGTCTTTTTTGTTTGAAAGGTGATTTTGTCGAGAGTGTTCTTAGCTATGTTTGAATTAAATCGGTTCAGCCGTTCAAAAGTTATGGGCGTTTTACTGTTTGAATCGGGGTGTTTTCGCAAGATAAATGTCTCGGGGGTGTATTAAATTTTGAAATTTTACTTCTTAATTTATGTACTTATTGCATAACCACGTTTTCTAGTACCTAGGTAATTTTTAAAGCCAACTGACGTTAGTTAACAAAGTAGACTAGAGGGCCGCTACTAAACTAAAATCAATAGTTCCTTCCTAAAATGTAAAAAAATGAAGCAAACAAATTGCCCACATTAGAGGGTTGTCGTTGGTTGGGTACCTACCACCAATCAGGTTCCTAGTAGATATAGCACTGATTGACTCGATTTATCTTGTCAACCCTTTATGGCTGTTTTTGTGTGATAAAATCTTGAAATAGTTACCAACAAAGGCTATATACACAGTGCACTTATTAAATAGCTACAACGAAAAATGTTATTGTTATTTTTTTAATAATAGATTTCACAGGTTACTGGCCACAACGATTGAAAAGAACTGAATTAAACCATTAAATACTTTGAAGAAAAGATAAAAAGACTTAATAGCATCTTTAATTTTTCTACAATTACGGACCTTGCATGTTAGGTCTATTATATATTTAAATAGCACCTTTTTTAATATTTGACAACCTTTTGGACTTTTTGACAATCTACATCGTTAGACGACAGAGGGCATTTTTGGCAGCCTTACGCTGCCAAACATGGCCTCTTACTACCGAAAATATAAAAAAGTTAGAAACATGTGTAAATTAAATATTCGTATGCATTCCACTTCCTTTTTTGTCAAATCTTTCGGCTCGCGGCTTTCTAGCGGCTCGGTTGTGGAATGTATTGCCAATTGAAATAAGACGTGCATATTTTGTGGTGTACAATAAAGTACATAATAAATAAATAAATAAAAAAACATATGCCAACATAACATAGAGCGTAGCATACTGAACCTGAAGATAAAAGATAAGTCATAAGGACAAAAACAAATATTACAGACGTGACATTCACAATAAAAAACTTAAATGGCAGTGGACAGGCCACACAATCAGAAGCAGAATAGAGGGCCAAAGGTGTCACTGAATGGTACCTGAGAGAGGGGATAAGAAAGAGAGGAAGACCGGTGCGCAGGTGGGAGGACGACCTGCTATCACCAGCAGGAGCGTCATGGAGGAGAAAAGCACACGATCGTTCACTGTGGAAGGGTCTGGGGGAGGCCTATGTTGAAAAGCAAAACAACCTGTACAAAAGATAAATAATTAGTTATATCTAAATTTGCAAATAAAGGCTATTTGAATTTGAATGGCGACGCTTTCGTTAATGTCACTTGTCTAGAGCCACTTTAACTCTACTAACCGACCTAGCAGAATGTGCACTGAAATCCCACCGTCCTTTAAACCACTTATCTGTTAGCAAAGTGATATAACAAAGTTAGAGCATTTCCAACCGGTTCCATTAAAACATTTTGCACATCCTGCGTGGCGTACAAACTATTTTAAATGGAAAATGTCATTACCCTTTCAACGTTCAACGCAGGCTGTACAATTTAATAACAGTTTAGGACTGACAAACGATTTTACGTGGAACGTAGTTTAACCTCTTGACTGCCGGAAACGCAGGTCTACGCGAGTCACAATGCATTTTTAATTATTTCAGTTAAATTACAGCATTCAACCGGTTAATCCTCGAAACTGAAGTATGTTATCTAAAGACAATTAATAGTATATTATGCAACTAGTGAATAATGGACGGGTTTAAAGCGAGGGCCTTAGCTGAATCACGAGTAAGTGAAGGATTCTAACAACTGAATCACGACGGTAGAAAGTGATTCATGATGATTGAATCACGAGCATAGCGAATGATTCAAGTGTTAGAATCCCGAGCGACGCGAGTGATTCATGGCCCTCGATATAATTCCATTTTATTCAAGAGTTGCATTCTATACTTTATGAAAAGCACAAGAAGTTTGGAACGGATTTTTTTTTCCGCAAGGAGGTTGTATAGCATTGAGATTGAGTTTAAATATATAGGTGTGTTCATCTAAATTCAAACACCATATGCATGCTTTTTATTCACTGTTTTCAGTTATTAAAATAAGCTTTTTAGAGGGGGGAATGGTACCTATAAAAGTTTTAAAGTCAACCTGCAGCCTTGCGGTTAAAGAGAAAAACATGAATATTTTTCACTAAAGTTTATTTGAAGCTAAGCAACTCCTTCAAGTCGAGTTTCTAAAAAGTTTCTCTAAAGCTTTTCGACCTTTCCATATGCTTTTAGGATAATGATGCTGTTTTCTTCATAACACTGATACACTACGGCAGGGCAAATGTGAAAATGTACTAAGAAATAATGCATAACGGGAAAATGAGGCTAAAAGGGCCGAAAAAGAGGTCACACGTACCTCTTAAAACTGGATCATGTTGAGAGCATCTCTTGGGTTCAATCTACTAAATAAACTATTTTATTGGCCTCACGTCTGAACTTTTACACTGGGTGTCTCAGAACCCAACTTTTATAAAATATTTTAAATAAGAAGTTAATAGAAGTAACAGATTGAGTAATAAAATATTTTAAGGATGCTTCGGTTGAAAATAGATTAGATGAATTAGAAATTTGTAGTTCCGGATTTGGCCACGCCTACTTGGAAAACTCATTCTGTATATAGGTACTGTACCTAGCTTCAGTAGGTATAATAGCGTTGAACGGAACCCGCAGAATTAGGCAGTATTTAATAAAATATCGCGTTTCGTTCTCACCTCGCTAAACTTACTTACCTTTAGTGTGTGGGCTGCTTGCCAGATCATGGTCTGGATTAGGACGTAGGATACTCTTTAGTCTAGTAGTACGTTCCTGTGGACTAATTTTGACATTCACGCAGGCGAGGCTGCTGGCTAAAACCTATAATTAAATTAAACACAGGTTCTGATTCTTCTTGGAACCTTTTTCCGTATTCTTCTCAGCAAACCCTTTCATTTGATACCCATATCATGACAGTGCACAAGAAATAAGTAGTCCGCCATCTTGGGCCATCCGCCATATTTGATTAAGAAAGACGTCACTTAGCTAATCCTGCATTGTCATCCAAACTAAACGTGTATGTAAAATTTCATCTTAATCAGTAGAAGATAACTTTATTAGCCTTAAAATACAGTTACAAGATTCGACCCGATCACACTTAGGTACATAGATACATTGCAAGTTAAATAAAATCTTGTAAAAAGCAATCATAAAGCTTGTTTTGCCCGAAAAGGGAAATTAGGAAAACATTTCCGTATCATAAGGCTGCGTCATGTCAAATAGCCCAGCCCTGGGCAGTGAAAAACATAGTTGATAATCAAAACAACCATTGGATATTAAGTAAAACAACCTCAGGCGACACCGGGATTATTACCTCAGAAATGTCTTGTTTTCTTATCTGAAACTACCGTCAGATGGTCCCTTCTCCGAAAAACCTCGTCGTAATAAAAATATGATATAGTTTTTCCATTGAAATATTTTCGTGCGCGGCTGCCAGATATTTTCTGAGGGTAGGTAGCAATATATGCCGTTGTTATTGAAATATTTTGAGAGTTAATTCAGCGCGGATGAAAATGGAGACCTGTTTTTATTTTCAATCCACCAACGTTACGCGCCATTGGTAAAAGGTTGAGGTACGGAATTTTAAATCAACGTTAAAAGTACCTACCATCATACTTATTTATGAATTGTTAGGTTTTTTTTATTGATCTTCCATAATGGAATTTCGTTATTACTTACCACATTGGCTACACACATACATTGTAGAGAAAGCTGCAATTAGTAAATGCCGAAAACTTTTATCTAACGAGGTACTTGAGTAAATGCCTACATCATACATTGCTCTACTTAAAATGCTGTTACAGCAACTTGGTGAAGAAGAGCAGATTTCAACTTTGCAAGTAGCAAGCAAATCTTAGCGGAAAATAAGAAACAACCCGCGAGCACAAGGAAGTGTTTTTAAATAAATTGAATCGATCAAAAATGTTCAGCTACGCCAAAACCAGCGACCACACAGCCCCTATGTGGCTATGTGGTCGATGGGTAAAACATACCTCAGAAGGATCTCACATCCCAAGGGAACAGAAGTACTGTCGGGAAGAAAAAAGTACCCTACCTATGTCCTTCTCCAAGGTATAGCCTACAAAAAACCGGCCAACTGCGAGTCGGACTCGCGCACGAAGGGTTCCGTATCTACCATTATCGCAAAAAACGGCAAGAAAATCACGTTTGGTGTATGGGAGCTTTATTATTTTTTTAGTATTTGTTGTTTTAGCGGCAACAGAAATACATGATATGTGAAAATTTCAACTGTCTAGCTATCACGATTCATGAGATACAGCCTGGTGACAGACGGACAGACAGACGGATCGCGGAGTCTTAGTAATAGGGTCCCGTTTTTTACTCTTTAGGTACGGAACCCTGAAAACATCAATATTGGTTTAATGGTTTAGGTGTAAAAGCGCAAAAAACAGACAGACAGATTTACTTTCGCATTATAATATTATTATGGATTCAAAATTTCACATGTAGGCGAAGGAAGGTGTTCACTGTTCATTCTTTAACAGGAAAACCACGTAGGTAGGTACGATGGAACACGATTACTTACCTACTCTCAGAAGGTTTTCCTTTTACATTTGTTATTGATACCACGTAAAAACTCTGGCAATAACAAATTAGATTTATAGGCGACAGACCGTGTAGGTAACTCAGTGAAATACGTTTAGGTAAGTATCAGTTGCCCTTTTTAACCCCCGCCGGAAAAAGAGGGGTGTTATAAGTTTCACGTGTGTTGCTGTGTGTCTGTCTTGGGCATCATAGCGCCGAAATGGATGAACCGATTTTGATTTAGTTGTTTTTGTTTGAAAGGGGATTTTGTCGAGTGTTCTTAGCTACGTTTGAATAAAAATCGATTCAGCCGTTCAAACGTTATGGGCATTTTACTGTTTAAATCGGGGTGTTTTCGCGAGATAAATGTGTCGGGGGTTTTTAAAATTTTGGAAATTTACTTGTTACTATAATGTAACTGGCCTAGGTGTCTTATAAAAATACTAGCTTCTGCCAGCGGTTTCTCCTGCGTGAAAAGTGTTTTATCATCCCAAGGGAATATTATACCAGGATTAAAAGTAAAAGTAACATATGTGCTATGCCAGACTGTATTCTTTCTCTATGCCAAATTGTATCCAGATCCGTTTATTCGTTCTGGCGTGATTGATCAACAAACATACATCCATCCATCCAACTTTCGCATTTATAAATTAGTTAGTGTATTCTTCATCGAAGTTAGTCAGAGTTAGATTAGTTATACGAATCAACTGATGTTTTAAAATGATTAAAATTAACTTTTCTGTTTTCCTTGAATTATGTTGGACTTTCAAATAGTTCGAGGAATTATAAAATATTTTCTCCGGCTCGATCGATTACATAATTGAGCAAAGAGGAAGCGTTTCACACCATTTTCCTAGAAACTGCCACAGAGTGAGCATTTACCTGCTACTAGGTACTTATGAATGTTACTGAAAGCTGAAAATTACGTAAATACACTGTATTGAACGAGTAGGTACTTGTACCTACTTACTGAGGTATAATACTGTTCAGTTTCATAGACGTGTTTTCCTTCCTCTTCGCATAGCAAACCACAAGAGCTTAGGTTAGCCGCCAATTTCCGGATTTGCCACTATCCGTGTTCTCACAATGTCTCGAATAGCAATTAGCCAGAATTTAAATTCGAAAACTTCGCTTGTCTGTCGGTGAGCTCACGCCAGTTTCCTGTCATGGTATCAATTTCCCGTTCTCAGCCTGTGTTTCGCTCATCGACCGGTATTGTTCCACGCTGTTACGTAGGCTTTTTGAGGATAGGCTGTTCAGTGTTATTGTGAACATCCTGGACAGGGTTTTTCCAATTTATTTTTAGGCAGGTAGTTTATACACTTGACTGCTTACTGGCGCAGATTTATAATATTATTTGTTGTTTCGTTGTGTTAAAAACTTTTTAATTTTTTTGATGACATTTTCAGTGATGGAATTTTATCAACGCAGGCTCGTAACTAACTTTTACTCGCAGCTTCGCTCTGAGGCCTAACCAACAAGTAGTGTGCATTTCTTATTTTCCTGCTAGTTCAGGAGGCAAGCAATTGCGTTATAATTCACACAAAACCGACAAAATCATAGACAATTATAAAAATCTGAAAAGAAAATAAATCAGAAAATGATGAATCAATCCGACAAACGTTGGTAAAAACAGAACTTAAGACAGTGTTGCCCGTTTGCTGATAGTCAGTTGACTTAAGTGCACGAGTCCGACTCGTTCTTGGCCGGTTTTCACTAGTGAAGTATCGACAATTAATTAAGTACTTTTAACGCTGGCCTCGATAACTGAGAACGTTTAGATAAGGTTAAATTTTGGTACATGATTTAATTTTTATTGATAACATTTTCAGTGATGGAAAGTTTTACTCGAAATTACCTTATTTTACCTGTCAAGAGGCTTTGATTAAACTGAAGCAATATAACAAAAGCGAAACCAATTGGTAGGTTAATATTTAAATTAGTCCAGTAAAATCAATTAATTTGTAGCTCTCAACGTTCAATTGTACCTACTCGATTCAAACAATGAAATGGCAAGCCTTTGAAAATAGCCTGCAATCACCTAGGACCAAGGTTGTCGGTTTTAATTAAAGCTACCGCGGCCGGCTTCCCTCTTGAAAAATGCTTGCTTACCCCTCCACTTTCCCTTTTCATAACATTATGAGGTTTAAGTGTATCTCCGTAGATTCCAAGGATGTCGGCAGTAGGGTCCCGTGTAAAATTTAATTTTGGGTTGGAGCGAGGGCTGTTACTTTTAAAACTTTTGTAGGTACTTACCTACGATACCTAAGCGATAGTAGCGTATTAGATCGAACGTCAAAGTTTGCAGGGGGAAAAGGTCCGAAAGTGCTGCAACTTTGTGAAACCTTGTTTTCCATTCTCTTTGGAAATGTACCTATCTAATTCGTTTACTTTTACGACGTTTGACTAATCGAATTCCAATTTCCCAACTTTTCCTTGGTAACATCATAAATAAATAGGTATTTCTAAAGAACCTATCTTGAAAACTTCGGGGATTTTGGTGGGCGGCCATGTCGTTCGGCGAGCATGAAAGTCATAATTTCTTCCTGAACCACCTGCCCTACTAAGACCGACTTAAAACTGGTAAAAAAAGATACAAATTTTATAAAAAAAAATATTTGATTTGCCTGCATTTAAGTACCTACGTAAATAAATGACGTACGTAAATGAAACTTCACGCCCTAAATCCCAAGCCATCGAGCAGAAAATACTTTGTCACTTGTTATGTAAGCTGTCACAAATATTAAGCTAACATCTAATATTTGTCAACCCTAATCATACCCTCTTCGGTCACCGCCAACATTTGCGTCGGTAGATATTCATGCTAATATCATCAATGGCCGGCGACGGCGTCGAGGACAATTTCATTTTCCTTCGGGTCAATTGATCTGAGAAATTCTCAAGTAGTTAGGTTGGATGGAGGCAAAAGTGATTGCCTATTTATAGATAAAGGGATGCCTATGTAATATGCTGCCTTGATTGTAGTCAATATCTCTTCGCTTTAAATAATGGAGGGCTATTTTTATTGTGCTCTAGTTTGGCCAAAAATAAGAGTGAAACTAGGAAAGTAATTGATTTTCTATATCGTAAGTACCTACCTAACCTACCCGATTCGTTGCGTATGGCACGCCGGGCCAGTTTTTTCAGTGTGCCGTATGACACGCGAGTCGTGTCATTTATAAAAATTGTTAAAGCTCGCTTAAATTGCGTTTTTGGAAAAATTTCCCAGAATAAAAACATTCGTTATTATGCAAGTAGTTCATGCCTACAGCCTTCTTTATTAACCATTTTTACTTATGCCACCCAAAAAAAAGTAAAGTAAAAGTTTGTAACATCTGCCAAAAGTCACTAACCCCTATTTCAAGCAAAACACGTAAAAATACACGTAGTCAGCCAGAAATAACAGTGTATCCATCCGTTCACACCTGATATTTGATGTCAATTTAACTTAATCAGGTCTAAAAAAGTGATAATAGCTGATGGCTCAATGGGCATATCATCAACTTCTATGGCGCTTGGCCGATAGGCGTGCCACGAAATATTAATTGTTCGGCGCCACATCTAAGTTTTCGAAAATGGGAGTCGCAACGAATCGGTTAACTTTGAATTTTATTATCAGAACTAGGTAGATCTGATAAGGTACCTTACACTAGTTTTCGTGAATAAACAAGGAACATGGAAGATGTAAAAGTCTTTAAATAGGCATGTTAAGAACAAAAGAAGAAACTAGAAAAGCATGATTCGCTGCACTGATATTGTGTCAAGATTGTTCGCAGATACGGCTCTGCTACTCGGCTATACTTACCTACTCAGAAGTAAAATTACCAATCTGCGGAAATGGGGGTTGCAGAATAATACTAACACAAGCTCGTATATTCGACTGCGCAGCAGCCGTTCGTAACAAGTCATCATCATCATCATCATCATTTCAGCCGAAAGACGTCCACTGCTGGACATAGGCCTCCCCCAGGCGTCGCCACATTGACCGATCCCGCGCTTCTCGCATCCAGCGCCTTCCCGCAACCTTAACCAGGTCATCGGTCCACCTAGTGGGAGGCCTTCCAACGTATCGTCTTCCAGTTCGCGGTCGCCATTCCAGAACTTTTCGGCCCCATCGGCCATCCGTTCTGCGAGCAATGTGCCCTGCCCACTGCCACTTAAGTACAACAACACTTAACAAGTATTTATAATATATGTCTTACTACTTATTTGATAATTGAGGGTAGGTAGTACCCACATAACATTCCTCCACCTTATCAGAAGAACTTCTTATAGTCAATAGCAGTTCTCTTCCATTTCGACCGAGTGTCTGGCTCGGGTTCGATAGAGCTGCTCGAACCACTTCTTTCTCAGTGGAATCGTCGCCGTGAACAAGCGCTGAAGCGCTTCAGACTCCACAGGGATTTCGGATGGCTGCCGCCCTGAGCTAGTCAAGCTTGGGGGTATTATAAATGTGGGAATAATCTCTTCGCATGGCCCATCTTCCTTCCCTCTATATTCTAGCAACTGATTAGTGTGCCTTTTGATAGTTCTATCTGAAGCACTCAGTTTTACTAAATACACTGTTTTTCCTATTTTTCTAATAACAGTGCCACGTGACCAATATTGTTTTTGGTGATTATAGTTTTACTAAAACTTGGTCACCCACGCTGAACAAAAGTTTCCGTTTTCCACCCTATTATTATTCTGCAACCCCCATTTCCGAACCTAACAGATGGCGACGAGGAAAAATTACGAGACACGCGTATTAACTTTTGAATAAAATGGCAAGAGTATCCACTTCGGTTTCGGGCGGCACCTTAACCTTAATAACTACTATTAAGATAACACAAGCTCGTATATTCCGACTGCGCAGCAGCCGTTCGTAACAAGTATTTATAATATATGTCTAACTACTTATTTGATAATTGAGGGTAGGTAGTACCAACATAACACAATCCATCAGCCATATTATCATGCCTGGACTGGACCCAAACATAATTATCTTCACGTGTGCAACTCATTGCTGTTGTGTTTATTTCAGGAGCAGGCAGACGGCTCGCCCACACCGCGCGATGACAAGTCCAGGGGCCACTCTCCCGCCCCGAGTGAAGGTAGGTAATGTGTCACTCCACTAATTACATTTCAATAAACTATGATAAGCGCTTTTCTTCGTCGGTTTAGGCCTGATGATTGAGATTATCTACAGTTGTGAATACAGTTCAGAATATTTTCATACTTACATAGGTAGATAACCTTGTCATGTTATGGTCTTCTGCAGAACTGTATCGCATCATTGAAGAATATTCTGAAGACTAGCATACTACTTCCAGTGACTAGACGGATGAGTTAAAAAACTGAAGCAACTATTTATTGTGCCCTACTCAAACTATAAAATAAAAACTGTTTTTTATCTGTTGGCAGTCCAGTAGACTGACGCTAAAACTGACGAAGTTGTATCTACTTAAGGAATATATCGTAGATTATTGAGGAAAGTCTTGAGAAGCTCGTAGCTAAATAAAATAACAACCGCACAGGTTGACCTGTGCGGTTCAGTCTTCAAAGTTAAACAACGCTTGCCGAGCGACGCCCATAGATGCACCACGTACCCATTCAGTTCTACGACAGCGACGATGCCGCCATATTATTATCATTACTGTGCAGCCGCGGACTTCGATTTATAAGAGAATTATCTTAAAGATACAGATTGCCCATACGTCAACGCAGAGAGCTAAGGGCACTAACTACCTTGTTTTCATTTCTTACCTCTTCCAATACCCCTAGTTATCTAGCCCTTCACTTTCAATATACTTGCGACAACCACAACAAAAATCTTCGCTCTTCGCAAAACCGTCTTCTTCAATGTCCGACTCATCGCACTGACTTCTTTCACTGTTCTTTCTTCGTTCAGTCTATCTCTCTGTGGAATGCGCTCCCCCACGAAATCAGGATGGCAACTAACAGATTGGCATTCAAAGTGAAAGCTCGCGAGCACGTTCGTAAGAAGTTGGCAGTAGTATCGTCACAGCTATAATGTTTTCCAAATAACTGCTACTACTAACTGTTTAAGTATATTCGTGTATTTAGTTTATTTGTGTATTTAGTTTATTTGTTTAAATATATATTGTATGTATTTTATAGTATGGATCTTTGTATTTGAATAAACCCATCTTGTCATGATTCACTTTCAATACCTATTGCACCTACCACTATTTGTCTCTGCATCACCCAAAGGTTGACTGGTAGAAAATGCCTAAGGCATTAAGTCCGCCTCTGTACGTATGTGTGCATGAAGTATAAAATAAATAAATAAATTATGGTACTAGCTATGTTACCCATAAACTATAACAACGAGTAGGTATCGTTCGTAAACATAAGTTAATTTAACTTTAACAACATATTTTTATAGTTCTCAAATCAGATTTCTCAGATTGTCACAGGTAGGTACCCACTAACCATAGTTAAAAGATCAGAAAAACTGGCAAAAGTCGAGCAATCTTGCCAAAGGGTACCGTGTTACCCAGTAGTGGTTGAAAGAACCCCTCTCAGTTGGTTTTGACAACGCAGTGGTTGTGAAGGTCAAATAGGCAATCGCTCCATGTAAAATACTGGTTATACTGGAAGCTGACAAGTTAAGGAACATTGGTTTATTGATATGAATCTATTGTTATGTTCCAGACGTGGAGCACGGCAGTGAGAGGTGATGGTCGGCCAGCACGCTGCTCGACCGGCTGGCGCAGCGGGGCTTCGCAGCAGACACGCGGCTTGCGCTGCCTCCCACAGGTAAGGAGCCTCCTATTACATAACTACCGCTAAGTACACCTGTAATTTCCAGCTTAAAACTATTGTGCAACAGTGCACATCTATCTCTTCTACAAACAATCACAAACATCGTAACTATTTGGAACGTTCTCTCAATTTTAGGCAAAACTACAGAAAACTCTTGATCATGTTCTTCCACTTTTGTCTTAACGGTACTGTTAAACGGTATGGATTGAACAAGTACTTACTATAATTCTTGGTAGAAGCAAAGTATCCAGACGAACCTACTTCATTCATCATCATCATTTCAGCCAAACATTCTCCAGCGCAGCGGTGAACAGTTTCGGAGATATGACGTCACCCTGTCTCACACCTCGGTGCAGAAGGATGGGTTCCGTGGTCTGATCCTGAATTCGGACTGACATGGTGGCGTTTTTATACAAACAATGTCTAATCAATGTCAACACCACAATGTGCCGCGGTAGTCGATTTGGCACCGTTGCAGAGACTGCAGTACAGCCCAAGTCTCCATCGAATCGAAGGCTTTCTCTCTTCTCTCGCTTTGGCTCTTGTATGTGGTCTACGGTGCTAAAGCCTTTTCGGAAACCGGCATATTCGGGAGGTTGTAAATCGTCAAACCTGCGCGCGATACGATTCGTGATGGTACTTGAAAATAACTTGTAAACATGGCTAAGAAATGAAATAGGCCTATAATTCTTCAACTGGGCATTGTCGTCCTTCTTGAAGAAGAGTATCACCACACCCCTGCACCATGCCTGTGGCGATTTCCCTTCGAGTATGACGGAATCAAACAGATTCTGAAGAGCCTTAAGGCTAAGTTCAGATGAACGCGCGACGTCGCGCGATTCATCTGTCCAGATGGCGGCGGCGCGCGGGTCAACATCTTGCGCGCGGTGCATGGCGATGCGCGCGGGCACGCGCACAACATTGTTTTGTTACAATCTTAAACCGCGCGCTGAGCCAACCGCGCGTCGTCGCGCGTTCATCTGAACTTAGCCTAAGTATCGGTTTTCCACTCGCCTTCAGGAGTTCGGCCGTAATTCCGTCATCACCCGGCGCCATTTATTCTCAAGTTGTTTCAGAGCCATCCTTATCTCGTAGAGGCTGACGTCCAGTATCTTTGTCAATCTAGCTCTTGGGTTGTTTGCTAGATTCGCAACGGGTTTACTGAATGACGTGTACAACAGTAACTACATAGAACCTCTCGATCTCCCTGAGAAACGCCGGTTTGGCGGATACAATCCCGCCATAGTCGGTTTTCAGTTTCGTGAGCTGGCTCAGCACAATAGCCAGATATCTTGCAAACACCTTTGTTCCCATAAACCGCTCAATCGCATCTTTAATACGCTCTGTATTAAAACGGCGGTCACTTTTCTAGGACTTTCGAGATCCAGTTGAGCTGCCGGTAGTACCACGAATCGTCTGAAAACTGCAGGATAATTTTACGCCTGCCCTTCATGAGCTTGAGAGTAGGAACGGCTAGTTTCTTATTCCTATTTAAACGACGGGACTTGGAAAATCTTAGACCCGAACGAATGGAGTTGCCAAGAACCCATCGTTGTAATCGTCCACGGAGCTCCCTAGACACTCGAAACTGGAGTTCGAGTTGAAAGATTTCGGGGTTATGAATCTGGATCTGTGCTGGACGAAGTCTAGACTTCATCAATTGAGATCTTTCCAGCTTTGCCTCTTACCAGACGGTGATCACTTCCGGTTATCACCGCATTGATCACAAAGACATCATTGCATGTGTGCATCTTCGTCGCCATGATGAATTCCATCTCATTTTTCGTTGCACCATCAGGGCTCTGCCAGGTCCACTTCCTCTGCTCACGCTTTATGAAGTTCATAATGAGGCCTGATGGTGCCCTCCCCTGCTCCATAAAACTGGCCAGTGGGTGAACGTGGTGGTTCCGTCGCCCAAATCCAAATCCCTCCGGAGCAACTGGACAGATTCGCAACTGGACAGATTCTCAGCTGGAGAGTTTCGCAACTGGACAGATTATCAACTGGACAGAGTATAGTCGAGAAAAAAATAAGTTACACAATGAATCATAGGTATTAAATATAAAAAGTGTTTATTCAAGGAAAATCTATATAACACAAAGACACGAAAATAGAAGAAGACCTGTCTTACAATCTGTTGTATTGAGATTTTTTTGGTAACAAATTAATTTAATATCAAATAAAACACTTAATTTTTATTTAATTATTTTTATTTCATCAAACCCATACGTGTGGGGTATCTATGGATAGGTCTTCAAAAATTATATTGAGGTTTATGATATTTTTTTTTTCTAAACATTCGTGTATACGTTTCCTGTGACTTATTTGGTAAATGAATAAACAGTACTGGTACAAAGTTAACATAATCGGTACACTTGGTTATGTCAACATGAAGCGAGAAAAGCTGGTAAAACGGTTTCGGTGCAATTTTGAATGTAGGTACCATCCCCATAACATATGTCTGTTATTTTGATTAAATCTCTTGCTGCTTGTCTGCCATACACATTTATTTTATCTGCACGACCATTATCATTAATAAAGAAGTCTTTAACTAGACATTTAGGTATTTCAATATCTTCAATCTTGTCGCTTTGAAAAGAGTCAGCCCTTGCTCTCGGAGCAAATCGTCCACTTTCCTATCTGGACCACCTTTTCATAATGTCTATATTCCCTTGTCATCTATTTTAATTTTGTCATGGATTGTACACGTTCTGTCCAGTTGAGAAACTGTCCAGCTGAGAATCTGTCCAGTTGCGAATCTGTCCAGTTGCTCCGGAGGGATCCAAATTGCCCAACTCGCAGCTCATTATTGTCTCGTTTACTCAGTTTCGCGTTAGTCCCCCATGATCACGGTGAAGTGAGTATTATGACCATGCATGGCTCTTTGGAAATGTCCTCAGACATCTCTACTTCGTCGTCGGGGAGTGCCGAGGTCGGCAGCCTTATTGCTTTTGTGAATACGGCATCGCAAAGGGTTTGACAGCTATCAATCGACCAATCACACAGACGGAAATCCACATCGCATCATTCATCTCTCATGTGATTGGTCGAAATTGATAGCGGTAAAAACCCTTCGCCTTGCCGAATTCAATTGTGCAATTCGCCTGCGGGGTTTAGACCTGTATGACCTTCAGCGAATACCTTGAGGATATACTGGATATAAGGTACGCCACCCTGGTCGACAAACTCTCGATCATCACTACGTCGTTGATCACAAGGGACTTGCGGACGATAAACCTGACACCACCCAAGTGCATAGAGAACGCTGCTGCCCATTCTCTGGTATGTCCCTTAGTCGCCTCCGCCTACGAGGCCCACGGAAATATATGGGATGGTGAAATTCTTTACGTCCGGCACCATATGATAAAAATCTTTTTTGCAAAAAAATACTACCGACTTCCAAATAAAAAACTACAAAGTGAAAAATAACTTAACTTTTGGAAGTCGGTGTCTTTCGTAGATACCATTTTTTTGCGATATGGACACCGACTTCCAAAAGTTAAGTTATTTTTCACTTTGTAGTTTTTTATTTGGAAGTCGGTAGTATTTTTTTGCAAAAAAGATTTTTATTTTTCCCTTTTTAGTTGTACCTACCTAAAATCCTTTGTTCGCATTAGGACAGATTCGCTTTAAGACAGATTCTCTTTAAGACAGATTCGCTTTATGACAGATTCGCTTTACGGCAGAAGTACAGTGAACTCGATATACCTACAAATGAAATTTTTCGAAACGTAGGTGCACACATTCCAGAACTGAAATTTGATTTCATGTCAATTTTTATATATTTATCTGGGTTATTCGTTCTGAATACTTCTTTGTAGCAACTAAATGTATTGGTAATTAATCCCATTCATTGCTTTGAGAAATAGTCCCGGAATGCGAATATTCTTCAGATTCTTGAATAGCTAATTTTGATACCTGAAGGTGTCTTTCCTTCAGGGATCAAAATTTGTGGTAACAATGCCAATTACATATACATTTCTGTAATACGTTACGTTCTCCACCATCGACTTTTTCAGACCTATTTTAGCTTTTTATGAGAGCGCTTTCCAATAGTGGTAAAAGCAATCGGTAACTTTGGCATTGGGATATACCTACGGCTTTAACTCTTTAATTCCTGCTAACTCTTAATCACATCTATATTTGCGCACAGCGAATGAATGGAACTCACTACCTGCGTCTGTGTTTCCGAACGCATTCAACCCGAATCTCTTCAAAGTTAGAGTGAACAGGCTTCTTCTGGGTAAGCTCACTCCATCGTAGACTCTGTCTCTGTCACCTCTGACCTAGACTAGAGTCAAGAGCAAACCCACCATAAATAAAAAATAAAAAAAAATGAAAACTGATCGCGCAATACAGTAGTTTTTTTTTAAATCTATAGGCTCGCGTTTGCCCACTATCTCGCCTGATGGTAAGCGACGATGTGGTCTACGGTGAAGCACGCTTGCCTCGAAGAAACCTATTCACTCTTGACTTAAAAACCCCAAGGTTGTAGCTATCAGGGAACAAAGACTCGGGAAGGGAGTTCCGGTCCTTAGCTGTGCGCACAATGAAAATATTAGCAAAACGCTTTGTGCTTATGGGAGGGATGTCCATCATGTACTGATGGCGCATGGCCGTACGTCTTGGCCGATGATGGAAAGGGCTAGGCGGAATCAAATGGTGCAGTTCCGTCACACACTCCCCAAAATGTAACCGATAAGAAACCGCCTGGCTGGCAACTCGGCGTCGATGTTCAAGGCTCTGGAGCTTTGACGCGACCAGTGCATCGTTGCCAATAAGACTCTTAGCCCGACTATCAATCGATTCAAGTACTGCTCTCGCCTCTGGGATGGATATACCAATTTGGCTGATCCATCCCAGAGGCGAGAGCAGTACTCGATGCATGACCGAACTTGCGCTTTATACAAGTTGAGTCCAGGCGTGAAGTACCGTCTCACCTTTGCCCAACTTTTTGCAGCTAACTGAGCTTACTAACTTACCGTTATAGCATTTCTAGTTTTTAAATTTGGTATAATGATTTGATATTTTCAACACGACTGTACAATTTCTGCCGTAAAGAGAATCTGTCATAAAGCGAATCTGTCGTATAAAGAATCTGTCTTAAAGCGAATCTGTCCTAATGCGAACAAAGGCCTAAAATAGGCAAGTTGTTTAGTAAAGTACCTATAACGCTAGAATAGATCACCCGAATAACATGATACTTGAGATCTGCGTACCCCTTTAGTACGTACTGGCGTGATGTTATGTTATGAAATGGTATATACAATAATCAGACATGCGATTGCAGCAATTCCGAATGATTTGCCGTTATTTATTGAAGAGTTCTGTTGTATATCTCCGAAGTTCTTTATCAGATCTTCACCAAATTAAAATGGGACCAATTTCGAAACATATTCTTTCAAACGAAAAAAGAATTTTCAAAATCGGTCCACAATTGACGGAGATATCGGTGAACATACATAAAAAAAAAAAAAAAAAAAAAAAAAAAAAACATACAAGAAGTCGAACATAGAACCTCCTCCTTTTTGGTAAGTCGGTTAAAAACGAACCTAATTCACTACATTGAGAATATTTTTCTAATTTTAGTTCGACGGACTCGAAAGTCTGAAACAAGTGGTAGTCTCTATAGTTCCTCACACATCTAGTAATTAAAGTATCTAGTTCCTAAACCCCTTGTTCTCAATTCCAGGATGCGCTCGCTACCGCGAACTGTGCTACCGCGCTGCGCACGCGCACCTGCCGGAGGACACGGCGCCGCGCCCCTGCGACTGCGCCAACTGCACGGCGCGGCGCCACTCCGCCAACGCGCCATGAGATGCGGCCCTCGTGGCCACCACAGCCGCTCTCACTCGCCCCATACCCGCGCTCCCGAGCGAATTCTCTCGGCGGAACTGACTGGCTCAAAGTTATGGACAATATTTAGTCTTTAGATGCTATTTCAATATTTTATTGATCAAGTGTTTCCATTATCGGTGTTCATGTTATAAAATAGATAAGGAGTGATTATCTTTTGATGTCATAATTGAATGTACGTGCTTTTATTTTTTCTGGATGTAGTAAAGAATAAGTTACCTACCTTAGGACCATTATAGTCCTCAGACAGCGTACCACCTGATCCGTAGGGGTCTCCCAAATCGCCACTAGATGAGATGCTCGTGGCTACAGCTGTTTCAAGCCTAGGAGGCTTATTATCTTCCAAGTGGTAGGATTTTTGTTTGAATGATGTTTAATTCTTGGTAATTTACATGTAGGTAGTATTTATTCCTCAAAAAAATATGGTGTTCTCAATTTTTTATAATAATTGTGTGTAAACCTTGCAATTTGCCCAGAGGAAACTAGTTGTAACTAAAATGGCCTATCTCAAAACATTGAAAGGCGACATATTTAGGTACTCGTATTTGTGCACAACATTTTTGTATTTATTTATCAGCTATGCTACTAGTTTCTAATGTATCATTAGTTGAATTCGGGGCCTTTCTCTACGAAGGAACAATTTAGTCAATTCCAAACTAAGCACTTAGCACCATCTGATGTAAATATTCGCTTCTGTCCTAGTGCCTTACCCGATCCGCTTATCAATTTAAATCAGGAATTATCTAAAATATTTTGGCACCATATAGAATTCATGTAATGTAGATTATATTCAAACATTTGAAAGTATGCACATCCAAAATCGCTTTTGTAATTAAGGAAAGAGACGCATTGCAAGCGCTAATATTTAACTCAAAGGTTAATATAATTATTGTGTAAAGATTTGTCTGTCCATTGAAGATAAGATTAAAATAACCCCCTAGTGTAAACTTTGTAATAAAATAATGTGGAAATTAAATTTACACAATTTATTTAGACGATTCTCTACATAAGAATTTCCGTAACACTAATTTATTTTATAGAACACCTTTATTATAAAATCTAAGCCAAACTATTAATTAACTTATGTGTAGGTGGCTATCATTATCTCTATGGTCCAGAGTATTGAACTGCTAAACTATATTTATAATTCATGTGTGCTAAAAGTATCATGACCTCTTAATTTTAGAGCCTAATACTAATATTAGATTTAATATCTAGACGTATTTCTAAATTAATCATCAGACCTATTGTAATACCTGTCCACCGGTGTAACTTTAAACGATTTATAATAATTATAATAATGTACATTAACTTCTATTTTATATTACATCACGCTAAAATTAATAACATTAATTTTAATTACATACATTTTTAACTTCTGATCTATTTTCGATTGTACTTACCCGATGTCATTAAATTTTAATCGTACATTATTTAAAAATTATTAACAAGGCCTACCTAATCGAGTTATAAAATGTATTTAAAATGATTCAAAAATAAAAGTATGATTATTATCAAAATCGTACTGTCTATCAATTTATATATCTGTATTTTCATACGAAAAAATACAGCTAACCCGTTACAGTAGAAGGATACCTAGACAGACTTGCCAGTAAATTTAAATAAAACTTAAAGTAATTAGTATTTTTATTAGAGTTGAACAAAAATACACGTTTTAAGAGGGAACAGTATCAACAAAAACTGTTTGAGAGGCCGAACGGCGCGGCTCTTCATCAAAAATAACGCAATTTCATTACATTTGACACGCACTACAAGGGAGATGTTTTCCAATTTAATCATAAATGCTTCTTATCAACAATAATACCTATTAGGGTATAAACATGATTTCTTTGAAGTCACAAATAATTTTATAACCATTTTGCATGGTTAGCTATTCTACCTATCATCTAAAAGTTAGAAAAATACGTCAATTTATAATAGTTTGTAACAAAGAGAAAAGCTCTTTTGGACATTGCCCGCGGTGGTATAGTTTCCTAATCATGCCTTAAAGTAGTGCACCTGAGGATTTCCATATTATATTAAGAGACGAGGTACATTTTGGTACATCGTCAACTAAATATTAACTATTTTACATTGGTGGTAGAAACTTCAATAAACCACTAACTAACCATTTACTTTAATATAAGAGATTATAATTATGCCCAGAAACTTACACAAAATGATTGAGCAACATTTTTAATGACAAGAAGAGTTACCTACTGGCAGGTTTATTTTAAGAGGGGACAGATACAATACTTGTGTATTTCATTACCTTACCATACGGGTTTCTAGCCAAACAGTGTTAGCTTGAGCTCAATGCTTAAAAGTTCATATTTTGAGAACTATTTTTATGTAAAACAAAAATGCTCTTAACTCTGAGAATGATATTACAACTGACAATTTGAAGTTTAAAAAAGCCCACTGGATTGACGCGTCCAATCCGTCCACACTACACAAATATATCCAAAAGAAAAAAACTAATCTACTAACTTTATAACTGGGAAAACGCTCTAAAAGGGACGCCTCTTATTAAATTCTTATCATCTAGTTATCGTCAAGTTGATGACGTACGACATACACATACATTCACATCACGCTAGTCGAATAGGGTGCATGTCAATATTATAAGTCAAAAGTAAATTTTATCAAAAACTAAATAGATCAAGTAACAGGCGTTCCCGTTAGACATTTTTCCAATAAAAACAATTCACAAACTCAATGATTGCGTTCGTAGAAAAAGAGATAATAATAATATTTTACAAGTAAATATACGACAATGTTTGTTAATGAACGGAGTCTCGCACAAGGTGGTTTGTTAGCCTAATTTGTAAATTACATAAACTTATAAACTTTATAGCACAAAGCTGCGAGCGACTTAGTTATTATTTATGTCCAAAGTGAATAAAGCGAGTTAAAATTAAATCAGTCCGCACTATCTTAACGACATCTAGTGACGGTCTAGGACAGGTGCGCTTACAAATAAATTGCAATAATCTATGAGAAAAAAAAAACGTTCTAAACCTATTATAATAAGATATACTATAGTACCGGAATGCAAGTAAAAAAAACCCTCGTAGACTAACAAACATTGACAAGTGTAACATATGTTACCAGGCTCTCATGAGTTGCGAGAAGTATGCGCAACTCATTGATTAACGTCGATATGGATGGTAGGAAGACGCGGATGCGGTGCCGCCCGATGACGAGCCGTGGTAGCTGCGCTTCGATGACCGTTGGTAACCGTCGCCAGACCCGCCGGTGTATTCATAATCATCACCTGGATATACAAAACTACTGTTAGTATTATAACCTACATTATAAAAATATTTTTAGCAACGTTTAAAAGCCATTCTAGCATAAAATAACGCCTGTATTCCCCGAGAGGTTAGGCAGAGATAATATTTCGACACTAAAAAAGCCATTCTACTGTATACCAAATTAATTTGATTAAAATATTAATATAAAAAATAAATAAATTGGAACTTACCGCACCACGCACCACTATCCACACACCAGGAGTTTGAGTATGATAATCATTCAACATAGGTTTAGGACAAAAAGGTGTTTTGTGATCAACCTCATTATGGACAAGTTTTAGATACTTTATTGTAAAATAACCCCCAAAAAGTATTAAAATGATCACAGAGCAGAACCCTTGTATCCTATGGCCAATTATAATTCCTAATTCTACAGTAAATTCAATGCCTCCAAATATCAATTCTAATCTTCTATCTTTTATGTCAATTCAACAAATAGTATTTAATGAATCCCTTAAAAACGTCTATGCGTATTTAATCGAGTACTAAGGCTACATAGCTAGTCGAGGATGTTCACGGGAAAGGAAAGTGGAAACCTGAGGCAGACGCAGATACGTCCGACACATTGCAAAAAGACGGCTGTGGCGACACCATGCCTCCGCAATACATCATGGGGACCTGTTGAATACTCTGTTACATCGTTTGTATAAAAAACGTAAGTCTTAGTTTGAAAATATATGAGAATATTGTAAATACAAGTCTAAGAAATCGCCCTTAGGGATAAAATAACCTAGCTTTCGTCACACGGCATTTGGCGACGACACAGCCCTATTAAAATCTTACTAATATCACAGATAATATAATACTAGCATACAGATGCCTCATCCCATACTAAGAAACCGCGCCGACGTTAACTAGCGTTTTTCATCTGATTATACCGATATTTTTTTTGTAAATAGATCGCGTTCGGTTCCGTTCCACGGCGATAGATCACCATCTATATCCGTGGAACGGAACGAAACCGAACACGATCGATGCACAAAAAATAATCAGTATAGAACGTCGGCACGGTTTCTTTTTATGGGATGAGACACCGCTGCTATTATAAATACGAAAGTTTGGATGTGAGGATTTGTTACACAATCACGGCAGAACGGCTGAACGGATCTGGCTAATAGGCTACTTTTCATCCCGGTATAATGTTCGCTTGGGATAAGAAATTCTCACGCGGGCGAAGCCGCTAGCGGAAACTAGTAATCTATACATATAATAAATCTGTAGAAAAGTCATTTTTGTACATTGAAGAAATTGAAACAAAAAATAGCCAGCGTGTGAAAAGATAAGTAACAGAACCCATTTCCATCATTTTTGAAATTTTTGTCTGTTTGTCTGTTTGTCTGTTTGTCTGTTTGTTTGTGCGCACATCACGTAAAATCTACGAATTCAATGCTGACAATGTTTATATACAAAAATTATACGCAACTTGAGGTTTAACTTAGTTTTTGTTTCATCGAAATCGGTTCACTCTATCAAAAGATATGATTAATTTAGTGAGTTCAAGAAGTAAAATATTACGTTACGCAATTAAGTATAGTACTTGCAACGACATCTTAAGACTAAAAATAGAACTAATGTTGATAGTTGAAATCTAAATCCGATAGATGGCGTTGTGCAAATGACGTCATTTTCTGAATCGCGGTGTTAAGATTTTCCGCGCGAGGATGACGTCCACCGTGTTTACTAGGCAAATTGGGTTTCGTTAGGTGTCTTAAAAGTTCTTGCGTGTGTCGTAAAAGTTCTTTGGTTGCTTGGTTTATCGATTTTCTAAATTGGTCGAAAAAAAAGTATTTGCTTATCTTATTGGTTTCGTTTGGTCAACTTTGGTCATTGGTTTGAAGTACGAAGTTAAGATTGTATTTGATTTACTTCGTAGTTTGAATCCAATAGTGCCAATCGTTATACAGTAAGTTAGTGTTGCCATTTTCTAAATTGGTCGAAAAAAAAGTATTTGCTTATCTTATTGGTTTCGTTTGGTCAACTTTGGTCATTGGTTTGAAGTACGAAGTTAAGATTGTATTTGATTTACTTCGTAGTTTGAATCCAATAGTGCCAATCGTTATACAGTAAGTTAGTGTTGCCAATTCGTTGAGTCACGACCACGAACAGACGATACGTTGTCACACTAGACTGTTCGACGCACCGTTCTTTTAAGTTTGTAGGCTATTCAGTCATAAGTGTTGTTAGTTTTGTTTATTGCTTTAATTTTCCTTGAAAATGCCTCAAAGAAAAAAAACTAACCTTTCGCTGCGTAGCCGAAATGCGAAAAGGATGAGACTTTGTAGGTCTCAGGAATCGGAAGAAGATCGTGAAGCACGGTTATCTGCTAACCGAGAGCACATCGCTCTTTCACGTGAATCGGAAACGTTCACCGAAAGGGAGTCACGTTTAAGTTCACAAAGAACACGGACCGCGACTTTGCGGTCTCAAGAGAGTATCCAGGAACGCGAAGACCGGCTGTCTGCTGATC
The DNA here is from genome assembly GCA_949775005.1 of Orthosia gothica. Classification (NCBI taxonomy): domain Eukaryota; kingdom Metazoa; phylum Arthropoda; class Insecta; order Lepidoptera; family Noctuidae; genus Orthosia; species Orthosia gothica. The sequence continues at coordinate 3,788,331 of OX459038.1, forward strand.
GGGAGCGCCACTCTCTCTCACGTGAGTCAGAGACATTCACAGAAAGGGAGTCGCGCTTAAGTTCGCAAAGAACTCGGACCGCGACTTTGCGTTCTCAAGAGAATATCCAGGAACGCGAAGTTCGGCTGTCTGCTGATCGGGAGCGCCACTCTCTCTCACGTGAGTCAGAGACATTCACAGAAAGGGAGTCGCGCTTAAGTTCGCAAAGAACTCGGACCGCGACTTTGCGTTCTCAAGAGAATATCCAGGAACGCGAAGTTCGGCTGTCTGCTGATCGGGAGCGCCAGTCTCTCTCACGCGAGTCAGAGACTTTCACAGAAAGGGAGTCGCGCTTAAGTTCGCAAAGAACTCGGACCGCGACTTTGCGTTCTCAAGAGAGTATCGAGGAACGCCAAGCACGTCTGTCATCTGACCGAGAGCGACACGCTCTCTCGCGCGAGTCTGAATCTCTCTCCCAAAGAGAAGAACGATTAGAAATAGCTAGACATAACTATGTAGGTGTACAAAGAAACAATGAAAGTTATCTTGCATCTGAAAGGGAAAGAATAGATGAACTAAGACGAGCAGAAACAGCAGAACAACGTCAATCTCGCCTAGAAATAGAACGAGCTCGATACCATATGAATAGAGAAACAAATAGCGGAGCTGATGAGTCCATGGAAAATGACGATGCAAATATTTTATTACCTTGGGACAATAGGGAAAAATCAGGGTTCACATATTCGTCTAGAATTAATTATGCTGGCTTTACTTTCGTGGGTGACATGAGAGAAATTTGTAATTTTTGTCATGCTTTGAAATGGAGGAAAGAGACAGATGGAATGTGCTGCTCAAATGGAAAAATTGTTCTTCCAAATTTCCAAGATCCACCACACTTACTTATAAGTCTCCTGAATGGCGATCATCCCCAGTCGAACCGTTTTTTGGATAATATTCGTTTATATAACAGTGCTTTCCAAATGACTTCCTTTGGGGCAAAACAAATAACGGAAGGACCGTTCATGCCAACCTTCAAAGTACAAGGTCAAGTTTATCACCTTATTGGATCTTTGCTGCCAGAAAATGAACCCAAATTTCTCCAAATTTATTTTGTATCCGATTACACGCAACAGCTCAATGTTAGAAATCACAATTTTCCCCAGCTCAATGCTGAGCTTTTGGGTCAACTTCAAGAATTGCTGCATCGCGTTAACCAGTACGTTCGTGAATTCAAAGCTGCATTGGAGTCAATTCCACAAGGCAGCAATGATTTCAAAATTGTTATAAGTGCCGATAGACGTCCTGTGGGTGAACACCGTGGAAGACACAATGCACCCGTCGCAGATGAAGTTGCAGTTGTTTTAGTCGACCAGGAGTGTGAGAGACGTGATATCGTGTTGCGTACACGCGACGATCGCCTTCAACGCATTTTGGAAACCCACCGAGCTTACGACGCCCTGCAATATCCACTAATCTATTGTCATGGTGAAGATGGGTACAATTTTGGGCTGTACCAAGTGAACCCTACTACGAGAGTCACTAATTATCAAAAAAAAATATCTGCTCAACAATACTATTCCTACCTTTTACAAATAAGGCAAAACAGTTTCGTATATTTGCAACGATTTCGTGGTTTGTTCAGCCAATTTATTGTGGACATGTACGCAAAAATAGAAACTGAACGTTTAGTGTATATTCGCACTAACCAGCGACGGTTACGCGCTGAAGAATACGTGCACTTGCGGGACGCCATGCAATCAGATAATAACGTCGAAAACTTGGGTCGATTGGTTATTTTGCCATCCAGTTTCACAGGCGGTCCGCGGTATATGCACGAACGAACGCAAGATGCTTTTTGTTACGTCCGTAAATACGGCCGGCCGGACCTTTTTATAACATTTACAACAAATCCAAAGTGGACGGAGATTTGCCAGGCACTTCTCACAGGACAGGCGTCATACGACAGACATGACATTATTGCTAGGATTTTTCATTTAAAACTCAAAGTCTTGATTAATCTACTTACAAAGGAGAAAGTTTTCGGTTCAACTCTTTGTTTTATGTATAGCGTCGAGTGGCAAAAGCGTGGTTTACCCCACGCGCACATTCTTCTGTGGCTGGAAGAAAAAATTCGTCCCGATGCTATAGACAGTGTCATAAGTGCAGAATTTCCGGACTATAATGCAGATCCGATTTTGCATGACATAGTAAAAACACATATGGTTCACGGGCCATGTGGCCTCTTAAACAGGGAATCACCGTGCATGAAAGATGGTCAATGCTCAAAAAAATACCCCAGAGCACTGAAAGAACTAACTATGGCTGGGGAAAATGGGTATCCGCAATACCGGCGAAGATCACCGTCACAAGGTGGTTTCACAGCTACTGTCAGATTCCGTGGACAAGAAATAATTCTAAATAATAGTTGGGTGGTACCGTATTCTCCAGTTTTGTCAAACGCTTTTCAAGCACACATTAATGTTGAAATTTGTAATAGCGTCGAATCTATAAAATATATATGTAAATATGTTAATAAAGGTAGTGATCAAACCATGATAGCACTAAGAAATAACAACCAATTTGATGAAGTGACAAGGTATCAATCTGGCCGATACATAAGCTCTTCGGAGGCAGTTTGGCGCATTTTGAGTTTCCCTATTCATGAAAGGTATCCGCCAGTCATCCATCTTGACGTGCACCTGGAAGGCGGGCAGCGAGTTTACTTTCAGCCAGAAAATGTGGCAGAAAGAATGAACAACCCAAGACAAACCACCTTGCTCGCATTCTTTCGCCTTTGCGAAAGAGACAATTTCGCTAAGTCTCTGTTGTACAATGAAGTGCCACATTATTATACTTATAACAAGCAGCAAGGTGTTTTTAATCGCAGGAGACGTGGAACTGCTGTAGAAGGCGAGTCCGGCATTTTTAAAGAACACGTGATTGGAAGAGTATACACGGTGCACCCAAATAATGCAGAGTGTTATTATTTACGCCTTCTTCTTCACACAGTGCGAGGACCTACTTCTTTTGCTGAGCTCCGCAAAGTGGACGATATAGAATATCCCACATTTCAAGCTGCTTGCCGCGCACGGCATTTATTAGATGGCGATCAGCATTGGGATGATGCTTTAGCCGAAGCATGCGTCAGTGATAGTCCACATCGTTTGCGCCATTTATTTGCCATTTTGTTGACATTTTGTGGCCTATCGGACGCTGGGCAGTTGTGGCAAAAATATAAAGACGCGTTTGCCGAAGATTTTTTGAGACAGCAAAATATAAATAGTGAAACTTCTGACCAAGTACGTGAAAGCTGCCATAATAGGGCTTTGCTGGCTATACAAGATATAGTTACAAGTATAGGAGGGAACCCCCTCAGTCAATACGGCTTGCCGACACCGACAGTTGGTGGGGAACGAATTAATAGGGAGTATACATCTGAAATAAATTACAACCCCGAAGAGTTAGCAGAAATATTGCGAAATGGCTGTTCAAATTTGACGTCAGAACAACGTCAAATCTTTGATAGAGTATGCTGTAGTGTAGAACATTCATTAGGAGAAATGCTGTTTTTAGATGCACCTGGTGGAACAGGTAAAACTTTCCTCACTAAAGTTATCTTGGCTCAAATAAGGAGCCAAAACAAAATTGCCCTTGCCGTCGCTTCCTCAGGAATAGCTGCCACTTTATTACCAGGAGGAAAAACTGCACATACAACATTTAAAATACCAATCGACTTGGACCGCACAGAAAACCCTGTTTGCAACGTGTCTCGCAATAGTGATAAAGCAAGGGTTTTACGCGATTGCGCCCTTATCGTTTGGGACGAGTGTACGATGGCAAATCGTAAAGCTGTGGAAGCTGTAGATAGAACGTTGCGAGATATAAGACAAAATGACCGACCGATGGGAGGCTTAACGGTGCTATTCTGTGGAGACTTCAGGCAGACACTCCCTATAATACCCAGAGGAACGAGGGCCGATGAAATAGGTGCCTGTTTAAAGAGCTCTATTTTATGGCGTAGTGTCATATTAACTAATTTGAGCTTTAATATGCGAGCATATTTGGGAGGTGACGCAAACGCGCAGGTTTTCTCAAATTTACTACTTCAAATTGGTAACGGCACATACCCGACTCAAGAAGGAGGTAAAGTAACTTTAGTCGAAAGCCTGTGTTCTTCTGTTGCCTCACAGCAGGAACTCATTTCCTCTGTATACGGAGATCCATCAGAGATCTCGAACCATGACGCTGCTTGGCTATGCCAACGAGCTATTTTGGCACCTCGCAACGACCAAGCAGCAGCAATAAATTCTCAAATATTGGTACATGTTTCTGGAGAAAGTAGGGAATATTTATCTATTAACACGGTTTTAGAAGAAGGAGATGCCACCCACTATCCAGTAGAGTTTTTAGACTCTCTAAATACACCAGGTCTTCCAGCACACAAAATTTATTTAAAAGTCGGAGTACCAATCATTCTACTCAGAAATTTAAGCCCACCAAAACTATGCAATGGAACTCGGTTGAGAGTAACAAATCTCCAACGAAATGTCATCGAAGCCGAAATCTTAACAGGTTGCGGCTCCGGTGATGTTGTTTTCATTCCCAGGATACCCATTATCCCCAATAATTTTCCGTTTACTTTCAAACGTGTGCAATTTCCTGTAAGCCTCTGTTACGCTATGACTATTAATAAAGCCCAAGGCCAGACGTTATCCGTTGCGGGTGTAGACCTTACTTTTGATTGTTTTTCACACGGCCAACTCTATGTTTCTCTATCACGTGTTAGCAACCCAAACAACCTTTTTGTATATGCTCCGGGTAATTCCACCGCTAACATAGTATATAGAGAAGCATTAACGTAATCAACTATACCAAAGTCAGGACTCTTATCTAAATCATCAAAAAGGTGATATACTCTTATCTAAACGACGTTGTTTTGCTCTCGACAACCACGCGAACGAAGTCGCGGGCACAGCTAGTACAATATAAAAATGTTGATCGTTTACGCTTATAAATGAACATGGGCGAACGAAGACTACTTGAATTAAATGAACTTTTAATTACATATATATAAAACTAGCTGACCCGGAAAACTTTGTTTTGGCATAAAAACACCAAACATTCATCTACCCTACCCACCCTACCCTACCCTTCTTACTATCATATGCCCGTCTCCTGGTTCTAAGCTACCTCCCCACCAATTTTCAGCCAAATCGATTCAGCTGTTCTTGAGTTATAAATAGTGTAACTAACACGACTTTCTTTTATATATTTAGATGAAAATGATTGTCTGTGCAACGCGCCATCTAGCGTAACTATGTAGAATGCTTTTGTGAACAACAGAACAAAAAATGCACTCTGTATCATCGTTTATTGATTTTTATCCAAGGCGTCCCGTTAGTAGTATATCTGCGAAGTGCCGTATGAACTTTATTAAATTTTGTGGGACTAATCATGGGTCTCTGGGCCGTTTTGAAAGTGTATTGAGAAGACTGAATTTAGCAGTCGACTATTGTAGATAAGATATTAAGGACCTGTGGTGATTCTACGACGTCGGCCATCTGTGGGACGTTCATATACTTGGGACTGCCTGCATTACTGTCCACGCCACCGCCGTCTGTCATAAATAGCTAGTCAGGTAATTTTGTTTGAAACCGAAGTCTGAATTCCAAAAGTATTCATGTATATTTTCAATACTATAGCTTAGCTCAATATGCTTTTAAGTTCAGTTTCAACTTTTTGCAAACTTAGATTTTATTATATTTGCGAGGGTACTTCAAGAGTATTTACTTTTTAATTATACTGTCTAAACGTTGCATTTAGTATATATTCTACCATTTTTTTTAGCAAGGCTATGCCATTGCATTGTAAATATTAAACCTTTTTTAAACTATTTCGACACTAGAAACAAGATAGAATATAATAATATGTAGATAATAGCAATAAGGATAGATAAAGATATGTAGCAGGTGCAATCATACGTTACCAGGAGAGTAGTGTTAAGTGCAGAGAGTGTAAGCATTATATAATATATATATAACTTGTCAATATAAGACAATAATATAATTAATGGAAACGGCAATTTCTATAGTTGAATGTGTTCTCATGTTAGTAATTATTGCCGTTCGTGTAAGACTATTATGAATGCTCTACTGATCGTTTCTCGACTATTATGCCACAATATAAAAACCAAAATTATGATATCTGCTCCATTCTGCCTGCAGGGTAGTTACTACGGGGTAGGGGTATGAGTGAACATTAAAAATGCCATTATATTTTGAAATTTTTGATTTCTTTTAATTATCTACGTTTTATAATGTCCTTAAAGTAGATATATATTCATCATAAGTTTAATTAAATAATTTTTTTTAATTACTTAATCCATTAAGATAGAAGAAGCTTAATAATTAGGAAACTACGACAAAAGTGTTTATTTATTTCCATTACATTATAAACTACATGCTTATGTTACCAGTTAAATCTAACACTAAATATATATACCCAAAATACCTAATATGAATAATGCATAATTTCTACTCCGAAAGACCTCAGTGTTATGTGTGATAGCACTTATTACATCAATAAATCATCGCGTACAAGCTTCTCGTCTTACTTTAGTGTTTCGGTTAAAATTAATAATTAAAACCGTAATTAACTAATTATCATTAGGTAATCGTAAAAAAGAAACAATAAGGACGCACTTGTAAAATCTATCATAATTTTCTTTTTTATACGAACATAAAGTATCTTAGGAGGGGCGCGTGCGCCTGCGCCGGGACGCCGCCGCCCGCGCCCCCAGCTCGTCAGCTCGTTACGGCTAACTATAGTAGATTACACATTACAAGATTACAACAAATCTAGATAATAGTCTTACAATTGTAACATGCTTATTTTGTGGCTAGGTCGCGGTCGCCGCTTCCGATTAATTACATAGGAAATTAATACAAGTGTGTATAAATACAGCGCCGCCCCGTACTGGGCCGGTGTAAATTAAACTTATATAGGTATGTTTGTAAGTAAACATTACTTTAAATATTGTACATCAGTCGATAGTTCACCTAACAATTTTGTTTCTAATCGATCGAGAATCTATAGAAAATATGTACTTTAATTTACTATTAAAAAAAATATTAAAAAATAATCAACATCAATTTTTTTTTAATTAAAACAGAAATAAATAACAACTTGCTCTAGGGTTTATAATAATTAATGTTACAATTAACTGTAAAGCCCGTGAAATTTATTTTACTCGGGATCAATAATTACATTTATATTAACTTCTAGTATAAATATGAGGTTTTATATTTAATAATACCTGCATTATTTTTAAAATAAGTTTCGAAAAGACTACAGTTAAGACGGACGCTGGTGTCGTCCCTGATATACATTATTTTAAATGCAAATGAATTAATTTTATAAGACGAGTAAACAGTGAACTTAAAACGAGTCGACTGCTAATCTAACGTTTAACACTAAGGGTCTTGTATATTATATAATTAGTCAATTACGATCATAAATTTATTAATGAATAGAATAGCGCGCGGCGGGGAGCGCGCCCGCCCGCGCGCCGCGCCGAGCGCCGAGCTCTACGCACTACGCAGTGCGCATAACTACACTTTATCATTATACCAAAATACACTTTTACACAAAACATTGTATTTTATATACTACTGAATAAACATACACATATAAAAACCGCGTACACTATAATATAAAGTAATACAAACAAGAGTCGAAAGTGTTAACTACGCAACAGTTCTACAGTTAAGCCATGATTAAAATATTATTTCGTAAACATTATTTAAGATACAGCTGCATATCTCGTGTCGATATTACAGAGTGTAATATTCAAATGCAAAAGATGCACGTGTGTCACTCACGGTAGCGGTGGTACGCCAGTACAGCAGACAGTGAAGTGTGTACCTACGTGTACAGTACGTGTACATACGTGTACAGTGAGTAGGCCGCAGTAGAGACGGGCGCGCAGGCGGCTAGCGCGCATGAGCACCACATTTGACAGACGAGCCTCTAACGAGTCTTATCGTTTAGTTTTGTATTTTGCTAACTATTTTTAATTAATAAATTCATCCAATATTTTATGCTCTTCTCCTATATAATAATAATTAAAACCCATATAAAGTCTCAATTGATTTTCTTTCAATAATTAATTTGCACTAAGTTTAATGTTGAGTAAATCTAAAATTTCTAATACATATGTTACTTTATTTAAATAAATTATATTCTTTATTTTAAGAAGATTGCCCCAATGATTCATTACAAACTAAGTTCTTAAATTGTTCCAAACGTTTGTGAGTGCGGGGCCGAGCCCGTGTCTAACGCCTTAGTGCTAATCTTTATCACTGAACATAACACAATAATAAATCATCTCTATCTTCATTTAACTTTTTGTAAGGCATCGTTTCCTAATATTAAAACAGATGTGAACAATTTCGTTCGAATCATCGGTGGATGTACATTAAACCTACAGTAAGTATTAAAACGTAATCGAAACAATGGAACTTAATGGTATTATGCGAACTGAACATGTGCGGGGGAGCCGGCTCGAGCCAGCGGGCTGTGGCAGGTTAGTGCGAACAACTGCAACTAGTAAAAGCGATACGAGACAGTGAAACGAACGAACCACTACCTATTCTGTGTACGATAAAATTAACCAGGAATGAATCGAGACAAAATAACCTAACTAACATAGGAACGAAGAGTAACGAAGCGGTACAAAGCGGCACATGTACACGTAACCTAATGGGCAGTCAGGCGCCGACCTCGATTAGTTTATATTATTTCATTAAATTGTTATAAGGTACGAGTTTCACTTCCTACATACTGATGAGTGTCAGTCGAGTCTGTATGTTATATATTTAAGAGCTATAAGAAATGTATGCGCGTTAACTATGAACATCACAATGTAAAAGGCTTCTTTACTATGTTTTACCGTTAAATTTGGGACATCGCACCCCTCGCCCCCGACCGCTAGTCACTTATAAAATTTGCTTACACCTCACAATATTCCTCAATAGATAAATTATACTTTACTTATGGAGCGATCTTAAATAACCCTATTCTAAACGATCAAATTATGCATTGAAAGTAGTAACAATTCGTCTATTAAAAACATTTATTAACAAATCTTATCGAGCGCGGCGCGGCGCGGTTCTATCAGTTAACTTAAAGGAACGACTCCCGTCTAGGTGGCGGGCGTCGGGCAGTCTATCAGTAGGGCCGTAAACTCTAAGATAATTACAACAAACCGTGGTCGGACGCGGCGCGAGCCGGACGGCTGCGAGCTGCCCCGCGATTAATTACTTAGCTTATCACTAAAATTTTAATCAGTCATCGGTCAAGCGATTGAGCGATATCGTACAGTAAAGGACTAACATTAAATTTAATCTAACAATGTTATTTTAAATTATAACTCACTTTGTAACGGGGCGGGGCGGCCGCGCGGCTTGCGACCGCGTCGGGTACATTATGATACGACTAACATAGCGGCCGTAGCGGCCGGCGAAAGCTCTATACAGTTTTAAAAATATTTGGCAATCACATAAATTAAAACTTTAAAACTATGTGACGAGAGAATCGATTAAAATTATGCTTTACACACAAGTAAGTATATATATGTACAAATGTATGGAGGGCGCGAGAGGTGCGGGTGCGCGGCACGTACCAACTATATCCTAAATGCTTGAGCTTCATTACTTAACGCATACGACGATATCGTTTGCTCGTTAATAATTTGGCAGGTAAATTTAATTGATTAAAGTATAAATTCCATATAATAATAGTATATCAACTTAAAATTGCGATAAAAAACTAAAATGCATATAAGAAAACAAATTAAATTACGAATATTTATACAGAATTGTTCCCTTTTTCAAAAACGGGAATTATTAAAAATATTAAAATCACGTTCAGTCACTATATTTTGTTTAATATTAACACATAATTATCTCATTACATGCCTACGGTATTCCTATCTCTAATTTGTGTTAAAATAACCAAAATTCTAACATTAAACATACATACCGATATATATACCAAATATTTATACAAGTTATTAGCTTAAGTTAAGTTCTTTTAGGTCATTTCCCTAAATTGGCCTTGTTTAACAGTGTCTGTCAAATGTGCGTCACACGAGCCAGTCGCGGCGAGCGGGCGACGGCGAGCCTCGCCTCTACGCGGCCCTGCGAGTGCAGTGATACACGTACGACGTTATTAAAAGAAATCACTTTGAAATCCGACAAAAATATTAAACATTCGAAATGTGTGAAGTAAAAATAAAAATCTTCCACAAAAAACCCACATCCAAATAGAATATTAAAAGCAAAGTTAATAAAAAAATTGTGTACACTTGTACACGCATATGACAGCGTCGTTTAGCTTTAGAAGAGGGCGTCGCGAAAACTTCTGGGCGAGTCAAGTGATGCGAGCTCCGCCGCGTGTGGACGTGGACGGTGCTCCATCCAGAGCTTAATATCATTCCTTCGTAGTAGCGTTCAGAGACGGCCGAGTGCCAAAAGTTGCGAGAAAGTGTGGAGTACCTTATTCAAATTAGTTGACAAGACTTTTAACACCTAATAGTTTTGAATGTTACTGTTAAACTATTTAATATTTTTACTTATTAAAATTATCGCTTACTTACGCGTGTGGGTTTGTGTTAATGTAGTCGTCGGTGACTTTAAATATAACCGCCTTTATAGGCGTTAGATAATCGTATGCAATTAATTTAAATTTATCCATTAAACTTTAGTCAGTAACTATAAATATTGATTTGTTGCATTGTATTCATAATCTATTTTTTTTTCACGTTTAATGTCGTTTTGTTCGTGAAATCAAAAACACACAAAACTAAAATCTATCACCTAATGGGAAGTTTAACAGAGGTATATGAAATCTTCGCGGCAATAATATGGGAGTATACGTTATTAAAACGGTTATATAGTAGCTATCCCTATTCCCTTTAGTCGTTATAAGTTATATCGACCAAGTTAGAATCGATAGATGGAGTCGATCGAATGCAACCGTTGAAGGGGTGACAACCGTTCGAGCACGCACTTGTGAGGATCAAACGTCAAGCGGAATGGCTACTCTACTATGAGCACACGATCTGTGTCAAGCGTCAAGGTACTAATGCTACTGGTACAAGTGCGTACTAGAAGGTGGGTCAACGCCTGCGTGTGAGCCTATCGCAGCGTAACAAACTACAGAACTCACTCTACCTACCTCTACGTACCTTTAGTTAGGAAAGAATTGTGTATATCAACGTGTGAGCGATACGGCTGTAGTTAACCACACTGCGGTCGTGTGTGGTGTGTGAGAGAGTGAGGTGTGAGTGTGAGGTGTGAGTGTGAGGTGTGCGAGGCGGTAGTGTGGCGCGAGACTGGGGGCCTACGCGGCAGGCCACTCCTTGTTAAACTCGTTGGCGTTGAATTGTTTGGGCGCGTGGTGCGGGTGGTGCACACCTGGCGGCTGCGCGGGCGCGGCGCCGTGGTACTCGGGCGCGCTGTACCGCGACGCGCCGTACGACGAGCCCTACCAGTGACCATCCGCACACGTTAGCGGACGCATCCAGCTGAAGCCGAGCGAGTACCGCTACTGCGCATCGTCTACGTGCTCTACTCGGTATAAAAATATAGCTCTCTCGAGTCTAAACTGAGCCGAGCTTCAGCTACGATGCGTCCTTGAACCGTCATGGAGCATAAAAAGAGAGGACTCCCTGAGATTTGTTTATAATGATCGTTATATTTATTTAAAGAAAAGAATTGGGCCGCATTCGCAAATGCTCCATGACATTATATGATTAACATAATTTTGTAATTAATGTAGTCTGGTTACATTTAACAGAATAGACGAATTCTCATCTCTGAACACTTAAAGTACAGCTCTTAATATTATTTTTATCGATAAAATTAACTATTAATGAACCTGTAACAATATGAGAAAATCCAAATTTTACTAATTTGTACTTTAAATGCCAATTTACAAGTGTTGAGATGAAACAAGGCGATTGAATCATCTCGCACGGCTACAAAATGCATTATTATATATGAATATCGAACGGAACTAAGGATAAGCTTATAATCTAGTGCGGTGCGATGCCTTTATGATGAGCGCTATCGTCGCAACAACCGACCGTCCATAGTGAGAAATCCCCAGTGTTTCGCGACATTCCCTCATCCGATACCCGCCCTTATCTCTAATTGTCTTTCTGGAGGAGCCACTCTTGTGGGCCCTGATCGACCAACTGGAAAAGAAGAACAAGACAATAAAGTCCCACTCGCCACAATTCAACGGGATCTTTAGCAGGTTTATGTAAGTAGCTCAGCGCGTGAAGATGGACCGGGCGAAAGCGTGTGACTATCCCCAAGGGCGAGATGAAAGTAGAGGCGAAGAGGACGGGAGGGGAGAGGCGGGAAGGAACCGTGGAGGTCGGTGATGAGAGACCTTCAGCGAAACTCGATAACAACACTAATCTTCTTGATTTTTCACTATGGATAGCGGTGCGTCTGTCAACTATGGCCACGAGAGGCGGCCGCGAACAGCGCCGCGTCTACTCTCAATAAGTACCGCAGCATAGCTCGTAAAATCAAAAAGACATCGCACTCTCGCCACTGAAAACATGCAGACAAGTGGGCTTCGTCGTCGCCGCGTATGACATTATCGTGATATAAACAAGCATTGAACACAGCACACGGATGCAGGGGTGGCAAACTAATGGCTCTATACTAACAATTCATGCTGCGTCTAGCCGCGATTCCTTTGTCTCTCTCGCGTTCATGGAGCAATGTTTTCGCTGAATATCACTCGCTCACCAGTACGTTCGGTCATGTCGGTCATCCATTCATTCTCAAATCGCAAACAACTCTATTGCAAGTACAACCAAATTTAACTATGCAGGAGTACGGAGTTTTTTATGCATTCAATCAACACACGCGTACAGACACTCTCTAGTGACATTGGGTATAATAATGTCGGATGGACATTCATGCTGTCGGGCACACCGTTACCACGCCATACTAATACGAAGGTAGATGCAGGATACAAATCAAAGAGTAAAAGCGTAGGAGAAAGGATTGTGGGAAGGATGGATGCAAGCCCCGAGATGATGAGCAAATTATACTAATTTACGATGGTCAACTTGGCTGTACTTTTGTGTAACTACCGTCCATAGCTGTTAAAAAGTTATGGACGACGAACATCAACACAAAACTGTACCTTGGATTTAGTAATGATTAAATAATGGGAACTTGATGAAAAAATTAAAGGATAAGGTTGGCATCCAAGGTATAGTCAAAAACATTGTTTGCGATTTCGATATTGGATGATGGAATGCAAAAGGTAGGCAAACAGAAAATTAAGTCATCCAATATCTCGTTCCACACTGTACGACAGACGCCGAGGCCACACTCGTACGAGTGCGGCGTCGTCGCTTGCCGTTACATCTCAATCGAACGTATTGTTAACTATTTCACGCGCCCCACTGACACAGCTACCATTATTTGTTATTGTAATGTCATTGTAGTTTGATGAACAGCTTGTTTTTACGGGAAATCGTCCAAACAGAAAGTTTTACGTACATAGTATTCATATATTCTAAATACGTATGTAAAATCAATTGTTATTTTAAATTTGACCAAACGAGAACTATTGAATGCAAAGTAGGCATAATTTTTTATAGTTACATACCAAACAGGAAATAAAAAGAGAGCGCTTTTTGGGAAAAATCAATATGCTGAATGAATATATGAAGCTAAAATTGTGAGCTAAATAAGCAGAAACATGTATCGGTCCCGCATAAACAAGCTTAGTTTACTTTACTGTACTAAATAAATCAACTACACGGCTGCTGTGTCAATGTGGGTATGGCAAATATTCCATGTGGCGAAAGCATGAACTGAGATGGAAAAATACATTTTTATATTGGTATTTTGACTGCACGCAGTAAACAAGTCATACATAGCAAATACTTCTACTGATTTTCTGCCAAATAGCTAGCGATACAAGTCTAAAAGAATGCATAAAAATGTATTTCTTTCCCTCAAAATGTACAACGAAAATTGTGTCGTGTTTATAACGATTATTACCATACCATCACCGTAGCTATAGCCTAAAATGCTTTAATGATTCATGCTAGGTAAAACGCAAAAGGCACGAAAAACGATGGAAGATGTGTTTATAAAAACAAAACTATGCCAGAAGAAAGAATTCGTATTTATCTCCTGGCTTAGCCGATAAGTCGCTGTGCGGCCGGTCAATGACCGAGCCTCGCCGGGTGATCGACTATTATTGTTAGTTTGGTGACTCTCGAATTATAAACACACCTTATATCATGTCATATAATATGGGTAAGCCGAATCAGAACTGAAATATTTGGAATAATATTAACACTGCTTCTGTAAGTACCACTTGGATCTCATATTTCATAACAAACAGTACACAGTCGGTTATCAAGATACACATTTTGGACATACATTAGCATAATTGCTTCCATAAACCAGTATAATTCGGCTGTGATTCGGAACATGTCAAATTAAAATTTTCTCAAAATAACAAAACTAGAATGGGCTGTGTAAATGAGATACTGACTTCTAGATTATATGATCAAGAATTTTAAGACATTATAATATAAAATCGTTGAAAATATATTCGCGCGAAGTCTCTTAGTAACATTGAGAATGAAAACTGGTCAAAACGCCATTATTGGCGGATATCTAAAAATATCTGATCGGTATTCGAAGTTGACCGGTTTTAACGGTGCTTTCGCCAGTATCGCAAGTACGTAAGCAGATAATTTTGTTTAACAATATTTGATGATCTAGACGAGAGCCGAGCGTGTTCGATGGTTAATCACAGAGGGATGATAGTTTAGAATGGGACACGAGTCGGTCGGGTGACGCCATCGAGGCACGCTCGCTCTTATAATAGTAGGTCGGTGTAGCATGTAGTATGTAGTACAGACGGTGTCTACTCGGCATGTTGGGTGAGGTATTGCTGGGCATGTACCTGGTCCTGCTGGTAGGCGGGCGGGTACTGCTGGTACGTGGAGTAGTCCGCGGAAGACGACTTGCTGAGCGCGGCGGACGATAGTGCGCCCGTGAGCGCCGGGCCGCCCGCGCCGCCGCCGCCGCCTCCGCCGCGCCCGTACATCTCGCCGCCCTCCGACAGCGGCACGTACGAGCCTGCGGGGAAACACAAGGTTAAACACACGCTCAAACTCAACGACATAACACTACGGCCCGCTTGCGCCACCCTGGGTTATATATAACCAACTCTTGAGTTAACTCTTTGGTGCAAGAGAGCTTAAACAAACTGGGAAGAACATAACTGGCGAAATATCGGTGTACTACAAGTGCACCTATGTATGCCTAATGGCGCATCCACACATGCCGCCGGGTTTCAGACCGCCTTGCCGCTGAATGCATGTGTTTAAGCCGCGCGTGCCGCGGCCGTGCATTGCCATACTACTACTAACTTGGGAAACACTATTAGCCTAAGAGCCGCCATCAGCTAGCTACAGACTTTATCGGCCGATAGTTCGGTCGGGCCTTTAATCAGTATGAGAAAGTATGCAAAAGCGCTCCTTACAACGATTCGGTAATGAATGCAATTTCTAATCCGACCAAACTATCAACCGAAAAGAATCTGTAGTTTGTGGGAGTTCTAAGGGTACTCAAACCAATGATCAGTACGATAACTTACAGTAAAAAGTTGAGACCACGCATCAAAATCCTATTGTTTCATACTTAAATCTACAAATCCTTATCCCAATTAAATTAAGGAAAACTACCAGTCTAACTAAAGGATCTTTCAAATAGGGCGGGTCGATGTTGACAGTTTGTGGCGGCCATGTTGTTTTGGCGGCATCTGTCAAATGCGTTGTTATTTCTTCAGTTACTGATGCCAAATCACCATGGCAAGTTACACGATTGAGCAGCACGTCCAAATGATAAAACTTTATTATAAATGAATGGACATTCTGCATAAACGGTTCGATGGTAGGGTTATCTCTCGCAGAGGTGACGTGAATTGGCCACCAAGATCGTGCGATTTGACCCCGCTGGACTTTTTCTTGTAAGGTTTTCTCAAGTCGCAGGTCTATGCTAATAATCCGCAATCAACCGATGCCCTGAAAGTCAACATAACGCAGGCCATCGCTCAGATTCAGCCGGATCTATGCAGTAGTAATTGAAAATCGGACCTTTCGGATCCGTGCCACCGTTCGAAGCCGCGGTGGACATTTAAACGATGTCATTTTCCTTAAATAATGTCATTAATGGGCCTTTCAAATAAAACCGGCCAAGTGCGAGTCGGACTCGCGCACGAACGGTTCCGTACCATTTTCGTAAAAAATGGCAAAAAAATGACGTTTGTTGTATGCAAGCCCCCCTTAAATATTTATTTTATTTTTAGTATTTGTTGTTGTAGCGGCAATAGATATACATCACCTGTGAAAATTTCAACTGTCTAGCTATCACGATTCATGAGATACAGCCTGGTGACAGACAGACAGACAGACGGACCGCGGAGTCTCAGTAATAGGGTCCCGTTTTTACCCTTTGGGTACGGAACCCTAAAAACGGTCAGATGGGGGTACTCCGATCAGCCACAGTGCGACTGTGGAACCACACCGCAAACGATGCCCCATCTGTTGTCGTGCTCTCTGTGCACAAACACCTGCACCATGATGGGCCTGTGCGAGGCCAGCGCTAGGGCTGTCGACGTTGCCGAGTTCTGGTCGAAGCACAACATCTAAATTAAAAACCAAAAAATGGAATCATCGACACGATGAAGAAGAAGAAGAAATAAAACAATAATTTCTTTAATATCTTACATACAGCTTGTTTTATTTAATTTCAACATCGACCCGTCCTTGCTGAAAGACCCTTTACATACAGCTTAGTACCCGTATGGAGCAAGCAAGTGCCTACGTGGCCTCACAATCCTCTGTTTATTTTAAATACCAGGCCCCTCAGAAAGTATTGCGAAAAAAAGTTTTTATATATGGGAGACTGGCCAGTTATAATGTTTCTCGAAAATATGATTATTTATAAGTAAAAATAAGTAAGTTCCAATTTCAAAATTTCCCTCCACATTTTTTGCGAGTTAATTCAAAGTATTGTGTCTCACTGAAATATGGATCTGCGCCGGGAACATTTTAGAGCTATGATTTTATACGATTTCAAGTGTCGCCTGAAACCGGATGAATCGTACGATAGACTTCAAATGGCATTCATGGATGAAGGCCCTTCCAAGGCAACCGTGTATCGTTGGTATAACGAATTCAAGCGCGGTCGACCAACTTTGGGGGATGACGAAAGAAGCGGTCGCCCTTTGACGGCTGTTACCGAAGAAAACGTGCTAGCAGTGAAAAATTTAATCCAAGACAATAGGCGAATTACATATCAGGAGATTCAACACATATTGAAGATTGGATCGGGAAGCGTTCACGAGATTCTACACAGCCATCTTCGCGTGAGGAGGATAGTATCACGCTGGGTGCCGCACAACCTCACCGATGCTCAGAAGCAGGCCCGGGTGGAATGGTGCCGTGATATGCTTAACAAATTTGAAGCAGGCTCGTCTCGGCGTGTTTACGACATCGTTACAGGTGATGAGTCCTGGATTTATCAATACGACCCAGAAACCAAGCGCCAGTCGACTGTTTGGGTGTTTCAAAATGAGCCAACGCCTACCAAAGTGAAGCGATCTAGAAGCGGGGGTAAGATTTTGATCGCTAGCTTTTTTAATTTGACTGGCCACTTGGTATCAATTCCCTTACGGGATCAAAGAAGCATTAATGCCGAATGGTATACTACCAAATGTTTGCCAGAAGTTTTCTCTGTTATAAGCAACAAGCGACCAAACACAGGGCTCCGCGGGCTACTGCTCCACCACGACAATGCACCTGCGCACACCGCACTCAAAACGAGGGACTTCCTGGACAGCACGCCAGTCAAACTCCTGGGTCACCCTCCTTACAGCCCTGATCTAGCACCGTGTGACTTCTTTTTATTCCCAAAAATAAAAAATCTGCTCAAAGGGATACAATTTTCGTCGCCGGAAGATGCGCTGGCTGCGTTCGAGCAGGCTGTAAACGAGGTGTCTGCGGCGGACTGGAAAAAGTGTTTTGAAAACTGGTTTAGGCGCATGAATCTTTGTATAGAGGCTGGTGGAAAGTACTTTGAAAAGATTTAATAAAAATATATGTACGTATAGAACAATTTTTTTTAGTTTCGCAAAACTTTCTGAGTGTCCCACGTACAATGCAGTATGATACTACAATTTTACTGCAAAATATCGTACTCATCATTGCTCACATAATTATATTGAACATCCGTTGAATGAATCGCAAATGTTACTACAACAACAAGAGTACGTCGTCATCAATGATTCCTAGATAACTGCAATCATCAGAGATTAGTATCTTGAACAAGGATGTCGGCAATCAACACTACCACATAAGCCTGTAGTATCTGGTTAAGACTGAATCTATCACTCTTGGCTGTGGCGGTTCCAAGTGACTTGTAGCAAACCTTGTAGACTCTCTTGTTCATAGGAACAAGGAGTATATGCTAATTTGCATGGTTTTGTCCCACAAACATCTGAACGTACCAGCAGTTAAGTTACTGAAGGCACTGCCTGGATGTGGATATGCATGTATATAGTTCAATACATCTTTGCGCGCGGCGCTATGTGTGGGTAGTTGTTTGCTCGGACGACTGCCACACAAATGCATGAAATGCATAATTACAAGCGCACGCACACATGGCGCCGCGCGCACGGATGAGTTGAATTACCTATATAGTTGTTCTATCTCACGATGAGGTGTGAAAGCGTAGCAAAATTAATCATATTTTGTCGTCATTAAAGTCACGTAACATGTCATCGTGTGATAGAACAATATACTAGCTTACTATAAAGTCAAACCCTACCTAAAATAATCAATGCTTGATGATTAGAAGTAATAAAATCTTATCGCCGTTATTTCTGGTATAAAAACCACGCCCAAAACTTCCTATACGCATTTTCTAATAGCTAAAATAAAATCGAAACTCCATACACCTGAAATTTACAAGATTGTAATTGACGCTGCAATTACCATGGCCACCAAAATATTTAAAGAGTTTTCCATCGACTCAAAAAAAAGAACAAGAAACTCGGCAACGTCAGCATCAGCGTTGTAATCCTCCGTCATACACGTTCAATATACCGTGTTTTTAAGTCTAGTTAGTTGCGCCTGCTAGCCTGTAGTGCGTCGAGTTAGTTGCGCCTGCTAGGCTATTATATAGTGCGTCGAGTTAGTTGCGCCTGCTAGCCTATTATATAATGCGTCAAGTAAGTTCCGCCTGCTAGCCTAGTGCGACGAGTAAGTTGCACCTGCTAGGCTATTATATAGTGCGTCGAGTAAATTCCGCCTGGTAGCCTGTAGTGCGTCGAGTAAGTTGCGCCTGCTAGCCTAGTGCACGCCTGCTAGCCTATAGAGCGTCGGGTAAGTTGCCCCTGTTAGCCTATTATATAATGCGTCGAGTAAGTTCCGCCTGCTAGCCTAGTGCGTCGAGTAATTTGCACCTGCTAGCCTATTATATAATGCGTCGAGTAAGTTCCGTCTGCTAGTCTAATGCGTCGAGTAAGTTGCACCTGCTAGGCTATTATATAGTGCGTCGAGTAAGTTGCGCCTGCTAGCCTATAGTGCGTCGAGTAATTAGCATCGTTTCAACGATTTCCATTACTCACCGGAGCCGGTAGAGTTGGAGTTCTGCGGCATGTTCCAGTTGGTCCAGCTCCCACCGGCCGACGCGCCCGCCGGCGCAGAGCTGTAGTTAGCTGTACACACCAATAACATCACATTAATCACCAGGACGCGCACTAAATGCGGAGGTGTAAACTTGGGCCTATTTAGTGGACTGCGATAGGCTCTATCGACAAGTTTTAGTTTGTGTTCTTAGTAAACATGTCGATGTGACAACTGGTTTAGTTACGTTACGTTGTCGTCTTTATTATCATGAATGCGTTTGAAATGAAGACAGCTAGTTGCGTGTTTGCAATAGCCTTTATATTGTCTTTTTGTAATTAAAATTATTTAAGCTGGTTTTGAAAGGTAAACTGTCGCAAACCTTGTAGACTCTCTTGTCCATAGGAACAAGGAGTATATGCTAATTTGCATGTTAATATCCCACAAACATCTGAACGTACCAGCAGTAATGTCACTGAAGGCACTGCCTGGATGTGGACAGTCTATGACCCTACGTGGTTCTATTTCGCGTGTATATCAATATTCGGGGGACTTGTCGCCTACCCTCCACTAAGCTTGATTACTTGTTTACAACAAATTTATTATGTTAGAGGTGTGTACTGACCATAGCTTCCGTAGCTCTGCGCAGGCGGTTGCGTGAACTTGTTCAAACTTATGATTAAAATTCATACTACCGCTTATAAATAAGTAAAGAGCAGCCAATCGCAGTCCACTACTGGACATGGTCTGTCTCCAAAGGAGCATGTAGTACTGAAGCTGCTGCTGCCCGTAGATAGCTACTAAATACTATTTGTAATACTAATTCTAATTAATGTTTTAAAGTAGCAGATGTCTTAAACTGGCCTAGCATACACTGCAGTCACAATCACAAGAAGTGAATCAAGATTGATGTCTATTTCATGCAAAATTTGTCAATATCTTGCTAGAAGTCTTGTTACCGTCGCACAATGGTAAGCCTGGATGTTATGTAATGGTGCATTGTCGAGATGTCACTATGCTGTATGCTAAGCCTGCATATGACTAACACTTAAGAATAGTTGTCGGCTCGTCCCGCAGTCCCTCGTGCAGGCTCGTCGCTACCTGTACTGGTACACAGTGGGTACGTACCGTAGCTGCCGTAGCCCTGCGCGGGCGGCTGCGTGTGCTGCGTGTAGTTGTTAGTGGCCGGCCAGGCGGGCGCGTGCGGCGGCGCCTGCGGGGCAGGTGGAGCGCCCCAGCCCTGATAGTTGCCCGGGCCAGCTCCTGCACCAGCTGCGCCGTAGCCAGCGTACGACGTCTGGCCTGGAGAAGTTCCCCAGCCTTGGTACCTGGATACAAAACAAAGCACTCTGTTAGTTACGTTCGTTTATGCAGTCGATTGTCTTGTTTCTTCTAGTAGTACTGAATATAAAGGGACAAGTAAACTGACCATTTTTTTGTCCACGAAAAAGACGCAAGTAAAATAATCGCCATGAAACATGTGGCTCAATGTACTGGATGAGGGTTACATTCAAAGCAAGTGAATACAATATGGATTCCTAAACAAATTCAACATGAAGAAAGAAGCTATCTCAAAAAAAAAACAAGACAAAAACACGAGGGGAGCCATGGGTTAAAAGCAACAAAAAAAAAGGTTGTTTTCGAAAACTAGTTCTCACCCCTGCATAATGTTGGGCCCAGCCATCGGCATGTTGATCGGCGGGCCGCCCATCTGGCCGTTGTGGCCCTGGATCATGTTGATGGGCGCGGCGGCGGGCGGCCCCCACTGGCCGGCCTGCTGCTGGTCGCCCGGGGCGCTGAGTGCGCCGCCGCCCATGCCGCTGGCGCCCGAGCCCAGCTTGCCGGAACCATCGCGAGGCTCCGCACGCTTAATCTCCACCTGCTTACGTGTTTTGGGTTAAAGAAAATCTAGTTGTCAACTTACCATTTCGTTTAATCTTAAAGACTATATATGAAGGCTTATTAAAAATTCAGGGACAGTAATAGAAGGAAGGGATCTCAGTCACGATTGATTTTAAGAGAATCGTTTGGACCAGAAAGACTTCAGCGATAATCTTAGCACTATGCAGTAACACATTTATTAAAAATGATTTTTCTTCCGCTAACCAAAACAAGCCCATTGCAAAATATAAATTGTGAAATTATTGCGCGTTTGTGTCGCAATCAACTAGAATCTTCTCAATAAACGAAGACTTGCATTGAAGCAACAATTTTTCTATTTATTCTCATAAATCGCGGTGTATTTTAAAATGCACACGTAAAAGTTACACGTTTCTTAAAATCCAGAAGTCGTTCACCCGGAAAAGATATGCATGATAACATGCGTCACACATGCTAGAATATGATGACACATGATAGACTCAACACGGTTTGTTGCTATGTCAATATAATTTACCTATTCTATACAGGAGATATATAAATAAAATTAACTACACTGTAATTTGAAACCTATAATAAGGAAAACATAGTGCTAAGTTTTATCTGAGTTATTTGTTTTGAAAAGTAAAGTAGTGATTACTTACTTCATCATAATAATTTATTGCACAAGTATTTCAAAAATTTAACTGTTCTATTAATTTACTCAGTAAAGCCGAGTGATAGTTTGTTTCACAAAAGATAGTTACAAAAATATTTGGCAAACAACTGGTGTTTTCAAAACACCTACAAAAATAGTTACATTACCTGTTTGCCGTTGAGGTTGATGAAGTGCTCCTGTGTAACCCTCTCAACGGAGATCTCGTCCTCGAACGACAGGAAACCGAAGCCTAGAACAATCGGATTTGTTTTTATATTGTGAAAAGTAGAAAAAAAGCTTCAAACATCAAGACATTAGCAAATCAGACATGTTCTTGCAAAATTATGTAAATATTTTATAGCACACTGACATCAAAAGAAGATTAACCCTAAGATAATATTACTGCAAATAGCTTTACTTGTTTATGTATGGAATGCTCTCTTTTGTCAACATTCTCATAATACAGGTCTGCCTCTCGGTCCTTCCTTTCCTTATGAAGCAATTTTCTCGTAATGAAGCTGACTAATAAAAATATGTGTACGACGCCAGTTGTGCCTACAACCCTCGGATCACAACAACCGGTCGTACAAATTACACAAGTCGTAAATTGTTTGATAAAGTCGCCCCGAAGGGTGACACCTTTCACTGAGCTCTCGATTGAGGTCGTATCATTTCGATTGCGTTAACCCTAGCTCGTGTTGCTGTTTGGAAAGCGAAACGCTTTTACTTAAGCAAAACCGTTCGCAACTTGTGAACTTTTGTTTTGCACCAGTTCAACTGGTATTATCAATTGGGTGACGAATTACCCCCTTATTACATCATAGTAATCTTTACTTGGAATATTATGTTATCATTGCGTTCTTGTTAATTGAGTACGGTACCTGACCTAATCCTTTATCTTTAGAAGTATTCCTATCAGATAAAATGTTTTTAAAACGGTTGTTACAAGTGACCTGTCGCAAACCTTGTAGACTCTGTTGCTCATGGGAACAAAGAGTATATGCTAATTTGCGTGTCAATGTCCCACGAACGCTTGAACGCACCGACAGTAGTAATCACTAACGGCGCTGCCTGGATGTGGATTATATAAGCTAAAATTTTATATAAATATTATAAAGAAACTTGCTGCTCTGTAAGCATGAGAATAAAATGTAGAATATTTTTAGGAAAATTTAATTAAAAAAATAAACAAATATTCAATAGACCATCCTCAGATAGACCTGTTTTTCAATTTATTAAATTAATTACTCTTCATTTGTTAATTATCTTTTAACCACAACAATCAACAGTAACTTATATAGAATGTAAAATGGAACTAGTTATATATCAAACTTTCTCTTATAAAGCGACCCTCGAGGCTTTGCAATGTCATTATCATTTGGTCCTCTAATAGTGTGAAGTTATGACACGAACATGAATAAAATTAACTGATTTGCATAATGTTGTTTACCGGCGTTATGCACGCACGTCCTCTCACCTCGACAGCAAGCTGCGATGAAGAAGTAATACATGAAACTCTTCCGTCGTAACACTAACATATCTAGGAGTTTATAAAACTGTTGGCTGTGACACACTTACCCCTAGACTTCTTCTTCTCCTGGTCGTACATGATGACCACTTCCATGACCTTGCCATAGCGCCCGAAAAACACCCGCAGATCAGTCTCGGTAACGTTGGACGGAAGCCCACCGAGGAACACCTTGGGGTAGCCGCCTCCGCGCTTCGGCTTCTGCAGCGTGCGCGGGTTGCACGGCTTCGGGTCGATGGTCCTATCAAACAATTTGAAATTTTGAGGTTAGCAAGATGGCCGCCAGCGACCGCCATTTTAAGGCGTGAGTTTGTTTATCATTTTTGGATTAAAACACTAGCAGGAAAATCATTCGGTGAAAAGCTGTTTTAGAAGACTAGGATAAGTCCGTAAATTGTGTTTTCGTACGGTTGGCTAATAACATCGAAGTCAACTTCGAATACATCAATCACAGCTGTTACCTGAGCAAAATTCAACTAATAAAGAACATTGAAACAGAATCGGATTTTTATTTGTGAAAAATTAATAGTATTTGTAAAGTGAAGAGATTCTTTGTTTTCGTTCTATGTAAATGTTGACTTTTCTTGAATTTTTAATAAAAATGTTTATTCGGGTAGGTACTTTAGTAATCTTATTTAGTAACTTAGTTTATTGCCTACTCCCGTTAGCAAATTTCGATGGTTTTAATATTAAAAATGTATACAATTTGCAAATAAGGACTTATTCTATTTAAACTTTCAATAATAATACTAAGCAGATAAATATTGAGGTCAGCACAACTTTTTATCAGTAGTCGCGCGAATGAGGCGGGCATTAAGAAGGATAACAGGCACCTTTAAACAGACTAAATACGGAATAATATGCAAAGCCAATGCGATTAGCTCTCGTAATCTAAGATCTCAATAAATCACACAATTGCTCCGCAGCAGCCGTACCACAAAAACATCCACACCGACAAATATGCTTGCTTTCGAAACTCAAGAAGAATTTCTTGTTTCACGTTTTCCTTTTTCCCAAAATGTATTCTATCAAATAGGCCTCTAGAATATTTGTACTGTATTCTTAATCGCATTTTAAATAACTCAGTAGGTACTTTTATTTAAACCTTTCTCTGGCAAGAAATAGCGACTACTCGACTCATTCATTCTTTGCATTTTCCCAGCCTATTGTCAGTTCACTATAACACAGAGGAACATACACAATAGTTCTCCGGCTTTCATACATCTATCTATAAGTACAACTCTTCTGGGTTTAAAGCAAAACCTTTCTGACCCACGCATCCCTAAGGGACTAACTAAAGGTTTTTGAAAAAAAATCACTTTACAATATTTTTTTGCAATGAATGCCATTCTATTTACAGAACAAAATCCTCTAGTTATTATTTTACGACGCCCGGTGACTGGAATACGTAATAATTTTCTTTAGCCAGGGATCACAGGGCTTTGTTTAGGAGTAAATCCAGGAAGAGTTCCGCCAGGTAGCGGGTGTGGTCGCGTACGCCGTGACACGTGTTAGCAGGGGTGACCTAGCTTGAAACTTTCGCTATAAAATATTACATCGCTTATCACATAAGCAGTTCTATCGCAATAAATAAAATAAAACTATGGTGCGACTGAAATTCCTATTTTTAGGTTACTAATGACCCCGTTTTCAAATAAAAGTCAATGTCATCGACTGTTGAATGTATAATAAGGATTTAATTGTAAGTAATGATTAGTGACTGATAACTGTTGGAAAAATTCCATAGAATACCACGGTAGCATAAAATAATAATATTTAATGTCGTCTTGCGATCATGTGGAAAAATAAATGAACATTCCACATGATTTTATTTGAAGTATTGCTGCGAATGTGTCCTCGGAATTCAGATCAATTCAAAGAGCGTGTTACTGTACGTTTTATGTATGTGTGTGTGTGTTGCATTGATATCAAGCGGTATCGCCACTACTGTATAGGCGATAGGTACCGCTTCTTTCTAGTGCCAATTGAACCCTATCCGTCTTCATCTGTTGTGCAGCTGGCGCTAGACTCATTTGTATTCAGTTAAAGGTTTAGTATTTTTAATATTCATAGTTCGGTGCTAAGTGCAATAAAATATAGTTGTAATATGAAACAGCATCTTATAAATTATAATAATTTTTGCAAAGTGTTGAATAATTTTAAGTTTGTTACCCTGTGCTGAACAATAACGTGTGTTTGTATTTGATCAGATGTGAAATCTTTTATTATCTACAAAACAAAAAATGGTATAATGATACATTCTTAGAGGACGTCAAACTTCTGTTTTCGATAATATTAGTAAAGAAATATAATATTTCTGCAGAAATTAGTTACTTGACTCACACTTTTACGCGATAATTTTGTCAACCCAATAGTGGCAAAAACCTTTTTAACAAAAAATGTAACCGACGAAATAACGAACTGAAAGGCATAAAATAAAAAAAAATATTCTAGTTTAGCATTTTGAGTTGGCGTCAATTTTTTGTTCGTCCGTGAATTTTTTTGATAGAAGGATTTTTTTTCGACTTTTAGTTTACTTAATTTCAACAGAATCGATCCTCAATTTGAAATTCAGTGGGCAAATTATCTATCAATCTTTTTTTTCTACCTCTATGGATGGATATTATTTTATATAGATGGGACCAACTTTGTTTAAACTCTTTTCAAATAGAAAATAGTTATTTATGCTACAAGTGCGGAAGGTAGGTGATTTCCGATGAGTGGCATTTTATTCACGAGCGAGCGAAGCGAGTGAGTGGATAAATCGACACGAGTCGGAAATCATCTTACGTACGTGTATCATACAACATTTTACTATGCATTGTGCGAGGAAATAAATAAATTAATAAAATGAAATTAATAAAATGGCGGGCATAGTCAAGCGCGTTCAGCATATCCACAGATTAACTAATAGTTCCTCGGGCATATCTACTGCGCATGTGCAAATAGCTGTCACATCGTAACGCAATAAGGCACGAGCAAAATATACGTTCTGCCAAACATATATAATGAATATTTAAAATTCATTAATTGATCAAAATTTAAATCTAGAGTAATTAAAAACGCCTAAAATTAAGTATTAGTTTTATTATACCTTTTATTGAATGATAATCTGTACATAACTAATTTTTAAAACTTTTCTGAAATAATAAAAACTCTATGCGTCGGGCTGACGTAGGAGTTAAAAATTAAAAAAGTACAGGAAAGTAAAAAGCACTAGTGAAAAAAAGTGACACTTTCCGCACAGTTTGGCTGCTTTGAAAACCGCTCTTTTCGAGGACATGCATTGTAAATATTTTTTTTGGTATCGGAACACTATAAAAAATTTCAGTTGCGTACATAAAAAAAATATACATGTCGAATTGAGAACCTTCTCTTTCTTTTCGTCGGTTAAAAATTCTATAACATCACTTCCGATTCAGAGACCAGAGTAGATAGTTTTGGGACTAAAATAACGCCCGTTCAATACCGAAGCTACCGTTGCCGTTGACACCAGTCAGATATATTTTTAAACAAGCTATCGGACAATAATGAATACGGTAAAAGGATCTGGACGTATGCTCTTCCAAGCATTCTGAATAAATTACCTAAGGAAATAAATTACCAAAAAGTGGCAAACAAAAAACCTCGACAAATAAAAAAAAAATCTTATACATCTACTTTACCGGTGAAAAGTTTAGAATGGGGGAGGGACCTGCGTGTGGGTCCACTGCCAGATAAACTATGAGCGAGTAACTAAACGTGAATCGATAGCGCACATAATCTTTCCTCAATAAGATTAAGGCCCTGCGCAGACGACAGACTATCCGTGACGCACTTTTTAGTCTGTGAAATTAGAACCTATGCAATTATATGCAGTAACGCACACGACGCGCAAAAAGTCCGGCGCACAAAAAATATAATTGCATAGGTTCTATTTTCACAGACTAAAAAGTGCGTCACGGATAGTCTGTCGTCTGCGCAGGGCCTAAGCGTTATTTTAAATGTAAAAATTGTATGTATGCTTGTGGAAATAAATAGTTTTTTTTTAGCTATTTAACTTTTAGTCAAGAACCTACAAGCCTCAAGCAACTGTTGAACAAGTGTTTCTTCATTAAAACAATCTGAAGCCCGTATTTACACCCAGCTGGCAATAACTCTACTTTGTATTATTCAAACGTCTACCCCGTGATTTATTCATCCATTCTCCCCTTGCGATTTTCATACACCGGCCCCGACATGGTTGAGCACTAACTAAACAAAAACTATAGTGTACTTGTAGATGGAAGAGAATAAGCTCCAAAATCAGCTGTCAACTTTAAAGATTGATTTAAGAATAAACTCATCTGTCAGCTCTGTCTTCTTTTTTTCCTTTGGTATAAGTAAGCCATTTAATTAGTTGAGTCGGTACCCAAACACAACAGACTCGGCGCCATTACGTCTCCGTATCGTTGCAAACTGACGAAGCATGCACTCATAATCAGTGTTAATAAGTGCAAAGAACCTTGTCGCAAACCTTGTAGACTCTCTTGTCTATTGAAACAAGGAGTATATGCTAATTTGCGTGTTAATGTACCACAAACATCTGAACGTACCAGCAGTAATGTAACTGAAGGCACTGCCTGGATGTGGATAGGACTAGGAGACCATATTCCGCTAGAGCTGGTCATATAGGCGCCGTTCTATTATCGTTTGGGTATCGCGTCAATACTCGGGCGAATTCCACCCGCCCTACGCCTTCGGGTTTCAGTTTTCGTGTCCCGAAATAATTTACCTTTTAGTTTTTAGTTGGAAAATATTTTATAATATAGAATGGAGTGTTCTGTAAGGATTCGCAAAAGGAATTTTCATTAAACTATTAAAATAGTTTCGACAGAATACATTTTATGCTAGAATAGCGTAACATTAAAATTATACACGTAACATTATTATTTAAAGGTTTATGAATAATGCATTTATTTTTTGCCGTCGGTCAGTAATTTAAATTTCCAATTTCACGTTTTGGTTTTGCCGTTGTTTTACTGAGATCTATCGTTTGCGTAAATAAATATGAGAAATCACTAAAGAACTTATTTGGTTATTCTAAATATAATTTTGTATTCTCACATACTGTGTGTACACATTTCTTATTAAACACTGGACCTTGAAGGTCTAAAAATAGAAAAATTACAATAAAGAACCATAACACACCATTACGTGCAGAAGCGACTAGCATCAACTACAATTAATTATGTGACAATAGTACAATAGTCATGTGACATTTTATTAGTGGGCGATTTATTTCTAGAGTGCGTTGCAAAATGAATTTACTTTATGAGGAAACTAATCTCTAAACAATATTAATTACTGCGATGGCACGTAATGCCAACAGCATGAAAATCTCTTTAATGGACACGATTTTGATTTCAAGGAAACAATGATAATGTATACCTACTTCAGTCATAAAATTAGCAATTGAAGCGTTTCGTTATTATACGAATATGTACTTCATTTTGTGGTAGGTACCTATAGCTACTGATAAATCTATACTAATATTATAAAGAGGATAATATCTGGATCTACTGAACCGATTAATGATGAAATTTGGCATGGATAGTTTGAGACCCTGGTAAGGACATAGGATAGTTTGTATTCCCTTGGGATGATAAAACACTTTTTACGCAGGCAAATACGCGGGCAGAAGTTATGTTGAATATATGGCTGAAGTCCATAGTCCAAAGTGCTTGACGATCCATTAAATCAAGGAGGCCAAATGGTGATATTTTCTAAATAATTTCCCTAATGGCGCTTATGCACGAGGCGAAACGACCTCATAAAGCTATGTCAATTAACTTTGACCGCCAAAATTGCCCGAAACTCGCAATTTTTATCTTCTCTATTTTCGTGTACAATTTATAGATGAAAATTCATGTAGAATTCCGTAGGAGGGATCTATTTCTGGGTTATATTGATCTAACCTTTCAGCCATAGCCCAATCAGAGCTGAAATAAAAATTAAAAATGTATAGGTTGACAGGTGAACCAAACGTCTGTTTGAGTAAGGCCATACATACAGTTTATTTCTGTTTCAAGAATTGGGTCACAATTATTTGTGGATGCAACATTGTGTCTTTTTAGAAAGATTTCTCGTTTATATTACGGTGATAGATGCTTTTATCATGAGAATCTGCCAGGTCACGACATGATTTATTATGGAACATCAGGCTCGGGGTCAATACAAGATGTTTTTATATATTCCGAAACCGTTTTAATCATTTTCCCTACCCGAATAGGTATATTGAAGTGTAAAAATATTCTAGAGGAAACATTAATTGTGAAACTTGAGAATCTAAAACAATTTACTGGTATTGAAATTTTTACTATGCCGCCGTTGCCAGGTATACCTAACACAGATAACAATCGCATGGAAAAGTAGAAACAATGTAACAAAAAGTTGCCGTGGCAAATTGACGCAATTCACAAGAGTAACGGTATCTTCTTGTATCTAGCAATACCTACCAATAGGCTTAACCTAATCTCCGAACAAGACCATTGAAGCTAGATATTTTTAACCTAGTGTTTTTATTGGCAAATGATTGTAACATTGACTTTTGACGAGTGAATGTAGGGAAGATTTACAAAGAAATTCCTAGAGATGACATCATCACAATTCACGGCTTAAATTACGAACCGCTAAAATGTACCTTTCACTTACTCCAAATATCGCTGTCTCGTGCTGGTTTTGGTTGCATCCATTTTGGTCTACAACACACAACAAAAACTGTCGGGAGGCGTAAAAAAAACTACCGCGTCCCTAGTTTTTGTTTATGTCCCTGCCTTTTTTTTTTGTTTGTCCTTACCTGCCATCAAGTTGATGGGGCCCATTTTGCAGCACCACGTTGACGAGTGCCGGCTCCGCGAAAGTCACGAAGCCGAAGCCCCTGGAGCGGCCCGACTCGCTGTTCTTCATCACCACGCAGTCGATCACATCGCCGTAACGCGAAAAGTAACGCTGCAGATTCTCTTGAGACGTCTCCCATGACAGACCACCCACGAACAGTTTTCTGGGTCAAAAGGATTTAAATACAGATATTTTATAGCACTTTGGAAATTCTTATGCATATTTAATCTAGGTTGGCTTGTCCACTACTGCCTACCACCCTAGATAGAATGACTTTGCGATCTTTAACGCATAAAATTAATTAGTTTATTGAAATCAACGCATGACGTGTCAACATGTGGCAGTTTTGATCACTGGACTTTTTCGATATTCAACAATTTACGAGTTAACGATCGCTGAAAGCCACTTTTTCTAGGGCAGTTGATAGGTCAAGGCATATCCTACATCCCTGCTTTCCACTACAGCCCGAAAAGCGCTTGAAGCAGCGAGAAAATATTAACATGGAAGCTCGAAATAAACTAAAGCGTAGTGAGAGTGACTTTAGTAATGAATTTTAATGACGCTCAAGTCCTTGACAACCGGCGTTCGGACCGCCTGCGAAACTTTTACCGACATATTCGGGTTCTGGCTGTTAAAGCATTTAGAATTATGAATGACTTAATAAAATGTCCCTTTGTTTACTTTTGAATATTTAATATTACTTAAGTCCCGACTTAAAAGTTGGGTAATGATTTAACGAAATTGTTATATCAAGGAGAGATTTCAACCTCTTTTTATTCATTTATATTGGAAAAGGTTGAATCTGTAACTAAACTCAGTAAAATAAAACATTAATTGATGAAATAAATTCCCAAGTTCCTTATCTACAGGTCAGCAGTTGTCATAGTGCACCCTGTGACATCATAAACAGATTGTTTTTATTATCAAGTGTTTTGAATGAGGTAAACCACGCTTAAAAGTATCTAGGTTTAACCCAAAGTTGTTTGCGAGTTGCTAACTTGGGATAAAGATAATAAAAATAAAATGTATCCAGGACATATCGATACTAAATTAGAAGGTTAGCAGGGGTGGTTACAAAAAAAATATACTAGGACTTTTCATTTTATGGCATGAAACTTACCTGTCTTCCATATTTGGGCATTTTACTACAAGCCCCTTAGTTAACAGTAGCATTTTGACCTTTCAAAACGAATATTTGCTTCTATGCATTTTAACTAATTGAATTTTATTCAATCTCAAGATCACTAACAGCAAATGACCTAAAAACCTACTTGGTAGCTACTATCTACATTCAATTTATTGCAATAGCAATTTCATTTGTGATAAGGACAGCTTTAGTACTTCCAAGTCCACAATTTGTTGTTTTAACAATTTGAATGGTAAACTATTCATTATGAATGTATATTTATGTGAGACAGATACTGTGTTAGTAAAGTTCACTGGGGTAAAGTATTTAGATTAAAATGTTTTCAAGGTTTTCTGGAAAATAGAAGTGTACTGTTCAATTATCGCACTAAGCCGAACGGTATTATAATTACTGTGCATTTATAATACCTAGATTATAATGTAATTACTAGTGATTTGTGCTAAGTTGTATCATA
Organism: Orthosia gothica; assembly: GCA_949775005.1. Taxonomy (NCBI): domain Eukaryota; kingdom Metazoa; phylum Arthropoda; class Insecta; order Lepidoptera; family Noctuidae; genus Orthosia; species Orthosia gothica. The sequence continues at coordinate 3,820,559 of OX459038.1, forward strand.
ACAGCATAAAAACCCTCAAATAATGCTTGTTTGTTAAATGCTGCTAAAATTGTTGCGGAATGTTTGCAAAAAAATCCATTATATTTACAAAAAAAATAGTAAATGACCACATGAAGCTTTGTTAGAAACATGTGCTTGGGTTGGTATGTTCCAGTTATCTTGGTTATAAGTCAAAATTTGATCAAATCAATTGTTACTCATAAGCCAACATGTGGCCTTTTCAATAGATAACTTGCAAAATGAGTCATAGACCACAGAAATTCAACTGTTAAAATAACATGGAAGTTGTAATCAGCCATTTTATCTAATCAATGCCATTCCTCATTGTCAGACAGTAGTCATATTGAAAGTTTTACTGAACTATTCTCTTAACATTCATAGAGATATAATTTAGTGCTTACTAAGCACATTTACTAAGATTGGTGAAAGTATCCATTCACTTCTCTTGGGTCATAAGTTTTGCTTGTAATGGTTTCTGTATATCTTTGCTTACTTTATTTTTAATTACACAATTTACAATTTTATACTATTCAATTTGCATTTTAGATTACTTGTAAAAATGCAAGTGAAATAAGCAGGGAAGTGAAGATGCTGGCAATGTGTAGTTGAAAGTTAATGATTAGCATTTATTATTATTTACTCACAACTTTGTTACAAAAAATATGACAAAGAAGATATCTTTTCCTGGATGAACAAGGATGTGATGCTTTAACAACAAGTATCCTTTAGTTAATTAAGCATCTATTTGCCGTCCACAGTATTGTTTTACAATTATAGCATCTAGAGCGGCCGCCCAATGCGTGTTTCCGCGAAAAATAACACGCAACCCAGCCAGCATCGAGGAAAGCTGTTTATGAACAAAATTTGACGACGCAAGTAACCATATGCAAATGAATCAGCACGTTTCGCGTCTTGTAGGTAAATGAGTTCGCGCTACGCGGCACTTCGAACATTGATCTAATAACCTCATTAACAACTCGCTACTCAAAATCTCCATATTTTCCATAAAATATGACGCTCGCCATACCCTAGCGCAAAATCACCGATAAGAGAAAGCAACGATTAGTCACAGAAAGGTTAATTTTACATATTGCGACGTTTCCACATCAACAGCTTTCGATGTTGAAGTACAGTTATATAAACTAATACCACGTAAATTTTGGCAATGAAATGCAACAACAATCACAGAAAATATGGCATGGGAAAGTAATAGCTGCCATGATCGAACCACGCAAGTCGCACGGCGAGGCTTGGGGTCGGTGCCCGCTAGCCGGTATAAAGTAAAAGGCTAATTGAAATTTTGCAGCTCGCATCTATGTCATTTCACGTTTATTATCACAAAATAAGGTTATCTTAACAAAATTCATACTTTCAGGAAACAAAGTTGAGTACGTAACGCTACCTCACAAGCCCTGCTGGCTATCCGTGAAATGCGACACACCAAGCGAACATGCCAGTTTGACCTATTATAGTTGGCACGTCGTGGACAGCCTTAAACCACACCAAAAATATGTGAAAACAAACTCACCCCTTCTCATCATCGTCCATGTCTGGATTCATACGCATAACTTATTACTAATTAAAATTATTGGTTGGCACCGGTAAAGACAACCAAACCACACAAGCACAGACCCACACGAATGATTATGGCCGACCAACCACTTCCGCTTTCTCAAAAAAAAAATCATGGAAAGGGGAAGTGGTCGATACAAAGCTTGATCAGTTACTATTTAGCACAATAGATCAAAAACGCCAGTTATTTTTTATTTAACACTTTTAATAAATTAAATAGTATTTAATCTATAAGTACAAATACAGTAATTATTGTAAAACAATGAAATTTAATATAAAAGTATGTAAAAGTAGTAGTATATCGCGAAAAGGTAAGCCTGCCGCCAGGTGGCAGCACCACATAAATTGTTGCCATATAAAATAAATACCAAAAAGTTTATGGAATTTAACCAGAAATATTTTAAGAAAAAACAAAATAAAAACAATAGTTTAAAAGTTGCATTAGTAGTTCATATAAAATTCGTATTTATGATTTATTAATCTCATCCTTTTAAACACTTGTGATTGAGTAAGACTTTTTGCTCCAACAGTGACGCCATCTGGGTTTCAAATTCTGTAAACTTGGCTGCGTTGTAGGAAAGCAATTTTAAGTAATAGTCTTGCTCCCTCCAAACATTAATATTTAGTCTTCAATACTTTTGGGAAGCAAATCAGAAATTTTTGATCTTCTTCTTAGCCTGTCGATGACAACTACAAAATATTAATTACTATGCTTCCAGGTTCACCCAAAATTCAGCCTGGTAACATCATTCGATGATGCAGTGCAGTCCTATGGTATTCGCACGTAGGTGCAGGTCACTGCAGGTATAGCCCTCGCCAAACTTCTTGGCCGCCCTGAAGTTGGTTTAACGGATGCGCGAGGCACGAAACGGTGCTGTTTTTACCCGACTGCCGAAGGAGGGTAATGTGTTTATCAGTCTATGTATGTATGTATGTATGTATGTATGTATGTATTTAAGTATGTATGTATGTATGTTTGTTCCTATGTGGCGTTCCAGAGACCAAACGCGTTGGCCGATTTTGATGATTCATACGTCAATCGATGCGTCTTAACCCTGCGAGTGTCATAGGCTACATTAAAATTGGATAATAGAAAAATGGCGGATTTTGGGTGCTATATTGTGGGGGCCCAAATTTTTTTTTTCTTCCAATCCCATCGTGAGGGGTATCAAAATAAAGGGTTTTAAGAGGTGATTTCAAAAGTATATAACACTTATATGTTTAAATGTATCTTATTCGAAAAAAACTAACTAAAAAGTTTTAAATAAAAAAACTTAATTCAAAAAATCAAAAAACCCGACTGCTTCAAAAGCGAACTAAAAAGTCGTAAACAAGGAAAAAATCATGCTGTGCAGGCGGAGGATACACCAGATTTTGGTCAGCCAGCCCGCGAATATGTATCCTCCAACTGCACAGCATGATTTTTTCCTTGTTTACGACTTTTTAGTTCGCTTTTGAAGCAGTCGGGTTTTTTGATTTTTTGAATTAAGTTTTTTGTATGAGATTTCCTGCGCAGCCATTATAGCCAATTCAGGGCTGCCAAGAAGTTTGGCGAGAACTATAACAGGGCATGCGGCGCACTCCGATAGGTGGGGCATCGTCTCTGGAGAGATGCGGCACAAGCACTGAATGAATATTAGAACCATTCGAAAACCCCCACTTGTGTAGGTTGTCTTTGCTACGGTTAACCCAAGTTTGGAGTCTATTTAGAGTTTTCAGCAGCCTAATTGTGTAAGTTAATTCGGCTAATTGTGTATGTGTGTGTTTTTTTGGGAAAGAAACAGATTGTTTCCGTTACCGAATTTACTTACACAATTAGGCTGCTGGGTCGACCACGGCAACGCATTCCCAGGCGGAAGGCTCTCCGATGGCTCAATGAAATAGTCAAGAGGTTTGAGTCAGTGGCGTAGCGTGCAGGGGGGGGGAGAGCAGTGGGGGTGATTACCCCGGCCGGCGCGATTCAGCGGGCGGTAGGTAGTAGAACCAGGAATGAGAAGACGGATACTATATTCAAAATGTTTATGCTTAAGTAGAAAAAAAATAATAATGTAGGTATATACTTACGTATGAATGATGAAAAATAAATCTGACACCCATTCGAGGCGGGTGCTAAAATTCTCGCAACCTGTTTACTCTGATGATACCTGATACTCTGGGTTTTGAAGCTTTTTTTTTATTTTTTAACTCGCCAAAAACATTTATATCTTGATGAATAATTGGTTAGTCTTGGTGTTTTTCGAGACGATACTATCAGCTACCTATATTGGCAATTGAGCATGAATAGTTTAAAAGAGAGTTTGTTTAGAATAAAATACGTTTTCTAATAGGTAAAATTGCTATAGACATATTTTGACTATATTGCTACTTTTATTGACTAATGATAAAGTTAAGAAGGGGCGGCTTTCTGGTACGCCCCGGCCGCCCCGGGTGATGCACGGGCCATGCTACGGCACTGGGCGTCTACTCCCTAAGCTCGAAGTCCGTAGTTTCGACCTTAGTTACGGGCGTTTCCAACTCCCGAAGACCTACGGACGGATGATTCGGTCGGGGCCCGAACGAAGAATGAATGACAACAAAATTTGACAGTTGTACCTACTCCCTATGCGTTTTTATCCGTTCGAAATATTGAATTTGACACTTGTTTTAACGGATCGTTATGTCAAATATTACGACATCAAAATAGTTATCGTGTGGTCGACGAAACTTATAAATTCCCAACGATGGCTGCTTTTTTAATGCTCGCAGAAGATCTACAGGAAGAGCGAAGGCAACGTCGACGACATTTGCGCATTTTGCGCCAAAACTTCCAGTTGGCAAGTTTTCCCGACGTTGAGTTCATAGGGAACTATAGGTTCACTCGGGAATTATTTGAGGACTTGTGTGAGAACCCTTTTGCCTCACCACTTACGACGAAGTGGTGTTGGTTAAAATTTCCATTATGGGCCGTCGATTTTTGGCGCGGGGAGGGTGGGGGGGAGAGGGGGGGAGCTTTGGTTACCCCCCTGTGCCATCCCCACAACTCGGAGCCCCATGGTTATGGAGATATCCATGGTCAAAGTTTTCAGGTTAGAATAATTTTCTTCGTAAATGTCCATCGGTTTAAGGGAGGGAAGGAAACGAAACACAACGCTGCGCGGGGCTCCTATTTCTGTCTGCAGGGTCTAAAGTAACCTAACATGAAGAAGATGACGGGAACTGAGTTCGCTCGCTTTGCTCGCTCACTTCAGCTCCCGTCATCTCCTTCGAACCTAACCTATCCGTGTCGGGGTGCCCTAAGCTCCCGAGCTCGCTTCGCTCGCTCTTGGACTAATTCACATTTTTTTTTTTTTTTTTATCTCATTAATTATATTTAAGTATAAAATATATCTAATAACTCCATAACCATGGGTTTCCGTGGGGTGGGGATGGTACAGTTGGGGTAGTCCCCCTACACGCTTTCCTTCCCACCCTCCCTGCCCCTTAAACGATGAACATTTTCGGAATTTTTTACACTAATCTGAGAACTTTAACCATGGATATCTCCATACCCATAGGGCTCCGAGTGGTGGGAATGGTACAGGGGGGTAGCCAAACCTCCCCTCCTCCACCCCCTACCATCCACGCGGCAAAAATCAGCGGCCCATAATGGAAATTTTATCCGTGGTGTTGATCCAACAATTAAGGTAAGGATACTAAAGATTCTGCAACTTATTGAGCTGTATTACCAATCAGTCCCACCCATTTTACTGTTTATTGTTTTATTTCAGATTCCGCTGCTCTTAATTTTTGTGCCCGGGGGAGTGACCAAGGTGCAGTGGGCCTTAGCAGTAATGTTCTAATGGCACAACAGACAGTGTCACGGTGTCTGCGGCATGTCACAAATTCACTGAACAGTCCCTCATTTTAATCAAAAAGTATATAAGGTGTCCACAGAATTTGGCTGAGAGGAACCTTATAAATAAAAAGACAGTAAGTTTAAAAGCTTCTACCATTTTTTTAAAACAAATATCCATAGGTATTTAAATAAAATATAGTCTGCCATTTGAACAATGACTACCTATGCTTTGAAGAGTGTTTATAGGTACCGAATTAAAGAGTGCACTTAAATAAAATTGTATTATTAAAAATATGGCCTGCCAGGTGTTACAAGGAATTTTGGGTACCCACTGAGAATTCATGATGACCCCAATAGACAATAACATACAAAAACATGCTCGGTCCACTATACATCATATGTTTGGTATTTTAAAAGGCCGATTAAGATGCCCCTTAGTAGCAAGAGAGCTGCATTATGCACGGTCAGTTGGTATTTGTCACAATTTATACTAGGTAGGTATAGCCATGTTTTTCTAATAACGCACTGAACGGGTGAACAGTATTTTTTCATCTATTTAAGACATTGAGGTAATAATGTACTAAGCACATTTAAGAGCATATTTTAATTATTTTTTCAGGTATAATTGTCATTGCCTGCTGTGTTTTAACCAATATGTTTAATCAGGCAGACTTAGAAGCACCTTCCCTCAGAGAGAAGATCTTCAATTTAAGCGCAGAAGACGGGGAGAAGTATCTACAAATATATTATCTGCCCATCAAGCTCTTCAGCAAGGGAAAAGAGCGAGAGACAGATTAGTGCAATTGCTGGAAAGAAATAGATACTTATGCATTCTCACAAGAAAACTTCACGAATAAAACAAATAAAAATGCATCGGGTATGTGTATGACTCGATGTATGAATGTGAGTGAGCAAAAAAAGTATGAAAGGATTTTAGCAGGTAGCATTCTGTAGTTTCTGCCTATCCCCATGGGAAAAGGGCGTGTGTTTATGTATGTATGTATTATTGACTTTTCGCAATAAAAGCATTGTTTTTATTAATTTATTTTTTATTTTTACCATACAAATCTTAATAAATTTAACAATCAACAACACTATGACTTATACAATAACTACAAAAATACAACTACAAGAGGCAACTAAACAACTTTTTTGCAAAAAAATACAACCAACTTCCAAATGAAAAACTACAAAAGGGAAATGGAAATCGGTGTCTTTCGTAGGTACAATTTTTTTTGCGATATGGACACCGACTTCCAAAAATTATGTTATTTTTCACTTTTGTAGTTTTTCATTTGAAAGTCTGTAGTATTTTTTTGCAAAAAAGTTGTATATTTTTCCTTTTTAGTTTTACCTACCTAATAGGCAAGTTGTTTAGTAAAGTCCCTATAACGCCATAAAAGATTACCCAAATAACATGAAACTTGAACATAACCGGTGAAATAAGAGATCTGCGTACCCCTTTAGAGCGTACTGGCGTGATGTTATGTTATGAAATGGTATAAACAATAAACAAACAATCCCGAGAGTTTTGCCGTTATTTATTGAAGAGTTCTGTTGTATATCTCCGAAGTTCTTCATCAGAGCTTCACCAAATTAAAATGGGACCAATTTCGAAACATACCCTTTCAAACAAAAAAAGATTTCTTAAAATCGGTTCACAATTGACAGAGATATCGGTGAACATACACAAAAAATAAAAACAAACTTACAGTCGAACATAGAACCTCCTCCTTTTTGGTAAGTTGGTTAAAAAGGCGTTTAATTTCATAAAAAAAGTAGTTTTGAATTAGGTAGTTTGTACACTTGATTAGTTACCAAAATTAAGTGTTGATAAGAAAACAACCTTTATGGGTATGTGACTTACCCTACTTTAAGTACGAAAATTGCCAAACCCGCACAGGAGACACGCGAAATAAGCAAAAATTAAACAATAATAAAAATAAAACCCTGTGCGAGACCAAAAAGGCTCCTATCTCAGCATGTGCAGCAATACTCAAAAAGGAAATAACGCTGCCCTGATATTATAATAATTTATATTAAACAAAAACCACATTGAAGTGTCCATGTGGTTTTTCTTTTACTTATCAGTCTTAAATTAATGCTAGGACCTTAATTTCTCTTACTTGTCAACTTGAGTCTCAAATACCTAATAATCTGAATAAAATTAACACTTCACACAGTATAATCCTTTTATTTATCAGTCTTAAAATATTGCTAGGAACTTAGTTTTTCCAGAATAATCAGCTTTACTTCATCAAGCATCTCATTTCGCCTAGTTTCGCTTATAAGCCTTTGCACTTCCTCGCTTATAAGCCTTTGCACTTCCACCTTCAGTAGGTGTAGCAGCATGGGTGGGTGAGATGGCGGCTGGTTCTCTTACTGGTAGACCCTGTACATCAAAAACTGAATATCATTAACGGATACAACAAAAAATATATGATTGTTTATCTGTAATTTATTAATATTTAGTAAAAAATAGTCTACTACCATATTAATAATTATTATAATTTTGTTAAGTATTACCGTTGGAAAAGCGGGTTGGACTCTTGACTAGATTTGTGGCTCTCCAAAACCCCATCATATAATCGACAGGATCTGTAACTCCATTTGGGACCGGGTTGGTCCTACCAATGGACCTGTAGCACATGCTGACCGCCTGGCAGCTCCAGCAGCTTTCTTGGCCAAATGTTTTTAACAGCCCACACCTAAAATTTGGATATTTGGTTAATTTTAATAGCATATAAGGCATAATATATAAAAACACTATACTCTTAAGTACTCGTACAGATAATAGCCCAGTCAGTAAATAATTAAAAAGGCCTTTGCCAAAGCTGGCTTAGTCGTGATTTGCACAGATGTATTCATGATTGTAACGCCTACTGACTGGGCTATAGGTATTTGCAGGATGACTGATTATCATTGTTTGCACTTTACTGATGACAAGACCTCAAAATCATATTAATATTGACGAGTAATGTAGTAAACTCATCCTTTGCCGCTGGTCCACGAACTTTGTGCATCTTCCCATTGAATTATAGTGCTTGCACAGGTTTTCTTACAGCCGCTTTGAGCGAACTCATGAAGTCGACAAGGGCCTCAATTTGCGTTTGCGCGTAATTTGCTGCAGCGGTCGGATCATTTTAATTAATTATTAATGAAAACTAAAATCTGCCCGTATAATAGGAATAGCTTGACATTTCATTTGAAAGTTGCCGTCAAACAGAAAAAAAAGGCAATGGTATCAACAGGATAATGCCACTTTCCGGACTAAAATGACAAAAGTAATTCATTTTTATATTAATAGACATGAAAAAATTATATTGTAAAAAATATGGTGATTTTCTAACGTAAAAATAATATTATATTTTGTTTAGTAAGTTTGAAACCACAAACTAGGAAAACCGGTAATCGACCGATAAAATAGTGCAACTCTAACGTCATCCGTCGTTCGTTCACGAAAATTGTCCATGATCCCGTTCGAAGCTCAATAACCCGAAATCGTTAGGGGGTAGGGTGCACTCCGAAGTTTCGGAATACTTTCGGACGGCCCGTAACTTCGTCGACGTAGATAGGGAGTAGACGCCCTGGTTTGAACTTTTCTCGCCAAAAGCCGGACTTGGTTCCCAAAGTTGTTGCGTTTATGTGGTAATTTATAAAAACAAAAGATGCTTCATTTATTTATTTGTATTCAGGTACAGTTTTAAAATTCACTATGAATAACTGGTGCCGTCGCCACGGTGACAGGGATATCTTCTTGTAAAGTAAAGTGGAAAGGAAAAATTACTTGAATCTGTAAACAATAAAAAACAATTGTCAAAATTATATTTTTTTAAATTTATTTTACAAAATTATAAATTTTAGCTTAGAAAATTAACTGGAACGTGGCTGGTGGACAGATTGCTTCTTGCCTTGGGTTAACGCGTTACCCAGCAACTGGGTTGCGGGTTGTGGAAATCAGTTATGCAGTCGCCAGAATAATGGTTGATTACAATTATTACAATTTTGTAGCTGTATCCGATTAGACTGGAGGCCGAAACCAAAGTGGCTGAGAAAAAGCCTTGGCAAATTGATAGTCTGATGAGCAGCTTTCAACTTTATTTAAATTATTCAGTAAAATGCTTTTTTTTTTAATTTCAGACTTTTTCTTTGAAATGCCCTCATTTTTAGGGTTCCGTAGCCAAATGGCAAAAAACGGAACCCTTATAGATTCATCATGTCTGTCTGTCTGTCTGTCTGTCTGTCTGTCTGTCCGTCCGTATGTCACAGCCACTTTTTTCCGAAACTATAAGAACTATGCTGTTGAAACTTGGTAAGTAGATGTATTCTGTGAACCGCATTAAGATTTTCACTCTAAAATAGAAAAAAACAATAAATTTTGGGGGTCTCCATACTTGAAACTGAAACTATTTTTTTTTTTTTTATCTATGGATAGGTCTTCAAAAATTATATTGAGGTTTTTAATATATTTTTTTCTAAACTGAATAGTCTGCGCGAGAGACACTTCCAAAGTGGTAAAATGTTGGTCCCCCCCCCGTAACTTCTAAAATAAGAGAATGAAAAAACTAAAAAAAATATATGATCTACATTACCATGTAAACTACCACCGAAAATTGGTTTGAACGAGATCTAGTAAGTACCAACTTAATTTTGCGGTTTGGTACGGAACCCTAACCCTGCGAACCGACATGCACTTGGCCGGTTTTTTTCTTCATAAATCGATGCTTTTAATCCTTGCTAAAGTACTTACTTACCCTAAAACTGTATGAAACGTCCACCATCGGGTCTATTAGATTTAAGCTAGAAGGTATTAATTGAGGAATCTCCATGTTAAAGAAACAAATCTCGGCTATGTTGAGGGAAAATTTCTTGTACTCCGTTTTGCACATTTTCTTCTCTTCATCTGCCCATCCTGACTGTACACTGTATCGTAGTTTCTGAAAAGAAAGTACCTAACTGGTCAGTGGTCAGTGAAAAGCCGATATTTTTAACCAACTCAATAAAAGGAAGAGGTTCCTAAAACATAGCGTTTAATATATTGTTAAAGGTACTTTCTATGTACGTTCTTATATATACTTTATTCATTTAAACGTATAAGTTAGATTTTTGGGGTGGTGGATACTCTACCTGTAGTAATATAACGTTGATTTTTCGTATTTTTACTTGCTTCTCGTTAATAATTGTTATTTCAAAGGGAATGCTCTGTTTCGGTGCGAACGCCTTGTACGTTTTAATACAAATTGTGAACTTGCCCGAATTCCGAAAGGTTTTCCGAAATTCGTTGAAAGAAGGCATCTGAAAATATTTTTTATTATTTGAAAAATATCTTTAAACTTTATACATCAACTGGATAATAGAAAGAGAAGAAACCCACCAATAATTCTTCAATGTGATTTAAATTGATGTTTCCTAAAACATTGAACGATACTATTTTCTTCAGTTTATATGCGGGTTTACTCTTTATTTTTACAGTATAAATAACTTTGGCAATGGAACTTTCAAATGACGAAGGCAAATCCGCCGGCAACGCGAAGTGGAACGGGTATTGGTGAATACCGGCTGGTAATGTGCTACCTGTAAAAAAAAATATAAGTAAAGTAATAATGATGAATGGAGAACTATAGATAGTCAGATAATTTAAGGACGAATAAGTATTAAAAATACCTTAATTCTGGATGGTCATATCTGAATATTTTAAGGGCTCAGTTTAAGGGCCGTATTATAGCAAGGTAGGTACTTCAATCATGAGTTTTTACGATGGGTGTGTTCGTGACCCCGTATATATTTTCCTATTGTATATCTTACCATTGGAGTCATCTCTGAATATGTCGGTCATTAATAAGCTATAAACTTTCTTCTTCTCCGAGTAGATTTTTATGTACGGCATCGTCGCCATGGACCTGGTCCACGAAGCTTTGCATATTCCAGTAACTTTGAGATCAATGCCTTAAACAACCAAAATATGCATGTTATGTACCTTAATTCAAAACTAAAGTTTTAACTAAAAATCAAAAGTGTCCGACCGTTAACTTATTTTCGATCGTTATCATATTTTTAACCCCCGCCGGTAAAAGAGGGGTGTTATAAGTTTCACGTTTGTTGCTGTGTATCTGTGTGTCTGTCTGTGGCATCATAGCGCCTAAACGGATGAACCGATTTTGATTTAGTTTTTTTTGTTTGAGGTGATTTTGTCGAGAGTGTTCTTAGCTATGTTTGAATAAAATCGGTTCAGCCGTTGAAAAGTAATGGGCGTTTTACTGTTTGAATCGGGGTGTTTTCACAACATAAATGTGTCGGGGGTTTTGAAATTTTACTTGTGTACTTAAAGCTACAATAAATATTGAAAATAAATACTTTGGAATTTCTGGTCATTCTTCAGTTCCAATGTAACGGTCCCAGTCACAATATCACCGGCGTAAAAACTTCCAGTGGAATCACTATTAAAGTGTATGGTACATGCCATAGCAAATCTAAATAGATGTTATTCAATATGTAGGTAATAAGTTCACTACAACAACAAAATAATTTACTAGGCCGTCTACGTAAAACTTAATTATTTTGCTATCGGCGGCGACTTGATAACCTCGATAAGCGGCAGATAACAATGATGACAGAAGATAATAACTCCCGAATCAGCGAAGATTAAGTAGCTGCAGAAATTGATTTGTTGTCGAAGTTGTGTGGCATTTTCATAAGAATGGGATCGATTAGTTAGTTAGGTGATAATTAAAGTACCTAGCATTTCTATTAGAACATCGACAAAAATTATATCTGTTTTATCTTAAATATTTTTGAGAGTATGTAAGAGTTCTAATCATTCTAGTCTAGTACCTACCTATGAGACGTTATGACAATGTTTGTTCTTTAAAAGTAAATAAAGCCTAGACTTCATAATAATCTCATGCCTCTAATACAAATACGGCAGTAAATACTAGATACCTAGGTTCGAAAGAAGATATGCTACGCTGGTGACCCCAAATAAATTGAGATAAGAACAGAAGAACGACTCCGTGTCAAAATCCTTACATAAAGATTCAGACACAGTACATTTGAACTCCAATTTTGGAGTAAAATAGACTTTGGGTATTATAACTATGCATTATTCGAAAAATGTGTGAAACCTAAAATTTGTGGACTTTCTAATAATTTTCATTTCTTTTAATCGCTACCACTAAGTGTAAAAATATCGACTATTTTTGCTGTGGCTTGTGTTTCCGAACGAAAACCAATGAATGACAGTGACAGCCAAATGACATTTTGCATTATTGAAAATCGGAATTTCGTTCGTGGAGATTTTTCCGATCGGTTCTTCGGCATGATTCGCATAATATAACTGTTCGATCGCTTTGTTTAGTTGTGCATTGCATATTTTCGTAAACAAATATTAGGGATAAGTGCGTTTTTCAGCAGTTCATTTCATTTTATGCGTCGTAAGTAAATGTGATAGGTTATGTTATGCCCTTTGCCTTTCCAGGGTGAAAAGTGAGTATGTTTGATTTATTTCGTTATACCTAACTCTGATAATTCTCTGTATATTTATGTTTTTAAGGATTTGTGGTATTACGCAACATACAGGGCTTTAGTCTATATTAAGTGTTACATATTAGTAAGACGTTTCATGACTGTCTTAGGCTCTTAGCAAACAATTTGATTACACGAATCATCTTTCGGTTTTTCTACAAAGTCGCGAGTGTTGACCTCATTACAGACAAAACATATAAGTTCAAGTGATAGGTATGTTCGGATATTAACATTATATGCAGCTAACATGATGCAAAACTTGCAAATCAGTCTTTTTGACCACATTGTTTATTCTGTAAATATGAAATAGTAACAAGTATACAGTATGTATATTGTATAGAACTTCTTGGTTGCAGATAAAAAACTAAAAGATTGCTTTTTGCTGCATCTACATCCACTGATTCTCATGCAGTACTAAATTATTATAACCAACTGTAATGTTATCATCAGCTAGAAAATCTCATCATATGGGTCTTATTTTAAACAATACAATGAAAGCCCCATCTTTAGTCTGCAATGATGAGGTTGAAGGGAATATTGCCACACACACTCATCACAATTACAACCTAATAGCAGTTTTACATTTCTTAATTCTCCAATAATTGTGATTTTGGTTGCTACATTCTTTAAATTTGAAATGTCTAATTGTTCTACTGGTTTCATTTTAAAAGTAGCTCTTTGTATCTGGCCTAAATGGCCAGATACAAAGCAGCAAATGTTGCCTTGGAGGCAAACTATTGATTGATTGAGATGTCATCAGAAACAAACAATGCCCCATTGGTTGTCTGTTTTATTAGCCCTATATTTACTCAATGTGTCTAAACCGGGCAAGGTACATTGTTTTATTAAGGAGTTACAGTGACTACCTTTTGGTTTCATCATCAAATCAGTTTGGTGGTATCATTTTCATTAGAAACATTTATTTAAATTTGCTTCATCATAGTAGTTAAGGGAGGAGCTCATGTCTAAAAAATAACAGCCGCACTAGTCAATCATCAAGGTTAAGCAACGCTTGACGAGGTCGGACCGTGGATGGGTAATCATTTTCAATATACCGAGTTTCCTCCGTGCCTCGGAAAGCACGTTAAGCCAGTTGGTCCCGGCTGTCATTTGAACATCTTTGACAGTCATTACGAGTAGTCAGAATCTTGAGATCTGACACCAGTCTTGCCAAGGGGTACTGTGTTACCCAGTTACTGGGTTGTGAAGGTCAGATAGGCAGTCGCTCCATGTAATACACTGGTATTCAGCTGACTCTGGTAAGACTGGAAGCCGACCTCAATATAGTTGTAAAAAGGCTAGGCAGATTGATTTTTATAGTAGTTAAGAGAGTATGATGAAGCAATGCAAAAGTCAAGCTTTATTTAGTAATCACAATATTTTATAGCCACCCGCGAAACACGATCATAGTATATCATCATAGTCATACCGGTGTCGATCTGTGGTCTTTTTCATCAGTCCATCAGTTTCATAGTAATTTATTAAAGCAAATGACTTGTTGATAAAAATACCAAAATCGCTATTTGTATGCTTGTTATATTTAAGTATCGCATTATCAGAACTGAATTTTGATAAAAATTGGATCAGTCTGGAAGTATATGCTTACAATCAAAATTATCAATTTTACAAATCAGTTATTCTATGGTGGCTTCTTTGAAGTGCAATTATAGTTTACTATGCTGGTGTCATGCAGATCAAACAAATGACAAAAAAAATTGGTATAACATTTCTGCAGAGGAGTGGCTGCCTGTGTTCAGCACACATAGACTGTTTACTAATCAACTGTTCAGACACCATTTTACAGAATGTGCTGACAAAATAAAAGACCAGAAACAAAATAATATTTTGTAGACCTACTTAGCATGTTGATGCCAAAAAGTTCTTAATTATAATGTTCGGCCCAGTATTCACCTATGGTAATACCATTCCGTGATCCTGTCATAAGGTTTGGTAAATCATAATTATGGGTATTTTATTGTAGGTACACAATTTTTCAATTCATAAGCTCTCAATGTAGTTTTGTTTTGGCATAAGGGCTCTTAATTTAGATGTTTGGTGTTGGAATGCTGCGGTGCTGCAGTTTTTGTGTATTATTTATTATTACCTTGGAATGATTTTCAGTCTTCACAAATACCACAGTAACACTATGTACTACCTTTTCCTTTTCACAATCCAAAACATATTAGTATTTTCCTTTTTAATAAAGACAATAATCTATTTTCAAGGTAATCACCCCAGCCATGGACCCGAACATTTATGCTCTGGTCCTAGACACCTTGAACCGTGCCACCAGCCAGGACACGGAGGTGTTGAAGCCGGCTGAAAAGAAACTGCAAGAATGGGAGGTGGAACCAGGCTTCTATTCAGTTCTCTTGGTAAGTTCTTTTTCAGCTGAACTGTGGTAATGTCCAAAAGCTCAACTTTTATTGGAACTGGCTATCAGTTCAAACACAGCTCTCAACACATGCACAATGGGTCTGTTGATGGGAGTATAAGCACAGTAGTTTATTTTCGACAGGTATGTACTGGTGGGATTCAGTTACATTGTTCGTTCCACCCCAGCTCCTCGAGGAAGGCCAGCAGCGCCCTGGTGCTGCCGACTATCTCCTGCAGGGTACCTGGGTCGCCGAACTATTTGGCCCTGTAGCCAGCGATTACAGGACAGCTTAGGAGCAGGAGTGCTGCTGTCTCTTCTTCCACCATGCAAGCTCTGCAGAGTGGGCTGTCCGTGATTCCTATGAGCGCTGTAAATGGAGTCATGTCCAATCCTATCCAACAGCTGTGAACAACCTAAGAAGACAATGATCAACTCATGCTTATCTCCATCGGATAATGCTGTCTCTCTGTGTGTGCTATCATGATAGGGCTGGCAAAATACAAACAAGTCCACTGTTTAAACAACCAAGGGGCTCACTTTATTTGACTTCAAAGTTTCGCATGGTGACCACACCCTCATACCAAACTGTTTATCTAGGCAGCAAACAATATTCAAGCTCCTCTGATTCACACATGGGCGCAGCTAAGCGATAGAACTTAAATTAATATATTTCTGTTCTGTCCCACTGCTGGGCAATGGAAGAAATATGAAAGCAGGACTCCTTCAACCTTTAATTTTTCTCGGTCTATTGCAATATCTGCTCAATCCTTTAGGTAGGAGTCTTATTCATAGAGCCATCTCTTTTTATTACCCGACTGGTTACCCGACTGGGTTATGTGTTTCGCGCGGATCTTGTATGTATGTAATATTCTTTATTACCTCATATCTTTTAAACCACTTGACCGAATTATATAATTAAGACATCGATAGATATGTCTTGACCACCCAAGTGTTCTTAGATAGGTGAAGTTCTAAAAAAACAAATATGGTTGCTTTTGGGCGCCATATTGTTCGGCTCCCAATTTTTTTCTTCCAAACCCACCGAGTGGGGTTGGGTTCCAAACCCTTCAAAATAAAGGGTTTTAAGAGGTGATTACAAAAATATATAAAATATACACTTAATGTTTAAGAGTAATTCGAAAAAGAAAGATATAACTAAAAAGTTGTAAATAAAAAAAATATTTAAAAATCAAAATCAGGTAAGGTGGTCAGCCAGTTCGCGAATATGTTTCCTCCGACTGCACAACATGATTTTTTCTTGTTAACAGCTTTTTAGTTCGATTCCTAATCAGTCGGGTTTTTGATTTATAAATTAACTTTTGTTATTAAATGTTTATAAGTAATCTTTCCATTCACAGAACGTCCTATCAAACCATTCGATAGACGGCAACGTCCGATGGCTGGCGGTGATGTGCTTCAAGAACGGCGTGGACCGTTACTGGAGGAAGAATGCTCCCAACGCCATCAGCGAGGAAGAGAAGATCAAGTTGAGGCAGGGGCTTCTCAACACCAGCATCTTGAGTGAGCCTGTCGCTCAGATCGCTACGCAGCTCGCTGTCTTGATCTCCAAGATTGCTAGGTGAGTATTAGCTCTAAGAAAATATCTGTTTATAAGGCATTTGCCCCACCGAGCGTAACAAGGCGATTAGCTTTCGACTATTTTCTCGCTGAAGAAACGAACAAAAGATACAGAATCCCGTGTCAATAAAAGAGACACATATAGTAATAGTTATTCGCTGGCTGTCCACACTGCCGGCGAGTACTCTCTCTCTACAAGTTTATCGCAGCGACAAGAGCTATTAAAGTTACACTCGCTCAACGATGCTCGCTTACTCGCTTGGCGGTCAGAACTCACGCCAAGAGACCAACCAAAGGTCATTTCTACCTACAGTGTGGCTACCCCAAGTGAGTGGTGCGAGTAATCGCCCGACGAACATTAATACTCGCTAATAGCCGAGCGACAAAACTATCAGCAACTCGTTTTCCGTTTTAACCTTAGATTCTGAAAGCCTGGTAAAATTTACCTGACAAATCTAACTGTTGTGAATGTGATTGGTTGTTTTGATGGTTGTAAAAGGACTTAAATGATAGATTGAAGATAGTAAGCTTTCTGAAACGGGTTGTTCTAACAAGTGCTGGTCATAATGTTTTGCTCATTAGGCACAATTTTGTACTCTACATGCTCAGATTAGAGAACAAAAATCTCTAATCTGAGTATACATGCTGCTGCTTATGACAGCTTCAAGAAATGTGAAGAACAGTAAACCAGTCAAAAGTATTCCACTGAATGTTTTATACCGAAACATATCTTCTATAGCTCTTCATTTTCTGAATACCAGGTTGGATTGCCCAACAAACTGGCCAGACCTGGTGCCTGAGTTGATAGGTGCACTGAAAGCACCTCAGCCTCTGGTACAGCACAGGTCTCTCCTCATCTTCCACCACGTCGTCAAAGCATTGGCTTCCAAGAGACTTATTGGTGATCGACGCACATTCCAGGTTAGTGACTTTAGGATTCTTTATTGATTGCTCTTGAAATAGGACCTTCATAGTTTATTGCAATCCATTGCTAAAAAAGGCTGACTTATTTAATTTATTTAATTTTATAACTGTTATGAACACCAATCCACTATCCACAGGAGTTAACCAACACAGTTTACTCCTTCATCCTAACCCTCTGGCACGAGAACACTGAAGTATTCCTGCGTCACATACAAGAGGGGGCTGCCACCGAACTGATCACTGAACATCTGGAGAAGGCACTCCTCTGCCTCAGGATACTGAGGAAACTCACCGTGTTCGGATTCAAGAAAGCACATGAGAGCCAGGACGCCATGGCTTTCTTGAATGTCGTGTTTGACCGGGCTAAGACGAGTTTGGAATGCAGTAAGTGTACAATTTTACTATAATTAACGTTGTGATTAGAGAAACTTTACAATTCCAAGATATCACAATGATAAGTAAAAATCTTTTTGTTTAATTAATCTGTTTTGTTCTTGAATGTATAAATAAATTCTTCATCAGCTAAGTTTCTTCTCTTATCTGGTGTCATTCGCCCAACTTAACCTAAGAATAATTTACCATTCTTAAGTTAAGTTGGGCGAATGATACCTTCTTACCCAATCTAATGGTAGCTTAATAATGACAAGATATCGGAATGGTATCTTTTTTTTTTCTTTCACTTGAACACTTGGCTAAAAACCTCAAGTCGACAACCATTTTACCACAACACCTAAAACTCTTTCAGGAAAACTACTGAAAGGCAGAGGCATATACCCATTGGAGCTCTGTGAAAAATTCATCATCCATTTAACCAAAGTAGCTCTTGGGGTGTTATGTGCCCAGCCATTCTCCTACGTGCCCCTAATCAGACCTTCCTTGGAGTTCGCCCTATACTACTGCTTCACTGAGCAGGGTATGGCACTGATATATGAGAGGTTCACGATACAGTGCCTGAATATTGTAAAGGGGATCCTCCAGTGTGTGGAGTACAAGCCGCCGAAGGCAATGGATCAGGTGAAGGAGCCAAGTAAGTATGAAAGCTGGCTATGTTACATTGCTGTTTTATTATAAGTTACAGTAATTATACTCATTACACACAATAGAAGGATGTATGTATAAGTAGTGGTAGAACTTGTTGTGAACATTTAGGATAGTGCTATAATCATCATCATCATCATCATTTCAGCCGAAAGACGTCCACTGCTGGACATAGGCCTATAATATTTTTTACTAATTTAAAAATATTGACATTCCCATCATTGTACATGTATGAACTAGCATTGGACATAAGAACTAATTTATATAAATATGAATCTTTAAAAAGTGCAAGACTTGCCAGTACACTCAGTGCAATAAGCCATAACACGGCTGTTTTTTTTTTTTTTTTTTTTTTTTATAACCTATAGGCTCGCGCTTGACCACAATCTCACCTGATGGTAAGCGATGATGTGGTCGACGGTGAAACACGCTTGCCTAGAAATAACCTATTCACTCTTGACTTAAAGACCCCTAGATTGTAGCTATCGGGAAACACAGACTCCGGCAGGGAATTCCACTCTTTAGCTGTACGCATAAAAAAAGTGTTCCCAAAACGTTTTGTGCGTATGGGTGGGATGTCTACCATGTATTGATGGCGCATCGCCGTACGTCTGGTAGTCCGATGATGGAACGGGCTAGGTGGAATTATATCGTGCAATTCCATCGCACACTCCCCGAAATGTAACCGATAAAAAACCGACAGGCTGGCAACTCGGCGACGATGTTCAAGACTCTGGAGCTTTGACTTGACCAGCGCCTCATCGCCGATGAGCCTCTTGGCTCGCTTTTCGATCGACTCTAGTGCGTCAAGCTGGTATTTGGCTGATCCGTCCCAGAGATGAGAACAGTACTCCATGCATGATCGAACTTGCGCTTGATACAAGTTGAGGAGCTGTTCTGGCGTGAAGTACCGTCTCACCTTTGCAATGATCCCCAGCTTTTTGGCAGCCAGCTGTGCCTTTGCCTCAATGTAAGGACCAAAATTGAGAGTAGATGTCAACGTAACGCCAAGAAGCTCAAGATGGTCAGTTATTGGCACGGTCGCATCTCGGAAAGTTGGATCTGGGTAAAATTGGCTCTTTTTAGCGGAAAAAAGACACGCCTGGGTTTTAGCGGCATTAAACCTGACCAGATTGGCATCGCCCCATTCGGAGACTGCCTGCAAGGACAGGTTCAAGCGCTCCACCATGGCCTCCCGGAGAGACCGGATCTGAGGCCCGGTAGCACGAGCGTTGGACAAGTATCTCTCTGCAACAGTGCTGTCGTCTGCATACCCAAAGGTTTAAGCAGATCGTTAATATGCAGCAAGAATAAAGTTGCTGAGAGTACCGACCCCTGAGGGACCCCGGCATTGATATCCAATTGGTCCGACGAGCAGCCATCGATAACCACTCGAATGGACCGATCTCTCAGGAAGTCTGCAATCCAATCACACAGACCACCGGGCAAACCGAATGAAGGAAGCTTACCAATAAGGCTTTCGTGCCAGACCCTATCAAAAGCCTTCGAGATGTCGAGGGAGACGGCAAGCGCTTCCCCGTGCCTCTCGATGGCCTCACTCCAGATGTGAATGGCATACGCTAGAAGATCCCCAGTAGACCGATTTCGGCGGAAGCCGAATTGGCGGTCACTAAGGATATCGTTAGATTCTAGGTATGCCAGGAGCTTCGTGTTAAGTACACGCTCCGACGTTACAGAGATGGGTCTGTAGTTGGCCGGGTCAGCTCGACTACCCTTCTTGGGCACGGGCTGTACGTTAGCTAGCTTCCAAGCATTCGGCACTTTTCCAGTCTCATACGAAAGGCGGAATAGGCGTGTCAAGATCGGAGACAGTTCAGGCGCACAGGCTCTGAGAACTATTGCTGGTATTCCGTCCGGGCCACTAGACTTGTTCACGTCGAGGTTGCGCAGTACCTTACGGACGTCCTTTTGATGGATACGAATGTCCGACATACTCGTCTCGCATCCATCAGGATAAGAAGGGGGCCGCGCGTCACCAGGGTTCAGACGTGAAGATTCCGCAAAAAGAGAGGCAAATAAATTTGCCTTCTCCTCAGCAGAGTGGGCCAGCGACCCGTCGGGTTTCAGCAGTGGTGGTAGTGAGGGACGGCTGAAGTTGGATTCGACCGACTTAGCCAGGGACCAAAACGCTTTACTACCTGCTGGGTAAGAAGCAAGTTTGGCCCCTATTCGGCCAATGTGGTCGAACCGAGCCCTTCTCAACACCTTCTTGCAGGACTTGGCAGCCCTGTTGTAGGCTTTCTTCCTTTGACCCACGTCACTCGCTTTGCGCGAACGAGCGTCAACCCATGCCAGGTACGCCTCATGTTTAAGCGCGTCGGCGCGATGACATTCAGCGCCAAACCATGGCCGGTCAACATTGGTCATTGTTACGTCAGAAAACGGAATGTAGTACTCCATTCCCTGACGCAACACATCCGTCACGTTGTCCGCGCACGCCGTAGGATCATCCGAAGAAAAGCAAGTAGGCTGCCAAGGATAACATGCGAAGAAAGATCGCATGCCATCCCAATCTGCTGACCTGTACCGCCAAACCCGCCGCGTGCCTCTTGGGCTGGGATCGGGCGGGGAGTAGACGGACACAGACTTCACCAGACAATGGTCGGAACTACCCAAAGGTGAAGTTATCGACACAGAGTATCGGTCTGGCTCTGTTGTCAGCAGAAGGTCCAAGCAATTGGCCGTGTGCGAATCAACATCCGGCACCCTCGTTGCCCCCTGGACCAGCTGGGTAAGGTTAAGCGCAAGCGCAAGCTTACGCATCTCCCGTCCAGCATGTTCAGTGCACTGGTATGGGAAGAGCCACTCCTGGTGGTGGGCATTAAAGTCCCCCAGTAACACTAATTGGGCGGAAGGGTACCGCTGCTGTGCCGCATCAGCCGCCTCACTGAGGTACTCTGTGAGCCTGGTTGTCTTCTGATCTCCACTGTGCGAGCGGTAGACACAGGCGTAGATAATTTTATCCAGACCTGTGTCCACTAGAGCCCACAGCGTCGAAAATCTTGGGTCCTCAAGGTTACGGAGACGCCGATAGCAAGTGTCGTCACGGGCGTACATACACACTCCCGCGCGCGGTTTATAATTGTGCTCCAGGGTAAACCCTGGGTAAGATAGGTACGACGCGTCTGACGGACTCGCTATCTGCGTCTCCGTAAGGAAAAACAGCGCTGGTTTTTCAGTCTCCAGGTGGTAGTGGACTGCAGAGAGATTTGAGTGCAGACCTCTAATGTTGGTGAGGTGCACTTTGTGTGGGAGGGGGTGCAGCCGCTGTTTATATCCTGTATTTTTTTTCCTTGGCATTTTCATTTAACACCTTAACTGCCAGGAAATGAGACACAATTGAAAATGTATTGTTTGTCGGTCACTTGGCAGTTAAGGTGTTAAAGAAGAGCGAATGGAAGAGAGGAGTAGGAAGTGAGACGAGGTTCCACGCTGCTAACCTACAGACACGCACTGAAAGGACGCCATCATTGGGGCACTAGCCCGGAGACTGCGGGGACGCCCGAGCCCCCTCGGAATGTCTATCGGGCCCTCCCTTCTGGTCGCCAACCAGCACGATAGTGCATTCCGGGATTTTTCGACAGTTGGCGGGGCAGCCTTTCATGTGTGGCTGGCACACTACTTGGGCCCCCAACTACCTGCGGTCGGCCAGCGGTGCACCGTGCCTCGGATCCCGCTACCCTCCGCGACTAGTCTCCCGATACGCCCATAACAGCGCGCGCCAGACTGGTCTGCTTGCAGTGGAACAGCTATCTCGACCCAACTCCTCTAGATGGCTACACTGAGCATCGTAACCGGAACACGGCCAGGCCGCTTGGCGGTACGTCTTTGCTCAGTGGGTGGTCACAAGCCTTCGGCCGAAGCCTACCACCAGTTGTGTCACCTGATTTGCACCACCCGGGGACCATGTGTAGGGAATCTAAGGGTACTCTCCTACGGACGTGGGTGACTCGGCCCCCGAATGTTTGATAAGAGTGTATTTTGTATGGGCCCTAGAATATATAATAAACTACCTGAGCACATAACATAATCTAATAATTTCAATTTATTTAAAAACTAATTAAAAAGTATTTAATTCAAAAAGCATATTCTGTTAATGGTTCTGTTAATGGTTATTTATATGAGAATAATAATTAAGATGAGTAATTGTTTCAATAATATACATGTATAGATGATGCAATTGTTAATTAATATTGTAATATTTTGCATGGTAGAATATGGTCTATAGAACTTATATAAAAATATCACCCTGAAAACCCCCAATATTTTGCAAATAAATGATTTGATTTGCAAACACTAAGCGTATTTGGAGTTGCAGCTAAGCTCCAACAAAAGAAATTTTATTGTGTTGTATTCTTCTAGCCGCAACCAGCTCCATGATATTATTACGAGAAAAATTTCTGGGTGCTGTAAGAGATTCCTACATTTCATAAACATCTCAAGACATCTTCCTATTCATTAAGTCTCTCATGTACCTTTTATAGTAACTATCCATTCCATCCAAGTAAAGATGAAGGTATTAGACGCTAACAATTTCTGCCATAGGTATTGGCAACTCGTGTCTCACTACATCTTACTAAGTGCTGATGCTCTAGTACTGCGTGAGCCTGATAGCTTTGCTAATCTTCTTATATCTCTTGCAATAATTAACTCTTCAAATGAACATTGAGGTCTACAAGCAAATATTCACTATTTTGTACTGAATCCTGATACTCTGGTACT
Source organism: Orthosia gothica (assembly GCA_949775005.1). Taxonomy (NCBI): domain Eukaryota; kingdom Metazoa; phylum Arthropoda; class Insecta; order Lepidoptera; family Noctuidae; genus Orthosia; species Orthosia gothica. Next base: position 3,844,126 of record OX459038.1, read on the forward strand.
GTTTGAGCCAGAGAGCTATTAATACTAATAATCTGCCTATATCTTTTGCAGTGACTATCCAAGCTCACCAATTCAAGATGGAGGTCCTCGTCCCGGAAACTCTCTGCCACATGTGTCGGCATCTAGTCTCTCACTACTTCCTGCTGAGTGCTGATGACCTGGCACTGTGGGACGCTGAACCGGAGAGCTTTGCTACTGACGAAGCTGGCGAATCTTGGAAGTATAGCTTGAGGGTGAGTATTTTTGTGGTGTTATAGAAATTGATTTGCTAAAAGTCATAAATATCTCCTTTATAAGCTTCTTTCTTATTGTGAACTAGTTTTTGCGAGCGAATTTGCCTATGTTTTTGGTTTATTTATTGGATTAGTAAACAGGACCAGATTATGGTCTAATTGTATTCAAAGTTTAATCGTACGGTATCAGACGTAATTTTAAACGCAAAGGTGCCCGTTTATTTCACTTTGCTTGGTAAAAAAACAGTTATCTGTTCACTTTTCTAAAGAGGTAATTCTATGCATTTAAAAAATATGTTATCTTTCTTTGTAGCCCTGCACAGAAGCGTTATTTATGGAACTGTTCCAGTTCCGGAACGTATTAGCTCCGGAACTGGTACGATTACTGGCCACCCTGCAAACGCAACAGATATCACCTGACGACCTGCCTGGTATACTGAAGAAGGATGCTGTGTATAACGCCGTCGGATTAGCTGCCTTTGATTTGTATGACGATGTGAGTATTTCGTGAACATCATATTTGTTTTCATAATCAATCCTGTTTTTACCCGACTGCCGAAGGAGCGTAATGTGTTTATAAGTCTATGTATGTATGTTTGTTCCTATGTGGCGTTCTAGAGACCAAACACGTTGGCCGATTTTGATGATTCTTACGTCAATCGATTCGTCTTAACCTTGCGATTGTCACTGGCTACATTGAAATTGGAAAATAAAATAATGGCGGATTTTGGGCGCCATATTGTGGGGGCCCAATTAATTGTTTCTTTCAGAATCATCTTGTGGGGTATCAAAATAAAGGGTTTTAAGAGGTTATTTCAAAAATATGTAACACATGTTTAAATGTACCTAATTCGAAAAAAATATGTTAAATAGTTCAACAAAGCAAATAATGCTGTGCAGTCGGAGGATACATATTTGCGAGCCGGCTGACCTAAACCAGATGTATCCTCCGACTGCACAGCATGATTTTCTTCTTGTTTACATCTTTTTAGTTCGCTTTTTAAACAGATTAGAGTATAATTCATAGATTTTTTGAATTCTCTTTTTGTCCGTAGTAAACTTTAATAAGTACTAACTTCTGCCCGCGAATCCACGCGTGGAAAGTGTTTTATCACAAGGAAACACATTACTGGGATAAAAGTATCCTTTATCTTATCTTCGTCTTGGTCTACCCTTGTGCCAAGTTTCATTCACAAGCATCCCGTTTTTCACATTGATCACATTAACAGGAGAATAATTCTGAATGCTCTTTTTCATTCACAAGCATCCCGTTTTTCACATTGATCACATTAACAGGAGAATAATTCTGAATGCTCTTTTTAAACCCCAACGGAAAAAGAGGGATTTTATTAGTTTGATCTGTCTGTGGCATTCTAGCTCATGTTTGTATGATGACTTTGTCGAGAGTGTCATTATATATCATGGCTATGTTTGATGAAAATCGGTTACAATTCGGTGTTTCAATCGATTTTCGATCGAAGCCTGTCTACTACTAAATAAATTATGTAGTTTAAAAAGCATGGGTTAAAAAAGCCTCGAGGGTTTTCTAAATGTTATATTTCATTAATTATCAGGTTGACTTCGACGAATGGTTCACGAATGTGCTAAGCCAAGAATTGAAAATCAAAGACAACAATTACAGAATAATCCGAAGAAGAGTTTGTCAACTTATTGGTAAGCAACTACATTCAAAATTCTAAAATCTTAAACTTCATGTCGCAACATTTTCTAATTTTACTGACCATGTCAGGTCAATGGTGCGGTGTTCGTGCATCCCAGTCTCTCCGACCAGCGATGTATGCATCATTGCTGGAACCTCTCAGTAGAGCAGACGAGGACGCGGCTGTCAAGTTAGCCGCGGCTGAAGCCTTGAGGAGCACTATCGATGACTTTAACTTTGACGTAGAACAGTTTGCGCCGTACGCTCCGCATGCGATCGCTGCGCTCTATGAACTCCTGGTACGTGGCTGGTTGATTTTTTGTCTTATTTTAATGTTTTGTGATGCGTGTTGATAAAATTGCCGCAGTGTAGTGAAGTTAGCAAGTAAAAAGATATCTGTTGTGTCAATACAAGATAGTACGATCAACCGTAGGTACCTCAGTATTGAACTATGAAGATCATCATCAATGCTACGAATAGGTGCTGTCACTGTTAAATTGCTACAAAAGACGAGCAGTTGACTGTACTGGATTTTCAACTCTGACGGAAAAGTGTTCGCGATTGTAACCCTTTTGCAATCCGGTACATTTTATGAGCTCCTGGTAGTTTGATGATATTCAACAAGCACTGCTTTTAAACAGGCTATCCTCCGGCTATCCCAGCAGTAGATTCAAAAGAATAAGAACTTCAAATCGCATTTACATAAACATTTTCTTCCAGGTGGAATCCGAAGAATGCGATACAAAGATGCACGTGCTCCACGTAGTGTCGTACGTGATGGAGCGCTGCGGCGCACGCGTGGCGCGCGGCGGCGGCGCGGGCGCACTGTTCTCGTACCTGCCGCAGCTGTGGGCGCACGCGGCGCAGGCGCAGCATAACATGCTGAGGGCGGCAGCGTTGGCGGCGCTTGTGCATCTGCTCAAGGTACTAAATAACTATGTGAACTAATTCTTTTTCTTATAGTGTCCTACCAGGACACTATAAGAAAAAGAATTAGTACATTTTAATCAGACTGTTTTGACCCAGCCACGTTTATTGCAACATTGGAGGGGTGGTTCAATAATGCTGTTTTGTAAAAATCTCACCCTGAAAACATAAGTGAAATGGACATGAAGTGAGCTATCAATTCATCAACAGTTCACTTCAAACTCACACCAGTAGCCTATATAGTACAAAGTAAATTTTACGGGCGAAACTGCAGCAATAAGTTTAGGTATAATTCGCCAGAATGTTCGTGGATGAAAAGCTGACGTTGGCTGAAGTAAGTTGTATGTGACCAAGAAAATCTAACAGATTTCCTATTTGCAGGCCCTAAGCGAATGTCCACCAAACATCCGGCCCTGGATCTTAAGCGTGGTTAACGAATCTACCAAACTCAACGAACCTGCGCACGTGTACCTGCTAGAAGACGCGCTAGAACTGTGGCTCGCCGTGCTGGAGACCTCGCAGGTGGCTGACCCGGCCACCTTGCAGCTGGCGGAGAATCTCTACCCGATACTAGGTAAGCAGCAAGAATGCAAAGGTCTGTCCTTCAGCATAGCATCTACCAGGCTCACAGAACCTGCTAGAAGACGCGCTAGAACTGTGGCTCGCCGTGCTGGAGACCTCGCAGGTGGCTGACCCGGCCACCTTGCAGCTGGCGGAGAATCTCTACCCGATACTAGGTAAGCAGCAAGAATGCAAAGGTCTGTCCTTAAGCATAGCATCTACCAGGCTCACAGAACCTGCTAGAAGACGCGCTAGAACTGTGGCTCGCCGTGCTGGAGACCTCGCAGGTGGCTGACCCGGCCACCTTGCAGCTGGCGGAGAATCTCTACCCGATACTAGGTAAGCAGCAAGAATGCAAAGGTCTGTCCTTAAGCATAGCATCTACCAGGCTCACAGAACCTGCTAGAAGACGCGCTAGAACTGTGGCTCGCCGTGCTGGAGACCTCGCAGGTGGCTGACCCGGCCACCTTGCAGCTGGCGGAGAATCTCTACCCGATACTAGGTAAGCAGCAAGAATGCAAAGGTCTGTCCTTAAGCATAGCATCTACCAGGCTCACAGAACCTGCTAGAAGACGCGCTAGAACTGTGGCTCGCCGTGCTGGAGACCTCGCAGGTGGCTGACCCGGCCACCTTGCAGCTGGCGGAGAATCTCTACCCGATACTAGGTAAGCAGCAAGAATGCAAAGGTCTGTCCTTAAGCATAGCATCTACCAGGCTCACAGAACCTGCTAGAAGAAGCGCGAGAACTGTAAAGCGTCACTTTATAGACGGCTCAGTAGCCTTTCACAAATCAAAATATTAAGGTATTCAGGGAAAATCGTCACTGGCTTTAGCAGGACTGAGCTGCGATCTTCGACCTTTCATTTACGAGCGGTTCCTGCTATTTCGTGACGGCAAAACGACCCGGTATCCGCGAAATTACAAATGCCACTATCTAAACTACCATCTCTTTTCCAGAACAATCCTCGGAACACCTCCGGATAGTAGTCTACATAATGCAAGCCTACACCCTCCTCTGTCCTGAGGAGTTCCTCTCAGGACCTGGAGGCAAGTGCATGGCTCTCCTCGAGGACATGCTGAGTGACATGAGAACTGAGGGAGTCATCATAGTGCTGAAGATGGCAGAGATCTGCATCAGTGTGACCTTCCCTGAGAGAAACGCCTTCTTGGGAGTGAAGGTCATCTGGCCGATTCTTATTAGGGTTATACAGTAAGTATTAAAAAAAATTGTATGGTATGTCACAAAATTAAGAGATTAGGTTTAAGTGTTAGAATAAGCAACTTAACTCAGATAGACAGTAGACGTAGTTTAATACAAAAACATGCTGTTTGACGTATGGATTGGGTAAGGAATGACGTGAAGGAAAATAGCGAGAATAAATGCCTGACGGTTAACAGAGGAGAAAGAGAAAAAAAAGTGTTACGCCGACCCCAAATACGATTCCCATGCCAATTGAGTCGGTGCGTTCTTCAAAAATAACTGTAACTGTTCTAAAGGCCTCGTCAAATATACAGCGAACCGATAGCTTGGCGAAGCGTTTTTATTAGGGTTCCGTACCCAAAGGGTAAAAACGGGACCCTATTACTAAGACTCCGCGGTTTTTAGTATTTGTTGTTATAGCGGCAACAGAAATATATCATCTGTGAAAATTTCAACTGTCTAGCTATCACGGTTCATGAGATACAGTCTGGTGACAGACAGACGGACAGTGGAGTCTAAGTAATAGGGTCCCGTTTTCACCCTTTGGGTACGGAACCCTAAAAACGCTTCGCGACGCTGTCGGTTCGCAGTCTAATTAACTTCGACGATAAAAGAGAGGTGTTATAAATTTTACGTGTGTACCTGTGTGTTTGTGTATCTATCTGTGGCCAGATCATGACTCCTAACGGATGAACTGATTTTAATTTGTATTTTTTTTTTGAAAGGTGACTTTAACAAGTGTTCTGAGTTATGTTTGATGAAAATTGGTTCAGCCGTTCAAAATGTATGGGTGTTTTCGCAAGATATTTATCATGATTACGTGTTCAATAGATTGTCGATTGAAGCGTGTCTACTACAAGATAAATTATGTAGCATGAAATAAAAACCAGACGAGGTTTAAAAAAAATAATTACTTGTATTTGGACGAATCTATTACGTATTTTAGGCAAGATAAACACAGTTTTCGGAGTGGTAAAGCCATCTGGAAAGCTTAATTGTTGTTAAGTTAAAAATCTTATGTCTCGCCCACAGCTGCCTCCTCGAAGGCGACGACCTCCCGATGGTCCTGTCAGTACAACTGTGCCTGGTCTCCCGCGTGATCCTGCTGTCCACCGAGCTGTTCTACAAGGCCATACAGGAGGCCTCCAATGGCCTGGCGGAGTACGACTCGGATCCCGCCAAGCTACTGACACGGTTCCTGCATGTTTGGACCGAGAAGATGAATTTAGTTACGCAGGTTGAGAGGTGGAAGGTTGTTGGTGAGTACCTACTTCTTTTATATTATTTATGTAAACACTGTAATTATAGAAAGAAACGACAATATAGCCATTGATTACAAAGGCCATGGTAGAATCTTTTAAGACGACGACTAACGCCAATCTTTTTATTATTATTTTTTAAACGTTGCTCCACACTAGGAATTTCTTCCTGTATCGTGGGTGCGTTTACAAACATATAAACTGACATACACAACACCCAGAGCCGGAACAACTATCTGTAGGTCATACAAATATTTGTTCCGTGCGGGAATCGAACCCGTGACACGCAGCGCAGCAGTCAATCGCTCAACCACTGCGCCAACCGTGCGCCCAAATGACTTTGAGGGAACTAAACGCGCACTCCTTTCACACCCGCACGACCCAATTTTTTTTTAGTTTTTTGTACTTTCCTTATTATTCTATGACTTAAAAAAAAGCCTCAGATCAAAATGTAGATAATTAAATTGTCTTTGAGATGGTGTCGATTTCATTAAAATACGCCCAGCGGTTTTGGTGCGATTGTCGTGTTTTTGTCCGTTTAAGACATAACTTTACAAATTAATTACACCATGTTATACGAATAAAACTCAAAATTCTCTTAGATCAAATTATTAAGAAAATGGTCTAATGTGACTTATATTTTTTCCAAAAAAATACGACTAGCCGTTTAGACGTGATTCTAATTTTAAAATCAGCTACTCAAGGGAATCAGCGCCTTATATATGAGACAGTGGTCTGTTATTCATTTTCTATATTTGTACAAAACTTGTGAAGTGAGTCGATCTACCATGGATTTGGTGATTTATTAAATATAAATATTTAATTAAATATAAATATACTCGCCGTTCCCAACAGCGTGCTGGTGCCTACACTTATGTATGGAAGTGAAGGTTAGGTATGGCTAAAAAGACATGAAAGTAGGATTAATGCAGTAGAAATGCGCTCCTTGTGTAGTATGTGTGGGTAACTTTAAATGATAGATTGAGGAATGAGGTAATAAGACAACGTTGTGGTTAAAAAGAAGATGTAGTGACTAAAATTTAAAAGAGTATGTTAAGATGGTTTGGCCATGTTGAGAGGATGAATGAAAGGCGACTAACGAAAGGTATTTACAAGGCAGACGTGAATGGAAACGCCGGGAGGGGACGCCCTAGGAAGACATATATAGACCTTATAGGTGATGTTCTTCAGAAAGGCCAAGTGCGCAGTACCCATAACCGGCGTGTGTGTATGACTAGATGTATGAATGTGTGTGAAGCAAAAGAAGTATGTAAGGATCGTAGCAGGTGGCGTTCTGTAGTTTCTGCCTACCCCCATGGGAAAAAGGCGTGAGTTTATGTATGTATGTAAATATACATATAAATTATTCACAGATTAGGACAAGTGAGCGTATGAGTTGCTGAGTGTGTGTGAAAATATGAGTGTACAGAGTATGGAAGATATTATCAAATCAAGCAATGTGTGCCTTATTAATAAATAAATAAGACTTGGTTTGCGAATAGTCCTGTTTGAGTAGCCATTCCGACACCGTAAACAAAACAAATGACAGACATAATCATTTTATGCAAACGAGTCTTGATTTTATAAATATTTTCTTGACATTTCGTCTTACGATAGAAATATTAATGTCTGATGCAAAAGCATCTTTAGTAACTGAACTCTTCAAGCAAAACTATTTGTTACAGGTCTTGGTTTAGCAGCTCTGCTAACGACACAGAACGCTACAGTATTGCAGCGGTTCCCTGCGATACTCCTCAATTTAGCAGAAGTGCTAAATGATGTAATGAAGGGCGAAGACAACGGCGTTTATATTGAGTAAGTTTGTTGTTATTGTCTCATCTTTCCTCATTACTATCTAAAGCTAGCGCAACTGACGAGATATTTGAATTATGGAAACATGGAGTAGGGTGTGTCCTACTCCTCCACACTTCATCACTCCGGCAGGAAATCTGCTTCCTGGAAACGAACTGCAGTGGCTAATCTGGAAATCCCTAAACCGATTGCAGACCCGGGTTGGCCGCTGTAAAAACAACCTGGCCAAATGGAATATGATAGACCCATCCAAAGCACAGTGCCAGTGTGGGGGCCCTTCGCAAGATATGGCCCACTTCCTTGTCTGCCCTTCATGCCCGACCACCTGCAACTTACGGGATTGGAACGTAGCAAATGACAGAGCTGTCCGAGTAGCTACATACCGGTCGGATAAATTCTGAATGGTTGAGACTATAGTTTGAGTTAATCGACACGAAAGAAGAAAATTACTATCTACGCGGTCAAGAGTTTTACGAATGATTTAGGATATTTTATTGGTTTTACAAAACAGCCAATTCATGATTTTGTTTCAAAAGCTTGAGAGATTTAATTTTGGAAAGTACATTACAAAACGCAAATATAAATTCACGTTTTTTTTTGTGGGTACACAAAATATGGTCATCTAAAAAGGCCCACGTTATCACCAAAGTCGCAGGAAGCACTTGGATGTGGGACATAAAGAAGTGGGCATTACGGTGGAAAGAACAAACCCTACGGATTCCCGCAACCTTAATTAGGTTACCATTGCAATCTTTCAGCCCATTGACCATCCGTTCTGCAAGCAATGTGCCCACCTAAGATAGGTAATTCTTCTGGCTATGTTGGTATCCCTACATCTGCTGCCGACAACTTCATTTCTGATTCGATCACTCAAGGAAACTGCGAACATGGCCCTCCGCATTGCCCCCTCGGGTGGCTTTAAACCTTCTGATGAGGTCTGGGGTTCCCAATGACAGCGACCCCGCTCGACCTAGCGGTTCCATATTTTATCACTAGCAAAACTGATCATAAACTTTCGTGTTGAGTCATTATGGTATGTTAGATAAGAAGATACCGCGCAACTTCGCGATCGCTAACCAGCCGAATTGGACTCGACGATTGACCTCTTTCTCAAAGTTAAACCTGCCTAAATGAACTGATTTCAGTTCGAATTTTTGAAGTCACCGTCCAGGCGGGCGAGCATGGCCTACTGTAACAGGTTTCATTATCACAGTTTGGGAGCAAAAACCGTGATTACATGCGTGACACAAGCCTATCACAGATGCTATGCTCGCCCGGCTGGTCTCACATGTATATGTTTGTCACGAATGACCAAAATATTGTTATATAAATAATGAGCTTGGACTTCGAGGTTCAGCGTTTACTACTTAGGCCTTACAAGCGTTTTATTCGTCTGTCTAACCTGATATCCTGTGTTCCAGCGCCCTGCTGGCCCCCCCCGGCTCGCGGCCCGCGTCCCCGCTGGAGGGGCGGGGGGGCGCGGCGCGCTGGGGCGAGGCGGGCGGCGCGGGCGACACGCCGCACGAGCTGCGGCGCCGCAGCCTGCAAGCCACTCACCCGGCGCACACTATTGATCTTAGAGCTGTGACTCATCATCAGGTAAGTTCATCATCAGCCTTATAATGTTCCTACTATTGAGACACAGGCATCCCCTCTCTGAGAAAGGTAATGGGCCGTAATCCATCACGCGGGCCCAGTGCATGTTGGTGGATGCCACATATCTTCGATTTTTTGGTTCTAAGACGATGTCGGTTTCCTCACGATGTTTTCCTTCACCATTGTAAAAACAGTGGTGATAAAATAATTCACACAAAGTAAAGCGCCTGCCCGGGTTACCACTGCAGTTACCACTGGGCCACCACTGCTCTCATCACTATCTCATCAGGTAAGTTAATACATCGTTTTCGGAAACCGTGAAGGCAAACATAGCATGTGTGTTCGCCAGCTGCAGTCATGGTGTAGCGTAGCGATAGTCGCCCGCAGATAGTGTTACGCCGCGTTGACACTACGATCAGAGTCTGCTCGGGCCAAGGGGACTCTGATTCCTACTCGGACGCAACTCGTGTTGTGCTTGTGGTAACCCATAATCCGAGCGCATTCAAACGACGGCGTTCGATCCGTGCTGACTCGGATCAAGGCATTTGGTTTCTAATCGTACCCGAGCTAGGTCGGAAAAGTAGAACGCGATCGGAGTGGCCTCTTACGAGTGTTCTCGGTCAGACAAGAGTAATCGTACCAACACAGCTTTAGGGCGCCTTAAAGGGCGCCGGAGGTGCGATGGGCCCATTGTTGCGAGACACAGTATCGCATACGCGGGGAGCAAAGCTCCGTGACCGGTCGCCAGCCATGTGGCGACTTCCAGAAGGGCCAGTGTTGACAGCTGTTCTATAACTTAACAAAATATAAAAAAATATCGTCAAATGTTACTATTTCTAATAATATACACACTTATGAAACAATCGTGTTCAACTTTTTTTACTAAGGGCTGATTTTTAAATAGTCAGAACTCTTTTATCTGAAGAACTTAGATTTGACCTTTTATGTATAAAACCTTTAAACAGAGATTTTTATTATTCAGATAAAAGTGATTTAACTATTGAAAAATTGGCCTTAAGTTTAATGAAAATAACAACTATATTTACAACCAACAAAATCTAATTTCAGCTGGAAACCCTGAAGAACCAGGTGGGAGCAGAAACCTTCGAGCGTCTAGTACAGTCAACAGACCAGGAGACGCTGCAACAGATAAGAGAATACATACCGATCTAAATGTAACATAGGCTTATCTAATATTGTATCGTATAGTATAATACAGTCCGCGTCATGTAAGCTCACTGCTCTGAAGTTGGCTACAAACTTAGGGAATAAATAAATTAAGTATAGAGTGCTAGCAACGCACTGGGCGCCCAGTGTGCAGCGTAGGCAGATGAGATTAATGATGATGTACGGACTGGTCCCAGCATACCTTTGTCTCTGAAGTTGGCTCTGCGAAACATTGCGCAAGAAACAGTTTGACATCGAGTATACTGCATAGAGTAAGCGAGATAGGACGATGCGACAAACGTAAGCGAGTGAAAGAGGCAGTTATACAATGCTTTTTTTCTACTTTAACATTGACACAAAAAAAGCTACTGCGCAGGGTCTTGCAGCCAACTTCAGAGACATAAAGATCCGCTGTGGCTAGTATATTCGTTTTCCACTATTAAGATTACCATAAAGTAATCTTTAAGAGTAAGGTTATTATACCTTACTCTAAGAGCTTATGGTCCCCTGGTCACACTTGCATACTCTATACTTTAGTTATTTATTCTCTAAGGCTACAAATGACTGTAGTAAAACAAGCAAGGCAAGGCTGATTTCATGGGCCTCTGACGTGTCAAAACTATCCTGCTTCCACTGTGAGAGAGAGGCGGAGCTGTACCGGACGAATAGCGCTGTCCTTTTTTACAGCGGACAATGATGGCGTTGACTTGTCGTAGTACAGCCGAAGAGCGGCGAACTTACGCGACGTGAACTTGTATTGGTGGTTTTAGAATGAGAGATGAAGTTCTGTCAATGTTAGGGTGGGTTATAGCCGAGCTGTTAGCACTTACTACAGCTTATAGTGCGGTCAGCAATAAAGTTCGTCAATTCCCGAAAGTAACAGCGACTTCAAGATTATATTCTACAGTCAATTCATTGAAATGGTGTAAACTGAGACGTCAGGTCCAGACACATGGCAAAACCCTCATGTTTTTTGACATTAGTTAAATTGACGTCAATGTCATGTTGATGTCATAACTTGCGGTTTCAAACGAAAAGATCTCTCGCCAAAGTGGCGCCATCTGGTGGAGTGAATTTTCCTGAACAGCATCATTTAGAGTTACACGCGTAAATACCGAGGCGAATTTCTTGCGGGATGCGGGGTTCGTCACGTCCTATTGCCCGCGCGGGATGCGCTGTTCGTCATGTCCTATTGCCCGCGCGGGATGCGGTGTTCGTTACGTCCTATATACCGCGCGGGATTTGCACGTCCTATATACTGCGCGGGATGCGGGGTTCGTCACGTTCTGTTGCCCGCGCGGGATGCGAGGTTCGTCACGTCCTCCTATATACCGCGCGGTATGCGGGGTTTGAACGTCCTAAATACCGCGCGGGATGCGGGGTTCGTCACGTCCTGTTGCCCGCGCGGGATGCGGGGTTTGAACGACCTAAATACCGCGCTGGTTGCGGGGTTCGTCACGTCCTGTTTCCCGCGCGGGATGCACCTCAGCGTGGCCATGGCTTACATAGTAAGACCTATGCTAATTTTGTTTACACCATAAGCAAACGTTTAACAAATAAAACAAAAGCAAAATTACTGTCAAGTGGCTTGGCGATTTTTATTTCAGTCAAGTAATTAAATAACGTAAGTTTTACTGCGTTTCAGTTTTTTTTGTTGGTAAACTCACTTGCCTAGAAGTAACCTGTTCTCTCTTGACTTAAAACACAGGTTGTAACTGTGTTTAATATGATGTTACTCCACAGTTTTGACAAGGTCCTCATTCTAAAATCATCAGTACGTATTCATAATTATTGTAACTAATACTATGCTTTTCTATCCCATCGTGTCATAAACATTGGCTCGTAAGAGCCACTGTTTATATTTGTACATTTTGTAACACTTATGTTAAAATATTTAGAGTCGGATTTCGCTTGTAATATGTCATCGAATATTGTCATCTTTTTGTCGAGTAATTTGGCTTTTAATTGTGTTCTTAGATTTGTTGTTCTTTTCCTAGACATTTGACTTGTCACCTGTCGCTCGCATACAGTATGTATAAACGGGGGACAAAATTATAATCCGGACATGACTATTCGCATACCCTCGGTTTTTGGAGGCCCGAAAAGTAAGTATCTTGCCGTGATTGCAGATCAACTTTTCATATGACAACATTTCAAATATTTGAAAATACGAATTCAGAAATCGAAGGTTAGATTAAGTATGAATTTGACCTTAAAAATACTATTCGAAGCTTCGATGAAGTATACACCTAGATTAAGGATCACATACAAAACAGATCTTTAAAACTGACGCCAATTGTGTTTAGGTAATTCTAAGAATTGTACTTGGAATAAATATACATTAATGCAAATTCAACCTTAAATGCAATATTTAAAGTTGCATTCACAAAACGATGTACAAAAAGCAATAAAAAAATTATGAGTTCAATAAAAATTAAGTCTTACACCCAAGTATTAAAGACTAAATAACAATGAGCCAAAAAAAAACAATTCGAAATTCGAATTTTTAAAATTTATGTTCGAGCTTGAACAAGGAATGAGTGGAGTCGAAACGTTCAATTATTTTTTTATATCATCGATCTATAAAAACACTAGATTAAGAATCAGGAACGAAAATAAGTAGCTCAAATGACCACAAACACTTAACTACCTATCTTTCTTTATTATAAAAATCAATTGCTGTTCGTTGGTCTCGCTTAAACTCAAAAACGGCTGGATCGATTTGAATAATATTTTTTTTTGTTTTGTCCGCTCGAATAAAGAGACAGTTTAAAATATATATATATTCGTGGGCAGGTACTTTCCGTAACGTCTTTACTTTCCGTTGTCACTTTCCTGCCGCGTACAATTATGTTAGAAAATGTTTCAATAAAGTTTTGCCACATGTAAGAAGAACATTACGCAGATGGTATTTTAGTATAGATCACAGCCTGGTTTTACTAACGAGTCGTCGTGTGCTTTGAAATTCAAAATAATTAATTTATTCTTTAGTAATTGACGAGATTTCTATTAGACGTAAAAAACACGGATCACTTAAAAAAAAAAGCTTTACAAACTACTCCATTCATTCTCTGTTCCAGAACAGTCAATGTTTGTTACAATAGTTGGCGCGATCGCTTTGTCGACGCAAACGTTGGTCAAACAATCATAATATTTGGTAATTAATTCATATTTTCTATTAAATTCGGTTTTTACTTTATGAAAAACACTTAATGATATAAACTTACCGAATAAAAGATATTCCTTCCAAAATCAAGGTGTTACAGTGGTTATTTTCACAGTTTTTGAACGCACATTGCGGCATTTTTAAGGTATTAATGTTGGCTATGATTGGACCATACTAATTTTGAAATAGGGCCACAAACGTATTTGTGGCCCAATTTTTCGGCCCGTTTTTGAAGCGCTGACCGGGAATCTAGGTGTATACTTCATCGAAGATTCGAAGTAAAGCTACATGTTCTTCAAACTAACATACACACAAAAATATACTTTATTTCAAAAGATATACAATCATATTTGCTATAACTGGAATCGTTATTATATTCATTCATTAATGTTCGCAGTTTCCAATAAGCCTTATAATAAATATTTGATCATGAATATGTGTATATGTGATATAATTACTATTTCCTATACTATTATATAGCTTTAATATAGGAGATGTCATAATCTAGTATTCAGTGTTATCATCTCATTCTATGTTTAAAAATATAGAGTTAATTTTTTTTATGTGTCAGAAAGCAACTTATGTCAATATGAAAAGCAGTTGGAATAATAGAACCAGATTTATTTTATAACGTATGAGTTTTTGTTTCATATAGGCCACTATCCCACTAGTGGACAAATGCCTACCTCAGACTTGCCACATATTTTTTTTTAACTTAACAGTATTAGTTTTCTTTCCATCTTTTAATAGTATGGTCCCAGCCTACCAGGATAACAGAAATACATAGGATATGAGGTAACACTAGAGTACTACGACCTAGAACCATAGATATTGCACACACTACTAACTTACGTCTAGATATTAGTCTTTCTTTATCAATTCTTTATTCTGTTAGATGGGAGAACGTTTGAACGCCTAAACGACTGCAAATCAATCACTATTCTGGTATTATAGTGTTGAAACCGAAAAATTCATCATCAATATCCAAGTTACTTAATTATATCGATAACACGATGGTGAGAGACAAAAAAAAACTAATAAAATTTGCAAGAGATTGTCACCTATTTAAAAAAAAATACAATATAAGTTGAGTGTTCACAAGCATTTAAAAAGATTGTATAAATAAAAATGGCGTTAAAAATAAAACCTCTTTTCATAAAGGCCTTTAAAATAAATAAAAATACCTAAAATAAATATAACAAAAACTAAACGGTAGAAATGTTTAAACTAAAACTAAATTACAATAGAAATTGATTTGCTAAGCTTAAGAAAGTGTGTGTATACGAAATTGTTTAATATTAGGTGAAGGATTCGTATTATTACTTACTAAATAATGGCTTCATTGAATCTAACTGTTTTGGCCTTTTGTATATACTGGACCAGGTATATAAGCCCCAGTTTCTTGATACAAAACGAATGCTGAAATAATGTGCTGTTGAAATAAATCATCTAACCCGTAGGAATATTACGTATCTTGCAAGAGCAAAACGATAGCGATTTTTGCGCAATAATTGCTCTTCAATACTGAAGCTTTAGAGTCTGGCGGTTTTTTTTAGAAATAAGTGCATTTGACAAACAGCGAGTGATTAGCAAACGATTTCGTAGGACCTACCATACCTATAACTGTAGGTAATGCCGACTTTTATGAAATAAAACATTTGATCGCGCGATGACTGCTGATTGCTGTTTCTTACGTATTAAGCCTGCTGTATTATTGGTTGAATGAATTTTCAACAGCCAATCGCATCACTTGACTTGGAAGAAAAATATTACAATGAGTATAAATGTCTCTATTCCTTGATTTAACGAGATCTTGAATCACATTCCTTTTCTAAATATACAGCCTAATTTCCTAAATTTTTTTACAAAACCTAGAAAAATATCAATGTATAATACGGATCCTTAGGGCATGGTTACATTATTTGTAAAATCAAACTTATATCATTTTCAGTGCCAAAGTTTTTGGTGAGTTATGTATTTATTGTATGTCTTACATTTTAATGTAACCCAGTCCTAACAACTGTAAAGTATGTATGTACTATGTACGAACACGACTTGATTCCATGTGTGTGATTGTAACATATAAATATATAATAATAATATACTGATGCATATTTTTTTAACGCTCATATGTGTAATCTTAGCTTGTACGATGTACGGGGTAACCTGTATACCTAGTGGTTTTATTGCACTAAATCTTATTTAATATTGTATTTATGTATTGAGGAGAATTTCAACGTTTTGGTCTATAGATAAGGGGTTTACATGACATGCAGAAAAATGAAAAAAAAAATCCCTGAAATTGTATTTTTTGTTTCGTGAATTTAGTCTTTTGCGCTTACGATACAACGCTATTTGAGTTTGCACATCATAATGCGTTAATAAAATAATAGTAACTATGTTTAAATTCTGTAGAACAAACACGTTAAAAACTACCTCCATCTTCCTTAGCTTGTCTTTAGTAAACCAATAAAAATAATTTTGTTTAATAGAACTAAATAATAAGTAGATATAACTGTAAAGCCATCTATCCTTCTTATGCAAACTAGTTTTACTCTTATTGTAACACAGATAGAGTTTATAATTGACAGACGGATGAAGCAAGCCTGAATATTTGAAGTAACATGTTAATATTTACGTATCTTTAACTCCTATTGAAGTATGTGTTCCTGGTACATTTTTATTTTATTAGTGTAAGTTAACAATAAGAATGATATGGCAGCATTATTTTATATACATGATGGAAATCTTATTGTTAAAAGGACATTTTGTTTATTTTTTTTTAAGTGATTATTTCTAAAAAAATTGCAGTTTAATGTATAATTTTGATTTTTGGAAAACATTTTTGGGCATCAGTTCTCTTGTCATATTTTTTTAGTTACTAGGAACACATATATACTGTTAGTTGGAACGAATCTATTCAAAATGACCTCCCTCTTCTTAGTGTAGGCCTTTCAGGTCGTCTAGACGAGTACGACTGTGTACTAACTGGTACTAGTCTAGTGTACGAATGACGCGACTATCCTATTGTTAGATCTAACGCAAATTATAGACGAAATAAATTGTTTTACAATGCGATTTTGGCGTATTATTTCTACCCACTTACCTTAAAATTTAGGAAATTCAAGATTGGAAGGCGGGGTTCCACTCTGTCTAAAATACAATACCTTTTTATGTCGGATGGAAACCTTCAAAAGGCGCCTGGATTTTTGGGGGATAAGACCAGGGAGTGTGGTACTTTAACCTCACTAAAACCACCTCGGTGGTCACCATCAGCACTTAGAACCCCGTTACCTCTTATGAGAACACTCCGGAACCTCCTTTTTGCAACGCCTGACAGGGCACATCCCTGGGGGAACTCAAAATATAGGCCCCGTCACGTAAATATAACGCTGAGTGACAGTGGAGGGGATGTGTCTGCGCATGGGTACAGTCGCGTTCTAAAGTACTAGGCTATTGTTTTATAATATAAGAGTAATAGTTATATTGTAGAATTACAATAGGTAATTTACTAGCTACTTAGTACTTTGGAAGAGGCTGGACTTAAATTAGATAATGTTAACTTTTGCATTATTTTTTATTTCTTTCTTATCATTATAAATTATCAACTGCTTCTTTTTCAGCTTCTTTCTTCATAAAACAATAAATACTGTAAATCATCTTTCTTACCTTCATTTTTAAAACCATCGTCATGCAAAGAAAGTTGTGTGTGCGACTGTATTTTGGGGGCGAACGAAGCGTGATCCCGCGCACAGAAATACTGGCGGAGCTTTCCCCGTCGCGCCCCTTTCATACCACTAGTTTGATCGATAAATCGCTCAGTGCGCAGATTCAAGGCCAGCGTTCTTTTAACGTGACGAGACCTGTACCTATGGAAAAGTTTCTCGTTCGCTGCTACAGTATTCCTAAACAAAACATACCTACATACGAACCAGGATATTACTGAAACGCCTGCCGAGAGTACTGACCAAATTCATATTTTTTTATTGGGCTGTCTCTGTCTCTCTTCCATAGTGGATCGATATCAATATGTGGACACAGATAATTTTAGAAATTCATAATTTTAAACAACAAAAATAACAGTAAACTAGTTTATCATGTCTCATGTCCTTCGGCAAGGAATTGTCGCCATCAATCGACCAATCGCATGCGAGATAAAAGACGCGATGTGGATTTCTGTCCATGTGATTGGTCGATTGATGGCGGTCAAACCATTTCCCTTGCGGAATTCACTTACGCAATGAGGCTGCTGGCGACCTAGGGCTTTGCAGATCAACTAGTTCTTAGTCAAGACCGCGGGAGTACGGTGGATGCGAGATGCATGTGGCAACGCTTGGAGGATGCCTATGTCCAGCATTGGACGTCTTTCGGCTGAAATGATGATGATTGTGAGCATGTTTCTCCTTTACGTAATAACTTCTGATCGGATTTCGATGAAACTTTACAGTAAATGTAGCCTATATACAGAATTACATATTAGCTATATCTTAATATATATAAATCTTGTGTCACAATGTTTGTCCTCAATGGACTCCTAAACCACTTAACCGATTATAATAAAATTCGCACACCATGTGCAGTTCGATCCAACTTGAGAGATAGGTTTTTTTTTTTTTTTTTTTAATATATATTTTTTTATATGTAGGGTAGGTATGTAGGGTAGGGTAGGGTATGGTACGTAGGGTAGGGTAGGGTAGGGTAGTGTAGGGTTGGGTAGGGTAGGGTAGATAAATGTTTGGTCTTTTTATGGCAAAACAAAGTTTGCCGGGTCAGCTAGTTGGTAAATATATTTGAAATTTGGCTAAAATGGGAGTGAAGTAATAAGTCGCCGTATTTTTTTTTAATGTGGTCTGTCATCCAATGACTTCTCCCGCTCTGGGTGGGCGTGTCAGACTTTTACTGACTAAAACCCACCCGTGTTCCTTCAGTTGCTTCTGCCAGGGCCGCGGTAACCCTCTTTAAATTTTTTCCGCGACCCACCGAGAGGAGGCCTGTGCCCCAGCATTGGGGACATTGATAGGCTGATGATGATGTACTAAGTCAACGCGGACGAAGCCGTGGGCGGCAGCTTGTTTAATATAAAATACTTATCTATACTAATATTATAAATCTGAAGAGTTTGTTTGTTTGCACGCGCTAATCTCAGGAACTACTGGTTGGAACTGATTTTTTTTTGTTGTGTTGGGTAGTCCATTTATTGAGGAAGGTTACTACATAACATCACGTTACGACTAATAGGAGCGGAGCATAAATGAAAAATGTTGCAAAAACGGGAAAAAAAAAATCCTTTTTGAGAGCTTCCGTTCGCAACAATCATGTATTTAGGGTAGGTAGGGTAGGGTAGGTAGCCAGCAGAAAAAAAAAAAAAAATTGCCAAGGTTTAGCACAAAGTCGCTTCAGCGTAAAGCCCGCCTAACACTTTGCTAAAGTCACGGCCAGTGTTCAACTAGGTACTAAACTGAATGCAAACTCATTAATTTAAATGTAATCCATTTAAAGTTTCTCGATAACGAGGAGTGGCGTTAACAGCTATAATTTAATAATTCTAATGGCTATTATCATCATAACGATACCGTCTGAAGTTTGGTTCTATCTTGTTTGGTATAGTTCTCGCCAAACATCTTGTACGCCCTGAAGTTGGCTTTACGATGCGCAAGGCACGGATCGGTGCTGTTTTTATCCGACTGCCGAAGGAGGGTAATGTGTTTATCAGTCAATGTATGTATGTATGTGTGCATGTATATAAGTATGTTTGCGGTTTACGTGAGCGAGTGTAACCTTAGCACGTGTTATCACGAGCTGGGTGTTAACCACTGCTACTTATTAGGGACAAAAACGACTCAGTTCTTGCTAAGGGTGGTAGTTACGAGTAGGTCCAGAATTACGCAGGATTTACCAGTTTTTGTGTGTATGTATGTTTGTTCCTAGGTGGCGCTCAAGAGACCAAACGCGTTGGCCGATTTTGATGATTCACGTCAATCGATTCGTCTTAACCTTGCGAGTGTCACTGGCTACATTAAAATTGGAAAATAGAAAAATGGCGGCTTTGGCGCCATATTGTGGGGGCTCAATTTTATTTTTGTTTCCCACCCCATCGTTTGGGATATCAAAATAAAGAATTTTAAGAGGTGATTTCAAAAATATAAAACATTTACCTAACTATGTGTTTTAATGTACCTACCTAATTCGATTAATAATGTTAACTAAAAAGTTATAAATAAAAAAAGTTAATGTTTTTGGTCAGCCAGCTCGCGAATATGTATCCTCTGACTGCACAGCATAATTTTATTCTTGTTTACGTCTTTTTAGCCCTAGTCTATGATACTTAGCAGCAGTGAATAATATTCCACTGCCAATTTATTGACGACAGAAATAACCAATTGGCGATATCAAGTGGGGTCACAACGTTTGTGTCATTACACGTGCTTAGCAAATGCAGATTTTTAAGAATCTTTGATATTTCCTAATAGCCTGCGGCATCCTTTACCTAAACAAATAAATCTTTGATTTAACAAAACTGAAAGTAACGTACCTACATCTTAACAAATAGATAGACGAATTTACCTTTGGATTTGCAAATGCAAGACAACTCAAAATTATATCTAAGTCTCTCTCGATAGAAATGACACGTGTGTCTTAAAATAAAAAGAAAAGTCAACCTTAACCCTTAAAACCATCTTCAACCAAAATACCCAAACTCCAAGATTTGTTGCGTTTTATAGTTCTCTAGAATCTTGAGAAAAATCTTCTCGCAGCAAACTAGCTTAGTTTATACGCTCGGCGGGGTCTTGAAGCCCCGTCGAGTGGTACCCGCCTAATGGGGATGCATTTTAAAGGCAGAACCTACATGGAGGTTGGCAGCGGGCCACGAATCCCAAGTTGTGGAAATCAGGACTTGGCGAAAATTGATTCTGGGTTAGATGATTAAAGTAGATAGTGTAGACTGGCTGGGGTTTATGGACTTTTTTGAGGTTTGCTTTGATAGAGATTGGTGTTTCATAGAAAACTGTGCAAGCCATATATATGTGCCTTACGTATGTGTATGTGTACATACACATACATCGATGTTGGTCAGCACTTCTGAGGTAGCTACACGATGTGCCTGAGTTTTTAAAACCATGTTTGGATTTCCCGGTCATTAGGAAAAGAAAAGGTAGATAAAAAATTGCTCGTGACCACTATTTAAGTCTGACTAAATAGCTCTCATCTAGAGACAGAAGTCTAGACATAATAATTATTAAAAGGTTTCTCGTTTGTTTTGTGGTATTTATTAGTCTATTTTATTTGTATATGTGTATTAATAATTTATATGTAAGTATAGACATTATCGAAATCAAGTTGTTATTTTTACATATTATTAGGTACCCTTTCACAAAGTTTTCCTTTTTAACCCAAAGGTTTACTGGTAGAGAATGCTTTGTGGCATTAAGTCCGCCTATGTACCACTATTGTACATGAAGTATAAATAGGTAAATAAATAAATAAATTAGGGAGCTAGTGGTAGGAAGGAGAAGAGAAATCTGCATTTAGTCTGAGGATAATTGTTACCTTTAGGTATCAAAGATTGATACAGATACAGAAGCTGTTGGTAAACCTAAATAAATCACTGACCTACAATGACTCAACTATACGTTATTATGTTGCTTTTTACAACATAGAATGCTTCTATAGCTGGCAGATCATATAATTAGATGGCCAAAAACGCCTGCTCTCAAAAACAGTGAAGGAAAACATCGTGAGAAAACCGGTATGTCCTAGAACCAAAAAATCGAAGACATGTGACATCCACCAACCCGCACTCGGCCCGCGTGGTGGATTACGGCCCATTCCCTCTCACAGAGAGGAGGTCAGTGTCCCAGCAGTGGGCACATTAATAGGCTAATGATGTGATGTTAGATGGCCAAGTTAATTGCAGAATCTTTGGTAGTGGTGCTCATGAGGTCTAGGTATTCCAGTATAATTGTAATATTCTGTACAGGGGTAGGTCCTTAAAACCTCAATGTTGCCACAATAATTGTTTAGAATTATCTCCAGAAAAATATATCTTAAAATTTGTGTTGTGTAAATTACAATAGGTAAAGTTTTGTTAAGACTGCATGTTACGTTTCTGTCTGTAGGTTGGAAAACAATTTCTGTAATCTCGTAAGTAGTTCTAAGTAGAATATGTTTTCCCAAGTTAAACAATTTCATTTTAATGTCTGTGTCTTTCCTGTCTATATGCGGACGGCGGTTATCAAGTTTTCTAGACCAACTTAGGTACGTTCTTATTACTTTTGAAGTTTTATAAAATTGACTTTTTAAACGAAATACCTACAGACACACATACTTAAATGGCTAGTTATAATTACTGTAGGTATTTTATTTTGTTATTTGTCCTGTAGTCCTGCATTGCAAGTCACAAATACACTTTTTTCTTTCCTTCTTTCTTTCTATTGCATAGACATACAGTGCGACATAAAAGTGTAGAAAATAAATGAGGGCGCCACAATCGCTCAGATAGCAACCCAGTTAGTACGACCCAGCTGATCTTGATACTTGAATAGTTTAATTTATTTATTGGGTTTAAATTATGAGTAAATTAGTAAAAATAGTAATAAATTAAATAAGCATGTTTATTAAATATTTGATATTAAGTAGTAATAAAACAACAACTTCACAAAAAATAAGTATTTTTAATAATCAATTGCATTACATATAAAATCGTCCAATACCTTTGGGGGACGACCCTTCCTGTGTTTAGCTGGTGTTGAGAATTTCCCACCGTTTTCAATGCCGTGTTTCACGATTCTGCGCACTCTGCTTACAGAAACACCTAAAACAAGTAAAGAAAAGAATCACTGTCAGACCAACGAACGAAGTTCCGCGGTAAATAAACGTGAATATATTTTAAAATTGTTTCTTTCCATCTAGTCGCTTGTATCAACAAATATGGTATAGCAAAAAAAAAAATTTCGTATCCGCAATAAACTACATTATTTTTTGTTGCCTTACCATCAACGTTGTTAAGTCGCGCTATAACTACAACGCTATTTGTTTATCTTAGCATAACCTCAAAAATGGTAAACAAATAAATTGAAAATGATATTTGGTTCGAAAATTTTGCCCCCTAAATGTATTTATCGTTTGTAATTAACGTTTAGTGCAACTTTCAATAGTTACTTACCAGTAAAATCTGCTGTACGATGACAAACATCTTTTAAGTTGGATAGAAGCTTCCCAGCTTGGAATTCGGCTATACACCGCATATAAACTTTGTAAACTATATCACGGGCACCTCCACGAAATATCTTATTCATGTTTTTCCACTGTTTTTCTATCCACACACAGAAATATCACACAAAAACCAAAATTCTTACGAAAATCGAAACCGATCGAGATGAATTGACAGGTCAAGTACTCATTTTAGATGTTGCCAGAAAATGAAAACTTTTAGTTCCCAAATATTTAACTTCTACTCTTTTATGTTGCACTGTACTAAATAAATGGACTGGAAATACCTACGAAAAAAACGTGCCTACCTAAACCTCAAAATGTCTCATAAAATGGCCGCCGATTCTAAGGTTGTGTCAATCAAGCAACACACACACACTCACAAATCTCAATAATACAATATGTAAACAACCATTTGACAGCAGGACTACCACGAACACAACCACAAAATTCGTCACATAAAATGGCGAATATGGCACGTACCTACAACCGTCACTACGTCATAACAAAATGTTGCCATAATGAGCAACAACTGAAATATTGTTGTCTCTTTCATCAAATACGATTACTACATTAGAAAGAATGAAACAAAACGATGTTTCACATTCTGTATCGTATTTCACTCATATTTGTATAAGCTAATGTATGTATAGAACATCGCGGCGCCTCCATATATTTCCTATCTCAATGTTCTATTGCCACTGGGGGGTGACCACAAGCTCTAAGAGTAAGGTTATTTTGAGTGTGTGTAAGGGACAGATGTATATGACGTGTATACATCTGTCACTTACTCGATCTCAAAATAACCTTTCTCTAAGAGCTTGTGGTCACCCCCCAGATGTTTTGGTCTGTGTGACTACCTACTGACTGAAATAGTCGCATATGCCTTGAGTAGGCATGGGATGCAAGATCGCAATTATGCCAACTAGACAAAATTATCAGGCTGTTAGAAGCATTTCTCGCCACTTTTCCTAGACTGCTCAATTTACGAGAAACCTTTATTCAACAGTTAGCAGCTAGGTAGTTTAACCGTCCCCACATTCACGTGCAGAGCAATCAAAATCTCGTTGGCATATCTCGTGAGCGAGTGTAACCTTAGCTGGTGCTATCACGAACTGGGTGTTAACCACTGCTACTTATCTAGGACGAAATAACGACTCTGTTCTTTCTAAGGATCGTAGTTACGAGTAGGTCCAGAATTACTTTAGACTTTAAAGTTTTTTATAACTTCAAGTTAAAGAGCTTTGTTTTTTATTTTATTTATTTATTCAATATCTGTTTACACTATAACATTCAAAAAATCTGCCAAGCTGTAAAACAGTTTGTCGGCAAGTCCCTTGTGGGTTGCGTCGATTGTGTCCCTTAATAAAATGAATGATGCTACAATAAAGTGTTTTTTTTTTTTTTTTTTTTTTTTAACTTTTATTTACTAAGAACATTTTTTTACAAACATTTGTTGAATGTATCAACATACCAACACAAACCATCGCGGGTTTAACAGCGGTATGTCAGACGCGGGAACTCGGTGCCACAACACACTTTATGAACATATCTCATCATTTGAATACTAAATCGCATTGCAATCTAGAAAGTATCTTTTCAATTCTAAGTCTATCTGCTAGCAGAGGTCTCATAAGATTTACTTGTACAATGTACATCCATATTAATATTATAAATCCGAAAGTGTGCCTGTCTGTCTGTTACCTATACCGCTAAACCGATTTAGATGAAATTTGGTACCTATTGAGATAGTTTGGGACCTTGGCAAGGTCATAGGATGATAGTTGTTATCCCGGCATTAAGGGGTGGAAATTTGTATGGTGAATCAATATTTTCTCAAGTAGGTACCTACTTAAGGCGGTACCCCAGCAAAACGCCGCGCAAGCCGTTTTCATGCTGTTTTTAGCTATCTACTCGTTTTTTAAAAAGAAATATCAATTAATAAAAATACATTAAATTTCTACATTATATTGATTCTAAAATGGTAGATTTCATTTTTTTTTAATGTTGTATATAATTCACTAATCTCCTTCCAAAAAAAAACATAAAAATGAGATATAATTATTGATAGCATGCATCTCCTCGTAAAGTGTTCATTAATTATTTTTTATACTAACACTAATGAATAGACAATTTAATAACGAACATTTTTGTTGGTTTGTTGGTTTTTTTTTTCAAAATACAAAATTTCGATTTTATAAAGATTTTATTCTTAAATCTGGGCGTATTCAGTACTGTAATTCATGCGCCACCAGTGCCGCTAGGCCAATAGGAATGCTCATATCTCATGCCGATTTTTTGGTCAGGGTACCACCTTAAGCTACGCAGATAAAGTCGCGGCCAAAATCTAGTGATCTAATAAAACTTCGGCTATAGATGGTTCTCTATGTATTCCTGTCGATAGCAATCAGTTCAAGAAACTTGTGCTAGCAAGTTTAGGTTAGAAGTTTTCATCCTACCGACGGGGTGTATGTCGTTACCGTCTTTGTGCTACTTTAACATGAAATTCGCAATCAAAATCTCACATAGCTTTACACCACGATCACGACTCCGATCCGGTCAGCATAGACCCGATGAATAATAACAACATATTTATCAGAACCGCTCGCATTTATCACCAAATGATATTTATTTCAAGGGTTCGTTACGCGCCGGCTAATTGCCGCGTCCCCGGACCGGCTTCCGTCCATAAATTATTATGTGGCGCAAGTAGTGGAGGGTTAGCGTGTCCTGGATTGACTTTTGATCATCAGCTACTTGCCCCTTATGGTCTCCTAGTCTTGTTATGAAGCAGGTGGATCGCCAAACCAATGATCTGGGCAGGATGACGCGGATTCGACTGGGGACGCGCGAACTTTTGTTTCGTTTTTTCTTCCTTTCTCCTCTTTTTAATTCTTTTTATTTGAGATGGGTTTGCTTTTGACTCTAGTTTAGGTCAGAGATGACAGATACAATGACGTCGATGGAGTGAGCTTACCCAGAAACAGTCTGTTCACTCTAATTTTGAACAGATTCGGATTGAATGTGTTTGGAAACACAGACGTAGGCAGTGAGATTCACTCCTTCGCTGTGCGCATTAAGAAGGATGTTTGGAAGCGCTTGGTGCAAATTTGGTGGAACGGCAACCCGGTGAGGATGGTAACTTGCAGTGCGTCTAGATGTCCGATGGTAGAAGGGGGCCGGTGGGATGAATGAGATGAGTTCCTGAGCACACTCACCGAAGAATTGCTTTTGATTTTTTCCTATCAGTGGCACAAACAACCTAATGGATGCAGAAGGAAATTATGGATTTGGATATTTTAAACCTTGTAAGTTATGCCGATATCTCGCTTACTTTAATCGGTCACCATGACCAAAATTCAAAAATCTATGATTAGATCCATGTCTGAATTCATTTTATAAAATGAAATGCCTTTTTTCGGCGTTAAACGAAGACTATTCTCCAAATATTTCTACCAGGGATTAAGAGCTCATTTAAAACCGCGGTCTCCTATAAACCCGCTGTAACCACATCTTATGGCACGCGCCCCCGCGACAGCTCCAGGCTCTCGTGTTGCCGACGCCATTAGTTTTGTTTCTTGCAGACTACTCCCGGATAACCGGGACTTTCTCAAGAATAAATTAGTTAATGAACCGGAGGAATATTACTCTACTGGTTGCGCAGTGGTTATTTGATAAAGGTGTTGTTATTTATGCTCTGTTGGACCCATGTTATACTTATATTACAGCCGCCTGCCTTGAGTAACTCAATCATTTTGGCGTACGGTGTATGTAATCGGCGAGATTAACCTTCAGCCATGTTCTGTTATCCTGGTACTTTGTTTCGCTGTTAACATGCGGAATGTCTACGTATTTTGATCAGAAACTGCATTAAATATTTTTCAAACGTTTAGCATAAATTATACATCTGGAGTGTAACAGGACCTATAAATTACCTATTAGGAGTATTACTCGCGTCACAAGTGCTGTTTTATCAGCAAATTCTTTAGTCGATGGTGCGCAACTGGCCAAGACCTTGCTCTATGAACCAAATGAAAGGATTGCTGGCATTTATCATAATAATTGGATAAGTAGGCATTTATGCAACTCTAGCCACAAAATGGATTATTCCGAACCTGACCCGAAATCTTAACCCGGTCGCGGGTTAGGTTAGGAAGTTGAAAAAAAATATCATATTTGTTCCGAACGTAACCCTCTTTCTAACCTGAGCCGATGTATCGTTCCTATCATAACCCGAATTGCGATATGGAAAATTTCCCTCTCCTCTTTCTCAGAATAAAATGTACCTATGTGTCAAATCAGAGTATAATATTTACAATACGTTATCAATCCATAGTTTTAATAGGATTTTGAAAAAGCCATCATGAATGCAATAAAATTATTTTTCCTGAAGTTGAGATTAAGAGCTGTCAGTTACTTATGGCAAAAACTGAGATGATCTATTCTTTCTTAACTAAAAAAAATAATTTGTAACTTATACAACCTACTCTTTTTCTAAATTCGGAATCAATATAGTAGCAACCCTAGTGAATCTGTCAAGTTTAGCTGTCAATTTTCTAAACGGCGGGAGTGGCCCTTCTGTATACTTACTATTTTGTGCTCTAGCTAAGTTTTTCAGAATCTTCCAGATCAACGAGAATAGCTGCAGATCAGCAGTTTTTTTTAACAAAATTTAAATTGAAACAGAACCAAGTTTTATATAAAATCTCCGTTGATTGTTTAAATTTTATTTTCCCGTCGTTGATCCAACTCTTTTGTGGCTTCGACCGTAACTCGTATACTTGTTTTCATTCGAATGAATACTACAAGTCGATAAAATATTTGTATTCTCCAGCTACGATATTTTGTTAAGAAATATCACAAAAGCCCACACAGAAAAGATTAAGGCATAGTTTCCTATAAAAATAAACCTAAACTTCGTTCTCGTGCAAGTTAAGTTTTTAAAAGGCGTAATTCAGTCTTTTAAATGTTTAAGGAGCAGTCTACTGTTAAGAATAAATTAAACTTATAATAGGACTTCAGAGGTTTCGCTTGCAATACTGATGTAAAAGAGTCGATTATTATTAAAATGAGTATTTATATTTAAGTTTATAACTTATCTTTAAATTCGCTCGTTGGCGAGACTTTTTACCTTTGGTTCAAAATCAAAATCAATTTTTTTTATTTCATATTGACCTATATGGGCACTTATAAAACGTCGACAATGTGCACGGTTCGGGTTGGTCGTTTCCTATGGAGAAGAACCGGCAAGAAACTCCATGGTTACTCTTTTAAAAAAATGGTTTGGTTTTACAATATTTCCTTGTTACAGCATTAGTACTTAGATATGTGGGGACAACGTAGGCCCGACAATAAGAAGTAAGAAAAAAAAAAAAAAAAAAAAAAAAAAAAAGATTACTTATTATTTAAACAAAAGAAAATAAAACGAGTTAAAAAGTTAACAAGCATCTAAAAGGCCTACAATGTTCACACATTTACAAAATAATCGGTAAAGGAATCTATACAAATGTAAAATAAAAAAATAAAAAAAAAGACTAAATCTAACATGTGGCACAAATATTGTTACAGTACAGTGCTGTAACTATTCTTAGCAAAGGGCTATGAACAAGCTATGAAGATGATTGAAAACCATTGTAAAAAGAATAATCAAAAGAAGGAAAAAAAACAATGAATTAATGAGATTGAGAATAGTTAGAGACAACCACATATTTGTGCCGTTTATGAGTTACCAGGGAAGCCGCATGCGCAGAAGGAGCTAAAGCCAAAATTTCTATCTTCAACGTAGTCCTTGATTTTATAATATGCTTTTTTAACAAGGACACCTTTGATGTAGTTTTTGAACTTTCCATCGGTCAGTTCTATAACTGACTTTGGCAACTTGTTATAAAAGCGTATACTGTTTATATAAAAAGACTTGCTAGTTTTTGTTAATCTGAATTTGGGTATTACAATTTCGTGCTTACTGCGTGTATTTAAATTATGTAAGTCGCTTCTAGTTTTGAAAAGCCCTCGATTTTTGCGGACATACAAAATACATTCCAAAATATAGAGTGAAGGTAGAGTCAGTATATCGATTTCTTTAAATTTTTCTCTAAGGGACTCGCGAGGACCCATTTTATAGATCGCGCGGATTGCCCTCTTTTGTAAGATGAAAATTGAGTCAACATCTGCTGCTGATCTCCACAGCAGAATGCCATAAGACATAATACTGTGGAAATAAGCATAATATACTAACCTAGCTGTGGCTACATCGGTTAACTGCCTTATTTTCCTTACTGCATATGCAGCTGAACTTAACCTACCCGAAAGAGTTCTAATGTGCGCGCCCCACTGCAGTTTTGAATCGATAGTAATCCCTAAGAATACAGTTTCAGCTATAACTTCAAGACTTTTGCCGTCAAGATTCAAATTTAGGTCTCGTTGTGGTACATTTGGTAAAGAGAACTTAAGACATTTAGTTTTTGTCGCATTCAGTAAAAGATTGTTAGCTGCGAACCATTTTGTGAGAATAATAAGACTTTCGTTGACATGTAAGACATCCGTATCTTTCCTATCTATTTTAAAAATTAGCGAAGTATCATCAGCAAATAGAATTATATCCGATAATTTGGCCATCATATCTTGGTTATAGGTAAGGTTCGGTTTCGTCGGCTCTGTTTTCCGGTTGAATGTTTCCATCTGTCATCATTAGGTTTTATTAGTGTTGTCATTATCTTTATCTATCTCTTGTCAACTCACTGTTGGGCAGGTCAACTTTCTCCCTTTTTCAACATTCGATTCTGTGGTGTAACTTGACACTCTTCATTTATGTATTCATTTTTAACCGGCTTACCAAAAAGCAGGCGGTTCTATTTTCGACATTATGTTTGTCGGTGTCCATAACGCAAAAAAAATGGTATCTGCGAAAGACGCCGACTTCCAAAAATAAAGTTATTATCATTTTGTAGTTTTTTATTTGGAAGTCGGTAGTTTTTTTTTGTAAAAAAGTTTTTTACTTTTAAATACATCTCAGACACGCTCAAATGCTTTTCAGAAAACCACCTCGAATAATAACCCATTTATAATTAAAAACGAGCCAACAAAAACGACTGGCTGTATCTCAAGAACTGCAATCAGACCATCTCTTTATGTAAAACAACAGAAAAAATAATTAAAAAGGCGTATAGAGCAGCCGAAAGCCTCCTCTAAGTAATTACATTGCCCCTTCCTTAACGCTAAGATTTCACGGAGGAGTGATTTAAAAATAAAAAGCCCCCAAGTTGCCTCTTCCAGGTCTACTTAGTTATCAACAAAATTGTCTTGTCTAGTGTAATAAGCGTTTTGTTTGTGTAAAAATAAACAGCTTTGAGCCTCGGGGTGGACGGTGGACGTCATAAGGATGTTGTGCTGTGTAGTGGAATTAGCGGGCGTGAGATCGCTCGAGGCCTCGAGCATTATTAAATTTATAATTAGCTAAATGGTAGGCAATGTGGCAGGATCGACAGTAACACTGAGCCTGGTTTTATCCCTGCCAGCAAATGCTAAGTTAGTAACTCTTTCGGTATGATGGGAAAGCTCAGTTCAATTTTATTTATCATGCTCTTTTCTATTAAGTATTTTTTTTACTTATTGTGTATTGTGTCGTATGAATATTTTCAATTTGTATTTCGTTTTTCTTAATTCCATTCGCAGCATTAACCAAATTCTCAATTTCTCACCGTGTTTATTAATAACGTGAGACAAATAGCCTTTCAAGTAACATTTCGGCCTCTTATTATCGTCCTTTGATAATAATTATTCCTTTGTCATTTTCTATCGTTCTTTAACTTGACTTCAACAGGTAGAAAATGGCAGAAAATAACATTTTCTTTATTATTTTTCTCATCTAAGCCTTAAAGTAATTAAAACCTGCATAACTAATTAAAATAATGACCTAATCGCTGCTTCCTTCTCTCAGTTTTTTCCATAACTTATATTTGCGTTTATTCTTTGCTTTAAAACTTCTGTTAGTGAAGTTATCTCGCTAAGATGGTTGTCCTTCAAGTATGTAATCAGATTTCATGTTCACCGCATCTTAATTGTGTGGTCTTTGGTTTCTTTTGTATAAGGAAAGGATTTCATTGTGCTATACCTTTTTGGGTGGTTATTTGTTTAGACTTCATGCTCAAAGGTACAAGACGGACCTATGGATCTTATCTCAGTATTTTTTTCGAGACTATACAATGGCGATTATGATTTAGCAAGATTAGGATCTGTGTTTTCAAGACGTTTTTCTTCATTGTACGTTACTGGTGTTACTGAGATTTGAAAGACAACTTCAGCATCTTACTGGCATGTTAACGCGATACTTTTCTGGTGGTGCAGAGAGACATTTGAAATACTTATGACTGCCTATAAATATTGTTTAATGTAGAAACTGCTATTTCTTCCATAAGCCATTGAATGACTAAATTGCGTTTTGTAATTTTTTCGTTGTTGTCATACTAGTGTATTACAAAAATAATTCCGCCCTACTAGTTAAATAAAACTCAATCCAGTACATCAAAATAAAATACTCGCATATGGTTTTCCAGCTCTCTTATCAGTAAGCTGTCAGTGCCAACAAAACACGTGAATAAAGGCGGGCATAAGGGAACGTTCCTATTAAGTATTGATGCTATGCGTCATGCGTCACGCGTCAGGTGTGTCTCGATAAGGGCTGCCATATCCCAAGATTTATCCTGATATTTCTGCTTAGACGTGGAACACTAAGATCGTTGACGCACTGCATCCGATCCGAATCCGAGCAATTTCGGTCCGGATTAGCCATAGTACCTACTTACTTCTTGTACCAGCAGCCTAATTGTGTAAGTAAATTCGGCAACGGAAACAATCTGTTTCTTTCCCAAAAACTCACACATACACAAAAAAGTTGAATAAAGATTTAACTTTTTTGTGTATGTGTGTGTTTTTAACGGAAACAATCTGTTTCTTTCCCAAAAACACACACATACACAAAAAAGTTGAATAAAGATTCAACTTTTTTGTGTATGTGTGTGTTTTTGGGAAAGAACCAGATTGTTTCCTTTGCCGAATTCACTTACACAATTAGGTACTTTATCCAAACTCCATCCGCCTGAAATCAGTACCTTTCCAATTCGGATGGAACTCGGATCTCGGATTCGGATAAGGATCGGATGCAGTGCGTAAACACTCTTAGATAAATGTCATTCCATCAGAAATAGCGCTTGTCAAAAAGTCAGTAATGTATGCGATTTACAAAATGACACGTGATCTATACCTTATACATATTTGGCATTTCAACAACTGCTATTACTGATACAATGGCATTTGTCTGGACTTCGCATTATCGTCACGAAATTGACTTACCTACCTTTAAATAGAGACAAAGCGAATGAGCAGCTAATACCTGTTTCTTTTTACCCGACTGCCGAAGGAGGGTAATATGTTTATCAGTCTATGTATGTAAGTATGTATTTATGTATGTATGTTTGTTCCTATATGGCGTTCTAGTGACCAAACGCGTTGGCCGATTTTGATGATTCTTACGTCAATCGATTTGTCTTAACCCTGTGAGTGTCACTGGCTACATTAAAATTGGAAATATAAAAAACGGCGGCTTTTGGGCGCCATTTTGTGGGGGGTTTTTTTTTCTTCTAGGCCCATCGTGTGGGGTATCAACATAAAGGGTTTTAAGAGGTGATTTGAAACTGTATGTTTAAATGCCCCAAAATCGAAAAAAAATAACTAAAAAGTTGTAAATAAAAAAAGTTTAAAAGATAAGATAAGATAAGATAAGATAAATTTATTTATTAGGACACCTTTCTTTAGGTACATTAAGCACAACAAGAAAATAAAATAGTAAATTGTAGTCGGAGGATATATCTGGTTTTGGTCAGCCAACTCGCGAATATGTATCCTCCGACTGCACTACATGATTTTCTTGTTGTTTACGTCTTGTAGTTCGATTTTTAAGCATTTGGGTTTTTAGATTTTTTAAACTAACTTTTTTCTTTATTTGTAGTAACCAGTTGTAACGAAGGTAATATTGATAGCATTTGACGCAGACCAATCAGAATTCTAGAAAAAGACAAAAACTCACGGCACGAAAAAGGCACGATTGCTTATTTTTAACCGACTTACCAAAAAGGAGCCTAGAGGTTCTATGTTCGACTTCATGTATGTTTTATATTTTTATTTTTTTTATTTATGTTCACCGATATCTCCGTCAATTGTGGACCGATTTTGAAAATTATTTTTTTGTTTAAAAGAGTATGTTTCGAAATTGGTCCCATTTTAATTTGGTGGAGATCAGATGAAGAACTTCGGAGATATACAATTTTTGGAAGTCGGTGTCAATGTCCATATCGCAAAAAAAATGGGAAAATAAGAACGACACCGACTTCCAAAAATAAAGTTATTTTTTACTTTGTAGTTTTTCATTTGGAAGTCGGTAGTATTTTTTTGCGAAAAAGTTTTTTTATCTGTTACACTTTTAATTAAGTATCATTTTCTTAAATCTATATTGTAGTGATTTTTTTTTGCGATAAACTTTCATGGCTTTTTGCCAGGATGCTTCAATTTAACATCTGCCAACCCTAGTTCCAATTAAATAGGAGTAACAAATCAGCGGTGGTGACGCGTTCCTTCTGTGTCGCCCTTCATTTGTGCGAGGAGCTGTCAAATATTGTTGTATCCTCGTATGGTTAAGGCGGTGACTCCGATAAATATCTATCCATCAAGTAAATATTTATCGGAGACATTTGTTTTGAGCTTGTTTTATGACATGGCAACTTGGTGTACTTGTTTTTTTATAGGCAGTTCTTGTACTTATTTGATAAGATTTGCTTTGTTGGATCATGACTGCTGGCGCAAAAAAGCTGGGTACAGTAAAGTGTAGGCAGCAATGTAGTAGATGTAAATCGAAGAGGCTTTCACAAAAAAAGCTAGAAGTTTTAATCATTTTAAAATTCACCGTTTCTTAAACTATTAATCTGGAACCGACATAAGTAGGCTTGAAATATTAGAAACATTGCATAATCAGTGTATAATTTTCTCACAGCTGGAACATAGATAGATCGTTTACAGTCCAGGCTGTGCGATTGTGGAATGAGTTGCCGTTGTCAGTTAGACAAGCCCAGTCACTGGTTTCTTTCAAAAACCTGGTTAAAAACCATTTCCTTTTTCTGTAACGCTTTTCTATTTAGATCTAATCTCTGTCAATTTAACCCTTTTTCTTTTTTGTTTCTCTCTCTTTCTATAAGTTTCATGTCATATTATGTATGTATGTTTTTTTATAGGTTTATGCATTTATTATAGTAATATAATCTACTATATAAAAATAAGTCGGGTTTCTTGCTGACGATATAACTCCAGAACGCACGAACCGATTTCCAAGGTTTTGCATTCGTTGGAAAGGTCTCGGGCTCCGTAGGGTAGGGTAGGGTAGTGTAGGGTAGGGTAGGGTAGGGTAGATAAATGTTTGGTCTTTTTATGGCAAAACAAAGTTTGCCGGGTCAGCTAGTCTTGTATATATTTATGTTTTATTCTAATAGCAGTACACCGACTACCCCCTTTTTATTCGTTAAGTTTTCTTTTATCAGTCCATCCAAAGGTTGTCTGGTAGATATCGCTGTCAGCGATAAGACCGCCTTTGTACCCATTTATATAAGTTTTTTTTTGTAAATGTCTATAATTTTATGGTGTACAATAAAGTATATTCTATTCTATTCTATAGATAGAGAAGATACTACGAGTAATTAGATAAAGAAGTACAAAATTCTCGAATTATTATTATTTTAGATATAGACAACATTTAACACATTCTCCGACGCTTATTTCACTTACAACAAGTGTTAGTTATACTAAACGACTCATACTCCCAAATCCATCAGAATGCTTAAATGCGCAAAAATATTTCCAAACCACGAATCTGAATTTTAAATTTTTCTGAGTGACTTCCTCTTAACGCGCGATTCCTATGGGGGGAATTGGTGGGCACAATCTAACGTGTCACTGGGGGCGCTGTCTCACACCAGCGCGTATTGATTGGTATGTGTAGGTAGGTAGGTGTACTGCTTTGAAATATTTGGGGTTTCTTGAGGCTGGGGGTTAATATAAACAATTACGAGGAAATGCGGTCGCAGACATCCGTATGATGATCTTTAATTCGAGGTTTGGCTCTCGCATATCTTCACGAATATTGGACCAATTTAAAAGATATTCCATAAACTGAAAAAGAAAGATATAATTATATCCCTTTTGATGATACCTTTATCTTTTGAAGCACTAGGACCCTCAAAAAATGCTGAAAATTGCGCTGTAAACAGAGGCCTAGTGTACAAATTTGACAACTATAAATGAAAAAGAAAAACATAGGGGCACAGTATATATCTTTGTTTTTCAGGATATAGAATATCTTTTAAATTGGTCCTATATTGGAGAAGGAAATAGGCGAGAGCCAAACCTCTAATTATGAATTTTTACCCGACTGCCGAAGGAGGGTAATGTGTTTATTATTCTATGTATGTATGTATATATGTATGTATGTATGTTTGTTTCTATATGGCGTTCCAGAGACCAAACGCTTTGGCCGATTTTGATGATTCATACGTCAATCGATTCGTCTTAACCCTGCGAGTGTTATAGGCTACATTAAAATTAGACAATAGAAAAATGGCGGATTTTGGGCGCCATATTGTGGGGGCCTAAATTTTTTTTCTTCCAAACCTATCGTGTGGGGTATAAAAATAAAGGGTTTTAAGAGTTGATTTCAAAAATATATAACACACTATGTTTAAATGTATCTAATTCGAAAAAAACCTAACTAAAAAGTTATAAATAAAAAAAGTTAAATCAAAAAAGGTTTTGGTCAGCCAACTCGCGCGTATGTATCCTCCGACTGCACAGCATGATTTTTTCCTTGTTTACGACTTTTTAGTTCACTTTTGAAGCAGTCGGGTTTTTTGATTTTTTTTGATTTAACTTTTTTTTTACTTAGGAAATTCAGTCGGAGCTCTCTGCCCTCATTTCCTCTTAAGATAACAATGGTTGATCTAGGAATCTAGGAGAGCCTCTACAAGGACTGATCGGTGAAAACAATTTATTTATTTGGCTCACCAACAATTAAATACACTGATACAAAGAAATGAGATACACGCAATATACTTATAGACCAGTGTACCAATTTCTCAGGTTAGCACATTTCAGCCTTACTTATTTTCCGATTGTCATTGGGCGCCTACTTTAAATTGTTTAAATTAGATGAATTCTAATACTCACCGAACATGATTATGTTTTCGAGCAAACTCCAAACTAAAATCGAATATTTAAACCTACCTATTCATCATTGAATACCTAATACCTCGTCGAGTTTCTTTTGTGATAGAATATTCTGGAAGAACTGTTTTTAATTGTACAATGCAATTTGTTTCTTACAACCTTCTTTTATTTACCTGGGTACTGCCGTTGAGACGATCAAGTCGCATTTTTGCTTACGCAAGATAGTCTGCTTGTATCGGCCAGGAGTGCCAGGGCTTGCCCAAGTTTTTTAAGTATAAAGTGTTGACTGCACCGCAAGTAACTATATGGTTCGTTTAAAAAAAATCGGTCTAGTAATGAATTTTAAATATTTAATAAACAAAGAGTCAAAATCAAAAATCTCATAATCCTCTCAATAATGCCCAGCAATAGCCATAAAACAAGAAGTACTGAGTGGTGGTGTCGTTAATTACCTATCGCGATCCGCTCGCCGTGACGTCACTGCTCCGCGGAGCCGATGAGCTTAAGTTTGTACTCTGTGGTTACAGGGATACTAGAAAATGGCAGTGACCTATTAATTGTCTTTTCGTACCACTTGCTCAAAAAAGTGACATTCTATGCCACAAAAAGCGAACATAACAATAGTCATTTTTATTAATCTGTTAAAAACAGGGAAATAAAATTGTACTGAATTTCATTCATCCTCTAGGGGGAGAATGTGATTTAAATTTGGAATACTTACCGAAATTTATACTGAACTACATCTGTGTTTACACCATTGAGTTTGTATATAAAGCATTATACATCTTTTTGAAAAAGGAATACGCATTTATTATGCAGTTATCATTATTAAATAAAATTACGAAAACCGACGAGGCTGTATGAGCTTGATGCCTTTGCTTTGCCGACAAAAAAATATTAGTCTAGGAATTTGCCGCGTTTTTGTTTTCTTCAAATACATAAACGTTAAGTTTATATTGTGTTAATTTTTTCGCAAATGGTACGAAAAGTAGAGTATTTTCCTCGGTGATAAAGCTGTCTTAGTCTTGGGTGAACTTAAATCCCTCGCTACACTCAGGACTCGTCTTAAATCCCTCGCTTCGCTCGTGATTAAAGTTTTTAACACCCTCGCTACGCTCGGGAGTAAACCTCGAGTCCTTCGTTACGCTCGCGATTTAAATTGTCACCCGCGACAAAAGACACTGCTTTATCACCTTGGTTAATAATCTACTATTAAATTCTTATAAAAAATCTCTAAAAAATATTTACTAAATAACTGGATTCACGAGTGCTGTAGACAGGGATAAATAATAAATTAATGATAAACATTCGACAGTTGGTGGTCAAATTTCAATGATTGAAAAGGCACCAAAAGTGACAATAGAGAAGATACATCCAACACAAACAAAACCACAGGTCCAATCATGATTATTCAGCCTTTCAATAAATGAGCCTATAAGAAGAACGAACTTCATTTTTTTATCAGATCCTGCAGCCTTTTTGCGTAATGAGCGAGATGAAAGACGCAATGTGGATTTCCGTCTATGTGATTGGTCGATTGTTCATACTCTTTGCCCTTTGCCTTGCCGAATTCATATCATGTATGTCGGTCCTTCTATCAACGTTAACTAAGTTAAAAAGTGTCTTGTGTCTATGATTTCATGAGTATCTACATACGGAGCCAGAAGTAAGGGTTCAAAGAATCTTACTAATATTATAAATGCGAAAGTTTTAATGGATGGATGTATGTTTGTTACTCAATCACGCCAGAACGGCTGAACAGATCTGGATAAAATTTGGCACAGAGATAGATCATAGTCTACATTTTATCCCGGTATAATGTCCCCTTGGGATAATAAAACACTTTTCACGCGGGCGAAGCCGCTGGCAGAAGCTAGTTAGGTATAATTGTAATAATTCCTAAGTCTCCTTCAAATTATAATAAAGGAAATAACCCAATTTTTAACCGACTTACCAAAAAGGAGGAGGTTCTATGTTTTTTGTGTATTTTCACCGATATCTCCGTCAATTGTGGACCGATTTTGAAAATTTTGTTTTTGTTTGAAAGACTATGTTTCGAATTTGGTCCCATTTTAATTTGGTGAAGGTCTGATGAAGAACCTCGGAGATATACAACAGAACTCTTCAATAAATAACGGCAACACTCTCGGGATTGCTGCAATCGCATGTCTGTTAATTGTTTATACCATTTCATAACATAACATCATGCCAGTACGCTCTTAAGGGGTACGCAGATCTCTCATTTCACCGGTTATGTTCAAGTTTCATGTTATTCGGTAAATTTATTCTGGCGTTATAGGGACCTTACTAAACAACTTGCCTATTAAGTTGGTAAAAAAAAAAAACTATTTTTCAAAAAAATACTACCGACTTCCAAATGAAAAACTACCAAGTGAAAAATTAAGTTATTTTTCACTTTGTAATTAGCGCGTGTTAATTAGCGCCTGAGCGAAGCGAAGGCGCTAATTAACCCGAGTATGCAATTGATGCTTACGCCCGAGATAAATACTCTGCTTTACATATCGATTGTGAGGTAAGTAAACAACAAGACAGCAGGTTTCAATGAACATTTATTAAGAAGAAAAAAATGTGTATTTAATTAAAATTAATAGTAAAATTATTACAATTTGTAAGAGATATGGTCACGTTCTTTTTAGGAATATTTATAGTTTGAATATGAGTTTGTGATGATAAGACTTGAGTTTTAGTGACTTGAGGTTCTTGCATCGTAAATGGCGGCAGTTGACTGGTACTATTTTCTTCATTAAAAAATGGCTCAGATGATGTGCTTTGACGTGGTGATTTCAAGTTTATATTTTCTGTTATTTTAGAAGTAATTTTGCTTTTGTTTGCCATCGAATCTTCGATATAACCTTCGGCCACTTTGCTGGACTTCCAGCCGCCGTGCCTTTTTAACAGAGTGA
This sequence comes from Orthosia gothica, assembly GCA_949775005.1. NCBI lineage: Eukaryota > Metazoa > Arthropoda > Insecta > Lepidoptera > Noctuidae > Orthosia > Orthosia gothica. Next base: position 3,883,102 of record OX459038.1, read on the forward strand.
GGTTGGCTCCCGAATCAGCCAATAGAGTCGCTGATGTTCTGCGAAAGCAATGCCCGGTGTATAACTCTACGTTACTCAGTTTTAAATATGTGGCTATTTGCTTTGGCATGCCTGTAAATTTGTTTTTTCCTATTACTTGTCTGTGGCATTTTCCTTTACTGTAATTAAGAAAAAAACGATTTGTATCCACGTTTTCAGGCCGAAGAGCTTGATATTTTTCAACATAATTTGCAAATTCTTCATGCACAACAAATGACCGGTCAATTTTAGTTTTCGTGTTAAGCAGTTTTATGAGTAGTAATTTGTTATGTTTTTCTACATTTTCTATTGTCAAGTTTGTCAATTCCACGGTTCTGCAGGCTCCCGATATCCCAAAAATTAGAACAACCTGTAAAAAAGACATAAGTTGTATTAAAGGCACCAAATTCGCATAGTATTTTTGTGAAATATTTTGGTAACTTATTAAAAAGGGCAAGTAAATACGTAGGTACCTTTATTGCTAAATAAATTTCATCCGGAGCTTCATTTAAGAATTTCTGTACTTCTTCTGCAGTAAATACCTTCGATTTCTTGCTTTTAAAGCCGTCAGACTGCCTTTTCAAGAAAGCAGTAAGTTTAGAAAAATCTTTCAAATTCACGTCATGTTTTGTCATCATTGTAGATTTTAGCATGGAATAAAAGCACCATAAACTGGAAGGTTGTAGCCTCTTAGATAATTCATCAAAATATGATATAAAAACACTTTCAGAAAGAGATTTCACTTTTTTTTCTGACCGCCATTTCATAAATTCGTCGTATACATATCTTTCTTTCGAGTTCGGCGGTAATATATTTTCGACAACTGTTTTTGTCCTTTCTTTAATAAAATCGGGCGTTAGATCTATGTCTTCGTCACTAGACATGTTTAAAACTTTTGAAAAAGAACTCAAACAAGAAAATTAATTATTTTCGCGATGCTTTCGCGCCTACTAGGCTACTAGTAGACTGCCTTTTTTTTTTCACGCACGCGAGCGCGTCAAATCTTGCTGGCCAGTTTGATTTTTAAATCGATTCCATCTAACATACGATGTGGAAACAAATAGTTCCATATTTAAAATAAAATCTTTATAAAATAAATTGTCTAGATTCCGATTCGAGTAATTAATGGATACCGAGAAAAAAAATATTAACTTTTTAAAAATATTCTTCGTGCAGTAGAGTATGACAGTTCTTTTTTCAAATTCCAAAACCTATGCTGTAATGATAGTCATACACCCCGGCATTCAGGGGTGTAAGGGTGTACTTACAAAGCAAGAGATATGTAAAGCTCTTTACAATGCCATAAGCTTTACACGAATTTGAAATTCCAAATTCAAATCACTTTACTCCCTTGGGAGTTTCATACAAATTTACCTCCCTTAAAGATAGTTCAAGCCATCTTTGCGCGCTGCTCTATGTGTGAGTAAGCATGTGTGGGTAGTTGTTTGCACTGCCGCGTCACTGTCACACAAATTAAAGCTCTGTATTTACAAGCGTACGATCAGCGCACGCACACATGGCGCCACGCGCAAAGATGATTTGAATAAGAATAAGAAGTTTTTATTTGTATAGAATGTAGGTATTACAATAAGATGTTAACAAAAGTTCAAGAATCCTTGTACATCCTGCCTTTCGGCATGCAAACATTTATGGGTAGACACCGATACATACATATGACATAGCAGGTTATCAGCGTAGAAAAAAAACGAAAATATGTTCCTATATACTATCACAAGTCATCATTCAAAAAATCGGATATAGAATAGTAACATTTTTGTAACAATAAGTCAGTTAGTCGCTTTTTGAATATTCTAAATGGTTGTTCTTTTATAACTTCAGGTAACTTATTGTATATCTTTGGCGCCATACACATAACGCTTTTTTTTAACAGTGTGGTGTTATAGCTACCTGTGTGCAATAAATTTTGATACTGAGATCTCATACAATTTGTCCTCTTTCGTATCTCACGTAACGATGGAAACAGATGCGGGTTGCTTTTTACAAAAATGGCTATTTCTAGAATGTACAGACATGGGAAGGTTAGTAATTTATGTAATTTGAAAATAGGAACACAGCTGTCCGTAACATGTAAGTTAAAAATTGACCTAACACATCGTTTTTGGGCCTTGAAAATGTTTTCTCTTTCACTACTATTACCCCAGAATATGATGCCAAACCTCAACGTTGAAATAACGAGGCCATGGTAAGCAACAAGGACTGTATTGGTATTAACTTTTTTAGATAGGTTGTATAACATATAGGCGAAAGTACTTAACTTTTTACAAATATATTCAGCTTGAGATTTCCATGTTAATTGATTGTCAATTAATATTCCCAAAAATTTAGCTACCTTAACATTTTCAATCTTATGACCATTATAATTGACGTTTAAGTCTTTGGGATTAATTCGTTGGTAGAAATGCATGATATTAGTTTTTTGTATATTTATTTTTAAATTATTGTAATCAAGCCAGTTTACTATAGATTTAAGAGTGTTGTTAATATCATTTTCATAGTTTTCTTTAATTGTGCATTTAACTAGTGCTGTACTGTCATCAGCAAACAATATGATTGGATGGTCTATTTGAAGTGGAAGGTCGTTGATATAAATTAAGAATAAAGGCGGACCGAGAACGCTTCCTTGAGGGACGCCATATTTAATGTTTCTATAAGAAGATCTGAATTTTATTTCACGTTTTGTATTCAAACAAATATCAGAAATTTCAGTATACTGCATACGACCAGTAAGATAGGATTTAATTAAATTTAATGCATTTCCTCGAATTCCGTAAGCTTGAAGTTTGTTTATAAGTGTCTCATGATCTACGTAGTCAAAGGCCTTTGTCATATCCGTGAAAATGGCGCAAACTGGTGTTTTGTTATCTACGTTCACCATTATAGTTTTTAATAAATCGAATATAGCCATATTGATGTTTTTATCTTTACGGAAACCTTTTTGTTCGTCACAAAGTAGGTTAAATTTTGTCAAATAATTGTAAATTTGTTCATATATAATTTTTTCTATTACTTTAGAGAACACAGGAATAAGAGCAATGGGTCTGTAATTTGACATATTTTCTTTATTGTTTTTTTTATGAAGAGGTTTTACAATTACTGTTTTGAGACTCTTAGGAAATACCCCGGAAGATATACTTGCATTAATAATATGACTTAAAGGACCAGAAATCACATTAGAAACGAATTTTATGACTTTAGTGGAAATGCCGTCGTAACCAAAGCTCTTTTTATTTTTCAATGATCTTATCACCCTTGATACGTCTTGCGGTACAACTGGGGACATGAAAAACGAATTTGGATTATGATTTATGTCCTTTACACGATGAGATGCAGATTTCGGTGAATCCGAGACTTGATCGACGAAAAAATCATTAAATGATTCAGCCATATCTTTAGGGTTAGTTATTATGACACCATGATTATTTATCTTAGAGATGGGTTCATTAATATTATTATTGTTGTTTATTATATGCCAGGCTGTCTTTGATTTGTTTTCCGAGTTTAAAAGTAAGTAGTTGTTTTGAGCTTTTTGAGTTAATTTGACGATTTTTTTAAATTTTTTGGAATAATTACGAAATTTTTGTTTATTTTCCTCTGTGGGTTTTATTCGTTGCTGCCACAGTAGGAAGCGCTGTCTTTTACTGCATATACGAATACCCCGTGATATCCATTTAATTGATTTTCCAAATTTAACAGTTGTGTATTTTATGGGGAAGCACAGATTGTATAGTAAAAGAAACAAATCCAAGAACATATCATATGCTAAGTTTGGATCCTCGCTATTATATACCTCTGAAAAAGTTAATGATAGCAGATAGTTTTTAAATTTGAGTAGATTCTCACCCGAAATATCTCGTGTACTTTTACGCCAAGATTGTATCTGAAATGATTTATTAACTTTGATTTTGAGAATTTGCGCTGTGTGATCAGACAATGCTAAGTCTATTACTTCCCATTTACATTTTTGTCTGTAATTGTGAGCAAAATTATCTAAACAAGTGTTACTGTTAAGCCTGGTGGGAACATTTATTTCTAATTTTAGGTTATAGCTCAGGAGAAAACATTCGAGTTCCAATGTAAATCTATTTCTCAACATTGTATTTATGTTGAAATCACCACACAATACTATTTTAGAGCCATTTTTAGTACATATAATTTTTAAAATACTGTCTAAATTTTCATAAAATTTGCTTAGGTTACACATTTTAGGAGGTCTATATATACATAGAACGATGACATTTTGTTTAACAAGTTTTATGGCACAACATTCAATTATACCTGTTACAGAGTTTCTCATTATGTCTGGTAGTTCCTTGTATTCAAGCCCTTGTTTTATCAATATGCACGCTCCTCCGCGCTTTATGTTATTTCTAGAGTAACATGCTGCTAATTTATAATTTGGAATGCGTAACAGTTTCTCTTGTCCAGACATTATAAAATGCTCTGTTATACATAAGACATCAATGTTCATTTGTTTGGATAGTAGTTCTTGAATGTGAACTGTTAATATATCTGATTTATTTAAAAGACCAGCTATGTTTTGGTGCATGATATAAAAGTGATCAGACACGAAAAAAATCAGAGTTTGTGTTTACAATGGGGTCATTATTAAGGTTAAATTCTGATTCGATATACATACAAGATTCTTCTCGGACAATGGTAGTTAGCATTAGTATATTACTCATTATAGTTCTCATACCATGATTATTAAGTCTTCCAGTAATTTTTGAGAACATAGTGGCATCATAGGATAAATTAAGATTAGAGTCTAGTAGCGTAGCATAGTTGTATGTATGAATGTCCAAATAAAGTAGATTACTAAACATCTCAATACGGGAATTAAACATTACGGAAGATGTAAAGAATTTAAATGTTGGTAAGCAAATAATTATATTTGTGTGTTGAATTTTTCTTAAAGATGATCTTATCTCTAAAATTAAGTTTAAATAGTTCATAGATTTTTGAAAATCCTCTTCTCCGATCATTATGACACAGAAGTCATTTTTTGTAAAATCCACTAATTTAGTATGTAAATCACTAAAAAGCTGCATAATCCCGCTGTTTGGAAATAGATAGTGACATATTATCTGTGAGTTGTTAAAAGTTTCTTCAGCAATAGGTAAGACCTTATTCGTTTTGTTAGCACTGACAATGCATAATTTATTTATTTTTAAGGATTGGCTGCTTTCAGTTGTGTCAGGTATCCAAACATCACTGTGAGGCGACGATGTGATTTGTTCTTTGTTTACTTCTTTTGGTGGGTGAATTTCTTTTAAGACTGACTTTGTTTTCTTTTTAGACTTGTTACGTGGGGTCGCGATTTTAAGACTTTTGCAAGGACTGTCAGTTTCCATAGTTAACTCTCTTGATGCTTTTTTTAGAATTTCATGTTTGGACATTATATCATTTAAAGCTTTTTTAAGTTCACTATTTTCGATAGATAAATTATTGATTTCATCATGTGCACAGTTCAGTTGCAAAGTCAGTTGTTCAATTTGTTGTTTATATTCTTGGACTTGAGTGAAGTTTTCATCTACCGATGTGTTTGGTAAGCTACTAGTGGTGCCATCTAGGTTTGAATGGTTAATACTATTATCAGACGACATTGCTGTTTCAGATAGTGTGCGTGTTTTTCTAAACGTTATGTTTTCGAAGAAATTCATTGTATCTTCAAATTATTTACTTAAAAAAACTTTAGAAAAGACTTTGTCTTCACTGGGGTTTGAACTCCTGGTCGCTATGCGCATGGGTTGCCTACCAGTCTCTTGGCCGACTAGACCAGCTGATAACTATTTCGTTTGACCAAATTATACTTCGCTTGGTTATATTTATAAATTTAGAATCGGGTATGTCGATAAAATTCGAATAATTTTTTCCATTGACGGTTATCAATTTGTAAAATTTTGATACACTTTTTTATCACTTTTCGGTACTTTACACTGTTAATAGTCTGAGAAAACACTGTATTTGGAGATAAAATGTTAGTTATTTTGTTGTTTTGATGAAGTAATCACAGCAATGACAAAGTTGATGTCTTTGCCAAAAGTGTCAGCACTTGTTCACTTGAAATGCTTAAAACTTTTTAATATCCATATATTAGCACTGGATAACACTGTCACTTAGTTATTGAAGTTCACTTTAACTGTTGAACTGTTTAGATTACGTAATAACTTATAAAGACTATTTTTAAAAACATAAATAATACGGAGCTGATGTTTACGCGGCAACTAGCGCCATCTATCTATGAACTATCTATAGTGTACTAGCCGATTGGTCCTCGGTTTGTGATTGCATATTTGAAATGAAATGACCGAAGATGTCAAAAGATTTGATCAGAATTGCATCAGTTGGACAAACTTGAAATCAAAGCTCAAAACTTTGAAATTACAAATGCCCGGATTCCAGCGAATGTAGAGTAAGTTAAGTAACTTCTACTGCCGATCTTAAGAGATATACTTTTGGGTTTGTTTGTATTTAGTCATCTCTAGAAGTTCTGATCCGATTACAATCATTCTTCCACTTGTAGAAAACAACACTAGGGCTGAATGACAACTACTTTTTCACACCACCTGCTCGACAATATCCAATTACATATCATGCAATCTCAATGTAAAGTAGAGTTTTACCTCATAATTTAGTTTCGACTGGCTGGTGTCCGCGACTCCACGACCAATCCCGTATTTTGGGTACGGGTGGAATTCGATTTCTTCATTTGATCCACCCTATCTCCTCGAGGAAGGCCAGCAGCGCCTTGGTGTTGCCGACTATCGCCTGGATTACCGAATTATTTGGCTTAGGAGCAGGTGTGCTGCTGTCTCATCTTCCACCATGCATGCTCTGCAGAGTGGGCTGTCCGTGATTCCTATGACAAAAAGGTGCTTATTAAAGGTCTCGTGTCCAGTTGTTACGGCCTTGACTGCATGCAACTGTGGCTTAGTTAGTCGTAGGTCCTTTTTCGTAAAACGGCCGTCGAAAGAAGGCAGTACCTCCTAAGCCTGCCTACACTCGCTGTGGTGGCTAGTATACTTAGGGACCTAACTATTGGCGCGACACGATTTAAATTGCGTCGATAGGCGACATCGGAAAAGTATTTACTAATAGAATTGCATTGCATGCAACACTTCCAATTTCGCTTAGCAAAGTCGCTTATCGATGTGCAATAAATTGAATGCCTCCAGCCACCAGGAAGGTCGCTAACTACTACTCTTCATCAACAAAAACTAACATCCCTCAAGCAGAATAAACATAACTTTCCAAGAACCCTACATCAATGTTAACGTGATACGGAACACAATATAGCCTCACGTGTTAAGAGCTAGTTTCCTCCGTGATCCCAACTTATCTGTCCATTGCTGATTCGCGTCACGACGGACGATTTATCCGTTTATATCGATATGGGGACTGACCCCCCATGGGGAGTTATGTTTGGGGGCCAGTGAGGTTTGAGGCAGGGTATATTGGTGAGAGTTTGTGTTACAGATTTAATTGTGATTGTGTAATGAATGTGTAACAGATTCCTGATAATTAATTTTTGACATATAAAAGATAATACTGTGGGAAGGCGCTGGATGCGAGACGCACGGGATCGGCCAATGTGGCGACGCCTGGGGGAGGCCTATGTCCAGCTGTGGACGTCTTTCGGCTGAAATGATGATGATGATGATATAAAAGATCATCGCATCGGAAAATTATATATTTTGTTTTAAAATTTGTTGTTGCAACGATTCAAGCAATGCACCTGCCATGTTTACTCTTCACCACCCTTGGTTGACTGGTAGAGAATGCCTAAGGCATTAAGTCCGCCATTGTACCTTTGTGCATGAAGTTTAAATAAATAAATAAATAAAATTCAATGTTGAGTTGGAAGGTGAACGGATGACGGTAAAGACTGGGGGAATTCGCTAGATGCGAGATGTACCGGTCAATGTGGCGTTATTTGGGGGAAGCCTATTTCCAGCAATGATAACTTTTCGGCAGAAATGATGATGATGATGCAAAATCAAATCCTGAGCCGGTTGCTGACCAAAAACTATGCTAAGTTAGTTTAAGTTTAGCTCGCATAGCGGAGGTGCTTTTTATTCTTGTGTATAGACGCAAGCTGCCGTCACAGCAGCATCTTCAAAAAAAGTTGCAACACAGTTGATCTTTAGTACAGAAAGCTGGACCCAAGCCAAAAATTCAATCAAATTAATGAAAAATGAAACGAAATAAAACATTAACGCGATTACGCTCGCAATGAAAATAATTTTCAATGCGCGGAACGATTGCCTTTCAAAGTGAACACAGTTGATTGGTTAGTTATCGGAAAAATGTTGGAAGAGACGGACGAATGATTTCACGTTAATACGTCAACGGCCTGCAGTTTTCCAATAAGGTTAATGTATAAACGGCCTAAAGCTATTCGGGAACCAATCAGCCGTAAGCGTTGCTTGTCAAATACCGAATGTAGCTTTATAAATGATTTTTAATTTCGTAGCAAAGACCTTATACGTATTTCTTTTCGTCAAAGACCTTATACTTAGTAAGAAATACTTATAAGGTCTTTGCTTTTCGTAGACTAAACTGACAGCTGCCAATGACCATTTTTTTTTAATGTTGCAAGCGCGGAGCATAGTGTTGTAGGTAAGGCTCAATCTTAAGTGATTCATCGAATCGATGTGACAGACTCCTCAATCTTATAGTAATTGGTGTAAATAAATGAATAGTAACGTAATATATTTAAATATAACAGTATTAATACACATAGTACATAATTTTTTATTGTAATATATAAAAAATTAACAATAAAATAAATGCGATCGATAGAAAAGTCTGACATAAATGAGAAGAAATTAAATAAGGGCCGCTGATTTCCTAACTAATGTAATTTTTTTGTCGTGAAATAGTTCCATTTTCGATCCACTTTGATTTTCGATCAACTTTCGATCACTCAGGACAGGATACGACACTATTTTTATATAACAATAAAGTGGCAAGCCCCCAAATGTCAATTTAGTCTACTTAATAAAAAAACGGAGATTAGGGGCTTTTAAATCAATACACAGATGGAATCGACTGCGCTCAATTTTATTTTATTAGAAATTATATAATAGATAGAGGTGGACCAGTGGGTTCGAGTCTAGACAGTCACGTTACTCTGTGTAACTTATTGATCAGAACAGTTCTCAAAATTATGAAGGAAACCATCATGTCCTAAAACTAAATATTCGAAGACACCAACCCGCACAGAACCGTCTGCGAGCAGAGATAACATTGTAGGCATCTAAGTTTATGCTAATTGCAATACATGAAATATTTGGTCAGTTTAATAGCATTGTTACTAATTTTTCCATGCTGGTCTAGAGTTTGTTGAATCAACGTTTTCACTCGATCGCTAGTGCAGGATTCTATTATATTAAACCAAACCAATGTAAGATCAATATCCATATTTCCATATACGCCACAACTCGTACGGTATTTGCGTCACATAATTTATTAACCCTCAAGCACGTTCCCGCCGCGTCACGTCGTCACGGCGTCATTGCGTGACGGCGGCGGCGTCACGTCGTCAGCTCGGATGACCGGGGCTTTAACGACCCGAACTTACAGTTGTGAGCTCCAAACATTTATTATTTAAACACAATCGCGACCTAGCCCCTACTAACGGATTGAAGGCAGTTTTCTATTGTGTCCGAAGTGAAATGTCCCTACGACACAATATACGGTTCCTTGATGTCAACTGCCCATTTCTTGAATTGGAACTTCAGAAGTTATCGGAGGTCGCCGCAAAGTGAGCGGAGTTCGAGCGTGTTTTACGCGCTTTATTTAAAATGTTTAACGTCAAATGAGTAATGCTTTCCTGTTATTAGGTTTAATTTTCGGTGCAAAATAATTGGTAAGTATTTAGATTTACTTAGAAGTAACGCGAAAAACAAAACCACAAAAATCTAATCAAATGATTTCTCCTACATTGCCTCAATGTTGGATTAAATACACGAGTTTCTGCATGGAAAAAAAAATATCGCTGAATTAATATGACAAATTATAAAGCATGCGTTATAGGCTGTGATTGGTTGCACGTCTTTTCATCAGCCAATCAGAGAGCAGATAACGCGTGCTTGATTTTGCTTCCAGACTCGGCGTACCTAAATCTACTAAAACCTCTGCCGCCCTAGTACTCACGTACCTTCGTGATACCAACTTTCCATTCTTCTACTACCCTGATAAGTCGAGAAACTACCACGTACAACATTAATACAAGTTCTCTAGTGAAATCTATGGCTGTCTTCATTGTAGCCGACGATAAAACTGTCTAGAACTGCAGCCTCTGATGTTTTTGTTTCAAAATGTCGGTTCAAATCGAAGGCTTACACGGCTAAGTTGCTAAGTTGCTTTCAATACTTGCGATTGAGATGTATTCTTGGGATTGGTAGCTAGAATTTAGAGGAATGTTTTTATTAACAGACTAAGTAGGTACTTTGGTATGATGAATGAACTGAAGTAGTTTTTTTGATGATAATGGCTAACGATAACTGTGTCTCTGTCTGTGTGTCTGTGTGCGATTTAGTTAATCTTCATCATCATAATCACTTTAGCCGAAAGACTGCTGGACATTGGCTTCACTCAAGCGTCGCCACAATTACCATTAAAAAGTTTATTTTAAAAGGAAACAATAGCGGAACACCCATGCGCCTTATGGAAGCTTGGCAGTGCTTTTTGCCATCTAAGTACATCTTTACGTCACGCTTATTAAAAAGAAACAAGAGAAATAATCATTAAAATAATTGAGCGCTTGATTTGAGCCGAAACCATATCTTCTCCATCCAAGCTTCATACCAAAAAAGTCTCCACAGATTGTACAACTTTATATCTCGTTGTACTTATAGGAAGTTAAAGAAGAGTATCATTAATCTCCACGCCATGGTGTTGACGGGTTGTCGTGAAACAAGCTCCATAGTAGGGTCACATTCCATGGAACAAATTTCACAAACAACAGGGACACCAAACTTTGCGGTTATTAATTAAGAGTTATACTAAAAATAGTTAAACCGTTTACGGAGGCATTTTTCATGTCCATGTTTGTTATAATTTTTGTTGCTAAGCGCGGTGTTCTTTTTTGTGAAAACTAGCTTTTTTGGATATTGAAACTAAAAAAGAAATACTTTGAAAAGTAGATCATTTGATGGCAGATAAAACTATTTAAAAAAAATAGAAATGTACGTGTATGTTTACTTTAATTAAATAAATCTATAACATATGTGATTTGGTGATTACCTTTTAAGCAAGAAGATGCTTGTGTTAGGTGACTCCCCTATTCCACTTAAGGCGCCTCCCCGAGCAAAACGCCGCGCTAGCCATTTTGGTCCAGTTTTTAGGCTATATCTACTCGTTATTTAAAAAGAAATATCAACTAATAAAAATACATTAAATTTCTACATAATATTGATTCCAAAATCGTAGATTTAATTTATTTTTATGAAGTATATGTTTCACTAATCTCCTTCCAACAAAACCATAAAATGAGAAATAATGATTGATAGCATGCATCTCCTCGTAAAGTATTCATTAATTAATGTGTGTACTTAACACTAATGGATAGACAATTAAATAACGAACATTTTGTAAGTATTTTTTTTAGAAGACCAAAATTCGATTTTATAAACATTTTATTCTAAAATCTGGTCGTCACATGCTATCAATCACATTTTCTCATTTTTATGGTTTTGTTGGAAGGAGATTAATAAAGCATAGCCTCATAAAAAAAAATCTATCATTTTGGAATCAATAATATGTAGAAATTTATTGTATTTTTATTAATTTTTATTTTATTTATTTATTTATTTATTTCAACAACAACATGTTATCTCAAGTAGAGGTCTTAAGTATAACTACAAAATAATAAGGCCGCCAGTATCAGTCACAATACCCCCTGTGCTAGTTGGTACTGTATTACAGTTGATATATCTTTTCAAATAACGAGTAGATAGCTCCTAAAAACGGCTAGCGCGGCGTTTTTCTCGGGGTAGCGCTTTAACATTAAACAGAGAGCAATTGAAAACAGAATAAAAAAATAAAAAATGAAAAGAAAATACAACATATAAAAAGGAGCGCGCTTTATGCGAGTGGGTTTTGAGTATGTGTGAGCGTAAGTGTGTGTGAGCGTGAGAGTGTGTGAGCTTGAGAGTGTGTGAGCGTGAGTGTGTGAGCTTGAGAGTGTGTAAGCGTGAGTGTGTGTGGTGCTATTTAAGCACCAAGATGTAGGTCCTCTAAAAAGTTGTTAACACTAGACATAGGGACCTAAATTACCAAGTTTCAAGAGCTAGCACACACAAAAGCAAGTAGACATAAAAAACCTACAGGACCCAAAACTGACAAAACCATCACAATGAAAACATGACATCGGGATACTGTTTTTTTGGCAAGTGCTAATTTTATTAATCATGATGCTCTATTAGCCCATAGGTATTATAATTCCTGCACATTAGAGTCTGGCAAACGAAAGTATAGGTCTACCAGAATCTCATGGCGTTTTTTTTTTTTTAAATCTTGATTTTCATATGGCAATGTCAATTGTCATCTGTCAAATCTAATTACTTGGTGTATCAACCGCTGCTGAATTTTTTTGATATTATCCTGAAAATTTGTTATTTTTGTGAAAATGTCGAAAAACCCACTTCGACCTCAAGCGAGACATATTGTTTTCAATGTGTATCATAAAATAAGGGAAGAAGAAGGCGTAAATCAAACTCAATCTTTGATTTTAAAGTACGTCGTAGAGTGGACCGGTAAGTTGGACTGACTTGTTTTGATACTTTTAGTTTATTTTATATTTTTCTTACTTAATTTTTATTTCTTTCCATTACTATTATATGGTAAATACACAGGGCACATCGAATAATGGCCAGAAGGAAATGGCAACAGTAATGTAACTGTTACTAATTCTTCGACAAGATATTGATTTTATCGGAGATTGAGAATCTTTGACGTAAGAAAAATATTAAGTAATAATCTGCGCCCTGCAGTGGGACGTGTTTATAGACCGGAGTTTTTGGCGGGATTTTGTCGAGTGAAGTTCAGTGGCTGTTAATATTATTTGCAAATTGATTCCTAGTGGATATTGTGATATATTATTGGTGTAGTTTTGTGTCTCAACTGTCTACGCAACTGGACAATTTGTAAAATCATTGAAAGAAGTGATCTCGGGATAGTGGAGCGGCGTATTTTATTGTAGTGTTGCCTGCCTCTGCAAAGCTTACTGGGAAGACTGACTCGATACAATTTGCTGCCAAATACTCCAAAAAACATTAGAATCTGTTACATCCGCATTCTAATGCATACTAAAGAATAAATATAAGATCCAAAACTCTTTCCAAAGCCGTGGCTAAAAGGTCCTAGCAACCAGGCCATAAAACTTACATAAAAAAAGTATATATAGACTGATGATGATGAATGACTGTATGTAACATGATACATTTTATAATTTTTTACAGACTTTATAAATTAAGAGATTGGTTTTGAATATGTTAAATGCCAATGAAAAAAAATCATTTTCATGTAGAGAGATAACATAAAACTACAAAGATACAAGTTTTTGAAATGCCAGTGGAGTTCACGGAATCGTATTCTAGTTTTCTAGTTCTGAATGAGGTTTGAAGTTATTAGTATGATTTAACTGATATATAATAAATTAGTACATAAATTAATATTCAATTGATTTATTTTTCCCATGTTAAGAACCCGATGTATAACAACATTATTAATACACATACATATAATACTCACAGTGGATCTTTGTGTCTCTGAATTGGTCGCAAGACCCCGCGCAGTAGCTATTTTTGTGTCAATGTTGAAGGTGAAGATAGCATTGTATAACTGTCTCATTCACTCGCTTATGTATGTCACATCGTCCTATCTCGCTTACTCTATGCAGTATACTCGATGACGAACTGTTTCTTACGCAATGGTTGGCAGGACCAAGTTCAAAGACACAAAGATCCGCTGTGACTACTATAATATAGGTACCTCATGTTCATTAATACTAAAGACATAAATAAAAATTAAACAGTATCAAGATCGTTTAATCCAATTTCCCCAGTATTGCACACAACAAATTTTTATTTCCACATTTGCCATGAGATTCCGGTAGACCTATAGACACTCGAATTATTTGCAAACTTTTCATATGGCAATGCTACTAATGTCATCCTCAATTTTCCAAAACAAGATGGCGTGTTGTTTTGGTTTGTTGTGGTCTTGATTGCATGCGCGTGTTGCTTGGTTGCATTTATTCAGTGAAAAAAGAATAAAACAATTAAAAATGGATTGCGGGAGATGTTGTTTCGCATGATGTCTGAATATAAAGAAAAACAATAAGAGAAAGACGCCGAATTCAAACAAAAACAAGGTTGTTTACGTGTGGTGTTAGATTTCTTAAGTTAGTATAACGCTGATAATTTGATACTTTGTTTTTATTCGTAATTACTATTGATGCAAAAACTGTTTCTCTATTATTATTCACATTCATTTTATAATAAGTTAAACACCTTCAAAATAATGCATTATGGCAATTTATCATACCATATTAAAAGTTGCATTGTAAATTTAACACTTTTTTTCTTTTACAGAAGATCTAGGGGATGTAGCAGGGGTTAATGAGATAGTGAAAACTATTGAAAAACTTACGGATTTAGAGCAGAAAGATAGGATAAGAACCCTGAACCAGTACTTGGGTGAAATAGCTAGCAGAGGAGTGGCAGAAAATGTCTGATCATGTCAACCAATGTTGAAAATAAATATAATAAAAGGGAAAGAATAAAAAAAAACAGAAAATAATTTATAAAGTTTCATGATTAATGTACGAAACAGTGATTCCAGTGACTCGAATGAATCACATGGAAGTCTTAGATTCAGATTTTGATTATGGTAGTGAATAAACCAAAATTATTATAGAATACTGTTGTTTTTTTTTATTCGGATTGATATATCACTTAAACCACATAATATCTAAAGTATTGCCTCCCTAAAGTACCTATAGTATTTTTATTCAGACGAAGTAAAATGAATAATTCTAAAGTATCAAATTAGGTTATTCCAAGTATTTCATACTAATTTTGGGGTTGCTATGCCGAGATTTTTTAAATTTGCCGCGCTTTTTCAGTCTCTACTTTCGTTTGCCAGACTCTAGTTTCAAGACGCTGATATAAAATATAAAATAAAAAAACAATACCCAATTATTTTATTTCGACTATTAAGGTACTTCTGAAATACCAGCAAACAAAAACAGAAATGTAGCTATACTTCATAAAAGATAGCTTGATCCCTGCGAGAGCAGTCAGTTTAAATACAGTAACAATAGCGCTTGACAAGCTAGCAATAACGTAAAGATAACGTATACCTCAGTTTGACATATTATGTCGCAGAGATCAAGCTATCTTTTATGATGTATAGTTGCACTTTCGCAAGCGCCAGTGCAAGGAACTCCACGGACCCTTTTTTCCATCAATAAGTTTTAATTACAAGTATTTGGTTACATCATTCTTGTTGGACAATAACATGTATGTGAGAACGATTTAAAAAGTCGTGCACGTAAAAGTGTTTTAAAACTACCCTCAAAACGTACCAGTTACGACATCCCTTGTTAATACAATTAGTACCAACGTAATGGGATCTAGACCCTCGCGTATTGTCTTACAAGCCTGGCTCATTGATAACATCACTACACCCCTACGATAGAAGGTCAAACGCTGTAATTATATAAGCTTTGTTTAAGCTGACTATTGATAGGTAACTGGCCTTTTTCCCACCTGTGGGTTTCCTAGACAGGGACTAATTTTCAGTATCTAAGGTCTTCAAACTAACGCTAAGGCCCAAATATTTTTATCTGTTCTGCTATCCAATGGTTTCAAATCTCGCTAAAATGCGTTTTTGATCAATTGTTAGTGTCACAAAACGTCAATTAACTTCCAGAGTTAATTATTTGATAATTTTGTATGACTAAAAATGAATGAAAATGCGCATTGTAGTGAAATTTGAAAGCATTGTGTGCTTATTCACTGTAGGGGCAGGCGTGTAAATAGCCGTACTCCTGTGGCGGAATGAGAACCTTTTACGATACGACACGTGGATGCGTGTAAGTCCAAATTCGTCTATGGGAGAGCCATGGGGGCCATTCAACATCAAACTAACGAGAAAATTGCAAAACGCTTACCAAGGCTGCTTCTGGGTCAGTCGCTCCAGCTGCTTGAAGATTCCCATTGTTCTTATCTTCCTAGTGGGTAGGCTGTTGCGGGATTATAATGTGCTCCAGAATGGAGATGGTTTTCAAAGTAGGAAGAAAACCAAATTCGACACTCAAAATTACAAATCGTTTAACAAGGCTGCTTCTGGGTCAGTCGCTCCAGCTGCTAGAAGATTTCCATTGTTCAAATTTGTTAAAATTTGAGCGTTCGGGCGCAGTGAGGTGAAATTAAGTCAACTAGTGGAAAGATGGCGTCGCATGCTCATATTCGATTCAGCTAGTGTGGCGCCCTCTGTGAGTTTTCAATTTACGATAACAAAATCGCTCGCAAGGCAGATGTCAAAGGTTTCCCAAGCTATCACATAGACTATTAGTAACAAATATTATACTATAGGCTAATAGGGGGCGAATATCTGCCACAATAGTTAACTACGGATAAAAAAACTGGGCCTAAGTGACTAAATGATTTGTTAAATTATCAAAATTATTATTTAAAGAGGTAAAATTATATGTTTTGTTTGTAATCAGTGAAGAACTGATCGGATTACAATTTTTTCTCCATAAATAGCTAAATGCCATAAACTACTTTTTATCCCGACAAAAAATAAGGTTTCTGAGATAGGCCACGGGATTAAGATGTTGAAAAAGATAGTTTATATATACTATCTTTTTTATCTTTTTAAAACTATTTTTTATTTTTCTTTAGGCAAGTTACTTCAAGGTGCTTCAAGTGACCAGAAACGCAATATCTGAAGGTAGTCATGCACTATCCCCATGGGGGTAGGCCGAAACTATATGTCTTAAGGTATCAAACACATAACACTAATGAAAACTGTTCACTTCGACTTTAGATAAGGGCACAATTATGCAGTAAAAGAAATCTGTTTTATAGTGCCAAAAGGATCAATTGATAAGCTTTTGCTTAAGGCGTATATTTTCCTCAATGTTAACGCAGTACTGGCCGTGCGCCCGCCAGAATATCAATGTTGAACCTCCTTTTGGACAGTTTTGTTTGCAAAATATTCTTTGTTTTACATATGTTATTTTAGTTACGGCGAAATTCTAGCAATAAATATTTCTGCGTATAATTATTTTTAAACATCCAAGTCGTTTTGGAGGAGTATCCAAAAGCAGCGATAAATTTCGTGTTGTTATTTTTTTTAAAGCAAATCTATTAGTTACACGAAAAAAACATGTTTCACAAATAATGTACAGGATTTTTTCAAACTTTTTAACCTAGCCGTTAATAAGGAATATGCTTTAGAAACTAACCGTTTTACGGCACTAAAGCGGAAGAAGACCCTTAAGCAAACGCTTCAAAACAGTTATGAAAATCCTCGTTCAGCAGACTGTCTAAATGTTCCTTCTACGTAATATTCTCATAAATATCAACTTTTAAAATTTTGCAAAGTCCAAATGTTTTTCTTAGGAACCGGCAGACAAAGTTTGAACGGCCGCTTAAACCTAGATTTTATTTTCATCTGTAATGCGTTTTTTGTAAACTAAAACTATTACATTTTACTATCGGATTGGAATATTGGAAGCGAGCCAGCGCTGTACGGAATCATTTTTCTAAGATGGTTCAAGTTATTCGTTATATTTTTCCTCTAGTGATGTAGTGGGGATAGTATTATTTTGTTTGTTTTGGTCAAGATAAATACTGAATAATTATATTTATTCCTCTGAGCTCTAAATAGCCTAAATAGAAAATTGTTATATAAGTGATGGTTTGGCATGTACATAATCATTATTGTAGTAATTTCATTCAAAATTCGTCGACTAGGTAATGGATTTAAGCAGCCCAAGCGACGCCATATTGAACTATCCTGACGCCAGCCCCCGTACCCTGAAGTGTTAAAACTATCATAGTTCGATTGTAAAAAAGGGACAGATGTATACAAGTCATATACATTTGTCCCTTACGCACACTCAAAATAACCTTGCTCTAAGAGCTTATGGTCACCCACCAGGCCATCAGAACTCGTACGGAATATAATACTCACAACGGATCTTTGTGGCTCTGAATTGGCTGCAAGAGGCTGCGCACTAGCTATTTTTGCGTCAATATTGAAAGTGAAAATAGCATTGTATAACTGTCTCTTTCACTCGCATACGTTTATCGTATCATCCTATCTCGTTTACTCTATGCTGTTAATCTGTTTCGTGCGCAACAGTTGACAGATCCAACTTCAGAGCCACAAAGATCCGTTGTGAGTATTATACATTATTAGTTTTTTTTTTTTAACTTTTAAGTTTTTATCATTTGCCAATTTCCGTTTATTTAACTTTTATTTTATTACAAAGACATTCCTCCTACATGCCACATATTACTTCAGCCACTATAAATTGCAAAGAATCGTAAAACTGATCGCATATTCAGTGTTCAATAAAAGTGATGGCGCTATGACGTCAAGTATCAATAATACTGAAATGGGAATTTTTAAAATATTACACTGTATCGAATAAAGATGAGTCTGTGGGTAATAAAGTATCGCGGCGAATGTTTTAGAATTTATGTGTACTTGGTGACGTCACTTTAGTCCTTACATGTCAAATGTAAACTTTTGAATAGTTTTCGTAGCCCCGTAGCCTTTGACACTACGAAAAGTCGTAGCACATATGCTATTACCGTAGAACTTACCGCGTAGCAGCCTCGGACAAAGATAATTAAGGGGCAGATACCCCTCAGTAGCTGATTTTAAAATGAGAATCACGTTTAAACGGCTGGTCGAATTTTTTTTGTAATATTATATGTTACATTAGACCATTTTTTGGGGTTCCGTACCCAAAGGGTAAAAACGGGATCCTATTACTAAGACTCCGCGGTCTGTCTGTCTGTCCGTCTGTCACCAGGCTGTATCTCATGAACCGTGATAGCTAGACAGTTGAAAACAGAATAAAATAAATTTAAGTGGGGCTCCCATACAACAAACGTAATTTTTGTTGCCGTTTTTTTGCGAATACGGTACGAAACCCTTAGCATTCGAGTCCGACTCGCACTTGGTTGGTTTGAGTTTTATTCGTATAACATAGTGTAATTAATTGGTAAAGTTATGTCTAACACGGACAATAAAACGACAATCGCACCAAAGCCGCCGATTGTATTTTAATGAAATTTTCACCGTCTCAAAGACAATTCCATTATCTATATTTTGATCTAAAGTTTTTATTTAAAGACTTAGAATAATAAGGCAAGTACAAAAAAACTACTGAAATTTGAGTCGCGCGGGCCTGAATCGAGGGCACGTTTTGTTCCATCAAGGTCGTTGGCGACTGTCATCATCTTAATGGATTATCTGGCATATTTATAAAGGATAGTTTGATGTCACGTAATAAAATGTTACAGTGCTAAGTTTCACCTTTCTGATTGACCGACTCCTAAGTCATATTCAACAAAAGCCATCGCATACACAATTTGTCCAGAGTCTCTTTACATTGCAAGAGTTTGGATATTGTTTGCAAAGTTTCGAGTTTTGAATGTGGGTTGCTTACCCAAAAATTCAGCCTCCTTCAAAATGTATTGGACTAATAAAGTAAGCCCTTATATTATTATACGAAGATCATGAGATCAAAAGCATTCCACCACCATTCAACACAAAAGACACTGTATCTACTCTGCCTTACGAACTCAAGTCGACGCTTGCAAAGGTCCAAATGAAAAGATCTCCTTTACAAAATGCGACTACAAAGAAAAGTGACACAATCCCAAATAGGTCTAAAAGCGTCAGTGAGAAGGCAATGGAGTAATTACATTTGACACAAAACTTTACTTGCAATTGCTGAAGAACGGAAGTGCCGGCGCTCGTTTGCCATTTACTTCCGTTAGGGGGCGCTTCACTAGCGTCCGAAAAATATCGATACTTTTGTAGTTAGTTACAATAGCGTCTCTGTGACGTCAGTTCTTGAAGAAAGACGCAAAGTTTTTGGTTTTGCAAAAACGCAACTGTGTTTTATAATGTTTCAGATTTTTCTGATTTGATTATTCAATAAGTCTATCTCTCTATATCCTTTTTCGTCGGGGTGGAATACTGACCTCCATAAATCAATTACTAGGTAACACGTTGGCCTTTTGTAGGACTGATTCAGACCTGACTCCGTAACCACTGTCAGAGATGAAATATCGATACTTTTGAGCTGATTCCATATCCCTACTACTAACTGAAATGTTCTATAATAACGAACAGGAAATATATAGGGCTGTGTGTGATAGAAGGAATTTTATGAGCGCCTGGTACGCCTACAGTTTTTGTTTATGTATGTATTCCTAACGGCTCCTGTCGTCCTGGTACCTCGGATTAGATAACATTTTATTGGTTGTTTTTATGTTGTGTGTACAGGAATTATTTGAGGGTAGGGCTTTTGTGGTCCTCGTAGACTATTTTGAGTAGGGATGGGTGCCGAGGGTCGAAGGTTTGAGGGACTAAGGCCTTTTCCTTACATTTATACAAATAGTTAATTGTACTAAAACGGAGCAAAATTGTAATTTTTAACACGCGTAATAACTTATCGTAATGTCCAGAAAACCACCGAAATTTAGAAAAATGCCTTTTTATGGCGTATTGGGGTCTACTTTTTTATAGCAGAACTTTTTATGACATAATATTATTATGCATAACAACGGATATCATAAACTTCATTTCGCAGAAAATCACACACACTCATTACACTCATTTCATCTTACATTCAAAACTCATAATTTTGTAAGTCAGAATCATCTTTAGGCATAAATTTCATATCAATAGTTATTAAAAGGCAGAACCATCACATCGCAGAAAGTTCACAGTCAGAATCGTCTTTTGGCGTACATTAAATATCCATTTTAATGGAAATACTCATAATTACCTATGTCGCATTACAGAGAATTCATACTTAGAATAATTGTAATCATTTTTTTTGGTTATGTTTCTCTGTATGATGCATGCAAACAAGCATACACCATACATACAGCAAGCATGCAGCATGCAAACATGCAAACAAGCATACACCATGCATACAGCAAGCATGCAGCATGCAAACATGCAAACAAGCATACACCATGCATGCAGCAAGCATGCAGCATGACAACATGCAGCAAGCATGCAATATGCATGCAAGAAAGTATGCAAGGGAAAATGCAGCTGATGCAGCAAGCTTGCAACATGCAAGTAAGCAAGGAAGTGAGCAAGTGAAAATGCAGCTGATGCAGCAAGCTTGCAACATGCAAGTAAGCATGCAAGTGAGCAAGCATCATGCAGCAAGCATGCTACATGCAAACAAGCATGCAAGTGAGCCTGCAGCAAGCTTTCAACATGCAAGCAAGCATGCAGCGTGCAGCAAGCATGCAAGTAAGCATATAGCAGTATGCAGCAGGCATAATTTCTGTCACGGCTCCGGCGCTGCGGGGCTCCGGCGGTCCCACGCGAGCTTATCAATATGTATTTAAATAACGCCGTAAATGATTATATATAGTACCTAATCTGCTGCAACACACTTATCTCATTTCGCTATACAAATAAGATGTGTTGACTATAACTGAATTGAACGTGAACCATAATAATGTTCTAAAACACACACAAACTTGACACTATGACAGGCCTCACTTCGTTTGATAAGCCTCAAAGCATTTCAAAAGAGAATTTCATTCATAATGTCTGCATTCTCATGCATCCCCAGTCAACTTGTTGAGCAAAATATTTTCCAATATGAAACGAGTGTTACGCATTACCCGGATTGAATTCCAATTGAAAACGATTCGGAATATGTCAGACAATCCAGCAATAAATATGCTTATTGTATATGCACTCGCATTTTTATTATTCGTATTTTCTAGAGTGCAGTTTGAGTGGTTAGTCTGAGTATGGTAAAGCCTGGATTTTGTGTAACCGCTACGGGGCATAAAAAAAGCTTCTGGCATGTATATTCTTCAATATGGCAATAATACCGATGAGTCACTCTGCTTAGGAATAGATTGTACCTAACGTCTTTTAAGAGTCTTCACAAATTCTTATAATAAGTACATCCAATTTTTCCAGAATTATGTCTGTGAAACTAATACATAGAGACACTCTTTAATTTATGATCAAACAACGAGGGATTTCGTGCGAGCCTATCCAAAAAATCTCGTAAAACAAACGACACCTCAAAAATTACATTCACCCCTAAATTACCCGGGTAAATTCCTTTCAAGAGTGCTTAGAGGCGGCTAGATTTCTAAGACACAGGGCGGTATTCAGGCATTCAGTGTAAATCTTGTGAGCGCGGGAATGCGGGCCTGTGTCGGCGCCATGACAGTTTCGCAATTAGGCGTCCCGCAAAATGGCGGCGTGCGAAATTATCGCGGGTTGTACCTAATGCTACGTGCAGACTTTGGGAAGGATTTCAACCAATATTGCGATGTAATTTCGAGAAATATTGGTTTTCACTATATTGGTTAATTTACATGAAATTAATTTAGTGTAGTGGGAGGTAGATTTAGATTTGACTTAATTTGTTGGTGGCAGTTCTAATAAAATATGCTAGTCATGATATGAGAATAATATAAAACGAAAATTAATTTGTTTGTTATAAAAACATTCTCACAAAAAAATAATCCGTCTTCAAAAGCAAAACTCTAAAAAGGGCTTAATAACTTTTGTTTCGGCAGTCGGTGCCTTTGGTACCTCTTGTTTTTATAATTTTTCGATACCAACTTCCGAAACGTTAGTTATTTTGCCCTTTATAGTGTTTTGCTTTCGAAGTCGGTTTATTTTTTTGTGAAATTCTTTTTATTACTCAGTTTTTAGTTTTAGTACACCATCACAAAAAAATTAGCAAGCTCTAAAGTAAGCTACTTACTTAAAAAAAATACAAAATGGCCATAATAATTCAATTTACACATACGTACTGTTTATCGATAAGGAGTTCGGTTGTATGCTCCATATCTAGAAAACTGCTAAACTGATTTTGATTATACTTGCACTATTCCCTAAGTTGAGTGATAAATAGTTATAGAGAATAAGTAGTTTCGAAGAAATGCGTGGACAAACATACATAAAAAACATACATTTTACTTACTTATGAAATTTGCCACACGTGTTTAGAAGCTCACGTAGACTATCTTATGTGAATATTGACAGTTCCAACAATATTACATACATACATATCGAATTGATTACCTGCATATTTTTTGAAGTCGGTAATATATTCTATGTCATTACATTACTTCTTCTCCCAACAACTTTCTTCATCGAACTTCAAACGTGTAACACAAACATGGCCCAACATTGGCCAACGTGTAGCCCCGCCACATCTACAGTGACTTGTAACTTAGTTACACTGAAGTATCAGCCGACTGATTAAGTGACTTGCATTAGCAGTGCGGCTGATTTTGTCAAAGCAAATCGCCTGCCAAATATTTACTTACTTTGTAAACTACGTTTAAGTTAAATTGTAATTGTTAAGTTTCGCCAGCTTTTCAATATCGAGAGAGTTTTGTTCTGTAGAAATCTGATATGTAAGAAAACGATTAGATTTATATAAAGGTAGCATTTTCCGACGAAAAATTCATGAGAAAAAGTGGAGGATTCTATTACACGATGATAAACTTTCGCGTTCGGGTCCAGACTCAATCTCAACCGTTTTTTAACCCCTAAAATCCTAAAAGCGAAAAAATGTAAATTACATTTGCTTGGTTCACAAGAGGTTCGCAATAGGCGTAAATTGCTCCTTATTCGTTCCGAGTCGATCCCGTTTCGCGGCTAATGGCATCAGAGTGTAGGTAAATACTGGGTAAATATATACCGCGGGCTTTTACCGTATTTGAATAAGATCTGCGGCGCTCCGATCGACGTGTCGCGAATAGTTTTTGGTAGGCTCTTTGTTTTGATGGTATCCTGGTACTTGGATTTAGACTACTTATACAACTATTCTACTACATATCTAACTATTATAAGAAAAGGGAGTCAGTGATGGTGTGACGGGGGACGGGATGGTATGGAAGAAGAAGTTTTGCAATTTTCCTTCTTCTTATAGTATTTATTTCCGCCCAAAGATGCGTTAAAATTAGTGTTGAAATATGGAACTTTCGAAGCTCATAACTTTCAAATATATTTTTTTTTTTAATTTTTGATTCCATACAGGACTAGATAATGATGAGACAAATTGATATATTTTTTTATTTTGAACGTACATTGTCAAACAGTGGAGTAATCTCTAGACTACGTTTGTATGGAAGAATTTTCGAATAGTGTAACCTTAAAAGGAGAATTTATCACCGAAGATTCTGTCAGATCAATTAGTCCCATTCATTGACCAAATCAATTCCAATTAAACCAATGAATGGTTGAGGTAAATAACTGTTTAGAAACGGTTACACTATTAGGTTGGTTTCACCGTGTCTCTTTGACGATTCACGAGACCGCAGCGATGGCCGACCGACCGACGTCGCGTCGCCCCGCGTCGTTGATACGGCGAGTGTTGCGGTTTCATGACTGTAACGGATTTGACTAGAGGTTGCGTGTGTTGTGCCAGAAGTTTTGGGTGTGGAATTTCATTGAACAGTATCTACTAAGTTCTATAAAATGTCGGATGTGACCTAGCAAAACTATTTTTAAAATGTATTAGGGCTAAAAATGTATTAGAGCTCGTGGCTAAATAATAACAGCCACACTGGTCGATCATCAAGGTTAAGCAAAGCTTGGCGACGTCGGTCCGTGGATGGGTGACCATTTCAACATACCGAGTTTCCTCCGTGCCTCGAAAAGCACGCTAAGCCGTTGGTCCTGGCTGTCATTTGAAGATCTTTGACAGTCGTTACGAGTAGTCAGAAGCTTGCGATCTGACACCAGTCTAGCCAAGGGGTATGGTGTTATCCAGTTACTGGGTTGTGGAGGTCAGATAGGCAGTCGCTCCATGTAAAACACTAGTACTCAGCTGAATCCGGTAAGACTGGAAGCCGACCCCAACAACAATTGGGAAAACGGCTAGGCAGTTGATTAGGGATGTTGACAAAAATTACTTTTTAGTCCGTCAGATTAATAAACAATATTGGACAAGTATTTTTTCTTTCGCCACGTAAACAAAAAATTACGACGATACAGTGCGTATCGTGTGACGTCACGTAAGTTTTAGTTATTGGATAAAGTAAAAAACCGGACAAGTGCGAGGCGGCCTCACGCACGAAGGGTTTCGTACCATTATCGCAAAAACGGAAAAAAAAACCCTTGTTGTATGGGATACAACAAACGTGTTTTTTTCCGTTTTTTCTCCGCTGCCCCACTTAAATATTTATTTTATTCTGTTACAACAGAAATACATCATCTGTGAAAATTTCAACAGTCTAGCTATCACGGTTCTTGAGATAGAGCCTGGTGACAGAGAGACAGACAGACAGAAGGACATTGGAGTCTTAGTAATAGGGTCCGGTTTTTACCCTTTGGGTACGAAACCCTAAAAATACGGGACCAATAATATTTGATAATCTCACTGACGGACTAAATAGAATTACCATGTTTCTACCCAGGAAAGATCTCTAGTACTACCCAGGAAACTGGCTTTTTCCCGTGGCTCCGCACCGTAATTTATTACGTACCTAAATCATAGGTGAGGTAATTTTTCATACTTGTGTGCAGACCACATTTTTCTGAACTTAGAAAGAATACTTAAGCTACATGAACTATAATAAATATATATATCGGAGGAAGGTAAATGATTAATAGTTGGGAACGAAGAAATATCGCTTGTAAACTTATTAATTCAGTTTTATTTAATTGGCAACATTTAGCTTCTGATTCAAATTTCAATTAGATTTTATTCGATTGACAACACTTCATTTTCCTTATGTCAAAATACTTGAATTCGATTGGATGTTCAAAGCGGTGGTTTTGCCGGATGAGTGCTTGAGCCAATAATAAAGCGGCGAGCGTCTATATTGGCACTCTGTGTGGGTTCTCTCGCCATTGTTGTGCTGGAGTTAGAAAGAAAACGCGGGGACAAGCGTTTGGTGGTTAAAAATAGTTATGAGGTATTCTAAAGTGGCGTGTATAAACTTGATAAAGTGTGGTTTTGTTGAAAGAAAGCGAAACGATTGGTGGCCGAATCCACTGCTTCGTTGTTGGATCAAGGACTATCTCTGAAACGGCATAAGTTACCCGCCTTGCGCGCGCATCACCCACGATAAGCCCACAAGTTTGAGGGTATATGGAAGGAACCCCTCGTGTTTCCGACATATATATATTAATAAGATATATATTAATATATGATATTATATACTGAGATATTATTTATATATTGATTAATTGTTTATAAATAATACCTACATTTAATAGACATTATCTATTCGAACTTGACTTTGTATTGTATAGATTCAGATTTATTACTAAACACCTAATGTATTTGTACACCAATTTCATTGGTAGGACATAGAGCTCAACAGAAATGACACATAAGACCTTTATTGTAATACCTATGTTCACGAATAAAGATTGATTGAATGATTGAACTAAGTAAAACTAACTTAGGTTTTGGTGTGCAATTGGCTTCAAAGTAGCGGACAAAATAATAGTTCAATAAAAAGTATATGTTTTAGTAGCAAAAGCTTGAGAACAATGTTTGCTTGCACATGCTTGCACTGCATGTAATAATTTCGCAATAAGCGAAAACATACATTTAGAACAAAATTATGACTATTCGGCTCAGCAACTTGAGATTAAAACAAAAGAGAGGCTTCTTTATAACTGCACAACGAATGTAAACGACGTTGTACAAGGTTTTAATTGTAACTGAACTCATAAAGTTTACCAAACTGCACCAAAGTGCGTACTGTGCCCACAAATTTCTAGAGTTTCCGGAATATTTTGCAGAGAAGCGGTTTTAATGCAAATCAACGCGGGTGTGGTGACTATGTTGTAAGGCAGCGCAGGACATAGATGTGTTTTTTTAAGCTAATTGTTTTTAGGGTTCCGTAGCCAAATGGCAAAAAACGGAACCCATATGGATTCGTCATGTCTGTCTGTCTGTCCGTCCGTATGTCACAGCCACTTCCGAAACTATAAGAACTATGCTGTTGAAACTTTGTAAGTAGATGTATTCTGTGAAACGCATTTAGATTTTCACATAAACATTGAAAAAAAAACAATACATTGTGGGTGTTCCCCATACTTAGAACTGAAACTCAATTTATTTTTTCATAAAACCCATACGTGTGGGGTATTTATGGATAGGTCTTCAAAAATGAGGTTTCTAGTATCATTTTTTTCAAAACTGAATATTTTGCGCAAGTGACACTTCCAAAGTGTCATCCAGATGCCAGATGCGGATCCCCATAACATTCACCAGGTCATTGGTCTAACATTCACACGTATGTGTGGGGTATTTATGGATAGGTCTTCAAAAATGAGGTTTCTAGTATTATTTTTTTCAAAACTGAATATTTTGCGCAAGAGACACTTCCAAAATGTCATCCAGATGCCAGATGCGGATCCCCATAACATTCACCAGGTCATTGGTCTGGGAGGCCGTGCCGGCCGTGCGTTGGAAACGCAACGTCTTCCGGTTCGCGGTCGGCACTCCAGAAGTTTTCTGCCCCATCAGTCATCCGTTCTGCGAGCAATGTGTCCTGCCCACTGCCACTTAAGTTTGGCAATTTTTCGGGCTATGTCGGCAACCTGGTTCAAACTTTAAATGCGTTTTCATAATATAGCTCTCATGGTTACAGTTAATTATTTTATCGTGATTATTTCGGGCTTTTCCATGGTTATTGCTTGTAGATTTATGTCACCTTCATCATCATTACAGACCGGAATCACCTAGTTACCTAGTCACCTAGTTCCTGGCTCTCAACCATATTTTACCCACGAGTTTGACAATATTGTCAGCAACGCGATGTTTTACTCTAGCTACGGTTCAAGAAAAATCTTAATTATAAATAAATAAAATAAAAAAGCCTTTCATTACATGCATTATATACAGTTTACATCTTACAAGTGTAGTTAAGTTAAATATAAAGTGAAATACATAGTTATACATATAAAACCAGTAACATTCATCAATAGAACAATCAATCTGCCTAGCCTTTTCCCAACTTTATTGGGGTCGGATTCCAGTCTAACCGAATTCAGCTGAGTACCAGTGTTTTACATGGAGTGACTGCCTATCTGACCTCCATAACCCAGTAACTGGGTAACACGGACCCCTTGGTAAGACTGGTGTCAGATCTCAAGCTTCTGACTACCCGTAACGACTTTCAAAGATCTTCAAATGACAGCCGGGACCTATGGCTTAACGTGCTTGTCGAGGCACGGAGGAAACTCGGTATGTTGAAATGGTCACCCATCCACGGACCGTCCTCGTCAAGCGCTGCTTAATCTTGAAGATCGAACCGTGCGGCTGTTATTATATTAGGCACGAGCTCCTCCTCAATAGAACAATAATCACAATAAAAACTTATATAATTGAAAATACTTTATCACATTTTAACTTACAAATACATTCCAAAATTTGGCGAGTGACTATACAATAGTAAAAAATATAATTGTATAAAAATCCTACATTAATAACTTAGAATTGAAGAAATCATCCAAAACATCACTAAATATCACTTTAATAAATTTTGGTTGATAAAATATTATTATCAGACTTAATAAGTATATCAATTCAATTAGTTTTCTGGCTTTATAATTTAATTCATTGACTTATAATTTAATTCAATTTATAATTCAACCCATTATTTTTTTTCATTCATTTTCTTCTTTATTTTATTGATCTTAACTATACAAACATATAAGTAGGTATATATTACTAGTAGTCTATTCACGTCTTTTTAATGGAGCTAGTTGTAAAGTACAAAACGCCACTGCTACGTTCCTTACATTACATATTCCTTGAATCTTAATTGCTTCTAATGCCAATATCAATAAACAGGTGCACCGCTTATCTTAAATAGTTTCCATAGTGTGGCAAACCTATTTGGCTGGATTTGTTGCATTCAAAACACAGTTCTGCGGCGTTGTACTACTAAGGTATTCGCAGTTTGAGCTAAACTTGCTGCCGTAAAGTGAAGCTTGCTCTAAAACATAAGATAAAGCGGGACTTCATATTTCAATTGAAGAATATTGATATGTAGGGTGTCAGCCTAATTGTACTTGTCCCGTACAGTATAGTTACTAGACCCAGCACGCGCGCCAGTGGTGGTACGCGACAAAATAATTCGGGAATGCCAAATTAGAGTGCATTGTTGGCCTAGTGATATCGGCCGGTCGTGGGTTCAAACCAAGTCAGGCGCTTTACTTTGTGTACATTATTTCACCACTAC
This sequence comes from Orthosia gothica, assembly GCA_949775005.1. Taxonomy (NCBI): domain Eukaryota; kingdom Metazoa; phylum Arthropoda; class Insecta; order Lepidoptera; family Noctuidae; genus Orthosia; species Orthosia gothica. The sequence goes on from OX459038.1 coordinate 3,912,621, forward strand.
TGCTCTCAAACGGTGAAGGAAAACATCGTGAGAAAACCGGCATGTCCTAAAAACAAAAATTCGATTACACGTCACATCTACCAACCCGCACTGGGCCCGCGTGGTGGATAACGGCCAATTCCCACTTACAGAGAGGAGGTATGTGTCCCAGCAGTGGTAGCATTAAAAAGGCTGATGATAATGATACCAAATTAACAATAATGGTCTTATGGTCACCCCCCTGCTCAGCTAGCATACTATAGGAAGTAACAAGTTATGAGCCTGCTGTCTAGACAGACATTTAGCATCTGCACCACCAATGAAGGTTCGTCATCACTGTACTAGGATGATATGGGTCATGAAGAAGTAATGCCTACTCCTTCATGACCAGAGACCGTTTAAAAGTAATCATATTTCAGTTACACAAAGTCCTTTGTGTAATAGAAATATATGACACCAATAGCTTCGCCAGCTGTTTCGCCCGCGTGATAGTCGGAAATTATCTCACGGAAACCTACTACCGGAATACAAAATGTACTAGTCTGTATGCTATTCCAGACTATAATCTACCTCTGTGCAAAATTTCATCCAGATCCATTCAGCTGTTCTGACGTGATTGAGTAACAAACGTTACGATACGATGGATGTGTCCATCCAAACTTTCACATTTATAATATTAATATACAGTCTTACTTTGTATACTAATATTATAATATCATGTTACTCTGGTGAATCAGAGAGTATTTTAATGGCGTTTTCCCTAAATTAATGTCATTCTCAATTGGTTGCATTAGTTTCCTCCTTTTAATTTTTTGCCGAACGAGTGCGAACGAACGAAGCGTCTCCGTTTCATCTTGGACAAAAATGCTTTCGTATGTCCGGATGTACGGTTGTTCTCCTCTTTATGTCACATTTCTCAATTGATTCTCGTGAATCTGCTCACATTTATAAGTGAGCAGATTCGATAATTATATGGATTTTTTTGTCGATTCAGTTTTATTTATTTATTTTGTAGCGAAAACAAACACTAAACATATACATAGTGTCTTAAACATACCCACTATATTTTCCACGAATTTCACAGTTTACAGCTCGCAGAACCACTAGTATTAATCATGTGTGGAATTTTGAAGAGTCATGGTACATACAACCAAACGAATTGTTATGGCTTACACCCACCATTTCTATTCCCCTGGTATTTCTTCACTCGAGTAAAAGAGACTGCGTGGCCCGCTATCAGCTCCTACCTTTACGCCCTGCTACACATTTGTCAGGTGGCACAGTGTGTATGTTGTGGAACTCGACTGGTAATGAGGTTCACATCGCACGCTATTGATATTTGTTACGTTTCTATTGAACCACGAGGGCAAATGGAGGCTATGTTGAAACAGGCAAAGGCTTTTCCAAAAGGCTAGATAACTTTTATAAGAGTCCGGGTAATATCTGCTTGATACCAGGGAAGCATAGCACGTAAGGACGGAGGCCTTGACATTGAGTAGAACAAGGCCACATGAGACTAGGCTGCCAATGATGATGAAGACGAACCTTACCCTACATACACAGGGCACTATTTACTTGGCGGAGACCAGATAGGCAACTGGTCTGTGTGGAATGATCTCATTGGAGTTGGGAAATACCTTGGCAGATGATGACGACGACTTGCATAAAGACGAATGAATGTCCAGGTAATCTGTATTATTAACCTACCCTCAAAATTAAATAAAGTTTTTTTGTTTTTTTTTGATACACACAATAACTGATTTAAGTTGTTTTAATATTCTCATGCAAGTGAATTATTGTATTCTTATGAGAATAAAGATATATCAAACCTCATCATTATAGGCCGATTGTTCTTATGTATCCTTGGCATGATAATATGTTCTTTGCACACATTTTTTTTTCATTTCTCGAAACTATCAGCTATAGTAAACAATCTGATCAAACTAGAACTAGAACAGATATACAGCATTTTCAGGATTGAGAAGCGTGCGGTCTGATATACCTTGTATCTACGTACCTACAAATTGATTAGGACATAACCTCTTCAAACATCCTGACATCCTGGTACCAACGTCAGCATCTGTGACTTTGGCTTTAACGGCCATGTTTGGTTACACGGAACAGAAAAAACTGTTTGGTTAAATACATGCAAGTTGGTTGTTTGGTACAGATTGCGGAAACTAGATATATATCTATTGCATATATTGAGTATCAGAAACAGCGATTTTCTCATGTTTAAACGTTGTGAAGCCCTGGGTACCATGAAAACTGGATTGCATAGCTCATGCCTATATCTTAAAGTGTCTATAAATAATTATAATTCAAATACCTAGAATAATTTACTAAGTATCTTGAACATCGAAAGATGTTTATGAGAAGAAATGTCTACTTGCCTAGTCCTCATACTGTCCTAGTACAATATTGTATCGTACAGTTACACAACTGCGCAACGTTGCCGTGCACACCGCATGCGCCAACCGACATTAGTATTCCTTCCCCATTCGACGTAGATAAATATCCAATAACAACGTATAACTGTCCTATTACACTTGTTATTGTACTAACATTATGACCTCTCAAATTGCAATAAAAAACACATTGTATTGTTATAATAATTTCGGCCTGTACCTAGTTGTCTTCAAAATAATGTCGGTTCCGATAAATTTTCATTTTGTCTATCAAATTGTAAAAAAAGCACACACGCTTCACAAATTGTGAAATTGTAAATGAAGACTTAAGTTTTATTTTTATATAAATTTTTCACTTTGTACCTTTATTTTTAATTTATATTTGACATAATTTGTAATCACGCAAGCAGGCGAAGAATCTGACTCCTATGATACAGTTAACACTAGTTTTGAGGTTAGGGGATTTATGTTCTACGTAAAACTTGTCAATAAACTTTACTTCAAATTCTTCTATATTCATAGACGTCAGTGACTCGCTGACAATCTTAATTATGTCAGCTCAGATACTCTTTTAGTGCTCCGAAACATATCCCTCTTGACTGCTGAAATAAAGACAGAAAGAAACTATGAAAGAATCTCATCAAGCCCCAATATGTAAAACGAGAAAGCCAGCATCCCCAGAATTTCATTAGAAAACGGAGTCACTAATTACTTCGGCGCTTCCAATCGAGACGCGCTCGGGAAAGGGCCAATTCATCGGATTCTAATTAGAAAAAACTTATTCTGATCTGCTGCGAAAGTTTTGGCATCATTGTTTTAGTCGCATTCATTCTCACTGTTTTATTTCTCACCATTATCACCCTTATTTCATTAGCTATAAGGAACTTTCAGGTAAGAAGATTTTATTGGCTGCCATTTAAAATGAGCTGAGATAACGGCAAAGTTAGTAAGTTTAAGCTTTACTGCGCATCAAGTGGTGGTTTCAGTTGGTTTATTGTTTTAATCAATCAACAATGATTGTTCAATAAATAGTAAGTTCTTGTTTACCTTCGTCTTGGTTACCTTGTATTTGTCTTCGACACTGAAGACAAATGAAAGACACATGAGACATTTGAACTTCATCACTTCAAAAGTGGGCCACCCACCTGTCTTATGGTGCCCTGGTGTATGTATGTATTGCTGATGTGTATAGACACCGCTCGCGCTGGCTGCTAGCTGGTTTAAAAATGAATGTCCTAAAATTTTACTCATTTGTGTTTAGTTTTAGTTTATTTAGTATTTAGTGTTCTTTTATCAGCCAAATACGATTTGCGATTATCGATACCAATGAATTTGCATATCTTGTGAATCTTAAGTTAGTTCCTCAAGCAGTCTTGAGAAAAAAGGATTCCCCAACAATGACAAGCACGTATTGATAACGCAGTACCTACATACTTTAATTAAGGTTTTTTTTCTACTCCTCCATTATTCTTTAGTGATTAATTTCGATGCGGGATCCAAGACAGTTAGTTTATTCTCCGGGACTTCGTCGAACTTCTGCGCTTTTCTGGTGATTGCCACTGTTGATTCTAGCTTTTAGGAGTTGCAGTGGTTCGGGTATAGTGCGGTGGGATTGTCCCAAAAATGCTTTGTGTCTTTAAGGTGGGTATCGCTCTTATTTTATGGGGCCCTGGTACTTACCAGATTTTTGCTGATATATAGGTCTATATAGGCTGCGGTGGCTACTTGCTTTTTTAACAATCAATAAATAGATGATACAAGTATTGTGTAGTAAAGACACCTATTATTTTCAACAACAAATTGCTTGTACAATCTCGATGCATTTGGCGATTATTTGAAGCTCAAATATACCACCATTTGAGAGAAAAGGTTTCCCTACTATTACAAGCACGTATTTAACAAGACAACACAGACATACATACTTTCTATTTTTCTAGTCAAATGTACGTGTTCCTTGAATACGCGATGAGGCAGGATCAGGGTTATAAAGCTAGTTACTCATGCAATGCTCTAAACAAGCTGGCTTTGCGGCAGATCAACTGTGCTTGCTTACTTGTGAACGAGCCTTAGATTTTGTTAGAAAGATGGATGTGGTATTGAATTGTAACTAAGATAATGTATAGATTGCATAGCGTACTGTAGAAAATGGGATGAGCGTTTCCCATTCAGGCGTGAAGTGAATACGGGCAGAAAAGTGTAGGAGAGATAAATAAAAAACCGGCCAAGAGCGAGTCTGACACGCGCACGAAGGGTTCCGTACCATTATCGCAAAAAACGGCAAAAAATTACGTTTATTGTATGGGAACCCCACTTCAATATTAATTTTATTCTGTGTTTAATATTTGTTGTTATAGCGGCAACAGAAATACATCATCTGTGAAAATTTCAAGTGTCTAGCTATCACGGTTCATGAGATACAGCCTGGTGACAGACAGACAGACATACGGACAGTGGAGTCTTAGCAATAGGGTCCCGTGGTTACCCTTTGGGTACGGAACCCTAAAAATGGTCTTCTGGAAGCCTTTAAGAATTGACATGCTCCAAGACATTTGTAGCCTCTTCTGCCATCTTCTGCTCAGGCTGTTGCAATTTACCTCTGATGCAAAAACACCATTTTTTGACCAAATATATTAATAAAAAATAAAAATAGCTTTATTCATTCCATTACATATATTTCATTTCATTAAAGTGATCACTTGTTGACTAAGTAAAATAATAAATAATAACAAAATCATTTTTCATGTGCCTTGATTATTAATTGTAATTAATTGAATAATGTAACATAATTTAAACATTCAAATTATTGCTATGAAACCAAGAAATATTGAATGAAATTTGAAAATTAAATCTTCTAGATTTAATTTTCAAATTTCATATATTATTTCGTCAAATTAAAAATTTAACATTTAATCGTGAATCATTAGATTAAATTGATTATTGAATTACAATTGATTAATAAATTTGATATTAATTTAAATTAGAATTGGTTATTAAATTAGTTATTAGAATTGATTATTAAATTACACATTGAAATTGATTATTACATTATATATTTAAAATTATTATTCAATTAGATTTTATAATTGAATATTAAATTAGATATTAAAAGCGATTATTGAATTAAAAGACATTAAATTCTCAAGCATGAACCCCTCTCGGGTAAAAGCCTCCTTCAGAGAGTGACAAATTCTCTAAACCACCCTGACACTGGTAAGAAAAACTTGAATCGCAGGATTTACTCCCAATTATTCGAACGAAAACTATCACAAAATTTAATGTGATGAATTGACTGAATTCGTTCAACCAATTACAGTAGTTGTACATAGAATACAGGCTCGGCAAATGGTTACATTAGCTTTACAAGTATTATCGTTCTCAAACAAGGAGTTAATTACGTAAAATTGGTTATACACAGATAGCTTGTTGTTTGTTTATTAAGGTACCCTGACCAAAAAATCGGCATGAGTTATGAGCATTCCGATTGGTCTAGCGGCACTGGTGGCGCATGAATGATGAAAAGTAGTGAATACGCCCAGATTTTAGAATAAAATCTTTATAAAATCGAATTTTGGTATTTTGATAACAAAAACCTTACAAAAATGTTCGTTATTAAATTGTCTATCCATTAGTGTAAGTACAAAAAAAAATTAATGAACACTTTACGAGGAGATGCATGCTATCAATAATTATTTCTCATATTTATGTTTTTTTTGGAAGGAGATCAGTGAAATATATACAACAATAAAAAAACGAAATCTACCATTTTAGAATCAATTTTTATGTTATAGGTCTACCAGAATCTCATGGCAAAAAGGGAAATAAAAATTTGTTGTATGCAATACTGGGGAAAATGGATCAAACGATCTTGATACTGTTTAATTTTTATTTATGTCTTTAGTATTAATGAACATGAGGTACCTATATTATAGTAGTCACATCGGATCTTTGTGTCTTTGAACTTGGTCCTGCCAACCATTGCGTAAGAAACAGTTTGTCATCGAGTATACTGCATAGAGTAAGCGAGATAGGACGATGACAAAAAAGGCAAAAGATATTTATTTCAACTGGGCCACCAAGCGGCACTTTTGAATGTCACAATTTAAATTTACATGGAATAAAAGTTGATTCTACCGTGCATTCGGAAAGTAGCTTGTTATGGAGAAGAATGCACAAGAAACTCCGTAAGCTTATGTGACATACATAAGCGAGTGCTATCTTCACCTTCAACATTGACACAAAAATAGCTACTGCGCCGGGTCTTGCAACCAATTCAGAGACACAAAGATCCACTGTGAGTATTATAGGTATGTGTATGAATAATGTTGTTATACATCGTGTTCTTAACATAGGAAAAATAAATCAATTGAATATTAATTTATCTCCTAATTTATTATTTAGCATTTAAATCATACTAATAACTTAAAACCTCATTCAGAACTAGAAAACTAGAATACGATTCCATGAACTCCACTGGCATTTCAAAAACTTGTATCTTTGTAGTTTTATGTCATCTCTCTCCATCAAAATGGTTCTTTTTCATTGGCATTTCACATATTCAAAACCAATCTCTTTATGTATAAAGTCTGTAAAAAATAAAAAAAATGTATCATGTTACTTAAAGTCATTCATCATCATCAGTCTATATATTTTTTTTTATGTAAGTTTTATGGCCTGGTTGCTAGGACCTTTTAGCCACGTCTTTGGAAAGAGTTTTGGATCTTATATTTATTCTTTAGTATGCATTAGAATGCGGATGTAACAGATTCTAATGTTTTTTGGAGTATTTGGCAGCAAATTGTATCGAGTCAGTCTTCCCAGTAAGCTTTGCAGACGCAGTCAATACTACAATAAAATACACCGCTCCACTATCCCGAGATCGCTTTTGTCAATGATTTTACAAATTGTCCAGTTGCGGAGACAGTTGAGATACAAAACTACACCAATAATATATCACAATATCCACTAGGAATCAATTTGCAAATAATATTAACAGCCACTGAACTTCACTCGACAAAATCCCGCCAAAAACTCCCGTCTATATACACGTCCCACTGCAAGGCGCAGATTATTACTTAATATTTTTCTTACGTCAAAGATTCTCAATCTCCGTTAAAATCAATATCTTGTCGAACAATTAGTAACAGTTACATTACTGTTGCCATTTCCTTCCGGCCATCATTCGATGTGCCCTGACCTACGATTTACAATATAATAGTAATGGAAAGAAATTAATATTAAGTAAGAAAAATATAAAATAAACTAAAAGTATCAAAACAAGTCAGTCCAACTTACCGGTCCACTCTACGACGCACTTTAAAATCAAAGATTGAGTTTGATTTACGCCTTCTTCTTCCCTTATTTTATGATACACATTGAAAACAATATGTCTCGCATGAGATCGAAGTGGGTTTTTCGACATTTTCACAAAAATAACAAACTTTCCAGATAATATCAAAAAATTTCAGCAGCGGTTGACACATCAAGTACTTTGATTCGACAGGTGACAATTGACATTGCCATATGAAAATCACAATTTAAAAAAAATAAAAAATGCCATGAGATTCTGGTACACCTATAATTGATATTTATTTTTAAATAACGAGTAGATAGCTCCTAAAAACAGCACGAAAAACGGCTTGCGCGGCGTTTTGCTCGAGGTATCGCCTTAATGAGCTATCTACGATGATGCAAACTAAAAATAAAAACGATTTGTTTTTTTGGTTGTGTGGCGCATGAGCAAGTTCTGGTTATAATGCTCAAAGTTATGCCAGAATAGATTACCCGAATAACATGAAACTTAAACATAACCGGTGAAATGAGAGTGCACCAGGGTGAACTGTTAACATCAGTGAACTTCTTTAGAGCGTACCGGCGTGATGTTATGTTATGAAATGGTGTAAACAACAAACAAACTAGCGATTGCAGCAATCCCGAGAGATTTGCCGTCATTTTTGAAAAGTTCTGTTAAACTAGGTTCTCCCCTCGGCTTCCCCCAGCTTCTTTTCTCGGTTTATTATCCGAATAGAACATTATACCGGGTTAAAAACTCTTATATGTGCTACCCAGGGTCTCAAACTATCTCCAATTTTCCATACGAATTTCAAATAAACTGGTTCAACCAAATATTCGTAAAAGGTGAAAAACAAACAAACAAACAGAGTTTCACATTAAAATATTAGTAGGAAAGTAGAATTAAACACCACATCTACAATTCCATTGTTCTTCATATTCATACATCGTGAAAAGCAAGCAGGACACGTACGGGCCGTTTGTTTTCATACGCGGACCACTTTCGGGCCGCGTCCGAATTGTCGGCTGACAATATGGCCGTCCTCACGAATAAAGCTCGGCCGGCTTCCGAGATATATTGGATTAATACGTATTTGTTGTTGATAGGTATTCTGTTTATTTTTTGGACACTCGTTACCTAAAGGTGACAGCGATGATTTGCTTCGGCATCAAAGAAACTACTTCAATTATTATATTTACTTTACCAGCGACAACGAGCAAGTTTTTGCCAAGATGACTCATGAGAATTCTTACTCTGCCGGAGCAGAGTATTCAAAAGTTAAACGGATAGGTATAGAAAATAATTGGTTCACCAAAGATACTGCGCGCGATAATGAAACTGTAGCGCGATTCAGAAACGACCGTGAATCGTACAACGCCATCTATCGAGTTATGTCGAAACTGTTGATATATATTTGTGAGATCGATAGGTAAGTATATACTTATAATAGTCATATGTCCTACGACAATATATGCATTAAAATATTTAGATTATAATAATTTTATCTTATAATTTTTTATGACCAAGTCTAACCTGTTACTTTTAGAATACATTAAACTAGAAAAAATGTTTGTTTCCAGCATTTGATATACCTACAACGTAACAGTCATGACTTAGTACATCAACATTAGCCAACTAAAATGCTTGTTTATCCTACAAATTCAATACAAGACGAATTCATTACGCTTGTTTTGCAATTCTAGCTATGGAATCTCAATGTCCACACATGACCCCAATCAAACAAGTTGAAAGTCACCTTTCATTCCCTTTTTAACGTAAACAACAAAAATGTAGCCAATGGAGAAGTTTCTAAGTTGGCCGCAGTCAAAAAGGCATCGGATCCAAGTTAGGAGGCGAAAGGAGAAAAACGGGAATCTATATTTGATGAGGCAAGTCTGTAAGTTATTCATATCGGTACCGATTGAGGAATAATTCTCGTGGGTCGGTTACCGTACAATGTGCCATAGCTTGCATCGCTTTTTTTATGTGAACTCGTTTTTTATGGGGTGCGGTGTGGGAAAAAAGTGAGTTTTTTACGGTTCTACGGATATTTGATTTTGGATGATACTCGTATCTTATATTGCCAGTCAGAAAAATGAGAGGTCTGTGGTTCTTTAATCAAAATGACGATTAAAGTTAGAGAAACTCTTGCAGATGTATTAAATATAGAAAACACTTTATCTTTTTTTTTGAAACTTAATGTGGTTTAGCTCTCTGCTTTTCTGCTGGGGAATTTGCATGCCCAGTGTGGCATCGATCCGCCCATGCCTGACAAGTGGATGTAGCTCTCAACGAGACTTGAAGGATTATTACAGGGTGCTTAAAACCAACCCTAGTTGCTGCGCTATACCCGTTTGCAGGCATAGCCCCTCCGGATGTCTGAAAAGAAGTGGCATGTTATTCAGAGAAGCACAAACAAGAGACAGAGAAACGACATCCCTTATATAACGTGGAGAAGACAAATGGTAGATTAAAAAGTCGAAACAGCTTCCTGTCGGTCACTAAATCAATTAACGGAGATAAGTTAAGCTAAACAAAGAAAAATCTATGGCGCCTCAGATACCCCCCTCCAGCTGACAATATTGAGCCTGCAGAAAAGCTGCCTGCGGGCCACCAACTGCCAGGTGGGTCGCTGCAGGCACAACCTAGTTGGATGGGGGTACTCCGATGACCCACAGTGTGATTGCGGATCCAGGTTCCAAACAATGCCTCACCTTTTGTCGTGCTCTCTGTGCAACAACACCTGCACCGTAAAAGACCTCTGTGAGGCAAATGACAACGCTGTTGGCGTGGCTGAATTCTGGTCAAAATATATTTAATTTGGAATCATCGATACGACGAAAAAGAAGACTTTATCGTATATCGAAGACAGGAAATACTAACAAGTTTTTGAAAAACAGGCGGTACGATGAGTGGTCTTATTATACTCCGCGATCTCTGGCGGATAAACTGGGAATGTTTAGCCTACACCAAAAAAACAGTGCAGTAAAAAACATTGGATTGGTCTACTTTTAAATGACATTAAATATTTATTAGGCTAAGTACCTAGCTAAGATGACAAGATAAGTAAAGGTGACTCATGTGGTTTCTTATTCTACTGAAGCAACAACAAAAACAACACAATCTGTGAAGTACGTCATAGCGTGTCATAGCGCGTCATAGCGTCGTAGCGTGTCAAATATGTGAAGATTATGTGGATTTTTGTTTTTTATTATAACTTAGTTAGTTTTTACTCATGGTCTGGCAGTTTGAGTAGTTTATGCGGCCTACCCGAATGTCCTTTCTTTGGTATTGTTCGTCGAATCGTTGAGCTCCGTAAATTCTGAGTTGAGCTGCTCGGTTATTGACAAATGCGTGCACTGACTGGACAGGTCCACTCAATCTGGCTGGTTCTTTCCTCAAAAGACCATTTCAGACATATGTCTACATGGTCTTCACATGATATAACCAAGTTTTTGTCAAGACTTCAAAAGAGACTGTGACCTCTGAGTTTGTTTCGGCCTTTCTTCTCAGAGTAGTCAGATAGGAAACGCCGACCTCATCTAGTTTTAAAAAATATGATCGACATGTAAAAGTGTTTGTACAAACCAACTTACAGAAATAAAATCATTTATCATTTATCATTATCATTAATCAAAACAGATAAACATAAGTTCACTAATAAAAATAAAAGCACATAGTTATTTGTTACTTTGTAGTGTTTTTATTTGGCAGTCGGTTGTATTTTTAACCGACTTCAAAAAAAAGAGGAGGTTCTCATTTCGTCGGTATCTTTTTTTTTTGTATTTTCCCCGATTACTCAAAGACCCCTGGACCGATTTCAAAAATTCTTCTGTTGTTTGAAAGGGTATACTTCCTAGTTGGTCCCATAGTTATCAAGTCAGGCTCTGATGATGGAATCCCAGAGAAATCGAGGGAACTCAAATATTATAGGCAAACATTAGCGATTTTGGTATTTTCATCAACAATGCAATCATTTGCACTCAGAAAGTATCATTTGGTGAAGTTGAACTGATGGCCACTGGCACTCCTAAATGCTAAGTATGTCACGGGCATAAGATATCTCGAATAGTTAACCGACTATAATGAAGCAAATACTTTTAAATAAATGGTACTGATGAAAATGCCACAGTCGAACTAATCTGATGATAAAGCCGGAAGTTAGGCACTGGAACTCTAAAATAAAACAATGTATCCTAGTCGTGTTTGGGCTTATTGAAATCGCCATGAGATGTACTTTGGCTATAAATGATAATCATGTTAATTGGAGGTACCTACCGAAACTAAAAAGAGAAAAATAAAAAACTTTTTAACAAAAAATCAAACCGACTGCCAGTACAAAAAACTACAAAGAAAAAAAATCCATTTCTTTTCCGAAGTCGGTGTCGAAAAATTGAAAACAATGGGTACAAAAGACACCGACTTCGGAAAAGAAATTTATTTTTTGCTTCGTAGTTTTTTGTTCTAGAAGTCCGTTTGTTTTTTTGTTAAAAATTTTATTTTTTGTTAAGTTTTAATTTTGAATTTTTTAATTGTGGTACATAATGGACAAGTTCTATAGTAAGGTCACAGGATAGGCAGGCATTATAGGTGTCCGAATAACATGAAAGTTAAACAGAACCGTTGGAATGAGAGTGTCCAAGGGTGAACTGTACACATTTGCGTACTCATTTACTGGCGTGATTTTATGTTATGAAATGGGTTGGGCGCACGGTTGGCGCAGTGGTTGAGCAATTGACTGCTATGCTGCGTGTAGCGGGTTCGATTACCGCACGGAACAAATATTTGTATGACCTACAGATAGTTGTTCCGGCTCTGGGTGTTTGTGTATGTGAGTTTATATAGTTTGTAAACGCACCCACGATACAGGAGAAATTCCTAGTGTGGGACAATGTCTTTAAAAAAATGGCGTTAACAATAAACAGACATGTGTTTGCAGTAATTCCGAGAGATTTGTCGTCATTTTTTGAAAAGTTTCTTTGTATATCTCCGAAATTCTTCATCAGATCTTCACCAATTTTAAATGGGACCAATTCGGAAACATATTCTATCAAGCAAACAAATAATTTTCACAATCGGTCCGCTATTGACGGTGATATCGGTGAACATACGCAAAAAAAAACAAATATACAGTCTAAGTCCCTAATTAAGCTGACATGGTCACAATCATTAGAATTAATATTTATTGCTATTATTTCTATTATTTATTTATTAATATTTTAAATATCGAGCTCTCAACCAAAATCAAAATAAACATGGTAAAGAAAGAAAAGAAAGAAAGAAAAAAAATATCCCGAAACAAATATTAAACATACAGTCGAATATAGAACCTCCTCCGTTTTGGAAAGTATGTTTTTTTTTGTCGTCTATAGGTAAAAAATAAACAAATAATACGTATAGTCTGTTCACAGTTATTTTACCACACGTTCAAGTATGTTTTTTTTCAAAGTACCCTCTATTTAGTATGTGCGAGGTACCATCATTATTTTTATTACTTGTTATTATATTAAAGATTTGTTTCTCGATTATTATGTTTGTTAATGTTTGAGAAATAAATTATATTAAATAAACCGTAAGTTACAATAGCAAGGCATGTTAAATTTGGGTTGGACTGATTGATATTGACCATTCATACATTGAAAAGTCAGTCAAATTAAAAATAAAATGTTATGTTACAGACTATACTTCTTTAAAGATAGCTTCATCTCTGCAACAGCTGTCAGTATCAATACCGTAACAATAGCGCTTGACAGGCTATATTAACGTATACGTCAGTTTGACAAATGTCGCAGAGATCAAGCTATCTTTTAAGAAGTATAGATGTGAATGTTTAAGGTGTCATAACTTGTGACTGAGGAATTAATTGCTCCTTAAATATGTTATAGTACATTACTGCCGCGGTCTATAATGACTACTTTGCTGGTCGCGCTGAGTATGACCGACAGCGCAGCGTAGCGCAGCTCCAGACCGACACAGCGCGGTCAGCGTGCAGCACTTGACGGAAGAGCTGAAATAAAGGCCGAGACCGTAGGTCGAGGCCTTTACAGCGAGGACAGCAAGGGCTGCAATGATGGCCAAGCTGAAAGGCCTAGAGCGTAGCTAGGCTAGCTCGAGGCAATCATTGCGTGACCAGCGAAACAGTCATTGTGGGTTTGTATAGTGCTTTACTCAAAAATGCAAGTACCTAATTTAAATAAACCAGCAAGTAATTTTAATAAATAATATATTAATTAACTAGAATTTTAATTAAAAATATGAAAAGTACAGTTACTAAAATTCAACAACGACTTTCCCGGTTTGATATTAGTAATAATTTGCGATAATTCTAATGCGGTGTTTGACTGCTGTATTATTTCTTCATTTATTACTTCATTTATTTCATAATTTTTTTCTTCAGGTTTTTGAGCAGTGGTAGTTGGAACTATACAGCCTAATATGGAATAATTTTTTTTTTGTACCTATCTCTATAGATACAAACAGCTGTGTTTTAATTAAATCTTTTTGGATTAGATTTTTTAAAACGTCAAATTAGCGGCCGGCAAAATATTGCTGGCCTGTTAGAGCGGCCAGCAAAACTTTGCCGGCCGCTCGTTTAAACAGAACGACAAGGTCGACTTTGCTCAAACAAGGTTGCCAAAATAATGACCACATTACATGCATTTTTGAGTAAAGTTATAATCGTTAACCAATCATTAAGAAGAAATCAATTATTGTGCTACTAAGTGGTTTTAAAATCTGTTTGATTGGAGACACATTAGACAGTGGTCAAATAACGTTTTGTTCACATACTAACTGTCATGACTATACTTACCAATTAAGTAGTAAACTAATGAAAATAATAATGATAATGTTCTGATGATGATAATCTCAAGTTAACATTTTAGTAAACGCCGCCGAAGTAGAATAATCCAAAAACCATTGTATATTTTAGTTGCATTTTGAAGCCACAGGGTTGGGAGCGGTGTGACACCACCACTACTCGTACTATTCCATTGTTCTTAATTTTTACTATAGTCTATAATATTTCCAAATTCCCGTTGCGGTGACTGTAGTCGATGTTCATTTATTTGATAAAATCTATAAAAGGTTTTTTTTTATTTAATGCCGATTGAGGTTAGTAAAGTAGTGTAAATGAAGCTCTAATCATATTTATTACGTTTCTGTACAGTTCATATTTGCAAAACGAAGAAAGGATTTTCAGCCAAGATTGAATGAATATTATAGATCGCCATCTAAGAGTTTGGGATGAAAACATGTAGCGGGATTACTGTTGGTCCCTATGAGAAACAAAAATAAATAAAGAAGACAAAAATCTGCCATTTTGTTCATATTTATTACTCTAAATACTATTTTAATGTAAATACATATTAATATTGATGTTTTTTTATATTTTTTAATGAGAAAAATAATTAAAAAAGAAAAGCATTTTCATTAACAATTATATGTTATTATATTAATGTTCACTAATGGCCCGCCCCGGAAATTAAATGCATTCTGCCTTCGTTTGTAGTTGTTTTAAATTCAGATTTTAGAATTAAAAAAATTGAGTACGTCTTTCTCAAGTGAAAGTATCCTAATCAAGTTTCTCAAAAACTGCATCCTGAGACACCTTTATCCGAGACTATTTCTAATTCCCAAGCTATAAATAAATCTACAACTGTAACGGATGACACTAATAAAATTGTTACGATGCACTTCCTTAATTGTTCCAATATAAACATTAGCCTCTAATTATTTTGTTTTATGTCTTTTTATGTAAATAAATAAACGTAACGTTCTTGTTCATAAGTTGCACTTACTTATTTTCTCATAGAGTAATAAAGTATATATACTATAATAAAGTATAGTGTTCACCTCGGGAGCAACACTATTTTCAGCTCGAGTGACGTAATTTAAATCCCTCGCTGCACTCAGGATTCTACTTTAGAATCCTTCGCTCCGCTCTGGATTCAAAAAATCACTCTCGTCTTTAAAATTGTTGTTTGCTCCCAAGGTAAATAATCTACTATCTGATCCCAAGGTAAAATTATACCGGGATGAATGTATCCTATGTGCTATTTCAGACTATAATCTATCTCTGTGCTAAATTTCATCCCAATCCGTTCAGCGCTCAGCCGTTCTAGCGTGATTGAGTCACAAACAAACATGCACACATCCATCCTAACTTTCACTTTTATAATAATAGTAATTGGTAATAGTAATAAGATTGGGAGAAGTATTACTTTTACGTGGGCGGCGGCGGCGGCTAGTCTAATGCATATATTATTGAGGTATAGGCAACCTTTAAGTCCCTGAACCAATAATGATTCACAGTGATCTAGAACGGTGGTAATGCATTTGTTAATTAAGATAAATAAATTCAACATATTCCACTTATATTTTCTCAGTAAAAATGACAATGACGAATAAAATCGATTAATTTATTGCCTATAAGACACGTTGAGTTGTTAAAAGTATTTCTCATTCTCAGTCATACGCGAACCGTTTCTTGAGAAGGACATACATACATCGAACATACATCTACCCACATGTAATTTTTATAGAAAAATTAACTCAGTATCACTTATTTGTGGGAAAAATGTGTGCCTTAAGGTGTAAATCTGTGATTTTAATATTAAGTTTGATCGGTAAGGCTATTTGGATACTTATAATGTGATAATATAGCTATCAGTATTCTAAATAATTTAATTTACATAATCATTTCAGTGTTATCTATTCATATTTCTACTGGGCAACAGAATGAGTCGATCATATATCAGGTAAATAATATTTTAGTAATATTAATGTAAGCGTTTATTCAGACACAATTTGATACATACATTCTCTTCTGTTTAGTGCTATCCTGGTCCATGTTTTGCTTTGTATTTGCTTTTAAGTAAATATTTTGATACATCACACTAATATTATAAAGGTGAAATAGCTATCATGGTTCATGAGATACAGCCTGGTAACAGACAGACAGGCAGACAGACAGACGGACAGAAAGACAAAATTTATTTAATTTGCAGGGCCAAAAACGCACCGTGTTTTCTTTTGCGACACCGTCGCCATACACATCATTAATCCTTCGAGCCGTTTCTGCAGCACTGGTGCCACGATGGAACTCGTACTCGTAAATAACGCGATATTTCAAGTTTTCCATTTTGTAAACTGACTTCCCAAAAAAAAACCAAAAGAAGAAAAAACAAATGAATTACGGTTTTCCAATCACAAAAGCATGAGTAAAGTCAGTCAATTACAAGGTCGTGGTGAGGAGGTTAGATAGGTAGTCGCCTCAAGTCGGCCCCGACATAGCTGGGCAAGGAGGCCCGGTCTATTGTTTTACTATTGTTTTCCTAATTCAGTCACAATGGTACTTGCCTGGATTTGAACACACGACCTCAAGCATGAGAGGCGAGGTCTAAGCCACTAGGCCACCATGACTTAACACTGTGGCAACTGGACCTGACCCGAAATAATTATGAAAAAATAACCTACAAGTATAATTAGTATCTATAAAAAACCTTCCTGTTCCAGCCTCTTGGAAATTTAGCAGCGACATCAATTTTGCTGCACCCATTAGCTTACAAACCAGTCCAAATAGATCCTAATGGTCCTTGCGCATCGTACCATCCACCTGTTCCTGACTTCAGGGCTCCTGGTAGAAGGGTTAGCGAAGTCAGTAAGTATAGTTCTTTTGCATTATGATCTGCAGCTTCCAAGCCGCCTCATACATTACCATGGTTGTCATATAAACCACAGGATTACCTGTACATCTTGCATGTGTGTACCACCTTGCATGAAAAATTACAAAAAAAGGGCACGATTAAGATAGAATATTTTCTGAAAACTATAATAGGTATACATACATAAACTCAAGGCTTTTTCTCATGGGAGAGGTAGAAATACAGAACGCACCAGCTGTGATGACTCCCTTTGGTCCGTTTACGGTCATACTCGCACGCCAGTTATGAGGAGATACTACGCAAATGCGTTTCTGAAGAAATGGAGTAATGGTTACAAAAATTACAGAAGGGCCAATTCAGTAGTGTTTTGGACATCAATGATGTATTATGTACTTATTAACGCAAATATGTCGAGGGTTTTTAAAATTTTACTTGTATTTATTTCAGAATGCTACGAATACATCTGGCAAGTAAAACTTCGAGATGATCAATCAAAAAGGCTTGCAAAGTGTATGTCAGCAAACAATAATATAGGTAATTTAATGTGTGCGGACAAAGTGTTTTTTTAGTTTTAACATATTGCAACAAAAACAATATAAATTAATACATAACATACCTGTATAAAAACGTGTATAAAACGGAGAGAATGTGTTTTGTATGATTCCAAAACAATGAGCAGTTTCCTAATATAATAATCAGTTTAATCAGTACCTGGGCGCCCGAGCTCTGCTCGGGTGGAAATAGAGAAACGAATTTGCCCAGATATACGAGGGCGACACTGAAAATTTCGAGAATCAGGGAAGTGACACAACATTACTATTTAAAAATGTATTTATTGCTTTTCGAAGTATTCTCCGCGAAATTTGACACATTTTTCCATACGATGGAACCAATCATTGAAGCAACCATTCCATTCGGAAGTTGGGGTCTCTAAAATGGCCGTTTTGTAGGCGTCCACAGGGAAAGTATAGAAATAATTAGGGCTTAGGTCGGGGCTGTACGGCGGATGGTCTAATAATTCTATGTTTTCTTGCTCTAAAAACTCTTTTGATCTGTGCGCGGTGTGAGAACTCGCATTGTCGTGATGGAGGATGATGCGGCGGTTGCGGGTCTCCCTTGTTTGACCGAAACGAATTTGACAAATTTTCACTTACCAAAAAATTTTTCGCATAATTTCATTTCCCAAATTATTACTTAGCAAAAAATCTATTCACGAAAATTTTTAACGCAAACATAATGTTTGGGAAATGAACGTTTAAACTATAACTTGTTTACCAACTAGTACTTTTAACATTTTTTATTTATTCAAATATTTCACTTGGAATAACAGTTTTTACGCAAAATCAAATAAGCCAAATATTTATAGTTTTTTATTTCTCTTTTTTTATATATATTTTTTTTAAATTTAATGCAGGTCACAGTTTTAACCTAACCTAACCATTTTTTCTTAAATAACTAATTATCCTAATCTTAATAGTTCAGTTCCGGGTAACCTACTAAAAACAATCTCTTTTTTCTATTAATGCAAGTCGTTTCTGGCACTCGCCGGCCGCTGCCGCGGCACCGCTCGCTTCGCTCGCTCGGCTCGTGCGTAGGAGGTCACAGTTTTAACCTAACCTAACCTAACCATTTTTTTAATAATTAACCTACTCTAACTACTTCCATAAATAAATTAATATCAAGTAACCATAAATTTGACTTGTTTCAGACAAATTGAAAGAATTAATCAAAAAATAAAATTGTATTTTTTATTATATAATTCAAAAAATCTTATGTTTGCCTTAATACTTTTTGTCTTAACAAATCATTTCACCAAACGTTTATTGTCTGAAGATTGTTTGCTGTAATAAATCATTTGATTAAAGACCAAATGCCACAATACTTGGTAAAATTTTGCCATGTAAAAATTTGACCAAATAAAAATATGCGTACTAAAATCATTCGAAATATTGCAATGGTATAAAAAAAGATTGCTGAAATTTGGGTAATGAAATTTTGTCAAAATCTTTTCGGCAAAACGGCAGGATCCCGGCGGTTGCAGTTCTCCTTACGGAGTTCAGAAACGACCTGTGGCAAACAAATGCTAGCATACCATTGTGCATTAACCGTTCTTTGTCCCTCAAGAGGAATAGTCGCAACATGGCCGGTTTTGGAGACAAACGTGGCCACCATTTTTTTGCAACACTCCGTGAACGAACAATTTTTGTTGGCTTTAACTCATTTTCGAACACCCAAACTCGTGACTGGTTTTTTGTTTCGGGTTCGTACGCGTATATCCAGGATTTGTCACCTCATACGATGTTGTATACAGCATTTGAGGATCCTGCGTGGAATCTTTCGAGAGTTCTGACGCACCAAGTAACGCGAGCCGCTTTTTGCTCTTCACAGAGCGAATGCGGTATCCATCGGGAAAAAATTTTTTTTACACTTAATTGTTCATGCAAGATTATTTGTATTTCACTCATGCCAATGTCTAAAGTTGCCTGAATTTCGCGGTATGTCACATGTCGATCTTCCTCAATCAGCTTACGCACAGCATCAACGTTTTCTTGGGTGACTGCAGTTTTTGGACGACTTTGACGGGGATCATCACTGAGCTTGACACGTCCACGTTGAAATTCAGCAAACCAGCGATAAATTGTGGTTTTGGATGGGGCTTTATCACCAAATGCAGAAATCATCCGGTCAACACACTGTTTTTGTGTTAAACCACTTCGAAAGTCATAATAAATCATCGCTCTTGAATTTTCTCGAGTCAATTCCATTTTCTCAACGACTAAACAAGTTTGACAAAACCTTGTGACAAGACCGAGAATCTTTTTTTAAATAAATAAATGCTACTCGATTTTTAAAACCAAGGAGTTTTCAATTAAAAAGATTTTAATATGACAGAAACAGTGGAAATATTCCATTCCCGATACTTTTAGTGCAGCCTATGTAAGACCTGGCTACATCGATTTCTCGCACCAGTAAATCTATATTGCAAATTTTATCGAAATCTTTAGAGGCGTTTTCGAGAACGCGATTACAAATAATGCCCGTTTAAAAGTATAGGATTATTTTTTCAGGTCATCAAATTATAACCAAGCCCGCCATCGTGGGAGGACTTGCAACAAGCCGAGGCGGGTTCCCAAATATGGTGAGAGAGGGTTACATTTTTATCTTTATGTTCTACCCAATGATATAGCGATATCCTGGATAATTGTAAGGGATTGATCACGTGAAATTTCGATACCGTTTGACATTCCCTTGCTGAAATAAACTTTTGCCCGACATATTTATTTCCCAGTATCGCCTCTCTACCAGGGTACCATAAACTCAGGAAGTTATTGTTGGGAAATGGAATAGTATTCTGCAAAGAACATTCTATTTTGTAATACCTATCTATATTCTATCTACCAGGGCGCCATAGGCTGGAAGCTGGTTATCGGCACATGGAAGTTCATGTGTGGCAGTACTCTTATCAGTTCCAAGTTCGTGCTGACAGCTGCCCATTGCTCCAGTGCATCGGAACGGGACACCACCATTGCTGATACAGTTCCCAAGATCGTTAGATTGGGCACTCGGAATATTGAGGATAAGGTACGTAGAAGACAAACCTACATTACCTAAAGATGCATGACGATGATGTAAGTAAAACGATTATTACCCAATAAGATAGGTCTTTATAGACCCTAACTGCCTGTCACATCGCAAACAATTAGAGAAAAGCGATTAGAGCTAGGGACTCCAAAGGAGTTGGCTAGCTACGAGCAGCGAGTTTTTTCCTCGCTATGGAACCGTCACTGAGCTAGTTTCTTCGTTTATAGTTCTTGTTGTGACAAAAATTTAGTGCAGAGACAGTTTTTAGACCCTACCTACCCTTAAATTCCATTTAAATTTAATTTTAACACATATCCGCTGCTATTGTGACTATGATAGTTAGATACGAGTATACGCGGACTTTTTTGTAGGTAATAATGAGTACTTTAATCATGTAGTTTGTTTTCTCAGCGCACGCCAATTAATGATTTTTATAGGCAAAAATTTACTACTTTGGCTTACATTGGTTTGGTTTGCTTTGGGTTTGGGGAAACGACAAAAGAAAAAAAAGCACTTAACAGAAAAACTTACACGTTAAAAATATCGTTTTTTTTCTAAATCCATCAAAAAAGCGGCTTCAATAGACCAGCATCGATAATTTATGAAACCAAAAAAAATAGTAAGATGAAACCCATTGGAAAAGGAAGACAGTATAACAAAAATTAAAGAAAACATCATTTATGGGCGATCTGAGGTCGGGAAGTGGAAGGATTTGATTTTGATTTTAAGGGTAAAAACAGTTATCTCGATTGCCGGCAAAACTACAAGTCCTATGGAAAAAAAGTTGAAGGTAATAAAAAGACCTACAACTTTTGTACACTTTTATATACATAACCACTTAATATTCCACTTCCCGACCTCAGATCGCCCGTCATTTATTTTTACTTTCATTGTTATTGTTGTTATATATTCTCTTCCTTTTCCAATGGGTTTCATCCTACTATTATTTTTATTCACTTTTTATCATTTTCATAGGCTTCATCCCTGATCTACAAGCCTTACGACGTGAACATCATCAGAGTGATCGTCCACCCTGACTATAAGTCTCCGAAGCGCTACTTCGACATAGCGCTGATGGAGTTGGACTTTGACGTGCTTTTCTCTAAAGACATACAGCCTGCCTGTCTGTGGACCAAGCATGATGTGACCACGTATAGCGAACGCGCTCAGGTTACTGGCTGGGGCGTTGACGAGTCTGGTAAGGAGAAAATGATGTTTTTCTATAAACTCTTTGGTGATTAAATTAATATTTCTAAAATATTCATATAATCGCCGTTCTTTTTTTTTTTGCTTTTTCCGTAATTTGGAACGTGATGCTTAATGTGTCAAAATGCCATAGTAGGTTGTGTTTGAAGTTTTAGACTCTGTTGTAATATGCATCATAATCTTCCTGCCCCTACCCCATTTTACTTGAGTTCGGCGCAACAGGTTTTATTTATTATTTATTATATACTTTATTGTACACCACTTAAAAATTACAGGACAAAACATTTATACAGATAAGTGTACAATGGGCGGTCTTATGTTTTTCTTCTTCCTATTGCAATATGTTATATTCTATTAGAATATACTCTATTGTAATAAGCAAAAAGTCTATTTTGAATATCTATGTCTAATTGTCTATGTCAATCATATGGCTTTTAGACTACTTACATTCGCGCCTTAATATTTTAATTTGTCGTTTACCTATGGATAGAGGTGGATAAAAACCTTTGTGTTTAGTGAATAAATGTGCTATCAAAATACCTTAATATCTAAAAGTTTTAAGTCAATAATTGAAGGCCTTCAAAATGTCTTAAGTGAAATCAGTCAGTCAGTGTTTTTACATACGACTTAAGATAAAGATAAATCCATCTTTACGTCATCATCTTCCATCTTTACGCAGACGATTTGCAGCTTTATCGACACTTTTTGCTTGTGGATGTGGACTTGGCAATTGACGCCATGAATCGTAACCTGGAGAGTGTTAGTGAATGAGCTAAGTCCTATAGATTACAGATCAACCCATCCAAGTCCCAGGCTATGATCATAGGCAGTCGATACTATCGTACTGCGCTTGATGTATCCACTTTGCCATCTTTGTCCCTTAACGGCTCAACCATCGCTTTCACTGATACTGCTAAGCACCTTGGTGTCTTAATAGACAGTAATCTCTCTTGGCGAGCTCAAGTTAATGAGATAAGTCGCAAGGTGCACTTTTCATTTCACTCATTGAAATCCCTTCAAAACCTATTGCCCTTTAAAACCAAAATCTATTTAGCTCAAACTCTAATTCAGCCGATCATCGATTACGCTGATGCCTGCAAGCTTGAGCGCTTGCAAAATCTGTGCATCCGTTTTGTTTTTGGTCTGAGGAAATATGATCATGTTTCTCAGTTCCGCAAGGATCTCAAGTGGCTCCCTATCTGTCTTCGCAGGAACACTCGAGTATTATGTCTCCTCTTCAACATCCTTTTTAACCCTACGTACCCTGGATATCTGCGCGATCGGTTTTCCTTTACTCGTGCTGCCGATGTCCAGTGTAGATTCCACCTAAGGCATCATCTAAATTTCCCCTCCCACAATACTAATTTCTATTCCCACTCCTTCTCTGTTCATGCGGTACGACTGTGGAACTCACTTCCACCTAAAATCCGTGACTCTAAAATGTATCGTTATTCAAGAAACAGGTCAAAGAACATTACCTGTCTACCATCTTATAATTTTATTTAATGTATGAATGTATTTTTATCTTCTATATAATGTATAGAAGATATATGTGTAATTTATATATGATTAGTTAAGTTATAATAGTCTATTTTAAGTTTCCTTGTTTCTTTCTACACACTGTGTCTTCGTCTATCATCCAACTTTCCTGTCGCAGGTCTGCTGGAAGAAATTTCTATTGAAATAAGCAGTACCTTTGTGCTCTTCTACCTGTATTCCTTCTTTTCTCTATTAAGTGTTTTGTGTGTACATAAATAAATAAATATAAAGATAAATTTATTTATTTAAACACGTGTAACATGATACATGAATATGCACATATAGATGGAAACATAATTTTACTGGACCAACATGTTTTGCCTCACTCGGCGTACAAAATGAAAATAATATGTTATTAATTAAAATTGAGCTGTAAATTTGACGTGGGCTACACGACATGCCGCTACAGCCGCGCAGTACATGATCGAATGAGTATCAGTAAGGTCTTCGCAGTCATCAAAATAGTTTAACATCTGCGAATCCAGAACAGCCACCAGCGCCCTATTTTTGTTATGCATGGGCAAACGGGGTAATCGTAGCCTAAGTTCGGGTGGCATGTAATGATATTCCCGAATAGCACACTCCAAAGCACTCCTCAACTCCATTCTTTTTTTTTACTTTTTTTAACTATCGTGTTTAAATTCATTTTGTGAAACTGTTCATGATATTAACTTTTATAATATTTGCATGCTATATTAGGTGGCAAAAATGTACAAACTTTTGGCTTTTTCAATGTTATTCTGCATGCACGTATTATTTATATGCCATGCCATACACGTGTTTTAGCAAATAAATATATCTTTCTCCCCTTTTACATGGGACTTAAATATAACTGGCAAAATGTGGGTGTACTATACATAGATGCATCTCTGCTTAACTCGTCGTTGTGTTCTTACTTATACTATGCATTAATTTTCTATACAATTATGTGTGCTTGCCTTGCCTAGGAGTATTCACATCTTTTCCCCTTACAGGCAAAACATCCTCAGAACTCTTAACAGCAGAAGTGGACATCATAGACTCTAACACGTGCGATAACCTTCTCCGAACATCCTGCAACAGGAACTGGTGTGGACTGAACGACAGTCAGATCTGTGCTGGCAAGTTGAGGGGAGGAGTGGATGCTTGTCAGGTAATCTAGTGTTTTTTTTGTTATGTTTAAGTACCAGGAGCAAATAAAACTTAGGAGCTCGAGGTTACTTCCTTGTGGAAAGGATCGTTGGTACACCAATGATTGAGTCAAGACCCTTAAACGAAATTGCAGTTTAGACTGCAAATTTACTGTACTATGTAATGCTTCTGCTTTTAAATGCGTGACTTGAAGACTTTTTTTTTATTTTTTAGTATTGATAGGCTCGCGTTTGACCACTACCTCGCCTGATGGTAAGCGATGATGTGGCCTACGGTGAAGCACGCTTGCCTAGTAGAAACCTATTCACTCTTGACTTAAAGACCCCAAGGTTGTAGCTATCAGGAAACAAAGACTCCGGAAGGGAATTCCACTCCTTAGCTGTGCGCACAATGAAAGTATTAGCAAAGCGCTTTGTGCGTATGGGTGGGATGTCCACCATGTACCGATGGCGCATGGCCGTACGTCTTGTAGTCCGATGATGGAAAGGGCTAGGCGGAATCAAATTGTGCAGTTCCGTCGCACACTCCCCTAAGTGTAACCGATAAAAAACCGACAGGCTGGCAACTCGGCGTCGATGTTCGAGGCTCTGGAGCTTTGACGCGACCAGTGCATCATTGCCAATAAGCTTCTTGGCCCGTCTGTCAATCGACTCAAGTGCATCAAGCTGGTATTTGGCAGATCCATCCCAGAGGTGAGAGCAGTACTCCATGCACGATCGAACTTGCGCTTTATACAAGTTAAGCAGCTGTTCAGGTGTGAAGTACCGTCTCACCTTTGCAAGAATCCCCAACTTTTTTGCAGCCAACTGAGCTTTCGCCTCTATGAATGGACCAAAATTAAGGGTTGATGTCAACGTAATACCAAGAAGTTCGAGATGGTCCGTTAACGGCACGGTTACACCACGGAAAGATGGAGCCGGGTGGAATTGGCTCTTTTTAGCGGAAAAAAGACACGCCTGGGTCTTAGTAGCGTTGAAACTGACCAGATTGGCATCACCCCATTCGGAGACCGCCTTCAAGGACAGATTCAAGCGTTCGACCATGGCCTCCCGGAGAGACCGAATCTGAGGCCCAGTAGTTCGTGCGTCGGACACGTATCTCTCAGCAACAGTGCTGTCATCTGCGTACCCAAAGGTTTTAGCAGATCATTAATGTGCAGCAAGAATAATGTTGCCGAGAGCACTGACCCCTGAGGGACTCCGGCGTTGATATCTAACTGACCGGACGAGCAGCCATCAATAACCACTCGGATGGATCGATCCCTCAGGAAGTCCGCAATCCAATTACACAGACCACTAGGCAGTCCGAAGGTGGGAAGCTTACCAATGAGGCTTTCGTGCCAGACCCTGTCGAAAGCCTTCGAGATGTCGAGGGAGACGGCTAGCGCTTCCCCGTGTTTCTCGATGGCCTCACTCCAGATGTGAATGGCATACGCTAGAAGATCCCCAGTGGACCGATTTCGGCGGAAGCCGTATTGGCGGTCGCTGAGAATGTCGTTCGCTTCTAGGTATGCCAGGAGCTTGCCGTTAAGCACACGTTCCATACTTTTGCAGAGGATGGACGTTACAGAGATGGGTCTGTAGTTTGCCGGTTCAGCTTGACTGCCCTTCTTGGGCACAGGCTGTACGTTGGCTTGCTTCCAAGCCCTCGGTACTTTTCCAGTCTCTATCGAAAGGCGATACAGGCGAGTCAAGACTGGAGACAATTCAGGCGCACAGGTTTTAAGCACAATTGCTGGTATCCCGTCGCGGCCACTCGCTTTGTTCACATCAAGGCTACGCAGCACCCTACGCACGTCCTTTTGATGAATGCGAATATCCGACATACTCGTCACACATCCATCAGGAGAAGGAGGAGGCTGCGCGCCATCAGAATTCAGATGCGAAGATTCCGCAAAAAGGCTGGCAAATAAGTTTGCCTTCTCCTCAGCGGAGTGGGCCAATGACCCATCAGGTTTCAGCAGTGGTGGTAGTGAGGGGCGACAGAAGTTTGATTCGAGCGACTTAGCCAGGGACCAAAACGCTTTGCTACCCGCTGGGTATGAAGCTAGTTTGTGCCCAATTCTGCTAATGTGGTTAAACCGTGCTCTTCGCATCACCTTTTTGCAGGACTTGGCAGCCCTGTTGAAGGCTCTCTTCTTCTGATTCACGTCACTAGCCTTGCGTGTTCGAGCGTCGACCCATGCCTGATAAGCCTTGTGCTTAATCGCTACGGCGCGGTTACACTCGGCTCCATACCATGGTCTGTCGACGCGAGACATTGCTACGTCAGAGAATGGAATATAGTACTCCATTCCCCGACGCAACACATCTGTCACAGCGTCAGCGTACAACGATGGATCATCCGAAGAGAAGCAAGTAGGCTGCCAAGGATAGCATGCGAAGAAAGATCGCATCCCATCCCAATCTGCTGACCTGTACCGCCATACCCGCCGGTTGCCTCTTGGGCTGGGATCGGGCGGGGGGTAGACGGACACAGACTTCACCAGTCAGTGGTCAGAACTACCCAAAGGTGAAGATATCGACACAGAGTATCTGTCTGGATCTGTTGTCAGCAGAAGGTCCAAGCAATTGGCTGTGTGCGAATCAACATCTGGCACCCTCGTCGCCCCCTGGACCAGCTGGGTGAGATTTAGTGCTAGCGCAAGCTTGCGCGTCTCTCGTCCAGCATGATCAGTGCACTGGTATGGGAAAAGCCACTCCTGGTGGTGGGCATTAAAGTCCCCCAGTAACACTAATTGGGCGGAAGGGTACCATTGCTGTGCCGTATCAGCCGCCTCACTGAGGTACTCTGTGAGCCTGGTTGCCTCCCGATCTCCGCTGTGCGAACGGTAGACACAGGCGTAGATAATCTTATCCAACCCTGTGTCCACCAGAGCCCACAGCACTGAGAACCTGGAGTCTTCAAGGTTATGGAGACGCCGATAGCAAGTATCGTCTCGGGCATACATGCATACACCCGCGCGTGGTTTAAAGGCGTGCTCCAGGGTAAACCCTGGGTAGGATAAGTACGATACGTCTGACGGACTTCCTATCTGCGTCTCCGTAAGGAAAAACAGTGCTGGCTTTTCAGTCTCCAGGTGATGGTGGACTGAGTTGAGATTGGAGTGCAGACCTCCTATATTAGTGAGGTGCACTTTGTGGGGGAGGGGGTGCAGCCGCTGTTTTACTCCAGTTTTCTTTTTCATACTTGCCATTTTTGTAAGAGTGAAAGGAGAGGAGAAGGAAGTGAGATGAGGTTTCACGCTACTAACCACCAGACACGCACTGAAAGGACGCCATGGTTGGGGCACTAGTCCGGAGACTGCGGGGACGCCCGAGCCCCCCCGGAGATGTCCATCGGGCCCTCCCATCTGGTCGCCAACCAGCACGGTGGTGCATTCTGGGATTTTTCGACAGTTGGCGGGGCAGCCTTTCATGTGTGGCTGGCACACTACTTGGGCCCCCCACTACCTGCGGTCGGCCAGCGGCGCACCGTGCCTCGGATCCCGCTACCCTCCGCGACTAGTCTCCCGATACGCCCAAAACAGCACGAGTCAGACTGGTCAGCATGCAGTGGAACAACTATCTCGACCCAACTCCTCTAGTGGCTACACCGAGCATCGTACCGGAACACGGCTAGGCCGCTTGGCGGTACGTCTTTGCCCGGTGGGTGGTTACAAGCCTTCGGCCGAAGCCTACCACCAGTGTATGACTTTAGAGAGATAGGTATAATATTCTTTATTGAACAATACAATTTTTAAACAACTTGCTGGTCTTATTGCTTACAGCGATTTCAACCAGACTACCTTTATTCTTTTATTTTTGGTCCACCTAGTTTGATCATTGGAGTGTATGTTATGGTCGATTCAGGATCCAGAAAAAATAGCTCACAATTCAATCGTTTTTTTTTTCTTTCTCTAGGGAGATTCCGGCGGACCTCTTCAAGTGAAGATTCCTTTGCCAATCAAGACGCAAGGCAACATGAATTACGTCATCGGCATTACTTCATTTGGAATTGGTTGCGCCTTGGCAGGATTACCAGGAGTGTATACGAGAGTATCTAGTTATGTTGACTGGATTGAGAGCCATGTATGGCCGGGACAATCTTAATTGTGACATTTATTATAATTAAAAATGACTTTTATTGTAAATTATGTTGTCGTAATATTTCTTTTATATCGTTTGCTTTATTTTTATAGAATTATAAGAATTTATAAATAATAATTTTTAAGTGATGTAATCAATCATAACTAGCACACTTATTAATGATTTAAAAAGGCTTGTATTTTAAAATGTGTTATCTTTATACTTTTATATTGTTTGACATCTTTTTTTGTTTATTTACCAGAATTTATAAGACTCCTCTTTTTCAACCGTTAAAAATGATGGTAATTTTCATGTGATGTAATAATGTTTTCAACTTTTCTGTGTTTATTCTCTTCTCTTGTTTTTTATTTGATCAAAATACAATTAATACTGGCATAATTATATTCCCTCTCACATAGAGGAGGCCTGTGTCCCAGCAGTGGAAACATTAATAGGCTGATTATGTGATGTTATGTGAATTATATTCCTAATAGTTTTTTTTATCTAAATTTGATTTGTCTCCACTAATTAATGATGACTTCAAAACGTTTTAATTGATTCAAGCATTAAGGTAGTTTTACTGTTAGATTGACTTACTAATTGCAATTAAATTAATGTATTTCCATCTATAGACAGTAATGGTCGTATACATGTTTATATTTATTGAATAAATCTACATTTACTTATAATGAAATATTTTTGTGTGATTATTTTGTCCTACGTCTTAGGTAAGTCTTCTCAAATTAATTTACTGTTTATGTTAAGTGGTGTGTTTGTGTGGTAATTTGTTTCGCTAATGAGGGTGAGCCAAGCTGGGGCGGCATACGTAATAACTGGTCGTATGTACGTTTTGTACACGCTCAGCTTGACACGCAGCGGGAGGCAAGATGAGAGCACTGGATGGATCAGAGCGCGCGCTGTCCAGCCCTCAGCGACGACCTGTTTGACATGGCTGCCCATGGTGAGCCTTCCGTCGATATTTAGCCCCAGGTACTTCTTCTGGGACGACCACTCAATTTCCACCCCCTGTAGCCTAAGGTGTGGTGGTAGGCGGGTGCACCCGACGAGTAGCGCCTGTGCCTTGCCCACGTTCACCGATAACCGCCACTTCGACAGCCAATCGGGAAGTAAATCTTTTACGCGCTGCATTTTGAAGGCCACGTGCCGCGCGTTTAAGGACATGCAAATGTACGCGGCGTCGTCAGCGTACAGCGCGAGCGTGAAGTCATTCATCGAAGGAATGTCATCGGTGTAACAGGAATAGCAAAGAAGCGAGATACAGCCGCCCTACGGAACGCCCGCAGCAATGCGCTCCGACAACCACCACCCTGTAGTCCTGTTTTTCAGGAAGGAAGAGACCACTCTTACTAAATGACGGGGCGCGTCGGACTTCGAAATTTTAAAGATGAGGCCTTCGTGCCAGACGCGATCGAAGGCCTTTTCCATGTCGAGGAATACAGCGACTGCGTGCTCCTTTTTGTTGAGCGCCGCTGTGAGCAGGTGCAGTACCCTCGACAGCTGGAGCTTCGTGCTGTCTTGGAATCAGATCACACATGTATATATATAATCTGAATCACGGAAACAGCTCCAACGATTTTCATTAAAAAATCGTATGCAGAAAAATAAATCTAGTTAGGTTGCATTTTTAGAAAACGTAATTTTCTCTATTTTCACCCGAGCAGAGATCGGTCACCCAGTTACTATTATTAAGGTATAGGCAACCGTTAGGTCCCTGTACCAATAATGATTCATTGTGATCCGGACCGGTGATAATGCATTTGTAATTTAAGATAAATAAATTCAACAAATTCCCAAAATGACAATGACGAATAAAATCGATTAATTTATTACCTCTAAAGACATCTTGAGTCATACGCGAACCGTTTCTTGAGAAGGACATACATACATCGAGCATACATCTACCCAAATTTAATTTTAGTGGAAAAATTTAACTCATTATCGCTCATTTGTAGGAAAAAATGTGTGCCTTAAGGTGTAAATCTGTGATTTTAATATTATGTTTGATCGGTAAGGCTAATAGGGTTATTATAATAATAGGCATCAGTATTCTAAATAATTTAATTTACATAATCATTTCAGTGTTATCGATTCGTGTTTCTACTGGGCAACAGAATGAGACGATTAATTCTCAGGTAAATAATAATTTTATAATAGTAATGTTAAACGCTTAGTTTATTCAGACACAATTTGATACATCGATTATCTTCTATTTAGTGCTATCCTGGTCCATGTTTTGCTTTGCAGTTGCATGTTTTTTTTTTTTTTTACATAAATAATATTTAAAAATTAGAGGAGCTCGGGGCTTAATAATAACAGCCGCACTGGTCGATCATCAAGATTAAGCAACGCTTGACGAGGTCGGTCCATGGATGGGTGACCATTTCAATATACCAAGCTTCCTCCGTGCCTCGGCAAGCACGTTAAGCCGTTGGTCCCGGCTGTCATTTGAAGATCTTTGACAGTCGTTACGAGTAGTCAGAAGCTTGAAATTTGACACCAGTCTTGCCAATGCGTACCGTGTTACCCATCAGTTACTGTTTTGTGGAGGTAAGATAGGCAGTCGCTCCATGTAAAGCACTGGTACTTAGCTGAATCCGGTTAGACTGGAAGCCGACCCCGACATTATTGGGAAAAAGGCTAGGCAGATGATGAATTAGAGGAGATTGTTGCTAAGTAATAACGCGTGCCGAGGCCGGTCCGTGGATGGGTGACTTGCCATTACATATAGAGTTTGCCATTACGTATAGAGCCACCATCCTCGGTAAGCACGTGGCTCTCATCTGTGGCGGTATCAGATCTTGACGCCGGTCTATTGTTTTCCTAATTACAACAGATGAAAGGCGCATTGATTTATTTGCGTATTAATTTATAAGATGGTAACAAACGGCTTAGAGCTTTGCTTTATTGTAATCCTTGCTAGCAACACAGCAAGTTATTGCAACTAAATAATACAAACAAAACATAAGAAAACATATGGAATTCTTATGAATAAAAGAGAAGCCCATTTAATCTTACCCAAGGGTTTAACTTTGGTTAAGATTAAATGGCCACTAGTGATACTGTGGCGCTCAAAAATAGTAGAAGGATCAATCACATTATTTAGGTTGGTAACAAAAAAGAAGTATTTTACTGTTCTTCTTCCTTTTTCGTGTGAGGATTTGGCCACCTGTGGTATCAGAATTAATTAAGCCGCGTCTGGGAACTCCACAGGCGTCTGACTTGGCTATTTCAGACTTACATTAACGGTATAAGTCCTGATTTTCTCACGATGTTTTACTTCACCGTTGCCTGTGATATGCAAGATAAACTTAGAATTGGAAATAGTCACATTGGTACCTGCCCGGATTTGAACCCACGACCTCAAGCATTAGAGGCGAGGTCTTAGCCACTGGCCCGAAATACTGATGAAAAACTAACCTACAAGTATATCTTATAAAAAACCTTCTTGTTCCAGCCTCTTGGAAATTTACCACCGCCACCACCTCCGCTGCAGCCTGCAGCTTACGAACCAATCCCAATAGATCCTAATGGTCCTTGCGCGCCGTACCATCCACCTGTTCCGGACTTCAGGGCTCCTGGTAGAAGGGTTAGCGAAGTCAGTAAGTTTACTTCTTTTGTTTTATGATCTGCACCTTCGAAGCCACCTCATATATCACCGTGGTTATCGTATAATCCAGAGGATTATATCACGAAAAAGAACAGTGTACATCTTGCATGTGTGTACCACCTTGCATGAAAAACTAACAAAATAGGACACGATATGGATAGTATATCTTCTGAAAACCATAATGGACATACATAAACTTACAGCTTCTTCTCATGAGGGAGACAGAGACTATAGAACGCCACCTGCTGCGATTACTCCCTTGGCTCCGTTTACGGTCATACTTGTACGATTCTTATCTACTGCGCAACGGCCCTTCTGGAGAAATGAAATAATGGTTACTAAAATAACAGAAGGGCCAATTCTAAGTTTTTTGTGTCAATAATGGTCATTACGATTGTGTAGTGTTTTGGTTTTTATTGGGCATTAGGCACTTATTAAAATTCTCAGTGACCACAGTAAAATGGACGAAAACAGTCTTCTCATCCCACCGCTTTTAGACTCGTAGTAATTATGTGTTACGCGCCCAGCTAACAGTTGCACCTGTAAAGAATAATAGTAAATTTCATGACAAGAAAGCAGCCATAGTATGCACCGGAAACAGCGACCAACTCGTCACTAACCTACAAGCTGTAATAAAGAAAGAAGAAGAAAGTTCACAACCAATTCAGGCAAGGTATGACCAATTCATAAACTTGTTAGTAACAGAAACAAAGAAAATAAACTCAGAGAAGAATAAGATGATTTCTAATGAAACATATCAGCTGCTACAGGAAAGGAAAGAACTAATACGAAGAAAAGAAAATAAAGACTACCGCTCCAAAATATCTGCTATCAGCAAAAAGATAAATGAAAATATGAAGAAAGATAAATACGTGCATTTTGCCATGTTTAACATATGGATGCCAAACATGGGCACTAACGGAAAAACTAACAAGAAAAATAAATGTATGTCAAAACGGAATGGAGAGAAGTGTAATAGGGGTAAAAAGACAAGATAGGGTAAGGTTAGAAAATATCAAAAAAATAACTAAATTTAAAGATGCAGGAAAAATATGTAAAACATTAAAATGGCAATGGACAGGTATATAGATATGTTAAGAGAGAGGAATGGGAAATGGACAAGAACAATATCAGAATGGTACCCCAGAGATGGGAAAAGGAACAAAGGGCGACAACCAAAACGCTGGGAAGACGACCTAAAGAGAACTGCTGGACCAGAATGGATGAGAATTGCGAGGGACAGAGATAAGTGGAAATCTTTGGAGGAGGCCTATGTCGAAGGACAAGCTGGGGAAAAAAGTACTGATCCATAATAAAATACTTAAGAATAATTGTAAACTCAGTAATAAAGGCTTATTTTATTTTATTTTTAATTATGTGTATTTTGCACTCGTGCGGCAAAGTGCGGCGGCCAGCTCCAACCACAATATGTTATTATTCTATGTAGTAGATAGCCTGCGCGAAAATCGTGAAAGGCGTACGAAAAACAATCTGAGAGCCATTCCTAACAACAATTAGTAATTAAATATATGTTTATGAAAATGTATTTTTTTTGGGTAAATGTGTTGAAAAACGACGTCTGATACTCCTCATTTCGCGTTTGTTTCTGGTCACAATGTATGCGAATTATGCGGTCTCTTAATTAAAATTACAATCTAAATGAAAATAAACCATGCCCTAACCTTGACATATTTGTAATACCGTTATGTATTGTATATTCTATATAGAACTGATATCCGCAACTCCTTGTCCAAGCGCGTATTTTTAGTGTTATATGGTTTTTTATCCGACTGCCGAAGGAGGGTAATGTGTTTATCAGTCTATGTATGTGTGTATGTATGTAAGTATGTATGTATGTATGTTTGTTCCTATATGGCGTTCCAGAGACCAAACGCGTTAGCCGATTTTGATGATTCATACGTCAATCGATGCGTCTTAACCCTGCGAGTGTCATAGGCTACATTAAAATTGGATAATAGAAAAATGGCGGATTTTGGGCGCCATATTGTGGGGGCCCAAATTTTTTTTTTCTTCCTAACCCATCGTGTGGGGTATCAAAATAAAGGGTTTAAAGAGGTGATTGCAAAAATAACTATAAATAAAAAAACTTAATTCAAAAAATCAAAAAACGCGACTGCTTCAAAAGCGAACTAAAAAGTCGTAAACAAGGAAAAAATCATGCTGTGCAGGCGGAGGATACAAGTTTTTATTGGAAAATAAATTCTTGCTACTAAACAAACCTTAAAATAAAAGTACAATGTTAAAAACCAATTTTTAAACCCAGACGGAAAAAGAGGGGTGTTATAAGTTTGACTTGTGTATTTATGTCTCTGTCAGTGGCATCATAGCTCCTGAACTTATGAACGTATGAGAGATGATCTTAGCTATACGAGTATTTGATGAAAATCGGTTTAGCCGTTCAAAAGTTATGGGCGTTTTACTGTTTAAATCGGGGCGTTTTCGCAAGATATCGTGCCATAATTACGTGTTCAATAAATTGCCGATTGAAGCGCGTCTCATCATCATCATATCAGCAGAAAGACGTCCACTGCTGGACATGGGCCTCCCCCAAGCGTTGCCGCATTGACCGGTCCCGTGCGTCTCGCATCCAGTGGATCCCCGCTACCTTTACCAGGAAATCGGTCCACCTGATGGGAGGCCTTCCAACGCAACGTCTTCCGGTTCGCGACCGCCACTCAAGAACCTTTCTGCCCCGTCGGCCATCCGTACTGCGAGCAATGTGCCCTGCCCACTGCCACTTAAGTTTGGCAATTATTCGGTCTATGTCGGTAACCCTGGTTCTCTTGCGGATCTATACATTTCTGATTCGATCACTTCGAGCATGGCCCTCTCTATTGCCTTTTGGGTGACTGTTAGCTTTCTGATGAGGCCCATTGTGAGTGACCACGTCTCAGAGCCATAGATCATAACTGGCAACACACACTGGTCATAGACTTTCATCTTGAGACACTATGGTAAGTTGCTCTAGAAGATACCGCGCAACTTCGCGAACGCTGCCCAGCCGAGTCGGATTCGTCGGTTGACCTTTTTCTCGAAGTTGCCCTTACCCAAATGGATCGTTTGTCCCAGGTAGACATAGTCATCCACAACTTCGAGTGTAGAGTTTAACGACATTGATAGGAGTGGGTGTAACATGGGCTCATCGAGCATTGTACTGAAGTCCTCCATACAGTCCTCATAACCACTATATCGTCGGCAAACCGAAGTTGAGTGTGTCCATTGACGTTGATGCCTAGCTCTCTCCAATCCAGAACCTTGAAGACATCCTTCAGTGCAGCGGTGAACAGTTGCGGAGATATGACGTCTCCCTGTCTCACACTTCGCTGCAGAAGGACAGGTTCCGAGGTCTGATCCTGAAGTCGAACTGACATGGTGGCGTTTTTGTACAAACATTTCAACACCTCGATGTACCGGTAGTCGATTTGGCACCGTTGGAGAGACTGTAGCACAGCCCAAGTCGCGATCGAAACAAAGGCTTTCTCGTAATCCACAAACGCTAAGCATAGAGGCAGGTTGAACTCTTCAGTCTATATAACCTGCCGCAGCGTATGTATGTGGTCTACGATTTTAAAGCCTTTACGGAAACCGGCTTGTTCGGGAGGCTGGTAATCGTCAAACCTGCGCGCGAGACGATTCGTGATGACTCTGTAAAACCGCTTTTACACATGGCTAAGAAGTGAGATGGGCCTATATTCCTTCAGTAGGGCATTGTCGCCCTTCTTGATGAAGAGTACGACCACACCCCTGCACCATGCCTGTGGCGTTTTCCCCTCGAATATATCTGAATCAATTGAATGAAGGATTTGGATCGGAGGGTAGCTCTGTGCCCGTGTTTACATCAGCTCTGCTCTAATTTATTAAAATTAAAGTTTGAAGAGTATTTTAAGTGTTCGAGTGCTATAATCAAAAAGAACTACGAGTGATTGACTGTATAAAAAGTGGACTTGAGTGGAAATCTATATCTATAAAAGCGAAAGGTGACTGACTGACTGATCAATCAACGCACAGCCAAAACTGCTAAGCCTAGAAGCATGAAATTTGGCAGAAAGATTCCTCAAGTAACGTAAGTGTGCACTAAGAAAGGATTTTTGGAAAAACCGCCCCTAAGGGGGTAAAAAGGGGGTTGAAAGTTTGTATGAAAAATCTAAATCATTCGGCCAAAATTCTTGAAACTTAGCACAAATGGTATTCTAAGTAAATAATAAAGATTGACATTATTAGTTTTTCGAAACTACCCTAAAATGATGATTTAGGGGGTGTTGAAGTTTGTATGGAAAAATCTGATTTCTTGGGTCAAGAAACTTGAAATTTGACATTTAAAATACCAATCTAAATAAACAATAAAGACTTTTATTGTTATTTTTTCGAAACTACTGTTGGAGTATAACGCTGGCCATTTTTATGAAGGCTTTCTTTTTTGAATTTAGTACTCTCTGTCAGCGCTGTCTCCGTCCATTAGTTTAGAAAAATATATGTCATGTGTCTGTAAAAATAATATATTAAAATGTTTTTACATTGTTTACACTGCGTCCGTATTACTCATTTAATAACCCTGTAATAGGTTATGGGCCTTATCACGGCAATGTGAATATTGTGTGAAACGAATATTATTTTGTGCAAAATATGGGTGAGTATTCTAACTCAGCAGTTACGATGGAAAAGCTGAAAGGTACCATCAATTATCGTGACTGGGCATTCCAAATGCAGAATATTCTCATATTTGAAAACTTATGGCATTGTATTAAGGGGCAGGATGAACCCGCAGTACTAAGTACGAGTACGAGTATGAGCACTGTGGATCAGGCCCGTAAAGAGGAGAAGGCTCGAGCGAGGCTTTGTTTAAGCGTTGAGAAGTCATGTTATCCGCACATTGTGCAGGCGAAGACTGCAAAAGATGTTTGGGATGCCTTAAGGAAGGCATACGACGACTCAGGTTTACATAGAAGATTGACGTGTTTACGTACTTTATGTTCGATTAAACTAGAACAATTTGATAGCATGGAAATTTACGTTAACAAGATTTTGTCATTCGCTGATCAATTGCGTAGCATGAAAAAGCCTCTTGATGATGAATTTCTGGCTGCTATTATGCTACAAGGGTTGCCTCAGGAGTATGAGCCCATGATAATGGCTCTGGAGCACTCAAGCATGGACATAACAACAGATATGGTAAAAACTAAACTTCTTCAAGACAAGCGATGGACAGGGAATACTGGTGGTAACAATGACTGCTTATTTACGCGGAATCGTGGTGAAAATAAGAACAGTTCCCGAGGTGCAAAGAAGAATGCGCCTAGTACATTGAAACACGCTAGTTCCTCGTCAAATGCGAACAAGTTGTGGTGTTGGAAGTGTCGGTCGAAAGGCCATGTCAAAAAGGACTGTCCTCAACTGGATCCAAGACTATCGACTTCTTTGGTCTTGTCTGCACTTAACACTGACAATTCGTGGATTGTTGATTCAGGTGCGACAGATAATATGTCTGGATGTCGAGAATGGTTCAAATCTCTCGATGAGTCGTCGACGAAGGAGGTGTGTGTAGCTAATGGCAAGAAGTTAATAGTATGTGGTGTAGGAGATGTACATTTTTCAGTTAGTTTTCGTGGCAATACGATAGATATAACTTTAAAAAATGTAATGTTTGTACCTGACCTTACTGTAAATTTGATATCTGTATCTACTCTTGCAGCTAAGGGTTTTAAGTTTAATTTTAACAATACTGGATGTGACATATTCAAAGCTGGTAAGATAGTTTTTAATGCTAGGAAAGTTGGGAGAGTTTACAGACTTAACACTGTCGGTAGAGTCAATCTGACAACTTCATCTACGTCTACAGACATGATGTTATGGCATCAACGATTAGGACATCTTAATTTTGATAGCTTGGCATCACTTAGAAAGGTTGCTAATGACATTGATTTTCAGGTTACGACCCAAAAGAAAGTTTGTGATGTGTGTCTTAAGGGTAAGCAATCACGCTCTCCCTTTGTGACTAATCGTAATAAGCAGGTGGCAGACGCACGGCTGGCGCTCATCCACAGTGACGTTATGGGGCCGATGCCGACCACTTCTCTCGGAGGCAAACGCTACGTTCTCACGTTCCTAGATGATCACTCGAGGAAAGTGTTCGTATATCCTATTGCGAAGAAGAGTGATGTGTGTAAGTACACTATTGATTTTATTAGATTGGTTGAAAACCAATGTAGTGCTACGGTGAAAGTACTGCGTTCAGATAACGGTTCTGAGTACGTTAATGCTGAGTTGACAAATTACCTTAAAAACAAAGGTATTGTTCATCAGCTTACGGTACCGTACTCCCCGCAGCAAAACTCTTCCGCAGAAAGATTGAATCGTTCTTTACTCGATAAAATCAGATGTTTACTGTTTAATGCGAATCTCGATGACAAGATGTGGGCAGAGGCTGTACACACAGCGGCATTCCTTATTAACCGATCGCCTAGTTCGAGACTTTCTGGTAGATTGCCAGAAGAGGTATGGAGCGGTAATAAAGTAAGCCTTAAGAATCTGCGTGTTTTTGGTTGCGAGGCATTTGCACATGTAGACGACTGTAAACGGAAAAAGTTAGAACCAAAAAGTAAGAAGCTAATTTTTATAGGTTACTGTGATAATGTCAAAGGATATCGTTTGTTCAACCCTGATGACAATAAGATTGTTGTGTCACGTGATGTGATATTCAACGAATCTGTGTTTCCAGGTAGACACTCTAAGATAGGGCTAAAACGTATGTTTGAACCTATTTATCTTACAGGAGGTGATGACGTGGAGAAGATATTGAATACTACGCCGGTTGAGGCGGAGCCAGATCAGTTTTTCTTCGAGTCATCAGATTATCCACTTGAGGCGGAGATGGATGCATTTCCTGTTGACATGCCAAGTCATCCTGTTGAGTTGGAGTGTGAGCATGCGCCAAGTGAAGACTCAGTAGTAACGCCTGGATTGGCACCAGAGTCTACTGATCAGCGATATAACTTACGTCCACGTAAGCCTAGACCGACTTGTAACGTGACTAACGTTTGTAATGTGACAAATCCTATAGAGCCGCGTAATTTCAAAGAAGCTTTGAGTTGTGAAGATAAAGAGTTATGGCAGAAAGCCATGAATGAAGAAATAGATTCTTTTGTCTTACATGGAGCTTGGCAGCTGACTGATAAACCAGTTGACAAGAACATCGTTAAAAATAAGTGGATTTTTACAATTAAACGAGACTCAGAAGGGAACATTACGCGTTACAAGGCTAGGTTGGTAGCGAAGGGTTTTACCCAAAAATATGGTGAAGATTTCCATGAAACTTTTTCACCGGTCGTTCGTCATTGTTCTATCAGATTGTTATTATCTCTGGCTGTGGAAATGAATCTTACGATTGATCATTTAGATGTACAAACAGCATTTCTAAATGGTGATTTACATGAGGAGATTTTTATGCAACAACCGGAAGGTTTCATATGCCCTGGGAGTGAAAACAAAGTTTATAGACTACGAAAGGCTGTTTATGGGTTGAAGCAAGCATCGCGATCCTGGTACCAAAAGGTAAAATATGTGTTACTTTCTTTGGGATACGATCAATGTAAACAAGAGGACTGCATCTTTACTAAGAGATCTGGTGAGTCAATTGTTTTTATTGCTCTGTATGTCGACGATTTTTTCGTCTTCTATAACGACAAACGTCTAGCTCAGACTTTGAAAAGCTCTTTGTTAAAGGTTTTTAAACTTAAAGACTTAGGACCGGTACGAAATATGTTAGGTATTAAAGTAGAACGTGATGAAACTTCCATTAAACTTAGTCAGGAAAATCGGATTGACAAGTTGTTAGATCGTTTTGGCATGACAGACTGTAAGTCTGTAAAGTCTCCCATGATAACTAACATTAGTTCTGTTTGTGAGAGTACTTGTAATGCTACGAGTAACAATGTAACGAAGTTTCCATACCAAGAGTTAATTGGTAGTCTAATGTATTTATGTGTAACTACTCGCCCCGACATTTCGTTTGCCGTGTCATACTTAAGTAAATTCAATAGTTGTTATACGGAATTCCATTGGATTCAAGCTAAGCGTATACTGAGATACCTTAAAGGTACAAAGCAAAAGGCTTTAGTATTTAACAAATCGAATGAAGGTCCCATTCTTGAGGGATATTCTGATGCAGACTGGGCTTCAGACCCTGATCGGAAGTCATATACTGGTTATGTGTTTAAATATGGCGGCAATTCGATATCATGGGGTAGCTACAAACAGTCGTGCATAGCGCTTTCGTCCACCGAGGCGGAGTATTGTAGCTTAAGCGAAGCGAGCAGAGAAGCGGTGTTCCTGCAAGCTTTAATTAAGGAATTGTTAAAGACGACTAGTTGTAAAATAGTAATGTATTGTGATAATCAATCTGCTATACAGCTTGCTACCAATCACACTCTTCATAGAAGAAGCAAGCATATCGAAATAAGATTTCACTATGTTAGATATATAATTGCTAGATTTAACGTTGAAATTGTATACATCCCTACAAATGAAATGATAGCAGATGTGTTCACCAAGCCCCTGGGCTGTGTCAAGCACGAGGTGTTCACTCATCAGCTTGGAGTGGCATGATGCCATGATGCCCACGTTATGGGCGGGTGTTGGAGTATAACGCTGGCCATTTTTATGAAGGCTTTCTTTTTTGAATTTAGTACTCTCTGTCAGCGCTGTCTCCGTCCATTAGTTTAGAAAAATATATGTCATGTGTCTGTAAAAATAATATATTAAAATGTTTTTACATTGTTTACACTGCGTCCGTATTACTCATTTAATAACCCTGTAATAACTACCCCCAAAAGATGATTTAGGGGATGTCATTTTATTGAAGAATCTGATTTCTTGGGTGAATAAACATGAAATTTGACATAAATACCATCTTAAAATAAAGGTTGTCATTATTTGTTTTTTGCAACTACCCCTAATAGGCGCTTTAGGAGGTATTACAGTGTTTTTGCAAAATCTGATTTCTTGAGTCAATAAACTTGAAACTTGCCACAAATACTAACCTAAATGAATAATAAAGGTTTCTATTATTATTTTTTGAAAATACCCCCAAAAGACGATTTAGGCGTGTTAAAGTTTTTTGAAGAATCTTATTAAATTAGTTAATAAACTTGAAATTTGACATAAATAGCAATCTAAATAAACAATAAAGACTTTCATTGTTATTTTTTCGAAACTACCCCCAAAAGTTGATTTAGGGGATGTTATTTTTTTTAAAGAATCTGATTTCTTGGGTGAATAAACATGAAACTTGACATAAATACCATCCTAAATAAACAATAAAGGTTGTCATTATTAGTTTTTCGAAACTACCCCCAAAATACGATTTTGGGGTGGTAAAGATTTTTGATTACTTTTACTGCACATAGCTTCTTTTTATGATGTAGGGGAGCACTTAGGAGGGATTTTTGGAAATTCAACTTTTTAAGGGGTGAAAAGGGAGACATTTATTTGTATGAATAATCTTATTCCTTTAGCAAAATATTAAAGGTTGGCATCATTACTTTTTCGGAATTATCCCTAGAAGACGATTTAGGGGTTTCAAAGTTTCTTTTAAGAATCAAATGGCACTAAGACGGGGACCTCTACATCGATTTGGAACTACCGAACTGGACCGTTTGTCTCAGGTAAACACAGTTGTGAGTGATGTTTTAGTGTCGCGTAATTTACGATGTACTAGTTTTATGTATTGTGTCGCGTAATTTACGCAGCATTCGTTTTCACACTAAAGTGATTTTCGGTCCACCGGAAATTATGCGTCTCAAAAAACCCGACCAGTCTACTGCTCCATATATCTTCTATACATATAAAATGCTTTGTACTGAATGACTGACTGACGGATCAACGCACAGCCTAAACCGCTGATCGTATAGACCTGCAACTTGGAAAGTATGTTTTTTGTATGACGTAGGCATCCGATAAGAAAGGATTTTCCGAAATTCTTCCCCTAAGGGGGAGAAAAAGGGGGACAAAGTTTGTATGAAAAATCTAATTCATTCAGCTAATATTCTTGAAACTTGGCACA
The DNA here is from genome assembly GCA_949775005.1 of Orthosia gothica. NCBI lineage: Eukaryota > Metazoa > Arthropoda > Insecta > Lepidoptera > Noctuidae > Orthosia > Orthosia gothica. Next base: position 3,955,194 of record OX459038.1, read on the forward strand.
AATAGTAATCTAAGTAAATAAGAAAGGTTGACGTATTATTATCGTTGTTAGACGTATCGTTATTAGTTTTTCGAAACTACCCCCAAAAAAGATTTAGGGGGTATTAAAGTTTTTTGAATAATCTTATTACTTGGGTTAATAAACTTGAAACTTGGCGTAAATACCAAACTAAGTAAGCAATAAAAGTTGTTATAATTAGTTTTAAAAATTACCCCCAAAAGATGATTTGTTTTTTTTTATGAATCTTACTTCTTGAGTTAATTAACTTTAAACTTGACATAAATACCAACGATAAGTAAACAATACAGGTTCAAATTCTTAGTTTTTAGAGGCTACCCTCAAAAGTCGATTTAGTTAGTTAAAGTTTTTTTGAAAATCTTATTTATTAGGGTTAAAAAACTTGATACTTGACATAAATACGAATTTAAACAAATTTTTGCATCCACCGGACTCCCGCAGCCTTGACCAGGTCGGACTTCCTAATTTGCGTTTTCCGGTTCGCAGTCGCCACTGAACTGTCAACCTTTAAGGTGGTGAAAAGGGGGAAATTTGTTTGTAAGAACTATCTCATTCCGTGGAGATAAAGTAAATAATCAAAATGAACATAATACGTTTTTTAAAACTACCTCTCCCCTGATAGGGTTAAGTGATGTTATTTTTTTTGAGGCATCTTACTGAGCAGTCTAACTAACATAAACAAAAAAATAAAAAGAGAAAAAGGGTATATTTAGTTTTAAGGGGCGGATTTTACTTTGTAGCGGTAACCTTAAATGTATTATTCTTTAAGTCAAATAACGAATCGTCCCAAACCTATAAACCGTAGAACTTTACGAAACCACATTTTTATTTGGTTTAATAACAGATTATTTTTGGTTGCCATCACACGAACGAAGTCGCAGGCGGAGTTAATATTATAAATGTGAAAGTAACTCTGCCTGTCTCTCTGTCTACCTTTTCACGTTTAAACCGCTGAACCGATTTAGATGCAATTTGGTTCGGAGATATTTTGAGACCCTGGGCAGGACAAAGGATAGTTTCATCCCGGCAATCATACTTGACAAAGGATAGTTTTTATCCCGGAAATCATACTTAAGGTGGTGGAAAGAGAGGTAGAAATTTGTATGGAAAACCTACAATATTATGCCGCGATATAAAAAATAAGCTATTCGAATTACTAATGCTTCGCAGACGAAGTCGCGGGCAACAGCTAGTACACTATAAAATATACTTTCTGTCGAATAAACTTTCTGTGAAATAAACCGTTGAACATTTGCCATTTGAAGGTAAACAGGGAATCTAACATTTTCAAGTAAAGCATTAAAGTGTGGACATTTAAAGGGTGAAAGAACCATTTTTAAGACGCTTATAATTCCTAAATAGAAGTAAGAAGTGAAAGTTAACAAAAATCGTTATTTGCAAATCATTATTTATTACACCACACGCGCCAACTAGTAGTTAATAGCTGAATCAACGAACCACAAGAACTGCGAGAATGTCAAGTGGAAGGTGCATTCAAGGAATAACTTGCTCCGCCGCCTAACGTCCACCAGATGGGGGGCGTCTCCTCAAGTCCTGCGAACGACTGGCATGGCACTCTGTTTCTCCGCTGGTGAATATGCAAGTCCAGTATGGAGCCGCTCTGCCCACTCCAAATTAGTGGATACAGCTCTAAATGAGACGTGCCGGATTGCCACAGGCTGCCTCAAACCGACTCCTGTACGAATGCTGTATCCACTTATCGGCATCGCTCCCCCAGAAATTCGCAGGACTATAGCAAGTCGCATAGAGAGGGCGAAACTAGAAAACGACCCTCGCCACCCAATGCATAATTACAGCTCAGTGCCCCAGCGCCTAAAAATCCGGAAAAGTTTTCTAGGATGCGTGGGTCTATGTGATGGCAACTCCTCTTCAGCGAGATGCGACCTTTGGCGAAAAAAACTCAAGCCTCCTGAAAATTTTATCGGGCCGTCGGAGAGTCTCCCGCCTGGGCACACTCTGCCGTGGTCGACCTGGAAAACCCTAAATAGACTCCGCACTCAGGTTGGCCGCAGCAAAGACAGCCTCCACAGGTGGGGGTTCTCTGATGGCACTAGTCTTCAGTGCTTGTGCAGCATATCTCCGCAGACCATGGCCCACCTTAAGGAGTGCGCAGCATGCCCTGTCACCTGTACTTGCGAAGACCTTATGACTGCGTCACCGAATGGTGTTGCCGTGGCTGAATTCTGGGCCAACCACAATATTTAAATTTTTTAAATTGCCATCGACACGCTAAGAAGAAGAAGAACGAACCAGTGTCACATAACTTGTCACTGTTGTAGTTCCACTGATTACCAATAGAGGGTATCTTAGTACCATAACAATCAATATGGGTGATCTAAGGAAACTTATTCTAGATATGAAATCTGAGCTGCAGCTAAAATTTGACACGATGGCAAATTCACTCACTAATCTTGAAGAGAAAATTACTACTAACATAAATAATAACGTAAATGATAAATTTAAAAAACTTGATAGCAACCTGAATAATTTAAATACACTAATAGAAGAGCAAGAGAAAAGACTTGATGAATTAGAGAAGAATATAAGGCAGAGAAATGTGGTGTGCTTTGGTATAGAAGAAGGAGAAATATCATACTTCAAACATAGTTAAAGAAAAATAGTATTCAGGATATGAGTTGGAATCAGTCAAGAGATTGGGAAAAAGTAATGAGAACCCTAGACCAGTGGTTGTTGCGTTTACAACACTTGGAATGATAATTAAAGTATTGAAGAATAAGAAAGAACTGGAAGGGTCAAATATTTATATAAAACACGATTTTCCGACAAAGGTACTAAAGATCAGAGAAAACTTAAACCAGCAACTAAAACTTGAAAAAGAAAAAGGAAATGAAGCCTTCATACTTTTTGATAAACTTATTATAAAACCAACCAATGAGAAACCCAACCACAAAAGGACACCTTCAGGTTCTCCACCAGAATCTACCTTCACTGATGAAAGTCTTTCTTTTAGCAGAACCAAAAACGAAAATAAACATAAAGGAAATAACCAAATTACTAATTACATGAAGCAGAGTGATAAAAAAAAAATAGTTCAAGTTAAACACTGCACAAATAATACATGAAATTCGCAGGCTCCCTCCAAGTTAAAAAGGAACAATACAAGAAGAAAATTACAAGATCACCCAATACGGCTGGTCCCCACGGGAGTGATCGACTTAAACCCACCTTGCATTATAAAGAAAATTATACCATATCATCGAAAATTATAGAAATGCATGGAGGAGGCCTATACCCAATCTTGGGTTCCCAAAATATCTAACTTAATATCTCCTCTGGTCTATAGTAATATTGTTATTAATCATATTTTTAGTTCATAATATTTTATATTACGAATTAAATAATGTGTTATTTTTATTGTGTTATTAAATATTATATCATAATATAATCGTAAATTAATGGCATGATACTCAATTATTTATTTTATTTATTCGTATAACATGGAAAACTTACAGATAAAAATAAACAGAACAAGAGCAGTAAATTTGACAGTCAGCCAATTAAAATTCTTCACTTATAAAATATTGGATATTACTTAATATCTATGGACACTTCAGAAGACGTCTACAACAATAGATCGCCAAACAAGACCACAAAGCAACTTATATAATTAATACTAACATATTGCACACACTACACAACAACCTCTACTTTGCATTGAACTGATTGAAAAAGTTTCGGCTTCAGTCAGGAAGTGCTTAACTTCCTGACTGATGGCACACTAGTTAGAAATGTATCAATATCATGCTGCTTACACAACTTATTAAAATATCTACTTGCCCGCACAATATACGAATTCTGGCTATAATTTGTGGAGGCTGATGGAACCTGCAAAGGTGGATTAAATCTTTTTGACTTCCTAGGGGTATTAAAATAAAATTTGGATAAAATATCGGAGCAGTTTATACTGTTCTTGAAGATTTTTATCAAACAAACGCAGTCACTAATCTCGCGGCGAATGAATAGAGGCATGGTATTTTTTACAAAGGATAAGGTGATTTTCGGACTGATATGGTACTTTCTGGTGGTAACATAAGTATTTTATAAAACTTTTTTCTTATAATTAAAAAAAAAAAAAACTTTGCTTATTATTTAAAAATCACGAATATTTAATGTGAATGGAGATTTTGATTAAAAATTAATGTAACAATTGTAGCCACGTTTAATATAGGTATGTAATTCTAAATCTATCTTATATATAAACAAATTTAATAATTTAAAAATTTAATTTATATTAAATCAAATATTGTATTGAATGTGAATAGATAATTTGAACATGAAATTATAATATAAATTGTGTGTATGTTTAATGTAGGTGTGTGATTCTAATTTTAATGCTACTGATATATATTGATGTCGCAATTTTATTGAATCTATCATAATTGTAACCTAAAATCTATAGCATGATCTGATTTAATTGTTTATGTTATAGGTAATCTAAATTAATCACTTGAAAATGGATTAAAATTTATTCATATAATAACATTTAAACCAAGAATTATGTTCTAAATAGATAATTTTTAATGTGAATTTGAAATATAAATTGTAATTATGTTGAATGTAGATATGTTATTTGTTTTTAAGTTTTAACTTATTTTATGTCAATTAATATCACATTGTTATCTAATCATGATTGAAATCTTTAGGTAATTAATTGCATGATTTTATTTAAATGATTAACTATGTGACATTATAATTAGATCAATAGTACCTAAACGAATTTATGATTTGACTTTACTAAAATCATGAAATTCATAATTTTAGTAACAAATTGAAAAGAAGAAAAAATGGTTCAATTTATGTGATTTCCTACAGAAATGTATTAGATTTTTAGGAGTCATATATGTTATAATACTTTTATGTTTTTGGGAATAAATGGCTTATTACATTATAACTTATTATATTATAACTGAATCAAACGCCCATTGAATGTTTAGATCTCTCTCAGAAGCTCCGGTTTGGCGGATACAATCCTGCCATCGTCGGTCTTCAGTTTCGTGAGCTGGCTCTTCCCAATAGTCAGATATCTTGCAAAGACCTTGGAATCTTTATTCCGCTCAATCGCCTCTTTAATACGCTCGGTATTAAAGCGGCGGAGATCGCTTTTCAAGAACTTTGAGATCCGCCTATTGAGCTGCCGGTATTTTAACGCATCAACTGTAGACTGTAGCATCATCTCACGCCTGGCCTTCATGAGCTTGAGAGTAGGTTAAGAGTGCCTTTTGTTTATATCTGTGTGGCGGGTCTTGAAAAACTTAGACCCAACCGTATGGACAGCTTCCACGAACCCATCGCTGTATTCGTCCACGGCGCTCGTTAGGCACTCGAAATGATTCTGGAGCTCGAGCTGAAAGCTCTAGGGGTTTTTGATCTGGATCTGTGCTAGATGGATTATAGACTTCATCAGTCGATACCTTTACCATGCGGTGGTCGTTCCCGGTTTTCACCGAATTGATCACAGAGACATCATTGAACATTTGCTTCTTGGTTGACATGATGAAGTCGATGATTGAGTCGATCGTTTTTAGTTGCAACATCGGGGCTTTGCCTGGTCCACTTCCTGTGCTCACACTTTCTGAAGAAGGAGTTCATCATATAGAGGCCGACCTTCTCCATAAAACTGGCCAGTAGGTGACCCCGGTGGTTCCGAGGCCCAATTCCAAACTGCCCCACTTGCAGCTCATCCTCGTCTCGTTTGCCCAGTGTCGCGTTGAAGTCCCCCATGACAACGGTAAAGTGATTTATGAAACCATGCATGGCTCTAAAAATAACCTCATCCATGATCTCTACCTCGTCGTCAGGGTTGTGCCGAGGTCGGGGCGTAGACTTGTATGATCTTCAGTGAATATCTTGAGGATATTCTGAGTATAAGGTACGCCACCCTGGTCGACACACTCTCGATCTTCACCACGTTGTTCACAAGGGACTTGTGGACGATAAACCCGACACCACCCTGGGACTGCCAGTCACCCACTCGGAAATAGAGCAGGTTACCGGATTTGAGGATTATCGAGTCCTCCTCCTCTCTTCGGACTTCAGATAATCCCATAATACTCCACCGTGACCTGCTCAATTCTTCCTCGAGTTCAGCTATCTTCTTGTCGGTCTGGAGTGTTCGCGTGTTATACGTTGCCAGGTCCAGTCGTCGGTGTTTATTGGGGTGGCCGGGTCCACTCCAGGGATTCTTCGCACCCCTTGCCACACCATCGCCTTGAACGCTACCGTAGTCGAGGGTAGACGGTTTTGGAGGGTTTTCCTTAACGTCGACATCATCAATGAAACGGCAAGTCGCCCAATCAATAAATAATTTGCCTTTAGTTGAAACCAAATGTTTCCGGACCGAGGACTCCAATTCAATGCCTATCCATTTCCGGCCGTTGTCTAGCGAACGCCTACGTATAATTTTGGTTGATTTAATAAAGTCGTCTTCATTTAGTGGCATCTCGTCTTTAATGTTTTGACAGAATAATGCATGCAAAAAGGCAGTATCTTCCATTGAGGATGGGATGTCCTTAACTAAAATTCGAGGACTACGGCCTTTTGGCTTCACAAGCCGCAAGCCAGCGGACCTAATGGCATCGACCGATTGCAATTTTTTGATCCGAAAATCGTTAGCGACACGTAACACGACGCCAGACTTTGCAGCTTTTTTAACTCCTACAATTTGAAAGCCATCACTGGGTTTTATCGCTTTCATAAGCGCTTGTTTAGTCGCCGAAGAAGTGGCGTAATCGTTTGATCGCTCATCCGTGGGGTAAGCCACGAGACACGGAAGTTTGGCACGAGAGTCGACCACGGGTGCAATTTTGGGCAGACGAAGTTTTAATTTATCAGCATATGTAATATTACTGACATCAGACTTGGCAATGTTGACACCGGTATTAAGTTTAATTTTGTCTAATTCGCGTTCCGTATTGGCTAATTTAGTTTCGTTGGCGGATGATTTTATGGCTAGCAAGGAAACAATAGCCGTTACGCGTTGAGTCATGTCCATAATAGCGGATTTATTCGCAACATTAATGCGGGACCCTTGGTCATTAACAAGGTCGTTAATTTTAGACAGGTATGCGGACGCCTGAGAAACCAAATCACAATAATCGTCATTGCTTGCATTACTGACATTTAATATCGGTGAAGACCTTTCAGTTGACTCCGATGTTGGCAGTCGTTAAAGTCGCTTGGCAGGCGAGTTGGCGAGCGCAGTTTGTTGTTAAAGTGCACAGAGAACGCTGCTGCCCATTCTCTGGTGTATCCCTTAGTCGCCTTTTACGACACCCACGGGAAGATATGGGATGGTAAGATTCTTTACGTCCGACACCATAAGGAACGCCAAGCGCGTCTACTACTCGACAAATTCTGTAGCATGTAATAAAAATATGTCGGGCGTTTTTTAAGTTTTAAAATGTTACTTGTAATTGTTTCAGAATGCTACGAGTACATCTGGCAAGTAAAACTTCGAGATGATGAATCAAAAAGGCTAAAAAAGTGTAAGTTATAGGTCTACCGGAATCTCATGGCAAATGTGGAAATAAAAATTTGTTGTGTGCAATACTGGGGAAATTGGATTAAACGATCTTGATACTGTTTAATTTTTATTTATGTCTTTAGTATTAATGAACATGAGGTACCTATATTATAGTAGTCACAGCGGATCTTTGTGTCTTTTAACTTGGTCCTGCCAACCATTGCGTAAGAAACAGTTTGTCATCGAGTATACTGCATAGAGTAAGCGAGATAGGACGATGTAACATACATAAGCGAGTGAAAGAGACAGTTATACAATGCTATCTTCACCTTCAATATTGACACAAAAATAGCTACTGCGCGGGGTCTTGCAACCAATTCAGAGACACAAAGATCCACTGTGAGTATTATAGGTATGTGTATGAATAATGTTGTTATACATCGGGTTCTTAACATAGGAAAAATAAATAAATTGAATATTAGTTTATGTACTAATTTATTATATATCATTTAAATCATACTAATAACTTAAAACCTCATTCAGAACTAGAAAACTAGAATACGATTCCATGAACTCCACTGGCATTTCAAAAACTTGTATCTTTGTAATTTTATGTCATCTCTCTGCATCAAAATGGTTCTTTTTCATTGGCATTTAACATATTCAAAACCAATCTCTTTATGTATAAAGTCTGTAAAAGTTATAAATGTATCATGTTACTTATAGTCATTCATCATCATCATCGTCTATATATACTTTTTTATGTAAGTTTTATGGCCTGGTTGCTAGGACCTTTTAGCCACGTCTTTGCAGCTTCACAGCTTTGCAGAGGCAGTCAATACTACAGTAAAATACTCCGCTCCACTATCCCGAGATCGCTTCTCTCAATAATTTTACAAATTGTCCAGTTGCGTAGACAGTTGAGACACAAAACTACACCAATAATATATCACAATATCCATTAGGAATCAATTTGCAAATAATATTAACAGCCACTGAACTTCACTCGACCAAATCCCGCCAAAAACTCCCGTCTATATACACGTCCCACTGCAGAGCGCAGATTATTACTTAATATTTTTCTTACGTCAAAGATTCTCAATCTCCGTTTAAATCAATATCTTGTCGAAAAATTAGTAACAGTTACATTACTGTTGCCATTGCCTTCCGGCCATCATTCGATGTGCCCTGTGTATTTACCATATAATAGTAATGGAAAGAAATAAAAATTAAGTAAGAAAAATATAAAATAAACTAAAAGTATCAAAACAAGTCAGTCCAACTTACCGGTCCACTCTACGACGCACTTTAAAATCAAAGATTGAGTTTGATTTACGCCTTCTTCTCCCCTTATTTTATGATACACATTGAAAACAATATGTCTCGCTTGAGATCGAAGTGGGTTTTTCGACATTTTCACAAAAATAACAAATTTTCAAGATAATATCAAAAAAATTCAGCAGCGGTTGACACATCAAGTACTTTGATTTGACAGGTGACAATTGACATTGCCATATGAAAATCACAATTTAAAAAAAAAAAAATGCCATGAGATTCTGGTAGACCTATAAAAAGTAATATTACAATTCAGTTTTTTTTAGTTTTAGCAGATTGCAACAAAAAAACAATATAAATTAATACATACCATACCTGCAGACAAACGCGTGTAAAACGGAGACGTTGTGTTTTGTATGATTTCCAAACAATGAGCAGTTTCCTAATATAATAATGAGTTTAATTTAATAATTACCTGGGCGACCGAGTTTTACTCGGGTGAGAAGAGTTTTTTTTTTTTAAGAAAACGAATCGTTAGAGGTGTTTTCGAAAACGTGATTACAAATTTATATACTAACTAGGTGTTCCCCGCGGCTTCGCTACCGTGGGCCACCCCACAGGACCCGTTTTCAGGATTAAAAAATAACCTATGTCACTCAGGAATAATGTAGCTTTCTATTGGTGAAAGAGTTTTTTAAATCGGTCGAGTAGTTTCGGAGCCTATTCGGTACAAACAAACAAAAAAATCTTTCCTACTTATAATATTGGTATGGTATAGATATTGCTCGTTTTGAAAAGTAAAGGATTATTTTTTCAGGTCGTAAAATTATACCCAGGCCTGCCATCGTGGGAGGACATACAACTAACCGAGGAGAGTTCCCAAATATGGTGAGAGACTGTTACGTTTTTTTTTCTATTCTCACCTTACAATGATAAAGCGTATCCTGAGGGTCTAGATAAGAAGTGTCAGCGATGGCGATGGTCGAAATACCAAATTGTAAGGGATTGATCACGTGACATTTGACTTTTCTTGCTGCAGTATACTTATGCCCGAAATATTTACTTCCAAGTATAGCCTCTCTACCAGGGTACCATAAACTCAGGCAGTTGTTGCTGGGAAATGGTATTCGTCATACGCCTTTCTATTTTGGAATACCTATCTATATTGCATCTACCAGGGCGCCATAGGCTGGAAGCTGGTTATCGGCACATGGAAGTTCATGTGTGGCAGTAGTCTTATCAGTTCCAAGTTCGTGCTGACAGCTGCCCATTGCTCCAGTGCATCGGACCGGGACACCACCATTGCTGATACAGTTCCCAAGATCGTTCGATTGTGCACTCGAAATATTGAGGATGAGGTACGTATAAGACAAAGTTTCCTAAGGATGCATTACGATGATGTTAGTAAAACGTATTTACCCAATAAGAAGGTCTTTATAGACCCTACCTGCCTTTCCCATCGCAGATGATTTGTGAATAGCGTGTAGAGCTAAGGACTCGAAACGAGTTGACTAGTTATGAGCAGCGAGTTTTTCCTCACTATGGAAACGTCACAGAGCTAGATTCTTCGTTGATAGTTCTTGTTGCGACGAATTAGTGCAGAGACAGTTCTTGCCGACAGCGTGAATAGACTGCTTAAATATCCTTATTGAATACGTACTGTACACGAGATAAAAGTCATAAACTGGTTGTCTTCTCGTCGGTGATGGGACAGGGGCCCAAGAGCTTGGTTTATTCATAGGCCTATTTCCAACAGTAGACGTTTACCTAGCATAAAAATCCCGTCATCACAATTCAAACTCCTGATAGGATTCATTATTCGATAGCTAGTCATTTGTAAGGGCTTATCTTAACACTTCAGTTTTATAGTACCTACGATGGCTGAAATAAAATTTATCACAGCTTCAACGAAGATAATAAAATGCCACCATTTATAGATTCATAAAAAGTTGAATTTGGGAGACCAGACTGCATTTTTAATAAAACCTTTCACTACACGAATTCATATGGCGTCGAGCAATTTTCCGGAGTGAAACACAAAATTACTTATATATGTATTTATTCTCTGTTTATCTTTCCTTATTGTTGCAATTGCCATGTTCTATCTCTGCACCACCCAAATTTCGACGGTAGAAAATGCTTAAAGCATTAAGTGTGTCTTTTGTTTAGAGTTTATTTAAAGTTTTAATCTATCTTCTATATCTATTAATTAAAAAACAATTGCCGAATGTATGCAAAGCGCATCACTTCAGAATGGTTGCAAATATTAGGCAAATTATTTTTTTTGTTTGATTAAAAAAGAGTGGGCAATCAACAAAAAAGTGCACAAATAGGAAAACTTACAAATACGGTTAAAACATGAATATTTTCTACTTCCAGCAAAAAAACGGCCTCAAGCCTTACGACGTGAACATCATCAGAGTGATCGTCCACCCTGACTATAAGTCTCCGAAGCGCTACTTCGACATAGCGCTGATGGAGTTAGACTTTGACGTGCTGTTCTCTAAAGACATACAGCCTGCCTGTCTGTGGACCAAGCATGATGTGACCATGTATGGCGACCGGGCTCAGGTCACTGGCTGGGGCGTTGTTGAGTCTGGTAAGGAGAAACGGATGTTTTTTTTGGTCTATATCCTTCTATTTAACCTAAACTACGAGTTTTTTAGAAGCCTTTAGGCTAGTGACTTTCTTTCAGAGTCAGCGATTGACAATAAAATTATTCATTACAAAAACTTATTTTAAAACCAGCTTTTTTCGTATTCTTAGCAGAAACCCTTTCATATGATACCCTTATCATGCCAGTGCACAAAAATTAACTAGTCCACCATATTTGCTTTAGAATGACGTCACTTAGCTAACCATCCAAACTAAACGCGTATGCAAAATTTTATCTAAATCGGTTGAGGAACACGGAATCGCTATTGCTGAGCATCAGGTCCTGGGTTCGATTCACGGGTTGGGCAAAGTGTTATTGGGTTTTTACATCTGGAATTTCTCAGTAGCTTCGTGGAGTCTCGATTTGTACGTTTTACATGGGACTTAAACATAATTGGCAAAATGTGGGTGTACCATACATAGATGCATCTCTGCATAACTCCTCGAGGATTACAGGCGTGATGTTATGTTCTTACTTATACTTTGCTTTGATTTTCTTTACAATTCTGTGTGCTTGCCTTGCCTATTCACATCTTTTCCCCTTACAGGCAAAACATCCTCAGAACTCTTAACAGCAGAAGTGGACATCATAGACTCTAACACGTGCGATAACCTTCTCCGAACATCCTGCAACAGGAACTGGTGTGGACTGAACGACAGTCAGATCTGTGCTGGCAAGTTGAGGGGAGGAGTGGATGCTTGTCAGGTAATCTGGTGTTTTTTTGTATTGACATAGGCCACCCCCAGGCGTCGCCACATTGACCGATCCCGTGCGTCTCACATCCAGCGCCTTGCCGCAACCTTAACCAGGTCATCGGTACACCTAGTGGGAGGCCTTCCAACGTATCGTCGTCCGGTTCGCGTTCGCTATTCCAGAGCTTTTCGGTCCCATCGGCCATCCGTTCTGCGAGCAATGTGCCCTGCCCTCTGCCACTTAAGTTTGGCAATTCTTCGGGCTATGTCGGTAATATTGGTTATCCTGCGGATATCATCATTTCTGACGTGAACACTCAAGGAAATTCCGAGCATAGCCCTCTCCATTGCCCTTTGGGTGACTTTAAGCTTTCTGATAAGGTCCATTGTGAGCGACCACGTCTCGGTCCCATAGGTGATCACTGGCAACACACACTGGGCATGGACTTTAGTCTTGAGACACTGCGGTAAAATTGACGAGAAGATACCACGCAACTGCCCGAACGCTGCCCAGCCGAGTCGGATTCAACGGTTGACCTCTTTTTCGAAGTTAGACCTACCCAACTGGACCGTTTGTCCCAGGTAGACATAATCGTCTACAAATTCGAGTGTAGAGTCTCCAACTTTGATAGGACTGGGTGCAACATGGACATTCAACATTACCTTGGGTTTGTCTATGTTCGGTTTTAGACCCACTCTTTCGGAAGCTCTACTGAGGTCATCGAGCATTGTACTGAGGTCCTCCATGGTCTCAGCCATGAACACTATATCGTCGAAAACCAAAGGTGAGTGATGTACTTGCCATTGACGTTGATGCCTAGCCCTCTCTAGTCCAGAACCTTGAAGACATCCTCCAGTGCAACAGATAACAGTTTCGAAGATATGACGTCTCCCTGTCTTACACCTCGCTGCCGTGCAGTCTCTGATCTTGATAGGAGCCTATTATTAAGTACCAGGAGCAAATGAAACTTAGGAGCTCGAGGTTACTTCCTTGTTGAAAGGATCGTTGGTACACCAATGATTGAGTCAAGACCCTTAAACGAAAATGCAGTTTAGACTGCAAATTTACTGTACTATGTAATGCTTCTGCTTTTAAATGCGTGACTTGAAGACTTTAGAGAGATAGGTATAATATTCTTTATTGTACAATACAATTTTAAGACAACTTGGTGATCTTATTGCTTACAGCGATTTCAACCAGACTACCTTTATTCTTTTATTTTTAGTCCACCTAGTTTGATCATTGGAGTGTATGTTATGGTCGATTCAGGATCCAGAAAAAATTGCTCACAATTCAATCGTTTTTTTTTCTTTCTCTAGGGAGATTCCGGTGGACCTCTTCAAGTGAAGATTCCTCTGCCAATCAAGACACAAGGCAACATGAACTACGTCATCGGCGTTACTTCATTTGGAATAGGTTGCGCCTTGGCAGGATTACCAGGAGTGTATACGAGAGTATCTAGTTATGTTGACTGGATTGAGAGCCATGTATGGCCGGGACAATCTTAATTGTGACAATTATTACAATAAAAAATGACTTATATTTTAAATTGTGTTGTCTTTAGTAATTCTTTTATATCGTTTGTCTTATTTTTATAGAATTTATAAATAATAATTTTCATGTGATGTAATCAATCATAACTATCACACTTATAATGATTTAAAAAAGGCTTGTATTTTAAAATGTGTTTTCTTTATACTTTTTATATTGTTTGACATCTTTGTTTGTTTATATACCAGAATTTATACGACTCGAATCCTCTTTTTCCGCCGTTAAAAATGATGGTACTTTTCATGAGATGTAATAATGTTTTCAACTATTTTGTGTTTATTCTTTTCTCTTGTTTTTTTATTGAACAAATACAAATTAATACTGGAATAATTATATACCTAATAGATTTTTTTATCTAAATTTGATTTGTCTCCACTAGTTAATGATTACTTTGAAAGTTTTTAAATGATTCAAACATTAATATAGTTTTACTGTTATATTGACATACTAATTGCAATTCAATTAATATCTTACATGTTTATTTTAATTGAATAAATCTATTTTTTTATCCTCTATAGGCTTGCGCTTGTCTACTATCTCACCTGATGGTAAGCGATGATGTGGTCGACGGTGAAGCACGCTTGCCTAGAAAAAAGCTATTCACTGTTGACTTAAAAACCCCTAGATTCTAGCTATCGGGAATTCCACTCCTTAGCTGTACGCATAATGAAAGTGAGCCCAAAACGTTTTGTGCGTATGGGTGGAATATCCACCATGTACCGATGACGCATCGCCTTACGTCCGGTAGTCCGATGATGGAACGGGCTGGGCGGAATAAGATCATGCAATTCTATCACAAACTCCCCTTGATTTGACCAGTGCCTCATTGCCGATGAGCGTCTTAGGCTGATTTTCGATCGACTCTAGTGCATCAAGCTGGTAATTGGCAGATCCGTCCCAGAGATGAGAACAGTACTGCATGCATGATTGAACTTGCCCTTGATACAAGTTGAGCAGCTGTTCCGGAGTGAAGTACCTTCTCACCTTCGCAAGGATCCCCAAATTTGCTCGAACAGTGCTGTCGTCTGCATACCCAAAGGTGAACACTGTTGCTGAGAGATACTTAGTGGTAGCAACACAGAACAGATAAAAGAGGTACAGTACAGTACAGAACAGATAAAATCTCTTTTATCTGTTCTGTGGGTAGCAAGCAATAGTACCCTTTGATTCCCTACACGTGGTCCCCGAGTGGTGCAAATCAGGTGACGCGCGACGGTGGTGGTGGCAAGTACGGAGTGTGCGCGGCTCGGTGACTCGGCTGGTCCCGGGCCAGAATAGGCACGGGGCGGAATGAATGTGGGCGAATGGGGACTGCTGTGACGGTAAGGTAGACCCTGTCCTGCTTGTTATTATATCGTCAGGTGGGGCTCCAGGCGTCGCGCTTCCGATGCTGGGCTGCGACGTCGGGCGATCTCCCATCAGACGAGCAGGTGTTGGGCTAGTCGGGATGGCGTCGTGGTCCATATAACTCGTGGTTCTACGTTCTTCGTAGGCAGCATACCGGGGCATGTGGCCTCCGCAACAGCTACGGTTTGTCTCCAGGCCGGGCAGCGCGGGGCTGGACTCCCTACTGTTCTCCGGCAAGTATTAGTTAAGACACCGAATACCTACGTGAACACAATAGGAAGTTAGATAAGACACGGCTCGGGCCGAAGTGACGTCACTCTGCAGTTACTTGGAGGAACGTGCGACGTAGACCACAGGCAAATCCTCCTGTTAGCAGAGTTTAGATAACCAAGACTATATACTGTGCGCGGTTACGAAACGATAACGTGATTCTGAAACAAGCGTCGATTGTACAACGCCATCAGTCGAGTCGGTAACTATTGACACCTATTTTTAGATCGATAATTTGATGTTTTTGTATTATTTTACAATGACAATTATTATAAAAAGGAAGGTAAATATTCTTTTATATTTTAATATGAACTTTAATTTATTATTACATACAAATTAAATATGCTTTTAAAATTGTGTCCACATTTTCACTATATATATATATTTTATTATTGTGTGGTCTATATAAACTACTGACACATTGTGCTCAATAATTTAAAAAGTAGAATAGGTCAGTACTTAACATGGTTTATTAACATTTCCAAAACTTCTTACTATTTCAGTATAGTTTTTACTAGTAACACTGAGAATGTGAAAGTTGTGAGTATGTATGCTTGTTACTCTTTTACGAAAAAAATCTCCTGAACGGATTTTGATAAAACTTTACAGTATTATAGCATACAAATCAGGAATGCTATAATTTATAAAGTTACTAACTTCTGCCAGCTGCTTCACCCACGTGAAAAGTGTTGTCTTATCACATTTATTAGAAAACATTATACCGTGATGAAAATGACTATAATCTATCTTTGTGCCAAATTTCATCCCAATCCATTTAGCCGTTCTGGCGTGATTGATTAACAAACATACATCCACACACACATCCATCCAAACGTTCGCATGTTAAGTGCCATAATGATTCATAGTGATCCAGACCGGTGGTAATACAATTGTAAATTAAGATAAATAAATTCAACAAATTCCACTTACATTTTAGCAAATCTGTAATTTTACCATGTATATATTTTAAACACATGTACTGCAATACTTAAAAATTATCAATAAAGAATTATTATAGTATAGAGTTCTTTACTTTTCTTCTCTTTTAAGGGAGTATACGACCTAACACACGGGCCAGGGCCAAGTGTGTGAGGGAAAATTATATTTTATCATTATTTTTCTCAGTAAAAATGACAATGACGAATAAAATCGATGAATGCCTCTAAAGATATGTTGAGTCGTTAAAATTATTTCTCAGTCATATGCGAACAGCTTCATGAGAAGGACACAAACGTCGAGCTCACGTCTACCCACATGTAACTTCTGTGAACAAAAACTAACTCGGTATCATTAATGGGAAAAATGTGTGCATTAAGGTGTAAATCTGTGGTTTTAATGTTAAGTTTGATCGGTAAGGCTATATCGATAGTGTTAATGTGATAATAGCTATCAGTATTCTAAATAATTTAATTTACATAATCATTTCAGTGTTATCGATTCGTGTTTCTACTGGGCAACAAAATGAGTCGATCAGTTCTCAGGTAAATAATATTTTAATAATAATAATGTAAGCGTTTATTCAGACACAATTTGATACATCCATTCCCTTCTATTTAGTGCTATCCTGGTCCATTTTTTTCCTACAGTTGCTGTTGCCCGCGACGTCGTCTGCGTGGCATAAGTACTTCGAATAGCTTATTTTTTATATCGTGCAATAAAAACTATCCTAACTCCTCCCAAGGACTCAAAATATCTCTGAATCAACTTGCATCTAAATCGGTTCAGCGATTTAAGCGTGAAAAGGTAACAGACAGACAGACAGAGAGACAGACAGAGTTACTTTCACATTTTTAAAATGACTGAAATGCGTGAAGGTCAAAAATTATCCCGTGGGGACATATTCCCGGGATAAAAAGTATCCTGACTATATCTGTGCCATATTTCGTCCAGATCCATGTATAGTTTGTGAGTGTGTGTGTGTTTGTTACTTGTTTGTTGTTTTCCTAATTACAACAGATTAAGGGTAGATAATATTTATATTGATTTATTTGCTTATTAATTTATAAGATGGAAACAAACGACTTAGAGCTTCGCTGCATTGTAATCCCTGCTAGCTGCCCCAGCAAGTTATTGTAACTAAAATAAAATAAACACATTAGAAAAAAACACGTTATAGATTAAATTACAACTAGTGATTTAGTGGCGCTCAGAAAAAGATGAAAGCTCAAAAATTAGAGAAAAATCAGAATTAATTAAACTACCTCTGGCAACCCCACAGGCCTCTGACTTGACTATTTCATACTTACATTAACTATATACAAGTCCAGGTTTCCTCGCGATGTTTTCCTTCACCGTTGCCTATAATGCCCAAGATAAGCTTACAAAGCCAAAAATATTTATTTCAACTAGGCTACTAAGCGGCACTTTTGGACGTTAGCAATTAAAACTTACAAGTAATAATAATTGATTCTACCGTCCATTCGGAAAAGTAGCTTGTTATGGAGAAGAACGGACAAGAAACTCCTTTTTACTCCAGTCACATTGGTACTTGTCCGGATTTGCACAAAGCATGAGAGGCAAGATCTTAGCCACTGGGCCAACACGATTTAACACTGTTGCAGCTGAACCTTTCCTGAAATAATGATGAAAAACTAACCTACAAGTATAATTTATAAAAAACCTTCTTGTTCCAGCCTGTTGGAAATTTACCACCGCCACCACCACCGCTGCAGCCTGCAGCTTACAAACCAGTCCCAATAGATCCTAATGGTCCTTGCGCGCCGTACCATCCACCTGTTCCAGACTTCAGGGCTCCTGGTAGAAGGGTTAGCGAAGTCAGTAAGTATACTTCTTTTGTTTTATGATCAGCAGCTTTGAAGCCGCCTCATATTGTTCCGGTTGTCGTATACCACAGGATTTTATCACGGTGAAGAACAGTGTACACCTTGCACGTGTGTACCGTACCTCCTTGCATGAAAACTAACAAAATAGGACACGATATAGATAGTATATCTTCTGAAAACCGTAATGACATACATAAACTTACGGCTTCTTCTCATGGGGGAGGCAGATACTATAGAACGCCGCCTGCTGCGATTACTCCCTTGGCTCCGTTAACGGTCATACTCGCACGATGCTTATGAGTAGGTAATACACAACAGCCTTTCTGAAGAAATGGAGTAAAGGTTACTAAAATAACAGAAGGGCTAATTCAGAGTATTTTGAGGCAATCAACATTGATTAAGATTACTGTAGTAGTGTTTTGGACATCAATGATGTTGGAGTTTTTATTGAAGTGTATTTTGCACTCGTGCGTCAGTGATGGAGTGACGGGGGACAGGATGGTACGGAAGAAGAAAACGTGTTGCGCCGACCCCAAGCAACATGGGACAAGGGCAGGAAGATGATGATGATCTTGCACTCGTGCGGAAAAGTGCGGAGGCCAGCCAGAACCACAATATAAGATATCCTTCGTGAAAATCGAGAAAGTCGTACGATTTCTAACAATATATGTAATCGAATTTTATGTTTATGAAATTGTATTAATTTATTTGGGTAAATATGTTGAAAAACGCGTAGTTTGATACTCCATAAAGCATTCGCCTCGTGCTTCTACTCCAACTCGGCTGCAATGGCAAAGTCTTGCATCAAAATGCACTATATTCTATCTGCAGCAGATAATAATTTAAAATATTATAATATTATATAATTTTAAATTAAGCATTTCGGGTTTTTTTCTGGTCACAATGTATGCGAATTATGCGGTCTCATAATAAAATAAACCATGTCCTATTCGTGACATGTTTGTAATACCGTTATTTATTGTATATTCTATATCAGACTGATGTCCACCACTCCATGTCCAAGCGCGTATTTTTACAGTATTATATGGTTTTTGGAAAATAAGTATTTTTGAAATTATTTAGCAGCAAGACTAAATAATTTCTAAAATAAAAGAACAACTTAAAAACCAATTATAATTGTTTCAGAATGCTATGAGTACATCTGGCAAGTAAAACTTCGAGATGATCAAAAAAACAGGCTAGATGAGTGTAAGTAACAAATAATGTTCTAATTCAATATGTGCGGACAAAGTGTTTTTTACCGACTTCAAAAAAGGAGGTAATCAATTCGACACGTATGTATGTAATATTTTTTGGAATTACACAATATTCACATATGTTACTCTGTATGGGCTTCTAAACACGAGCGCCAAATTTTATGAGTGAAAAAGTGCAAAAATAACTTTTTTAACTCCGAAGCGAAATTTATTTTTGGGATTTTTAGTGTTTTCCTTTAGAAATCGGCTTTATTTTTTTTATTCTTATTAATATTTTGTTTTTAACAGGTAACAAAAAATATATAAACCTTACATACCTATATAAAAATGCGTATAAAACAGAGATAATGGCATCAGTGGAAAGGCTATATGGGTAAAGCGCCATCTTGTCGAAAATGATGCAAAGTCAAAGTCAAATGTATTTATTTCAAGTAGGCAATAATTATGCAATTTACTTTTTTTATGCGGCACTTTTGAACGTAAAAATTTACAAGTAATAAAAATTGAGTCTACTGTGCATTCGGAAAAGTAGCTTGTAATGCACAAGAAACTCCATATTTACTTTTTTTTTTTAAGTTTTTTACAATATTTACCTAAGTACATACATTCATTAATTCATATACGTGAGGACGGTGCACCCAGCACTACTATACCTTTAAGTATTTTATTTAATCAGTGTGGACCATTTTTTTTGTTATACTATATATAGGTATAAAGAATTACAAGCTCTAACAGGTAAATTCCTTTACTTGATAAATAGGAACATGCTTCTCACGTACTTACAAATATTGCAAACATAGGTAAATACCCTATTTCAAAAATAACGGAACAGTGTGGGAGTCAATTTTTTTTAACAAAAAGAGAAAAAAACAAACAAAAATAAAGCGTTACTATAATTATGAATGTATATTTAAACTAACCAGTTTCATTTTGTCTACACCAAAGATATGCTTATGGAGCAGGACCAGCATGTTGCCAAGCATTCTTATCATGAATATAATCATGTTATTTGTAATATGCTTTTTTACAAAGTGTGCTTTTAACTATTGTTTTAAATTTTAGGTTCTTTCTATAATTACCAACATTATAGAAAGAACCCTAGAAGAAAAAAAAGTCTGTTCTACAGTTTTTCTAGATGTAGCACAGGCATTTGATAAGGTTTGGCATAAAGGTCTCATTTATAAGTTAAGGAAAATGCTTCCTAAACAATTTGCAGACATTTTAGAATCTTACCTAACAGAGAGGACGTTTAGAGTCCGACATGAAGATGCTTACTCAGATCTCAAGCAAATAAAAGCTGGTGTACCACAAGGAAGTGTTCTTGGACCTATCTTGTACCTATTGTACACCTGTGATATCACAGAAATGAAAAACAACTTTATTGCAACCTTCGCAGATGACACAGCCATCATGGCTATAGGTGTCACTCACAAAGAAGCCGTAGATAAAGTACAAATTGCTGTGAACTCCATCACCAACTGGACAAAAAAATGGCGAATTAAGTTAAATGAGTCCAAATCGACCCATATAGACTTCACAAACCGAAGCCCTAATTATACACCGGTTTATATCAACGGTTGCATAATACCTTACGAAAATACTGCAAAATACCTGGGTATGACGCTTGACGCCAAGCTTCGCTGGAAGGCTCATGTCAAAAAGAAACGCCTGGAGTTAGATATCCGCTACAGGAATATGTACTGGCTACTTGGCAGACATTCATCATTGTCAGTGTACAACAAAGTACTTCTGTACAAACAAGTGCTTATGCCTGTATGGGCATACGGTATACAGCTTTGGGGCTGTACAAAACGTACCAATGTTGAAATTATACAAAGATTTCAAAACAAGGTACTGCGGAGCATAGTAAACGCTCCCTGGTATATTAGAAACGAGGACATCCACCGGGACTTAGGAGTGGACCTCGTCGCCAAAGTTATAAAAAAATACGCCGAAGCTCATGAAGAGAGACTTCATAAACATGTGAATGTCGAGGCTATCCAGCTCCTTGACACCACGGACATAATAAGGAGACTGAAAAGGACTAAGCCTTTTGAGTTAGTTTAGAGTGAAATTAGTGTTACGGAGTGCAGTGAGTGCTACCTTTTATGAACACATGAACTAAGTGTCTTCCCATCATAATAGAGACAATAAGAAAAGTGCCAATGGACACATTCTTTACCGTATAAATTATTAGCAAATTAGGTTAAATTTAAGTTACTTATTAGCCTCAAGGCTAGATTATGATTGTTATGAAGTAACTATTCAGTTACATCGTAATAAAAAAAAATAAAAAAAATAAAAAAATTCTTTCATTTAGCTTTAGTATCTCACAAGGTATTTTGTTATAGAATTTAAGACAGTACCCCATGAAAAATGTGTGTACTTTTGCTAACCTATAAGATGGTTGATCTAACTTATCTTTATTTCTAGTATTATTAGATTTATATATACTTATAACTAAACTGGTTTTTTTCTTGCGTTGATTGGTCTGGGTTTCACGTCAATCTGAGCGTTTCTTTCACTGATCTTTTTTGGCGCTTTAGCATCACAAATTTTCTTACTTTTATCGTAAAATCATGGTCTAAAGCGACCATGGTATTCTTGGCGTATTTTGAAGTTGATGCTGCATAAGTAATTTATGCTAAAAGTATATTCACGTTTGACAATACTTTAGTATTTATGTGTTTCTGCATTTGGTGTAAAAAAAAAATTGAAGATTTAACTGAACTGCATTATTAATTGTGTGGTGGTTTAGCAAAAATCCTTTTCAGTTTTATTAAGTTGTATGGCGAATAAGCAAAAGTGCTTGGAAATATTTTCTTATGAAACGACGGTTCAGCATTATTCAACATTCTACTATCTTATTTGAATTGCACTTAAGTAAATAGTTTATTGCTTGAATCTAAGAACGCATTGATTTCAGAACTAAAAACTAGTTTCATTCAACATTAGTGTTCTTATACTCATCATCATAATTTCAGCCGAAAGACGTCCACTGCTGAACATAAGCCTCCCAAGTGTCGCCACATTAACCGGTCCCATGCGTCTCGAATCCAGCGGTTCTCCGCAATCTTTAGCAGGTTATCGATCCATCTAGTGGGAGACCTTCCAGCACTACGTCTTCTGATTCGCGGTCGCCACTCTATAACTTTTTGGCCCCATCGGCTATCCGTTCTGCGAGCAATGTGCTGGGCCCACTGCCACTTATCTAAGTTTGTCAATTTTTCGAGCTATGTCGGCATTCTCCTGCTGCCTAGATGTCCTCATTTCTGATTCGATCACGCAAGGAAATTCCGAATCCATAGCCCACTCTATTGCCTCTGACCCTATTGCCTTCTGATGAGGGCCATTGTGAGCGACCACGTTTCGGTCCTGTATGTAATCACTGGCAACACACACTGGTCATAGACTTTCGTGTTGAAACACTAGTAGTAGTTGGTTAGGTTGGACGAGAAGATACCGCGCAACTTCCCGAAGTCTCAAGATGAAAGTCTATGACCAGTCTGAGTTGCCAGTGATTTCATACAGGACCGAAACGTGGTCACTCTTCTTGGTATGCGTTAAACAGAAAAAAAAAAGTTGTTTTTTTTTCGTAAAAAATGCTTTTAATTAATAGCCTGAGAATTCTCAATTTAGCTCTTTAGCCATTTAGCCTTTCCACTGAAGATGTGTTTTGTATCATTCCCATTCGCCCCCGAAAACCCCATTGCAAATTTTTATCGAAATCGTTCGTTGCCGAGAACGTGATATATATAGGTATAAATATTGCTCGTTTAATAGTATAGGAGTACGTGGACGACCGAGTTTGGCTCGGTTTAAAATACGGAGAATACGAATTTGCCGAGACATTGAATAGAATAGAATATAAATACATTTATTCAACACAGACACAACAGCAACAAACATGAGTAAAAGACAAAAAAAAGAAGTGCAAAAACTAATTTTGAGACTAAGCTAGATCGATATTTTGGCCCTGAAAACCCGTATATTGAAAATGTTATCGAAGTCGTTACAGCCGTTTTCGAGAACGTGATTAACAAATTTCTCGTTTAATAGGTTAGGATACTTTTTCAGGTCGTGAAGTTAGACCTGCGCCTGCCGTCGTGGGAGGACATACAACTAACCGAGGAGATTTCCCAAATATGGTGAGAGTGTTACGTTTTCATATTTCTATTCTCTCCTTACGATGATAAAACGTATCTAGATTGGACGTTTCGTTCGATGTCATCGATGACGATGGTCGAAATACCAAATTGTAAAGCCACCTCCACACACTTGGCGAACAATGGCAAACGGCAAAACAACAAATAGAAAACACGAACGTGTGGATGGGTGTTTGATTATGTTTGCCTGTTTTTGTTTGTGTTCGTCCGTGTTCGGCATCGGTGTCAGTTTTTATGCACAAAATAGGGTGTTTGACAAAGGTTTTTGTGATGTATCCTCTTGTTCTATCCGCTAAATGTATGGAAAAATTAGGAGTTTAACCCAAAAGTAATAGTAAGCTCGTCGTCCGCCATGTTTGCCAATCTCGAATATACAAGCACGTTCGCCAAGCATGTGGATGCCGTGTTTGTGTTGGATGATTGTGGTCAGTGATGGCACGTGTTTGCTGCTTGTGTTAAACAGGAAGCGTGTGGAGGGGATAAGGGATTGATTACGTGACATTTCGATAGCGTTTGTCAATCCATTGCTGAAGTAATCTTATTTCTGACTAAAGCCCACTTGCCCGAAAAACTTAATAACACGAGGATAAATTCACAATATTGTATGACATATTAACTTTAAAACTTTCGCGTTTTAGCTACTAACTCTGAGTTAAGTTTTTCGGGCAAGTGAGATTAAGTCTACATCCCTTCATAACTTCTCTACCAGGGCACCATAATTCAGGCAGTTATTGTTGGGAAATGGAATATTGATTATTGACAGTATTCTGCATACATTCTATTTTGTTTGTAATACCTATATTGCATCTACCAGGGCGCCATAGGCTGGAAGCTGGTTATCGGCACATGGAAGTTCATGTGTGGCAGTAGTCTTATCAGTTCCAAGTTCGTGCTGACAGCTGCCCATTGCTCCAGTGCATCGGACCGGGACACCACCATTGCTGATACAGTTCCCAAGATCGTTAGATTGGGTACTCGGAATATTGAGGATAAGGTACGTATGAGGCTTTATCCTAATACAACGTGATCGCGCGTCATTTTTATGGCAAACATTAACGCGTTGTCGCGCCGACAGAGAGCGCTTTTCGATACACCATACAAATGAACGCGACGGTCGCGTGTTCGCTCAAAAATCTAAGATAGTATAGTAAGTTCAACTCAACTTTGCGCGCGGTGCCATGTGTGCGCGCGCTGTGCGTTCGCTTTTTATTTTTTAACCCCCGCCGGAAAAAGAGGGGTGTTATAAGTTTCACGTGTGTTGCTGTGTATCTGTGTATATGTGTGTCTGTGTGTCTGTCTGTGGCATCATAGCGCCTAAACGGATGAACCGATTTTGATTAAGTTTTTTTTGTTTGAAAGGTGATTTTGTCGAGAGTGTTCTGCTATGTTTGAATAAAATCGGTTCAGCCGTTCAAAAGTTATGGGCATTTTACTGTTTGAATCGGGGTGTTTTCGCAAGATAAATGCGTCGGGGGTTTTTTAAATTTTGAAATTTTACTTGTACAGCTTTTATTTGTGCGGCAGACGTCGTCCGAGCAAACAAGGTTAAGTGACCAAAACCAGATGTATCCTCCTACTGCGCAGCATGATTTTCTTCTTGTTTATGTCTTTTTAGTTCGCTTCTTAAGCAGTCGGGTTTTTTGAACCACATTCTTATTTTTAACCCCCGACTGAAAAGGAGGGGTATTATAAGTTTGTTTTTAGTGGCATAATAGTTCCTAAACGGATGAACCGATTTTGACTTAGTTTTTTTGGTTCAAAGGTAACATTATTGGAAGTGTTCTTATTTATGTTTGATAAAAATCGGTTCAGCCGTTCAAAAGTTATGGGCGTTTACTGTTTGAATCGGGGTATTTTCGTAAGATATCGTGTCATAATTGCATCTTCGATATATTGTTCATAGAAGCGTGTCTACTAGTAGATACATTGTGTACTTCTAAGTATAATTAAAAGTTTTATGTATTTTTAAAGTCACCTCTTAAAACCCTTTATTTTGATACCCCACTGGTTTAGAAGAAAAACCGGCCAAGTGCGAGTCGGACTCGCGCACGAAGGGTTCCGTACTTGGTAAATTGCGGTTTACGATTTATGACGTATTAAAATAAAACTACGTACTAGATCTCGTTCAAACCAATTTTCGTTGGAAGTTTACATGGTAATGTACATAATATATTTTTTTTAGTTTTATCATTCTCTTATTTTAGAAGTTAAAAGGGGGGGGGGGGACACATTTTAACACTTTGGAAGTGTCTCTCGCGCAAACTATTCAGTTTAGAAAAAAATGATATTAGAAACCTTAATATAATTTTTGAAGACCTATTCATAGATACCCCACACGTATGGGTTTGATGAAAAAAAAAATTTTTACTTTCAGTTTCAAGTATGGGAGCCCCCAAAATTTATTGTTTTTCTATTTTTGTGTGAAAATCTTATTGCGGTTCACAGAATACATCTACCTACCAAGTTTCAATAGCACAGTCCTTATAGTTTCGGAGAAAAGTGGCTGTGACATACGGACGGACAGACAGACAGACAGACAGACATGACGAATCTATAAGGGGTCCGTATTTTACCATTTGGCTACGGAACCCTAAAAATGGCCCTACAATATGGCGCCTTAAAGCCGCCATATTTCAATTTTAATGTAGCCAGTGACACTTGCAAGGTTATGACGAATCGATTGACATAAGAATAATCAAAATTGGCCAACGCGTTTGGTCTCTAGAAAACTACATAGGAACAAACATACATACACTGATAAACACATTACCCTCCTTTGCGTCTCGCAGTCGGGTGTAAAAATCACTTATCATTGTAATATAAATCGAATTGTGTCGAGCCATCAGTAAAGACACTAATATTTATTTAACAGACAAACTTACAAACACGTTTAAAATATCAATCTTTTTCTTATTCCAGCAAGAAAGAGGCCTCAAACCTTACGACGTGAACATCATCAGAGTGATCGTCCACCCTGACTATAAGTCTCCGAAGCGGTACTTCGACATAGCGCTGATGGAGTTGGAATTTGACGTGCTGTTCGCTAAAAACATCCAACCTGCCTGTCTGTGGACCAAGCATGATGTGACCATAAATAGCGAACGGGTTCAGGTCACTGGCTGGGGTGATATTGAGTCAGGTAAGGAGAAATTGATGTCTTTGTCCAAAAAGAGTTTCATAAGAGGCTTTCGACAAGTGAATTTCTATCAGTGTAAACGTAGCGACAATGAATCACAAAAAAAAACAAAAATATATGGGATTGACAACTTGACTTGGGAATATCAATGCTGAAAATGTATAGGAATATATTTTCAACTTATTTCCATTCGCTATCACGACGCTTTTTAGGGTTCAGTAGCCAAATGGCAAAAAACGGAACCCTTATAGATTCGTCATGTCTGTCTGTCTGTCTGTCTGTCCGTCCGTATGTCACAGCCACTTTTTCCCGAAACTATAAGAGCTATGCTGTTGAAACTTGGTAAGTAGATGTATTCTGTGAACCGCATTAAGATTTTCACACAAAAATAGAAAAAAACAATAAATTTTGGGGGTCCCCATACTTGAAACTGAAACTAACATTTTTTTTTTTTCATCAAACCCATACGTGTGGGGTGTCTATGGATACGTCTTCAAAAATGATATTGAAGTTTCTAATATCATTTTTTTCTAAACTGAATAGTTTACGCAAGAGACACTTCCAAAGTGGTAAAATGTGTGTGTCCCCCCCCCTGTAACTTCTAAAATAAGAGAATGATAAAACTAAAAAAAATATATGAAGTACATATCCATGTAAACTTCCACCGAAAACTGGTTTGAACGAGATCTAGTAAGTAGTTTTTTTTTTAATAAATCATAAATCGTAAACCGCAATTTACCAAGTACGGAACCCTTCGTGCGCGAGTCCGACTCGCACTTGGCCGGTTTTTTTATAGATTGTCAGTTGTCTAGAACCTCTGGTACAGTGGTCCTCAAACTGCTGCCCGCGGATGATATTTGTGCGGCCATTGTCATAGCAAACAATTTTAGTAACAATATTTTCAATACTAATTTTGCTAATGAGGTTAACTAAACAGAAGAACATGACACATGCATGTGGGAGGTGGGTCAGGACGGCGCCTAAGTCATTTCGGTACAGATTCTTTAGCGAGCGATATAGGTACAGCATATCTGTACAGATTCGGTACAGAAACGAAAACGCATCGACAGCTGATTAAGGAATATAACAGCAACGGCGATCCTCCGCCATTAATAGTACATTACTGCCGCGGTCTATAATGACTACTTTGATGGTCGCGCTGATTATGGCCAACAGCGCAGCGTAGCGCAGCTCCAGGCCGACACAGCGCGGTCAGCGTGCAGCACTTGATGGACGAGCTGAGATAAAGGCCGAGACCGTAGGTCGAGGCCTTTACTGCGAGGACAGCAAAGGCTGCAATGATGGCCAAGCTGAAAGGCCTAGAGCGTAGCTAGGCTAGCTCGAGGCAATCATAGCGTGACCAGCGATGCAGTCATTGTGGGCCAAGGTTTGTATAGTGCTTTACTCAAAAATGCAAGTACCTAATCTAAATAAAACCAGCAAGTAATTTAAATAAAAAATATATTAATTAGATAACTAGAACCGACTTTCCCGGTTTGATATTACTAATAGTTTGTGATAATTCTAATGCGGTGTTTGACTGCTGTATTATTGAAAAGAAAAACATTTTCGGATAAAGATTTAGATTACCTACTGATTTTCCACTGCAAAAAATTGTCATATGCAAGCTTAAATTTTTCTTTTGAGTTTCGCGGTATCAAATTTTCAACCACTAATTTAGCTTCATCTTTAATGTCTGGCGGTGTTAAACACATTGAATCGTAAAAAAATTCGCTTTAAGAGCTCATTTTTAGCAAAAATGTCACTAAATAAAAACAAAATTTTCGCTGAACCGCGATTTTGTTAATTCTTTGTTTTTTTTTGAGCATTGGTAGTTGGAACTATACAGCCTAATATGGAATAAAATCTTTTTGTACCTATCTCGATATATACAAACAGCTGTATTTTAAATAAAATCTTTTTGGATTTGATTTTTTAAAACGTTGAAACGTCAAAATAGCGGCCGGCAAAACATTGCTGGCCTGTTAGAGCGGCCAGCAAAACTTTGCCGGCCGCTCCTTGAAACAGAACGGCAAGGTCGACTTTGCTCAAACAAGGTTGTCAAAATAATGACCACATTACATGCATTTTTGAGTAAAAAATATTAATATACTAGGGAAGACTGGGTATGGTTTTGTCAATTTTCATTTGACGACCAAAACATTTTGTTCGTTTGGTAGTTAGATGTATAAAATATGTTTTTTACTTTAAAGTGTACATTTGACTAGGTATAAATATTAAAATAGTATTGCTAAGTATTGTGGTTAACTCGTAGGAACAAATTAGAAAAAAAAGAGAAAATGTCACAACCGAATAATCCCAAGGGTCGTCGTGAAAATACACCAAAATTATCATTGATCACTTAATATCTAGAAAAAAAAATCGTTTACGTTTTAACTTAAAATAATATTTAGCATCTATAGCTATCTATTGTAACAAATCTTAATATAACAGTCTGGTTGCTTATAACTTGTACTTACTACTTGTCTTAAATTACAATCACTTCAAAAAGGTAAATAAAGAATTCTAATAATACAATACGTTTTCTATGTGAAAATACCAAACTAAATTACTTATAAATGCTGTATAAAAATGCACTTCTTTAATAAATTGGAACATGTCTAAGTATTACAACATACAACATCATCATCACTTTCCTGCCCTTGTTCCATGTTACTTGGGGTATGCGCAACACGTTTTCTTCTTCCATATCGTCCTATCCCTCGTCACGCCATCACGACTCCCTTTTTAACCCCCGCCGGAAAAAGAGGGGTGTTATAAGTTTCACGTGTGTTGCTGTGTATCTGTGTGTCTGTCTGTGGCATCATAGCGCCTAAACGGATGAACCGATTTTGATTTAGTTTTTTTTGTTTGAAAGGTGATTTTGTCTTCTACCCAACTGGACCGTTTGTCCAGAACAAAGGTAGACATAATCGTCTACAATTTCGAGTGTAGAATCTCCGATCTTGATAGGAGGGTGTTACTTATGCATTCAAAATCAAAATCAAAATCAATAATTTTTATTTCACATAGGCCTACATGGGCACTTATAAAACGTCGACAAAATGTGCACGGTTTGGGTTGGTCGATTCCTATGGAGAAGAACCGGCAAGAAACTCCATGGTTACTCTTTTAAAAAATTTTTTGGTTTTACAATATTTCCATGTTACAACAGTTAGATGGGGGGACAACGCAGGCCCGACAATAAGTCGTAAGAAACTAAAATAAAAAATGATTATATAATAAATAAACAAAAGATTAAAAAAAGTAAAAATAGATAAAATTAACAAATGTTAACAATCTAGAAATCTAGAAGGCCTACAATGTTCACACATTTACAAAAAAATCGGTAAAATAATCTATACAAAGTATAACAAAACTAAATTTAACATGTGGCACAAATGTTGCTATCAGTGCTGTAACTATTCTTAGCAAAGAGCTATAAAGATAATTATAAAAATACTTGCTAGTTTTCGTTAATCTGAATTTGGGTATTACAATTTCGTGTTTACTGCGTGTATTTAAATTATGGAAGCCGCTTCTAGTTTTGAAAAACCCTCGATTTTTGCGGACATACAAAATACATTCAAAAATATAAAGTGAAGGTAGAGTCAGTATATCGATCTCTTTAAATTTTTCTCTGAGGGTCTCACGAGGACCCATTTTATAGATCGCGCGGATTGCCCTCTTTTGTAATATAAAAATTGAGTCAACGTCTGCTGCTGATTTCCACAGCAGAATGCCATAAGACATAATACCGTGGAAATAAGCATAGTATACTAAGCTAGCTGTGGCTACATCGGTTAGCTATCTTATTTTCCTTACTGCATATGCAGCTGAACTTAACCTACCCGAAAGAGTTCTAATGTGCGCGCCCCACTGCAATTTGAATCGATAGTAATCCCTAAGAATACAGTTTCAGATATAACTTCAAGATTTTTGCCGTCAAGATTTAAATTTAGGTCACGTTGTGGTATATTTGGTAAAGAGAACTTAAGACATTTGTTTATTGATTAGCGTTTTCATCGCATTTTAATATTTTTCGTCATCATGGATACGTAAAAATTTTAGTAATTTTTAACGTACTTTATCGAAAAACTGGTCAAATAACAAATATTTTTTAATGCATATACCCTATTATTTGCGCTTGCCTGGTCGTGCGTGACCTATTCATCTTGTTTCCTTACAGGAAAACCATCCCCTGACCTCCTGACAGCAGAAGTGGACATCATAGATTCTAACACATGCGGTGACCTGCTCCGAACATCCTGCAACAGGAACTGGTGTGGATTGCAGGACAGTCAGCTCTGTGCTGGCAAGTTGAGAGGGGGTGTGGATGCTTGTAAGGTAATCTGGTGTTTTTGTTATACTTTCCATTTATTATTTACTAGGAGAAAATGAACCTACGGTGCTCGTGGATACTTCCATATCTAAATAATCGTTGGTCTGGGTTAGGATTAAGGGAATCGCAGTCAAATTAAGCGCAATCGTTGTATGACAACAAATTTTGACGACACAGTTGGCGTAAACTTTGAGGGATCGGCTGCTGCGCTGCGTGTTGCGGGTTCGATTCCCGCATGGAACAAATATTTATATGGCCTAAAGATAGTTGTTCCGGATCTGTGTTGTGTATGTGAGTTTAAATGTTTGTAGACGCACCCACGATACAGGAAGAAATCCTAGTGTGGGGCAAAGTGATTAGAAAATAAATAATTACTCTGCAACTGCAACCTTCAATATTACCAAAATAACAATTTCTATTAATCTCTCGAAATACACTCTTTGCGCTGTAACATTTTTACGCATATACGTATACGCATTTTTTGTAGTTTAATGTCATACCATAGTTATACTATATACCATAGTTGCTTGTATGATGTTTGAAATTTAACTTATTGCAATCTACTAAATAAATAAGAAGAGATGGGCAGATGACATTGTTGCCATTGCGGGTAGAACCTGGATGAGGTTGGCACGGGAACGTGGTGATTGGTACGAGAAGAGAGAGGCCAGCAGTGGGCGAAGTCGGGCTGTGGATGATGATGATGAAATAAATAAATACTTAGTCAAATGAAAGACCTCTTCCTCTCTCCTACTTTTGCAGTGCCCGACAGGATCCACAATGGTCTAAATTTGTAGCCTACCATCTAAGTTCACATGTGGAAGCAATAAATGTATTGAGTACCATAGTATGCTTTTGAATTAGATAGGTAAAATAACAAATTGCTTACAGCGATTTTTACCATTATTTCTTCTAAATGATTCTATACTTGGTTATCGTAGATTGGTCATAGGAATTAACATAATGTAATATGTTCAATTCGAAAGCCAATAAAATAGCTCGTAATTAGTAGTTTTTTCGCTTCTCTAGGGTGATTCCGGTGGACCTCTTCAGGTGAAAATTCCGCTGCCAGTCACGACGCAAGGCAGCATGAACTATGTAGTCGGTATCACTTCATTCGGAAAAGGCTGCGGCTTGGCAGGATTACCAGGAGTGTATACGAGAGTATCTAGTTATGTTGACTGGATTGAGAGCCATGTATGGCCGGGACAATCTTAATTGTGACATTTATTATAATTAAAAATGACTTATATTTTAAATTGTGTTGTCTTTAGTATTTCTTTTATATCGTTTGTTTTATTTTTTATAGAATTTATAAATAATAATTTTCATGTGATGTAATCAATCATAACTAGCACACTTATTAATGATTTAAAAAGGCTTGTTTTTAAAATGTGTTGTCTTTATACTTTTTTTTATATAGTTTGACATTATTTTTTGTTTTTATACCGGAATTTATAAGACTCCTCTTTTTCCGTCGTTAAAAATGAGGCTACTTTTCATGTGATGTAATAACGTTTTCAACTTTTCTGTGTTTATTCTCTTCTCTTGTTTTATATTATTTGGTCAAATTGCGATTAAAACTGGAATAATTATTTACCTAATAGATTTTTTTATCTTAATTTGATTTGTCTTCAAATAATAATGACTTCGAAAGTTTTTAATTGATTCAAACATTAAGATTGTTTTACTGTTAGAGTGACTTACTAATTGCAATTCAATTAATTTATTTCTATCTATAGACAGTAATGGTCGTTTACAGTTTTAATTTTATTGAATAAATCAACATTTACCTAAAATGAAATATTTTTGTGTGATTATTTTGTCCTTCGTCTTAGGTAAGTCTTCCAAAATTAAATTACTGTTTATTTGGTGTGTTCATTAGTTATTTAAATGGGTATTAGGTGTTATCAACTGAATTATTTAATTTGTGCTTGACAGTGACGGTAACTGGACTACCGCAAATTGCTAAGGATATTGAGGTAAATCTTTCGTATTTTTATTACCATCGAAGCTTATTATGGCTACGGATAAAAAAAATGAGAATTTGTGTCATTCAACTAACCTAATATGCTGAATTTATTTCTTCTAATTGTAACGTTGTTTTACAGCCGCCTCCTGATAAAAACATTACAAACCCTCCTATTCAATCTTTACTATCACAGGAAAAACCAATTAAAACTCGACCTCCGTTCAAGCGAGATAATTCGCAGCTCAGGTTATCAGGAACACCTCCCACGTTAAGTGTTCCTCCTGCTCAACAAACTGAATCTCCTGCAGCGATTACTTCATCTACTTTATCATCTTCACCGCTCACGATAGCTCCAGAAAATAAGACTCCTAAACCAGCTAATGCCGTGGTTACATCACCCACCATATCCTCAACGACGAGACCGACAGTCACTTCAACAACTCCTACACCAGCTGATCCTCTGGTCACTTCAACTAAAATACCATATTGGACGGCAAAGCCAACAGCACCACCTTCTAAGTCACCTGGACCTCTAATTCTAATACCTAAGCCAACCACTCCTCGACCGAATGCTACAACACTTTTGCAAAAACCTTATGATCCTTGTGCACCGTTCAAAAGACCACCTACGCCAGACTTCAGGGCGCCTGGTAGACGGATCAGCGAAGTCAGTAAGTGACAAGATGATGTTTCATTCTTTTTGTTACGATTTATAATGCAAATATTTTGTATGGGAGAAAGATTTTTAAGTTTTGACAGTTTACAAAAATAGGCAAATATGTACATTTTATTGTCCGTGTCATTTCATATCTAGTTACCAAGTATTTTGATGCATAATGTTTAAATTATGTTTTAGAATGCTTCGATTACATTTGGTATCTAAGAGTTCGTAATGATGAAGCGGAACACCAAACTGAGTGTAAGTTTCCATTTTAAATACACTTTTATCTTGATTACACGACCTATGATATTGTTTTCAGATTCTCTCTACAGAAGAGAGTCCGTTAGTTAGGTAAAAGGTTTCTTTTTTACTATACTGTATGTTTTTTTTACTCGACTACGCGACACAAAGGAGGGTAATGTTTTATCAGTCTTATGTATGTATGTCTGTTCCTATGTGGCGTAATAGAGACCAAACGCGTAGAACGATTTTGATGATTCGTACGTCAATCGATTCGTCTTGGGCTCTAGACAGACGGACTGCATTTCAACTGCACTCCGACTGCAAATTTGCAGTTCCAACGACCGGATACTGACTGCAAGCTATCTGCGCGGTCAACGTGCAGTTCAAATGCAGTTGGTCTCTGCAGTCAGCGTGCAGTAGTTGGAACGCCAACTGCACACCGACTGCAATCGGGCTGCACCGTTGGTTTGCAGTCTTACTAACTGGATTCTAACAGCAAATTTACAGTTGGAGTGCAGTTAAAATGCAGAATGGTTCTGATGAAAATTGTACCATCGAACTGATCTGATGATGAAGTTGGAAGGTAGGGACCAGAACTCCGCCGAATACTTTCCTAACAATGTATCCTAGTCATGTTTAGGCTTATTGGAATCGTCATGAGATGTACTCTGGCTATAAATGATTTTCATGGTAATATGAGATGCCAAAATTAAAAAAAAAGAGACTAATAAAAAACATTGAATCTTTTGCTTTTAGGTGACAATTGGAGACTTAGAGGAGGAATGACTAATTATATTATTGGAGGTCACTATACGTTCGCAGGAGATTACCCTAATATGGTAAGATATGCCGATTACGAATGCATCCTCTAAAATTTAACGAAGAAAAAAATACGTGAAAAAATTATTTTACGTTCTTTCAAATTACCAGGGTGCCATAGGATGGAAAGAGGTTATCGGATCGTGGAGGTTCATGTGTGGGTGTACGTTGATCAGCACCAAATTCGTACTGACTGCTGCCCACTGCTCTAGTGCATCAGACCGTGATACCACCCTTGCCGATGTTGTTCCTAAGATCGTGAGACTAGGAGATAAGAATATTCAGGATGTGGTATGTATGAGACAAAGGATGCACGTTTCGGGCACTTAACCCCTTAAGTGGCTGAAACGTGTATCCAATGGCAACAGTGGCTTTTCTATTGTTTCGGTAATTACGTGCATTCAACCAGTTAAACAAGCGCCAAGACTGCTAATTGCTTTTAAATTCTGGTATCTAATTTCAAGAATTTCTTTAAAATCTTTCCAGGTAAATGGCAATCACGATGCGACCATCATCAGGATAATTAACCATCCCAAGTACAAATCGCCGAAGAAGTACTTTGACATAGCCCTAATGGAACTTGGCCAGAAGCAGAAGTTTAATAGGAACATACAACCTGCATGTTTATGGACTAAGGATAGCATCACCAGGTATGGTGAGCACGCACAGGTCACTGGATGGGGCGTTGTGGAGTCAGGTCAGTATTTCTTTCTTTGTTTAAGCATTGTCAGTGACAGCAACAGCCTCCTTAGGATCTCTTCTCATCATGTTTGTCTTAGTACCTGCACCTGATACATCTTGTCAACGAATGATTCTTTATCTGTTTTACAGGTAGTTTGAAAACATCTCCAGAGCTCATGGCAGCAACTGTAGACATCACAGACTTCCATAAATGCAACAGACTGCTTCGTTTGTCATGCAACAGGAACTGGTGTGGTCTCCAGCCGGATCAGCTGTGTGCCGGCAAGGAGGGCGGAGGAGTTGATGCTTGTCAGGTAAGTTAGATGCTGCTACGTGTTCGAGTACATCGCTTAGTCTTTATGTTAGCCTAGTACTGTTAATATAAGTGGTTGTTGCAGTTACAGTATTTTTTCGCACGATATTTACAGAAATAAAATCTTAGATTCATTTTATTTGTACAATTCCATAGCTATGTTAGGAATCCTCATGCAGCATATAAAGTAGATTCCACAGCCTTAGACATTGCCATCATGGATGCTCATTTGTGTTGGCGATTATAGAGTACTAACTCTGTATCATGTGTTGCAAAGCCACCAAAAGTGTTTATATACATATTTTGGGCCAAAAACTTTCGCGGTTGTACACAGAACAACTTCATTCCAAAGTTTCATCACAATCGGTCCAATGATTTAGGTACAGAAGAGGATAAATATACAAACATTCATTTTTATTTATGTATAGTTTTAGATAGTTTTTTCTAGCTATATTTTTCTGCATAGTCTTTTGAAAGTGTTTCTGTTTCAGGGTGATTCTGGAGGACCTCTACAAGTAAAGATCCCACTTCCAATTGGGAGTCAAGGAACCATGCATTATGTCCTGGGCGTGACTTCGTTTGGCATCGGCTGTGCCATGCCTGGATTACCAGGAGTGTATACTAAGGTGTCCAGCTTCATCGACTGGATCGAGAGCGTCGTGTGGCCTGGTCAGAATGAAACTTCTCCTGTGACAGATGTTAGCCCTGTCTTGGAGAGAAACAAACGGTCATTTAGATCCCATTAGAAGACAATTTGTTTATTGGTAAAGATATTATTTAAGTGATGAGACTAATAAAAAGCTGTGTAATAAATTTTTGTAAGATATTTTATTACTCGGTTGGTCTTAAAGCAGGTCCTTTATTTCATAAACTCTGCTAAGAGAACACAACCTGATTATGTATTAGGGTTTAAATTAATTATAAACAAAAATTATGAAAATAGACAATCTCTGGAAGAACGAAGGAGGATACGTAATCGCGAGCTAACTGATCAACCATTATGTATCCTCCGACTGCACAGCATGATTTTCTTCTTGTTAACGTCTTTCTAGTTGGCTTCTTAAGCAGTCGGGTTTTTTGATTTTGTGAATGAACTTTTTTCATTTATAACTTTTAAGTTATGGTTTAATAACTTTATTTCTCAAAAATAATTACATTCAGAAAAAAACTTATTTTTAATTAGAATACATTGGGCGACGCGACGCTACAAAATATAAAATAGATTAGATAGCTTAAAATGGTACCATCGAACTGATGTTATCATATTTTATATCGAATTACTTTTAAACATATAAATGTTATGTATTTTTGTAATTAACATTTAAAACCCTTCTTTTTGATACCGAGAAAAATTAGGGTCTCTACAATATGGTGCCAGCCGCCAGCATAATGTAACCAGTGACACTCGCAAGGTTAAGAAGAATCGATTGACGTAAGAATTATCGAAATCGGCCAACGCGTTTAGTATTTAGAACGCCACATAGGAACAAACATACTTACATAGTGTAGGGAGATGAAATAAATCTGGCTTTTAAATCCAAGTTCTTAGCCTACCTACATAAACTATCATATTGCTATGTATTCGTAGAACTCCACAGTACACATACATAGACTGATAAACACATTCCTTAAAGCCTCCCTTCCCCCCTTTCCACTTTAAATACAATCTGAGGGAACCAAGAACGACGAGTTTTCATATTCTTGGAAACTGAAAAAATTGTATTAGACGATGGCCTTCTTTATTCTTCTGGATGGCTTCCCTCACTGATCATCTCCTGTCGTACTCTGTGTAACAGCACCTGCACTCTGAAAGACCTTTATGCTTATCCTAATGCTGTCGACGTGGCTGTGACGAGGCTGAATTGTGGTCCAAACGCATATAATTAGGTATTATCGATACTACGAAGAAGAAGTTTTATAGATTAGCTAAAGTACACACATCTTTCATGGGATACTGAGTTAAATTCTATAACAAAATACCTTGTGACATTTTGAAACTAAATGAAAGAAAATTTAAAACTTTTGTTAAAAGCACACTTTGTAAACAAGAACATTACAAATTAGATGATTAAATTCAAGATAAGAATGCTTGGAAACATACTGATCCTGCTCCATAGCGCAATCATATATTATATATTCATAATTATTGTATTGCTTTTATTTCTTTTTCTTTTAAGAAAGTGACTCATACACTGTTCTGTTATTGTTGAATTATACCTAATTCACCAATATCAGAACAGTGTGTGAGTATTTACCTGTTTGCAATATATTTGTAAGTATGTGAGAACCATGTTCCTATTTATCAAATGAATGAATTTACCTGTTATTGCTTGTAATACTTTATACCTATACGTAGTATAGTATTGTTAGTCTGGGTGCATCGTCCTCACGTATAAGAATTAATGTATATATGTAAATATTGTAAAACACATTTTTAAAGAGTGAATGTGGCGTTTCTTGTCCGTTCTCCACAAGAAGCTATTTTTCCGAATGGACGGCAGAATCAATTATGATAACTTTTACATTTTTGACGTTCAAAAGTGCCTTAATGGCCTAATTGAAATAAAAAAATTGACTTTGACTTTGATTTGCCACACATTGCCCCAAAAAAAAACAAGATTTGAATTAAAAAGAACGTTAAGCTACATCATCCTTTCTCATCTAACTTACCCTAACTTTCTTTAACTTGTCTCTAATAGCTAGCGTGCGACGCATTTCTTTTAAAAGAAACGACAAGTAAGTTAAACATTCTTTCAAGTGTTCCCGGTAATTTGTCAGTACCGGGAAAATACCGGGATAGTGCTGGGACACTGGTGCAATATTCAGCGGCAATGTTTCAACGGGTACCGATAGATGGCTACAAATCGTTGTTTGTTTTGGTGATCTGTATCG
The DNA here is from genome assembly GCA_949775005.1 of Orthosia gothica. NCBI lineage: Eukaryota > Metazoa > Arthropoda > Insecta > Lepidoptera > Noctuidae > Orthosia > Orthosia gothica. The sequence goes on from OX459038.1 coordinate 3,993,733, forward strand.
AGGAACTGCAAAACGAATTGCAATAAATAAGGTAGTAATTGCTTTTGTATTATTTCTGCAATTGAAGTCGATCTATAGTTGAATTGCTGTTTGTTTAAGTTTCATTCGATTTCTGTCTTGATAATGGCTCTGCTCATTAAGTATCGTCAAGCTATCACTTTTTTAGGGTTCCGTAGCCAAATGGCAAAATACGGAACCCTTATAGATTCGTCATGTCTGTCTGTCTGTCTGTCTCTCTGTCCGTCCGTATGTCACAGCCACTTTTTTCCGAAACTATAAGAACTATGCTGTTGAAACTTGGTAAGTAAATGTATTCTGTGAACCGCAATAAGATTTTCACACAAAAATAGAAAAAAAACAGTAAATTTTGGGGGTTCCCATACTTGAAACTGAAACTAAAAAAAATTTTTTCATCAAACCCATACATATGGGGTATCTATGGATAGGTCTTCAAAAATGATGTTGAGGTTTCTAATATTATTTTTCTAAACTGAATAGTTTGCGCGAGAGACACTTCCAAAGTGGTAAAATGTGTCCCCCCCCCCCCCTGTAACTTCTAAAATAAGAGAATGATTAAACTAAAAAAAACATATGATGTACTTTTTTTGTCAACTTCCACCGAAAATTGGTTTGAACGAGATCTAGTCAGTAGTTTTTTTTTAATACGTCATAAATCGTAAACCGCAATTTACCAAGTACGGAACCCTTCGTGCGCGAGTCCGACTCGCACTTGGCCGGTTTTTCAATTTTTGAGGTGTTAAGATTTTTGAGATCAATTATTAATGTATCAATCGTTTCGTCGTTCATAATCAACACCATCTTCCTGCCCTAAACCTGTTCCAGTCCCTGTTTCGTCGTTAATTAGGAAAAATTAAGATAGCATAGAAGATTGCAGATTGCCGAAATTTAAGGAACGAGATTGATTGAAATGCGCTAACGAAATGTATCGTGGTAAAGCCTTAATATTTTGACATTATGGCAATCGCTATCGCTGATAAATTGTAACTTTACTCTGAGCCCAAAATACCTAAACAATAGAAATACAGTTACACCACAAAGTACGCGGCGGCGGCGCGCCGCAGACAGAGGGGCCACTACGGACAAAGTGCAATTTTGCACACCCACATTGACATTGCGGTTTTACAGGGAATATTGGGCAATATTGGACCGAGCTCAGTCGCGGCTGTCACGAGTGCTTTGTGCAGGCGTTTGTCACGTCATTCATACATTAAGTACTGTAACGAGGTTGGTTGCATTGGATGGGTTACCTTTATTATTTGTGTTTTTTTTTGTTTTTAATTCTTTCTTTCAATAATTTTTAAGTTATAAAGGTCATTAAATATTTGAAGATGACAAATATGAAATTCATTATCTAGGATTATAATAAATTATTTTAAGCCCATAGACGAGATTGGGAACTTGTCATAACAATAAGGTTCAAGTCATACAGCTTACAAATATGTTTCCTCCAACTGCACAGCATCATTTTCTTCTTGTTTTAGATCATCTTTGGTTTTTTGATTTAATTAGGTAGGTACCTGTTATTCACATTTATATTTTTGTCGAGCTTGGTGCTTTTCACAATTTAATGTTTTAAGTGGGATCATTATTACACTATTACTACGTCTTGTTACTCTCCAATCTTCGTCATAGTTGGCGTAATATTAAATGTTTCGTGATGTATAATGGATATTTGATGCCCTGTCAACCCTCTAAGGCAAGTAAGCATGATATGATGTATGTTTAGACGAATCGATGTATTTATGTTTGCAACTAAGCCAACCTACTCTTTATTTTAAATCGGAATCAATATAGTAGCAACCCTAGTGAATCTGTCAAGTTTAGCTGTCCCTTCTGTATAGTTACTATTTTGTGGTTACACTAAACAAAACAGAAATTTTCCACAAACACAAAAACGAACCACAGACATAATTTTGAATCAAGAACTCCAACACGCAAGAACAAAATAAAATTAAAGTTTAAATTCTTAACCCCACCGCAGCTGCCTGCGATTGCATTACATCTGTTCTCTACTGCAGGTTTAATAAAATCCCGTTCTCGCACGCTGCGTGCTGCGGACAGCATCTTGATTTAAGTCCCACTTGGATAAAGAAAACGTACTGGTTTATAGCGGCACTAAAGGGTTGTTTAGTCTTTTACTGTCGATGGTAAAGTGCGGACGAATAAACTCTTTTATTTAAAATCTGCTGGCTTTATTTTGCAATTATTTTATGGAGCAGTTTATCGAACAATTATTTTGAATTGAAGTGTTATTTGCTAAACATTGTTTTGATTGAAGTTTGTAATAAACTTGCCTAAGCTAGGATATTATCTCTATGATTTTATCCCTCTGCTAAAATGAATTGATATATAGAAGGTAAATTTTACTGTCGTGCTAAACACCCGCCCTTTGTACACTTATCTTTATAAATGTTTTGTCCTGTAATTATTTAAGTGGTGTACAATAAAGTATATAATAAATAAATAAATAATAAAAAAAAACGTATACATTAAAATCGCAATACATCTCAGCGACAATCCATGTCAAAAACTTTTTAATATGTATTATATATTACTTATAAATTAACAATTTATTACACTTATAAATTACACGTGGTAAATGCTGCTAAAAAAAGAATTCAATATATACGCTGAACTGAATAAATTCAATTGAACATAAAACACCCAAAATACCAGGGCAACACCAAACAAGAAGAGGTAAATTAAAAATAGCGTTGTAGAAAGGAACGGGTATTAGTGACCCTATTATGGATATGTCAGGGTCACGAAAGCGTCCCGGAAATTTGGGACACACAGTAGACATGGGAAAGATGGGGACGAATGATTGTCGCCCTATATTATGATATTAATGGAATTGGGGAAATAATAGGCGAAAATCTTGCTTAATTTGCTGTATAATTGACACAATCGTCTTCAATAGTAATTATATTTTTAGGTTTATCCACGGCATTATAAGCCATTATTTCTACTTTCTACTGTAAAATTGTAATTTTGGTTGTAAGTAATGTGTTTGGCCTTAAACATGACCACAGTTTTTTTACGCTGCTTTCTTTTAAGCATGTATTGAAAAATCATTTACTATAGCTGAAAATGTCTATAAATCACACGCACACACATAAAACACAAAACGCTGAGACATGCTATGCTAATATTTCAGCATCAAGTCATAACGCCAACCTTTTTCTTTTACACCTCAAGACATATTGATGGAAAACAGCAAAAAGTTCAAACATGGCGACAGTTTCCTTTTACAAATTAACGACTTCTCCCGCCATTATGACGTCACCTGACATGCCTGTCCAATCAGAGGATCCCAATGAAAAATGGCTGCCAACATTAATACGGAAAGTTTTCTTGATAAATGGACGCGTAATAAGAAAGAAATTGGATATGAATTCGTAAAAATGTAATGGTGGAAGAGCAAATTGATTTTTTATATTCAATTTTATTGGCATTAGAGAGTTCAAACTCCATTTTGTCAAGGGCCCCAACGGTTTCTATCTAATATGTATTCGAGGGCCGTCAGTTGCAAAGTCTCAGCTATTAGCCATTTTAGTTCGAATTTTGTTGGAAGTTTTAGCCGTGGGCCGTGATTTAGTTCACCTCTCGTCTGCTGGGGCTGATCGCTAGTTTATATGGAAATTAGAGGACTTTAAGGGGTTAAGATAAATATGAGTAAAATTTTCTAGCCTAGTGTTTAAAAACAATTTATAGCCTCTCGGAGAATGGATGTGCTAGAACGCGTATTTTTTACGCTTACCTTTTTTGGGCTTGTCATGTAGTTGCCCGTTCTACATGTTGTATACCAAAGCATTTTCAGTTTTAACCAGTTGCAAAATATCTGTTATTCTTCATCAAAAGTACACTCACGCCAACTATATCTCTAACCAAGCACATTTCATCCCGGATAAAACATTTTCAAAAACGTAACCCTCCTTTGACACAACGTATTACACTTCACGACAAAAGGATAGTTCCTATCGAACACATCGCACGTATATCGACTAAAATAATCTTGTTCCTCTTCTAAAGGCCCTCTGAACAAAACAGTCACTAGTCTAAGTGCATTTTATTCGTCAGACCCTTTGAGAAAGTCCTGAAATAGCGACCATTTTGTTAGACCTCTCTATTCAGGGTTTATAAGACTGTCGGTCATATTTCGTGTAGATGGGTGGAGGATCTTGTTATCCTGGATGGGTGCTAGTACACAGTCGTTCGCGAGAATTGGTTAAAATTCAATTATTCGTGCCATTATTCGCGTGCTCAAAGTTTGGAGTAGGGCCGGACCACTTAGGACGTTTCGTTCATGTCGAGTGCCTTGCTCTGATTCGGTTTAATCTAACTTTAATACAGGCTTTTATACTATAAGTTGTACTACAGAAGGACGGAAGGTTAAGTATCTATGTATAGGAAAAAAGAACTACAAATGTGTCCCTCAGGTCCAAGGACTTTTCTGAAGTGGCGTCCGTCTTTACTTCCAGAATCCTCCACATCGTTACAGAAATATATCGCAAAATAATATTTATTTGAATTCCTATGGCAACGTCATATTTAATTTTCTCTATATTCACGCTATACTCCCTCTGGAATGTCTGTCACACGCGTGGTTTATTTTTGTCATTTACAATTTTCCTCTTGGAAGACATATAAGCCTCCGAGGTGTTCTGCACTCCTGGTACACCATACATACAAATATGTAGGAATTGGCTTGGAGGATATTGCGATAAGTGATTAAATAAAACGGTTAATTTTTTTTACTACTTACTTACAATATTGTGCAAATGTCGAGAATAGACATCAGTAGTGGCCCAGTGGTATCGGCTGTGACTTACAAGTTGTAGGTCGTGGGTTCGAGCCCAGGCAGGCGCTTTACTTTGTGTAAATTATTTCTTCACCACTGCTCTCAAAACGGTGAAGGAAAACTTCGTGAGGAAACCGGCATGTCCTAGAACCAAAAATTAGAAGACATGTGACATCCACCAACCCGTACTTGGCCCGCGTGGTGGATTACGGCCCATTCCCTCCCACCGAAAGGAGGCCTGTGTCCCAGCAGTGGGAACATTAATAGGCTGATGATGATGATGTCGAGAATAAAGAAACGAACAAGCAACAGATGTATCCCACGCATATAAGAGCTGTTAAATGCGCAAAACTACATAATTATCTTATCCCCTAACAAAATAGCCCTAATCATAATTACATAATAATAATATTTACTTATTACGTAAACGCTGGCTTTATAAACAGCCCGCCAACCAGGCGGCTTGAGTGCGAACTTACACAAAAGACTTGAAGTTTTGACTCAAATACCAACTTGGGATCTTAGCGTCGGAAGCAGTGGATCTGTACTCTTGTCGCGAGTAGCGTCTGGAGTCGGTTTTAATAGAATGTTCGGAGAAGGTAAATAAACTTGATAAAATAAAGATATTTTTGTAAAGAACTTCGCTCTAGTTTTGGTTTCTGTCCTAGTACAATTGAAGATGTTTATACACAAACACTTGGTCAAACGTAAATATTAGTTCGAGAATCTACTGTACCTGAACACCATGGAGCAATCATGAGGGTGAATAAAGAGTCGGCAAGCAGCGAGGCACAAACTGCCAAGGCCAACCTGGAAAGCCCTAAATATCCTGCGAAGTCAAATGGTCAGATGGGGGTACTCCGATTAGCCACAATGCGACTGTGGAACCATATCGCAAACGATGCCCCATCTGTTCTCCTGTTCTCTGTGCACAAACATCTGCAACAAGAAAGACCTATGCGAGGCCTGCGCTAGGGCTATCAACGTGGCTGAGTTCTGGTCGAAGCACAACATGTAAATTAAAAACTGTTAATAAAATCATCGACACGACGAAGAAGAAGAAGAAGTTCAAGAATCTGAAGAATTAAAAAAACATTGAATGGGTTTCAAGCCCATTTTTTAGGAACTTTTTTTAGGGAAACCTTTGTTGATGGTGTAATTTATTTATTTGTTTTAAGAACAATTACTTGTTGTACTTACAGTTTGTACCAAAGCGTACAGCAAACCACCACTACACATATGATAACACTTAGAAACTAAAAAACTTTATACATACATGGCTCATTATTATCATATCTGTATTTGAAGTTATTAAATAAAAGTGAGTATTGGGACTGTTAGCGACGCGAACTTACTTTGCTTTAAGGAAATATAAATTGTACTGTTTGTTTTGAATATTGGTAAAGTAAAACCTTAGTTGTCCATTTGTTTAATATGTGAATGACATATTTTGTAATTTTTGTGTTTATTTCTTGTAAATAAATATGAAGACAGAAGAGGGTTAGCATTCGGTGCTATCCGCAGTCATTGAAGGGTTGGCGGGGCGCGGGAGGGGTACGGCCGCTCGCGCCGCGCGTCTTTCTTTGCGCAGTTTTTCAGTTGTTCCCGACCGTCATTGAGAGCGGTCACGTTTGTTTTGGCTCCTACGGGCAACCACCAGATGCTATGCTTTCTCCTGCCTTCCATTGTCTACTGAAGTCTTGCATTTTTAATCCTTCTACCCTTTCCGAGTCTCCGATTGGCTACAAAGTTGGTCCCTCGACCCGGATCTAACTTCTCTTCTACTCATGTTTCGGACTCCGCCGAAAACCCAGGAGAGAAGCATGAACACACGCAGCGCGAGCCGGAAAAATATGAAGGAACCTTTGGGTGAGTCTTCCAATATTGTAAAAAAAGTTGAAGATGAAAAAGTTGAATTGCAATCGCACGCACCACGTGACGACATGACGCCGAGCGCTGTCAACAAAATGACTGCGGCGAATTTTTCTGCAAAATCCGCAAAATCGGCAAAATCAGGTTCATCTGTGAAGTCTGGTGTGTTAGCGAAAGCTAGAAAAATTTTGGAACGCAGAGCTGCACAGGAGAAAGCACTAATCGAGAAAAGATTAGCTGCCGACTTGGCTAACCTAGATGACAGTTCACACCAATCGAAGGACGATTTGATGAGCGTCTCACAGGCTGAAGAAGACGCACGAGTTGAGAGGTGGCTGGAGCGCAGTCACCAGGAGTTGGAGGCCCCGGCTCTCCAACGAGCTGCTACACCCCTGGGAGGCCGGGACCAGCCGCTGCCGCCGCGACCCACGCAGTCCGCGGGCGCGAGCGCCGACGGTACCACAGTTCATATGTTAGCTGCTGCACTTAAGGACCTGGCTGCGGTCGCCACCTCTGGCGGCGCGCACGCCAACATACTGAGCCGCATGAGTACACCGCGAGACCTACCATCTTTCTCGGGCGACCCGTTGGAGTGGCTACAGTTTCGGCAAGCGTACTACGACTCGACGAAGGTATGTAAGTTCAGCGAGCAAGAAAATCTGTGGAGGCTGCGCAAGTGTCTGCACGGCGCGGCAAAGGAAGCAGTATCCGCCCTATTCATCGGTGCTGCATCGCCAGCTGACGTGATGCAATCCCTGGAGCTGCAATTCGGGAACCCAGATATAATTATTGGGAAAATTATGCATGACATAAGGAAAATGCAACATATGAGTCTGGAGTATCATAAAGAGATAGTGAAATTCTCTGTGAAAATCAAGAACTTCGTTGCCGCAGTATTAGCCATCGGACAAGACGAGTATCTTAAAGGATCCAGTGTTATCTCTGTTATTTTGTCTAAATTACCCACCATTCTCATATCAAAATGGGCGGACTACAGTCACTTGCACACGAACAATGATAGCAAACCCAAACTCCTATTGTTATCGGAATTCTTGGAGGAAGAAGCGGTGAAAATTTCGAAGGCATCCGTGTTTGTTTTCAACCCCAATGATTACCGTAAACAAGGTGATACTAAACAAATCCACGCAACTCACGCAGTGTTAATTACTGCAGACAACAAGTGCTGGTGTTGTGAAAGTGGGCCCCATAAACTCACTGAATGCAAAAAGTTCAAAAAGGCATTGCGGAAGGAGCGCTGGCGGATTGTAAAACGTCACGGTGTTTGCTTTAAGTGCTTGACAGATAAACATCGCAGTGAAAACTGCCCCGCACCCGCTTGCGATGTGGATGGCTGTGGCGGCGCGCATCATCGGTTGCTGCATTATGTGACCAAGAATAAGCCCCAGAGTGGCCAACCCACTGACGCGACGGACTGCGAGCGCGATGTCGGCGGCGACGCGCCGTATGAGCCGAGTTCTACGACTACAGCGACGAATAGTAGTGAAACAGTGATGAACGTCGCGAGTGCCAATAAAGCATTATTAAAAGTCGTGCCCGTAAATGTTCATACACCCAGTGGCGGTATAATAAGTGCAACCGCGTTACTAGACGACGGGTCGACCGTATCGTTGATAAGCAGTGATCTTGCGGCGCGGGCCGGCCTCCGTGGCCATTCGGAAACTTTGCGCGTGTGCGGCGCCTGGAAAGGCGATGAACTTCTATGTGAAGCAGTAGTTGTAAATTTACGCATAAGTGATGTAAACAATAGCAATGTTCATGATATTTCTGTACGCAGTGTAAAAGAAATGAATTTGCCTAGACAAAATTTAACTATTGTTGATTGTAATAAATATCCACATTTGTTAAAGATAAAAGATAAACTTAGATGTTGTAACATAAATTGTAAACCAGATTTATTGATAGGCCAAGATAACTATCAGCTGTTGTTGTGTTCTAATGTCAGTTTAGGCAAACGTAATGAGCCATCCGCTGCACTCACACCTCTGGGCTGGTGCGTACATGGGGTAGTACGCGTGCCGCGTAGCCGCGCGCTGCCTACGCCCTCAGCTGCCTGCACTACGCTCTGCATGTTTTGCGACTGCAACGCAGACGCTGCTGCGGACGAGGCCGAACGCCACCTCAGGGACATCCAGGAGCAGGTTCGTCATTATTTTGCTATTGACTCGCTAGGTGTGTCAGCCAAGCCTCGCCAGAACCTCAACGATGTTGAAGCGCTTGCTCAGCTGGAGCAATCTGCAGTTCTGGTTGATGGTAAGTGGCAAGTCGGGCTACCTTGGAAAGATAAGAACTGTAAAATGCCTGACAGTTATCCTGCAGCTTTAAGAAGATTGAAAGGTGTCGAGAAGAAGATGTCCGCTAATTGTGAATATTCTCAAAGGTACATAGAACGAGTTGATCATTTATTTTCTAACGGATATGCTAAGCCTATGGAGGACTGCAAGTCCACAAGTTCGAGAACTTGGTATTTGCCCCATTTTGGGGTAGATAACCCTAATAAGAAAAAGTTGCGATTAGTGTTTGACGCAGCGGCTAAAGTGAATGGTATGTGCTTAAATGATTATTTTCATAAAGGTCCTGACCTACTCGTATCACTATTTGGCATTATGGTACGTTTCAGAGAGAACAGGATTGCTGTGGCTGGGGACATTAAAGACATGTTCCTTAGAGTTAAAATTCAACCTGAGGATCAAGATGCTCTGAGGTTTTTATGGCGGAATCATCCCAATCAAGAGGTAGGTACGTTTGCGATGACCTCACTCATATTTGGTGCAAATTGTTCTCCATTTATCGCACAGTTTGTCAAAAACAAAAATGCATTAAGGTTTGCGTCCACTATGCAGGAGGCTGTCGCTGCAGTGTGTGAGCAGCACTATATGGATGATTATTTAGATAGTCTGCCGGACAACGAGACTGCAATAAAAATGGTGAAAAATATTATTAATATTCACAAGCAGGGAAATTTTCACATATGCAACTGGGCGAGCAACAGTACCGCTGTATTGGACAGCGTTCCCAAGGAATTGTTGGGTTCAGCCGCTGCAGAAGGATACAGGTTCGATCACCGCGTTAAGACAGGTGTGCAGCAGTACGAACGCACGCTAGGATTATTGTGGTTCCCACAAGATGATGTACTTTGTTTTGATCTAACCTTGAAACGCATTCGGAGCGACATATTGAAAGGTACGGAAATACCTACTAAAAGAATTTTACTGCAAGTAGTTATGTCTATTTTCGATGTTTTTGGCTTTTTAGCTCCGTTTACCATTCAAGGTAAAATATTACTTCAGGATACATGGCGTGTTAATCTCGGCTGGGACGAGAAAATACCGGATGAAATATTCCGCAAGTGGTTATCCTGGATTGACTTATTTAAGGTGATATCTAATGTTAAAATTCCTAGGTGCTATTTGTCGTGTATGTCTGTATACGCATCATCGGACAATGCCCGATCGGCTGTGTGCTACGAGGGGCCTACGCCCGCCTCGCTCACTACGACGGCTGTTACAAGCGCTACGACGCCTACGATGAGTACGTTTGATTATAATAATTTACAGCTGCATGTTTTTAGTGATGCTTCTGTGAAGGCAATGTGTGCTGTTGCTTACTGGCGTTGGGAATGTGATGGAACTGCTTTCGTTGCATTTATAGCTAGTAAGTGCAGAGTGGCACCTGTGAAACTGACTACAGTGCCCCGTTTGGAGCTGCAAGCCGCGGTACTCGCTGCAAGGTTAGCGGATACCATAGTTCGCGAATCTAAGTTGCGTCCGACTCGTAAGTACTTTTGGTGCGACTCAACAACCGTTTTACATTGGATTGGCGATAGTACGCGTTCTTATAAAACGTTTATAGCAAACCGGTTGGGTGAAATAGACGAGTTGACGTGCAGTGACGAGTGGAGGTATGTACCAACTAAATTAAATATTGCGGATGTCGCAACCAGGGAGGCCTACGATACTCAAGTGTTTGAGACCGATTGGCTATTAGGGCCTACCTTTCTTCGTGGTGCTGAGTCTTCTTGGCCGCCGCACATCTTGGAACCCGTGAACATACAGTCAGAATATGTTAATGTCGCAACAGAAAGAAATGGCATCAGGATCAGACGGCACACAAGGTAGGTGATCTGGTACTCTTGGTCGATCCTGAATCGCCGCGCAACGTCTGGCCCAAGGCTGTGGTTCAGCCAATTTTTCCGGGAAAAGACGGACGGGTAAGGGTAGTGGAACTTAAGACCAAGTCAGGCGTCCTGACGCGGTCCGTGACACGCGTCGCTCCTGTCCCATTGGTGGATTAAGTGCTGCGTCAGCACTGGGGTGGGGAGTGTTAGCGACGCGAACTTACTTTGCTTTAAGGAAATATAAATTGTACTGTTTGTTTTGAATATTGGTAAAGTAAAACCTTAGTTGTCCATTTGTTTAATATGTGAATGACATATTTTGTAATTTTTGTGTTTATTTCTTGTAAATAAATATGAAGACAGAAGAGGGTTAGCATTCGGTGCTATCCGCAGTCATTGAAGGGTTGGCGGGGCGCGGGAGGGGTACGGCCGCTCGCGCCGCGCGTCTTTCTTTGCGCAGTTTTTCAGTTGTTCCCGACCGTCATTGAGAGCGGTCACGTTTGTTTTGGCTCCTACGGGCAACCACCAGATGCTATGCTTTCTCCTGCCTTCCATTGTCTACTGAAGTCTTGCATTTTTAATCCTTCTACCCTTTCCGAGTCTCCGATTGGCTACAGGGACGTTACAGTGAAAAATAAGACATGCTAGAATAAAAATGGCCGTTAGTACATTTTTTTACGTGATTATTCAAATTTAAGGCGGTACCCCGAGCAAAACGGCGCTCAAGCCGTTTTTTTGTGCTGTTTTAGGAGCTATCTACTCGTTATTTAAAAAGAAATATCAATTAATAAAAATACATTAAATTTCTACATTATGTAGAAATTTAAAATGGTAGATTTAGTTTTTTTTTTAATTTTGTATATATTTAACTAATCTCCTTCCAAAAAAACATAAAAATGAGAAATAATTATTGATATTATGCATCTCCTCGTAAAGTGTTAATTAATTATTTTTTGTACTTACACTAATGGATAGACAATTTAATAACAAACATTTTGTAGTTTTTTTTTTCAAAAGACCAAAATTCGATTTTATAAAGATTTTATTCTAAAATCTGGGCGTATTCACTACTGTTATTCATGCGCCACCAGTGCCGCTAGACCAATAGGAATGCTCATATCTCATGCCGATTTTTTGGTCAGGGTACCGCCTTAAGTCACGTTTATATAGTCCTCATTTGTGTCGTCGCAGCATTTTCACGTTGCCTCTTTTTTCCAAAACAACTATATTATCTACTGATATAATCCAAATTCATCTCCCACAATCCCTGAAGTAGGTAGTTACCCTTAAAACACGTACCTACCTACTCACAAGGCGGCCATGACAGATCAAGACGCACATTCACATAATCATAATTCGTCTTGGGATACAGGCCTGCACCCCTCTTCAAAGATTATGAAAATCTTATAGAAGCGATATTACTAGCTATTATGTATTATTATTATTTATGTTTTCTCATTTTAACATGCGTTCGTTATCATACTCCGATGTCATTTCGTGAACAATAGGGTGGGTTATAAGTTTTTTCGACTGTAATAAAACTACTTTTTGTATATACTTTACTGTATAACTGTTTTTTGTCCCAAATAAATAAATAAAAATAAAGAGCTTCCTTATGTGTACCCTATTATTATTATTTATTTATTTCTGTCAAATATCATAAAATCCATAGTTTTTTTAGTATATACGAATACTTATAAACTATGCTACTCACTTAAAATCTGATAAACATACAATAAATACACAACATAAAAAGACCCTGAATAAATAAAAGTGAAATAAAAAGTCAAATTGAAATTTCAAAATTATATTAATATCTAAAAATAATCGTTCTTATATCCATTTAGGTACAACTATGTCTAAGCAAAAAACCCTGTGATAGCAAAAAATTATCATCTTATGGAAGGAACCATAGAGAGCGATCAATCGTCGATCGATCAATCTTAATGGCCGTTGGTCGACGTCGCGTCTGTCTATTGATTGATAGCTTTGGATTTGGAGTAGAAGGAACTGTTAACTGAGTAATTCTATCATCGATCTATGGTATCGATTGACGATCGATCAATAATATCCTTACAAAAGTGCCGCTATGAATCTAACGTTGCAACCTTAAAAAGGATTGTCAATGTATTATCAATGGTTGATTTGATGATGATTTGCAACAGATTACACTTTTACTGTTTTAAATAGACCGTAATCCAGCTGTCATGCACCAATCACCATCGTGGCAGCTGGATAGCGATCGATTGAATAAAGTCAACTGTTTATAACCCCCGACGGAAAAAGTGGGATGTTATAAATTTGAAGTGTTTTTTATATTTGTGCAAATGTGTATTTGTGTATCTGTCGGTGGCTCCTAAACGAATGAAACGATTTTGATTTAGTTTTTTATTTTAAAAGTTTACATTATCGGTAGTGTTCTTAGCTATTGCTGATGAAATCAGTTCAGCCGTTGAAAAGTTACGGGCGTTACTATTTGAATCGGGGTATTTTCGCAAGATATCCCGTTTTAATTACGTGTTCGATAGATTGTTGATCGAAGCGTGTGTACTACTAGATAAATTATGTACTTAAAAAAATATGAAATAAAAAAAAATTGTCGTGGTTTCAGTTTTTTTTTTTTTGTTATTTGAAGTCGATCGATGAGTTCACGTTACGAGGTATTCGACGACGTTTGACCTAAAGTGCGTGTTGTACAAGAGTCTCGCTTCTAGCCAATCTTACTCGGCTTCGTCGCAAAATGTCCCTTTCGCAAAATGTCCCCTAGTCGCAAAATGTCCCTTTCGCAAAATGTCCCTTTCGCAAAATGTCCCTTTCGCAAAACGTCCCTTTCGCAAAACGTCCCTTTCGCAAAATGTCCCTTTCGCAAAATGTCCCTTTCGCAAAATGTCCCCTGGTCGCTAAATGTCCCTTTCGCAGAATTTACATATTATGTTTGTTAAGTTTAAGACTAAGATTATTTGTTATTTGTTATTATTATTTTAAGCAGATTTGCCATTGCCAATTTGGCTTCTGATCTTAAATCTGGCGGAGTACAATCAATCTCCATTTCACCATCTGAACCATTGGAACTCATTTTAATTATCTGTATTTATAAAAATCAATGCCACTTTTCGTTGTTATTTTATAACTCAAGAACGGGCTCACTTAACCAAACCAATTTTTTAGGCTTTATTCGGACTATTTAGCAGATTGTTTACGTGAAGAGAATAAAAAAAATGAAACTTAGGGTAGGGTAGGGTAGTGTAGGGTAGGGTAGTGTAGGGTAGGGTAGTGTAGGGAAGTGTAGGGTAGTGTAGCGTAGGGTAGTGTAGCGTAGGGTAGGGTAGGGTAGGGTAGTGTAGAGTAGGGTGGGGTAGTGTAGCGTAGGGTAGGGTAGGGTAGGGAAGGTAGTGTAGGGTAGTGAAGGGTAGGGTAGTGTGGGGTAGGGTAGTGTGGGGTAGGGTAGGTAGTGTAAGGTAGGGTAGGTAGGGTAGATAAATGTTTGGTGTTTTTATGGCAAAACAAAGTTTGCCGGGTCACCTAGTTAAATTTATATATTCTTAAATATGTAAATAACACCACAAATCCAGACCAATGTTCAACTTTGCCGCCAGTTTTCTATTTATCATCTGTGCCGAGCCGAAAGGCAAATGCATTTATGGCTATACAGCCACGTGAACGCAATTTTTACTAGAAAGAGACTTACTTTGGTATGCCAAGAATGATAAAAGAGATCCAATCAAAGAGTATTTAATAACCCCAGCATGCCGTGTCATACAACATTGCTGGAGCGTTGTAATCTTCCGAATTCAAAAAAACGCTCCTACAATGGATTTGATTTTCTTTTTCCGTAAAATCGACATGTTTCTCTTTTTTCAAAAATAATGACAATAGTTCCATGCATGTTTGAGAAAATTGTGTTTTATTTCTGTCGGCGAATAAATCTTGCATCATCTTGCATATTTGCTAAGAAAACCTGTTTTATTTTATTAATAAGTACTAAATACAAGTATAAAAAAATTACCGATTTTTCCTGATCAATATGAACAATTTTAACAATTGAACAAAGTTATGGACAGGTAACCATGTATAGTTGTGGTCATAAAAACAATAATAAATCCAAATACATATTATTTGACTTTAATTTTTCGACTTCTATAGAACATAACTTACATAAAAATTGCATTTAAATTCTGCAAAAGGAACATTTAGCGACCTGGGGACATTTTGCGAAAGGGACATTTTGCGAAAGGGACATTTTGCGAAAGGGACGTTTTGCGAAAGGGACATTATGCGAAAGGGACATTTTGCGAAAAGGACATTTTGCAAAAGGGACATTTTGCGACTAGGGGACATTTTGCGAAAGGGACATTTTGCGACGAAGCCTCTTACTCTATGCCCTCTTTTACGATTAACCTCGTCTCATAATTATTTTCCGAGGGTGTCGCACCACTGAATTATCAATGTTCCCTGCGTTACTCGTCTTGTGTGGCCTTTATTATAGACTTGTAAGGGAATTATTGAACCTGTCATGATGTGTGAGTGAGTAAAGGTTTTGTATTGATTTGTTATTAACATTATATTTTATATATTACTAGATTCTGCCAGCGGCTTTGCTCACGTGAATGTTGATCCTAAGGGAAAATATTCCCGAGATAAAAAGTATTCTAGTGTTATTCCAGACTATAATCTATCTCTGTGCCAAATTTAATCCAGATCCGTCGAGACGTTCTGGCGTTATTGAGAAACAAATATACACACATCCATCCAAAATTTCGCATTAAAATATTAGTTTGATGATGAGAGAGACGCACAGGACCCGTCGATGTGGCGACTCTTGTGGGAGGCTCATATTCAGGTGTGGACGTTGAGGTTGAGGACTATTGTAGATTGGATGCTTGGGTAAGCAAAATCTTCAGCAGTGGATTTCTTTTGCGTACAATAATGATGATTTTATGATTGCAAAATGCAGCCGGTGTTGCTTTGTTGCATCGTTTGAATAATCAATAAGTAGGTATAAGGTATTTGACTGATTTTCAAAATGTGTCGGTTTGATTTACTTACGCATTCTATATGTTTCAATATTAAAACGAGCTAAGACTTTAATTGTATCCTAGTGCTAAACAAATTTAATAAATTAACCCTTGATTTTATCTCCAAAGACGCCAAAAGACACACGATGACACAAACCAGCATCTTCATCATACATTACAAATATTAAGTCGTCACTTAATAAAAGCTCTCTATGTTTCTTGCAAGTCAGTTACTTCTATAGAATTACGTTGTTATATTCCTCGGAGAGGCTCAAATAGCCTCATTTTGTTGCGAGAGGGAATTAACGAGCTGCCGCCGAGAAAAAAAAAAGAAATATGACGTCACTTGACGCCTAGCGATAATCAGTCTGTGCTTTATTGCCCTGTTTGAAGGATTCCTTAGATATTGTTTTTGTTATTACATTTTTTTTTCTGTGAAATATTTTCGACCAGCAATATTTTTAAGGTCAAACTTTTTGTCAGATTAGCGCAATTTTAGCGAGCCGTAAATTGCGCTGAATAATTAGGGAGAGTTAACTTCGGTGTGCGATATTAAAATTTTGTGCGGCCTTAATAACATTGAGTTTTGAATGGCTGAGATTTGTTTTGCAGCTTCATTCTGTGGTATAATTATTCTAATTAGGATCTAATTGAATAGATATACTAGAGAAGATTGCCACTTTAAATGTTCCTGCAGCAACCATTTATTATGTCTAACTAGCTAGACTTTCAATACGTTAAGTTAGTAAATTCTTATCCGGAAATTCTTACCTGTAAATATTTTGTATTGTTTACACAATTCACGCCAGGATTTTCTTGCCAATATTTGGTGCAAGCCAAACATTAAAATTTTTGGTGACCAGGAATGCATAACATCACTAGATATGGTCCTAACATAATCTCTCCTTTAGTTTAATAAACTTCTTAAACCCATACCCGAATTTAATAACACCTGAAATATAACCATTGCAAGTGTCCCCCAAACTCAAGTGAGACGTATATTTTTCTAAAACTTCTACTTAATTCCGTCTCAGAACTTTACGTTAAGAACTTTGGCGATAATTTCCAAAAGTTCCTTAGATTTTGGGTACTTTACTTTAGAAATTGTGTTGCAGTCTCTCTTAAATTGTTTTCGTATAATTCGAAACGTTGAGATAATTATATTAAAATTAAACTTTACTGTATTAAAGTTTGGACATTGTTTTGTTTACATTGTCTACGTCAGAATGGACAAAAACCTGGTGATTTTGGTTCATCCTTTGTAGTAACTTTTTGTCTCTAATAAGATCTTTCGGCCAATTGAGTCTTTTCTCGAGGGCGTCGTTAGTCCACTTAAGAGATTTATCAAAGGGATTGTAACAGTATTAACAAATATAAGTACACTTATGTAATATTTCTTGTGTATTTAAAGAGTTGTCAAAGTGATTTATGCAACTCATCATCGTTTAAGTTCCATTAATTGGACCCTACATTTTAGGACCCTTTGTGCCATGTGTTCTGGGTTATTAAATCCTGTTTAGTAATTTCCAAAAAAGTTTGAGCTAAGACGTCTCTCTCAAATAGCCAAGTGAAAGAGGAAATGGTTTATTGATGGACCAACCGTCTGCTGTAGGCAGTCCCTTGCTCAAGTGTACCAGGATATAAGCCAGCAATGAGATGTGAATCACAACTGTCTCTACAGAAGTACCTACGTGATGATCACACAAAGAAATAGAAGAGGTTGTATTCATAACGACCTTTACTACCCTAATTCTCAAGACTCACCAAGTAAATGGCAATAAAGTTCTATTAAAGTATTAATCGAATTTACCATACACCTGCGTCCTTCAGAGTCGCAATAAAGAGAAAAACTTGCCACCATTACGGATATTGATAATGTCTATAACGGCGACATAATGGCAGGTTTTGTTCGAGCCCAATGTTCTATGCGTGACTGCCTCCATGTTCATAATTTTGTCATCTGAATTACTTGAGTGGCTATTATGATGGATACTCTGTATCAAAATTCGAATATCCTTTATTTTTCTTCGAATTTCTTTTTCATGTTCTGGTAAAAATCAAGCAATGGTGAAAAGATTACCCAGGAAGTAGGGCTGCAGTCTAATTACGCAAGTGAATTCGGCAAGGACAAGGGTTTGACCCCATGAAAGCGTATGCCATAATCTCTTGAAATAATAAGGTATTAACAAAAAATGTTGAACGGTTTAATTGGTGAAGATACTCTTTTCAAAAGAGTTCAAGAATTTTTACAATACCTAATTATTTAAAGAGAATTCGTCATACGCTTTCATGGGGTTGAACCCTTTACCTTGCCGAATTCACTTACCAATTAGGCTGCTGGTATCCTGGACATATGAAATTATCTACCTCGCCTTCGAAACATAGCTCTAAAGATAATCTTTGTGTAACCCTTCAGAGATTAAAGGCTTGGTCTTATATTATGTTGTGGAAATAAAACATTACCCTCTTGCTCAGGCAATCGATTAAAAATAAGCAAAATGCAAGTCTGTAAAATTGACCATTTGCTTAGTAAAATATAGTTTCATTCTACATAAACCTCTTTAAACCTATAGATACCAGGAGCGCATAAAGTGAAAGGTACTTCACTCAACCACCCAGTATCACCGCTAAGCCCCTCCCTTGAATGCCAGTACAGTCGACAAGCGAAATTAACAGCAGCCGGACATGGCTGTCGACCCATGTCAGGGCGCGCAATCCAAACGATATTGCGCTCACCTATTTATTTATACCGCATACTTACTGTAGCTGCGTGCGATTCGCTTTTGTTGTCGCTTGTTACCTTGTGAACGGTCAGATGCTTTGTAAATGGAATGTTGGTAATTTCTTTGAGTTGTGTGGGCTGTGGCCTCTTAAGGCTGAGGCCTCATTAGTGCAAATTTTTCTAGGAAACTGTCGATTGAAAAAAATATCTTGCCGTCGTCCCAATTTAACTGGGGACGGCGTTATATATTAATTATGTCCTCATCATCAATCAAAATCAAAATCAATAATTTTTGTTTCACATAGGCCTACATGGGCACTTATAAAACGTCGGCAAAAGGTGCACGGTTCGGGTTGGTCGTTTCCTATGGAGGAGAACCGGCAAGAAACTCCATGTTTAATCTTTTAATATTATTTTTGTTTTATAATATTTCCATGTTACAGCAGTACTTAGATGGGGGGACAACGCAAGCCCGACAATAAGTCGTAAGAAAAAAAAGAAATAAGATTATATAATAAATAAACAAAAGATTTAAAAAAAGTAAAACGACATAAAATGTTACCAAATGTTAACAAGCATCTAAAAATCTAGAAGGCCTACAATTTTCACACATTTACGAAACAATCGGTAAAAGAATCTATACAAAGTATAATAAGACTAAATTTAACATGTGGCACAAAGGTTGTTATCAGTGCTGTAACTATTCTTAGCAAAGGGCTATAAAGATGATTGAAAACCATTCTAAAAAGTCTTATTAAATGAAGAAAAAATGAGATTGAGAATAGTTAAAGACATCCACATATTTGTGCCGTATATGAGTTACCAGGGAGGCTAGAGCCATTTTTTTATCTTCAACGATACTTTCTGTATTAGCCATTATCATCTCTTATACAACCTAATTTTTCTGTGCTTCCCCTACCCTTATAGCTGCTTTGTCTTGTATTCGATTTCTAATGTGTTAGTAAGAGGTACGTCCCTTTTTAGAAGCTATGAGCTTAAAACCTTTCCCGCTAGGCGAGATCTGTGACAGCTTTCTACACGTGCCTGCTTTTGAGTTTGAAGTGGGTGGATATTTATTATTATCGGCAATATTTACATATATAATAATTTATCGCCTATGCGTAAAGAAAATGCCATCACTTTCGGATAGATGTATCGCAATTACTTTGTATTTAAAGTTTTCGGTATACTGTTCTATCAGTTTACCTTCAAATTCAATCCCAAAAAAGGATTTGTTACTGAATTGAATGGTTTGAGAGCACCAATATGGGACAAACTCGCAATCAATATCCACACTCCATGCTTACTGCGAGCATGAATATATCCGATACAAGCGAACTAATGCGTTATTGCTGTGACTGGCTTTAGAGATACCAGGCTAGCATAGGTATTGTATAATAGTTGTATGTTTGTAAAGGTTGTGTGGTGGGTAATTTTAATTTTGATCTGGATAGGTACGAAGAAGCTGGAAGAACATGCACAACCACCAGTGCATTCTACGAATTTAAACGAAGCTTTTTAAAGGGATGTCTAGGTTAATTCTAGTCGGACAAAATTTGAGTCTTATCAACATGACTAGAAGGTAAGCGTCAGAAACCCTGGACCAATAGAGATATTTGATGTTTAGAAAAGCAACGTTTCTTTCTTGCGTAACTATTTAATGGTATGCCAAAAAAAAAAGAAAAATATATATGTTGAAGTACTAAAAAGGTAGTAAATATTAACAAATAAATAAATTTGTTTTGTTGTCTCGAACTATGAAAAAAAGTGGTCCGAACGTTCTGATGTCAGAATGACTGGCCACTTTCTTTACGCGTTTTTCCGCTGTCAATCGAGGTACTAAATATTATTAGCAAAAAGTAGCAAAAAGGTAGTGCATTTTGGTATTTTCTAAACATCAAATAAACGCTTACGACTAGACGAATCTGGAAAAGATTTAGAGTGTTCAGAGGATCACTGATAAAAAACTGAATTGAGCAAAAATAATACTGCTTGTTCTTAAGTAGTTATTTGTATTGTAGCCAGAAGAATGTTATTGTAGCATTAGTCTTCGAAGTTTAAATGCCAATTGTACATTAGGGAAAAGTCATACAATTTCTTCACCATGATAAAACGATTAAAAAAATAAAAGCTAAGCTTCTAATAATCGAAACGCTACAGAAGCTATAAAACAAGAAATACATATGAATCAAATAGATTAATCTTAACACATATAACTTACATTTTGCCACATCTACGGACCAATGGAAACCAGTCTTCCCGGGCCTCCCATCGTTCTTAATCTTAACAAATTTTCGAGCAATGCGAGTATGATGGAGTAATTAAGAGGTCTGAGTTGATTGGTCGGGCTGTAGCCGCAGTTTTCTCGATTAGGTCCTAATGATGTGGAAAGAAAGATTAAAGTTTGTGACGGGGCTCTTGGATAGCAAAATTCTTGGGACATGTGTAGGTCTGTCTGTGAGAGATGCGTCTCATTTGTTTTAGAGATATAATTTGGTTTTTATCTTAGGGGTTACCATGATTGTGCTGACTTGAATCCATTGTTGAATATGATCCCCGGGATTTTGACATCACATCACACATCATCAGCCTATTAATCTTCCCACTGCTGGGACACAGGCCTCCTCTCTGTGAGAGGTAATGGGCCGTAATCCACCACGCGGGCCCAATGCGGGTTGGTGGATGTCACATGTCTTCGAATTTTTGGTTCTAGGACATGCCGGTTTCCTCACAATGTTTTTCTTCACCGTTTTGAGAGCAGTGGTGAAGAAATAATTTACACAAAGTAAAGCGCCTGCCTGGGCTCGAACCCACGACCTTACAACTTGTAAGTCGCGGCCGATACCACTGGGCCACCACTGCTCTCTGGATTTTGACATGTCAGCATCTATATAGTGTGTAACGAAAAAGTATGATCATATTTTTTTTTACAAGCTTTTATTTAACTTGCAATGTATGTTTGTATGTATGTATGTAAGTGTGTTCGGGTCAAATCTTGCAACTGAATTTTAAAGCCACCGATTAAAATGAAAATTTTGCATACACGTTTAGTTTGGATGACAATGCGTGGTTAGCTAAGTGAAGTCATTCTAAATCCAATATGGCGGACGGCCCAAGATGGCGGACTAGTTATTTTTTGTGCACTGCCATGATATGGGTATCAAATGAAAGAGTTTGCTGAGAAAATACGAAAAAAGCTTGTTATTTTTTATTTTTTTATTAAAACTGATTCTGCGGATGTAAATGGACAAATATCTTCTACTCGGTCAGCAAGACAACTTTGCAAGGAGAACCCATTTCTTTTTTAAACTTGCCTTTGACTTTCTTGGAGAAATTTGATCATTTTTAACCCCCGCCGGAAAAAGAGGGGTGTTATAAGTTTCACGTGTGTTGGTGTGTATGTGTGTGTCTGTCTGTGGCATCATAGCGCCTAAACGGATAAACCGATTTCGATTTTTTTTTTTTTTTGAAAGGTAATTTTGTCGAGAGTGTTCTTAGCTATGTTTGAATAAAATCGGTTCAGTTCAAAAGTAAATAGGTGTTGTTAGGGGGCTGTCCTAAACAAAGCAACGTCAAAATAATCCAACAATTCCAAAATAAAGCTCAGGGATGCTGTTAATGCACCCTGGTACAAAAGAAATGACGATCTTCACCGTGACCTTAAAAAGGAATTCGTCACCACCATCATCCAAAAATTTGCTGAAGCCCACGAACACAGACTTCATCAACACGTGAATGTTGAGGCTATCCAGCTGCTAGACAATAAAGACTTAGTGCGTTGGCTAAAAAAAACTAAACCTTTTGAATTAGTTTAGTGTACAAAGTGAACGAATAATAGTGACAAAGCTGTGCTATACATTTAACACATGAACATAGTGTTTTTTAAATTATATAGACTCTAAGAAAGTGCTACGGACTTATGTAAAAGTGCAAATAGAGACTATTCTTAGTTTTAACATAATCTATCACGTAACATATTAAGTTAGATTTAAATTGCTTATTAGTATTTTGAGCTAGATCGTAATTAGTTATTAATAATTTTGTTCTTACTAATAAAGTAAAAATAATAAGATCACAACTTTCCATTTTCTTAAAAATCTTCTTTGACTTTGATTATCAATTATTAGTATGCCTTCAAAGAAAGTCAGATGAAAGTGTCTAAACGAATAAGACGAATAATAATAATAAAATAACATATAATTTTCATAAAAATTCATTCGAGCATAATTTTACGTTACTATAAAATAATTTATCGTAGAGTTTGCGAAGCCTGTGCGGGATTATGCAATTGTAATAATAGTAGATTATTAACCAAGGGGATAAAGCAGTGTCTTCTGACGCGGGTGACGATTTAAATCGCGAGCGTAACGAAGGACTCGAGGTTTACTCCCGAGCGTAGCGAGGGTGTTAAAAACTTAAATCACGAGCGAAGCGAGGGATTTAAGACGAGTCCTGAGTGTAGCGAGGGAATTAAGTTCACCCAAGACTAAGACAGCTTTATCAGCGAGGAAAATACTCTACTTTTCGCACCATTTGCGAAAAAAATAACACAATATAAACTTATCGTTTATGTATTTGAAGAAAACAAAAACGCGGCAAATTCCTAGACTAATATTTTTTTGTCGGAAAAGCAAAGGCATCAAGCTCATACGGCCTCGTCGGTTTTCGTAATTTTATTTAATAATCATAACTGCATAATAAATGAGTATTCCTTTTTCAAAAAGATGTATAATGCTTTATATACAAACTCAATGGTGTAAACACAGATGTAGTTCAGTATAAATTTCGGTAAGTATTCCAAATTTAAATCATATTCTCCCCCTAGAGGATGAATGAAATTCAGTACAATTTTCTTTCCCTGTTTTTAACAGATTAAAAATGACTATTGTTATGTTCGCTTTTTGTGGCATAGAATGTCACTTCTTTGAGCAAGTGGTACGAAAATAATAAAATAATAATAATTTTCGTACCACTTGCTCGTGCGTTTTTGTTTTCTTCAAATACATAAACGTTAAGTTTATTTTACTTTTAATTGTCATTATTTTTAATAAATGCTTATCTCTTATTATTATTGTGTTAATTTTTTCGCAAATGGTACGAAAAGTTGAGTATTTTCCTCGCTGATAAAGCTGTCTTAGTCTTGGGTGAACTTAAATCCCTCGCTACACTCAGGACTCGTCTTAAAGCCCTCGTTTCGCTCGTGATTTAAGTTTTTAACACCCTCGCTACGCTCGGGAGTAAACCTCGAGTCCTTCGTTACGCTCGCGATTTAAATCGTCACCCGCGACAGAGCACACTGCTTTATCCCCTTGGTTAATAATCTACTATTTCGGGTACTTTTTGCTAACAATAGCTATTATAAAGCATTCTTTAGTCAACTAAGGACTTTGTAAGTCAATTTCATCTGCTATCTAGATAGATTCATCATTAAGTACAACTTTTTATTTGAAAACTATTTTTAGGGTTCCGTACCCAAAGGGTAAAAACGGGACCCTATTACTAAGACTCTGCGGTCCGTCTGTCTGTCTGTCTGTCTGTCACCAGGCTGTATCTCATGCACCGTGATAGCTAGACATTTGAAATTTTCACAGATGATGTATTTCTGTTGCCACAATAGCAACACATACTAAAAACAGAATAAAATTAATATTTAAGGTGGGCTCCCATACAACAAACGTGATTTTTTTGCCGTTTATTGCGATAATGGTACGGAACCCTTCGTGCGCGAGTCCAACTCGCACTTGGCCGGTTTTTATTCTGACCGCTACCACATACAAGTTGTGCACTCTGATTGTGTAAGTTCAAAGAATAGCGCACGGTAGGCTTTCCTTGCATTCATTGCTTCGTAATATTTATGTTCAACATGATATAAAATAACCTACCCCCGAGGCTTATTAACACATGCTTTTTCAACTACATAATTTATCTAGTTGTAAACACTGTCGTCGAATATCTATCGAAACACGTAATTATATTACGATATCTTGCGAAAATACCACGATTCACTTTAAACGGCTCCACCACACTCAAAAAGAAAACTAAATTAAAATCGGCTCACCACTGATAGATACACAAAAACACACATACTGACTGGGGATTAAAATCCGTCTACTGGGGTGGTCACGGCGTGCCCGTGTTCCCACCATAAGCGGCACAGGAAGACACCGTGGAGTTTTAGTGGGTTGGAGTCCCATAACTGCACTATCTCCCCGTGGTAGTGCGGTATGCATTAGCATTTCTCCAAACAAAAAAAAATACTTCGTAAAACACGCAATGAATACTGTTGAGTTATTAAAATGAAAGTGAAGTAATTTGCTTCGTGGTGCAGATTTCACCACCAAAGTTTTATTTACCCAAAATGCAAACATTCTTGCACTCCAAATAACAAACTGTCACGCCAACTTACTCGTAGCTACCAGGAGATAATAACCACATGAGTCATAATTGCCCCGAAGGTATTCATCTGCTAAACAAAGTGAGCCAGCTAAGAATCCCATTATGAACGTCGGTCGTGCTGGCGGCCGCAGAACTTTCGTATGCAAAGGCTTTTAGCCGATGCTGTATAATGTCTGCGAAATATGAGGATGTACCTTCAGAGGTAGTACATACGGGATAGTTGCTTGGTAAATAAATTCCGAATGAAACTGATGTTTGCGACCTCGGAACTAGCGACAACTTTCGTATCGACGGGTGGCAAACTCGTAGAAAATTACCTGTAACTGATCCGATAAACACGGGAATTGACTGATTAGCCATGTTTAAGTTGAAGGGTATTTAAACATAAACACAAACAGGACAAAGATTAAACGTATATTGGAGATAATATGTTTATTAAAGATAGCCATATTATCATCATTCAAGGAGACTTAGGTAATCACAATCAGCACACGCCATTACTCCTCTTGACCCCTTAATCGCATTTAATGACACCCATTACATTTGTGTGTCCAGAGGTCTTATAATACGACCCTTGTTTGTGCTACCAAATAATTCCACCCGTGTGTCAGCACAACGAGGCAATATGTCTTGATAAGTGCAGAGAGCAAAGTTTGGGTCGCGCGGTTGCACATCTTTTATGAGTTTCGCCCTACCACCTCAAATTCTCTGTCGCCCTGGTCATGTCGCGCGGTGATGTTTATTTACTTCGTAGTTTTGTAAGTGCCTTTTCAGTTTTGGCGTCGACATTGACACGAAATGAGTTTACTGGAGCTTACAATATTACTTGGGCTGCACTTTGAAAGTTTTACGTCATCATGGCATATAATTTTGTGTACTAGACGATATAATTTTTTCTTTTGTATACTGGGTTAGAGTAAGTCTTATACCCGATTGAAAAAAAGTTAATCGATCCATGTGCAGCAGTGATTTTGTGC
The DNA here is from genome assembly GCA_949775005.1 of Orthosia gothica. NCBI lineage: Eukaryota > Metazoa > Arthropoda > Insecta > Lepidoptera > Noctuidae > Orthosia > Orthosia gothica. The sequence goes on from OX459038.1 coordinate 4,019,672, forward strand.
CAAACACATCTTGATCTGTCTTGCACATGCCTGTGTTTGGGACCCCTAATCTTGTAATTAACCCCCGACGGAAAAAGAGGGAAGTTCTATTATAAGTTTGACGTGTGTTGCTGTGTATCTGTTCGTCTGTGTCTGTCTGTGGCATCATAACTCCTAAACGGGTGAACTGATTTTGTTTGTTTTTTTTTTTGAAAGGTGATTTTTCGAGAGCGTTCTTAGCTATGTTTGATTAAAAGTGGTTCAGCCGTTCAAAAGTTACTCACATTTTACTCTTTGAATCTAATTTTCGTAAGACGATGTCATAATTACAAATACGTGTTTTGATAGACTATCGATTGAAGTGTCTAGTACTATGTATATATAATAAAAATTTAAAAATCTCCTACACAAAAACCTCTAAAAAGCAATAAAGAAGCCCCGTACTCGCGTCGGGGAACTGCTAAGTAAATAAAATAAACTACTGCACGTACGTTACTACTGTTACTGTACGTTGGCGGTTCCCCGGCGCGAGCGCGAGGCTCTCTTTTTTTTGCTTTTTTTGAATATAAATCTAATCCATCCCAAACACACCAACGATACAAAATAAATTCCTAGTGTGGGGCAATGTTTTTAAGAATAAAAATACACCTTAAATCGATTTAATTTATGTAGTAGCGTTTTCAGTTCCAATATGTATATCATAACTGCGGATATTCAAAGGCACGCAACTAGTTGTTTGAAAGATCACGTTTGTGCATAAACGCAGCGTTTGTAACAGTAAGCGATCACAGACAAAGGCCGTGTGACAACAGTTGATACCGCTTTTTATCACAATTGCACAAAGTAGTCAACGATTACCGGTTGTTGATTGCCTGCTGTTGTTCTTTTATGTGGAATTCAATAAAAAAGCACATAAACTCACGCCTTTTTCTCATCGAGGTAGGCAGAGACTAGAACGTCATCTGATTCTAAGGAAGTCCATCTGCTTCATAAACGTTCGTACGGGTCATACAAGCACGCTGGTTATAAAAACTACACACCTGGCCTATGAACGTCACCAATAAGGTCTGTGGATGAAGAATCATCTTTAGTCAATACTAGCTTCTGCCAGCGGCATTGCCCGCGTGAAAAGTGTTTTATCATCCCAAGGGAACATTATAGCGGGATAAGAAGTAGCCTGTCTGCTATCCCAGACTAAAATCTATCTGTTTGCCAAATTTTATCCAGATCCGTTCAGCCGTTCTGTCGTGATTGAGTAACAAACATACATCCACAAACACATCCATACAAACTTTCACATTTATAATATTATTTAGTAAGACGTAAGAGGAGCTCGTGGCTAAATCATAACAGCCGCACGGATCGATTTTGAAGGTTAAGCAACGCTTGACGAGGTCGGTCTGTGGATGGGTGACCATTTCAACATACAGAGTTTCCTCCGTGCCTCGGAAAGCACGTTAAGCTGTTGGTTCCGGCTGTCATTTGAAGATCTTTGACAGTCGTTACGAATAGTCAGAAGCTTGAGATTTGACACCAGTCTTGCCAAGAGGTATCGTGTTACCCAGTTACTGGGTTGTGGCGGTCAGATAGGCAGTCGCTCCATGTAAAAGACTGGTACACAGCTGAATCCGGTTAGACTGGAAGCCGACCCCAACATAGTTGGGAAAAGGCTAGGCAGATTGAGTAAGAAGTAAGATTGGTCATGCTGATCAGGAAAAATTGTAGGAGTTATGTGGTTCGGTTCGGTTAGAGATCTATCTCCTTGTGACCGTTCGAAGTGATGTTAAGAGACAGATATTCCTGTAAATATCTTACCGTGAAAACGTTGGTAAATAGAACATGAAGTAGACTGAAAATCACTAATTTCAGGTGGACTGACTTATTAAGACAGTTTAAGCTCACTTCAACAAAGTTTTCTCGGAGCAGCCGTGCTGATCATTGAAAAGACAATTGAAGTTCATAAAATAATGTTGTTAAAGCATGAAATAAACTTACTTTTGGCAGTAGTTAGACATAAATGGCTTGGTGGGATGTTTAAGACGAACACAGTAACAAAAATTAAATAAAAAAATCAAAAAACCCGACTGCTTCAAAAGCGAACTAAAAAGTCGTAAACAAGGAAAAAATCATGCTGTGCAGGCGGAGGATACATATTCGCGGGCTGGCTGACCAAAATCTAGTGTATCCTCCGCCTGCACAGCATGATTTTTCCCTTGTTTACGACTTTTTAGTTCGCTTTTGAAGCAGTCGGGTTTTTTGATTTTTTTATTTAATTTTATTATTTATAACTTTTTAGTTAACATATAAGTGTTATATATTTTTGAAATCACCTCTTAAAACCCTTTATTTTGATATCACGCACGGTGGGTTTGGAAAAAAAAAATTGGGCCCCCACAATATGGCACCCAAAAGCCGCCATTTTTCTATTGTCCAATTTTAATGTAGCCTATGACACTCGCAGGGTTAAGACAAATCGATTGACGTATGAATCATCAAAATCGGCCAAAGCGTTTGGTCTCTGGAACGCCATATAGGAACAAACATACATACATACTTACATACTTACATACTTACATACTTACATACTTACATACTTACATACTTACATACTTACATACTTACATACTTACATACTTACATACTTACATACTTACATACTTACATACTTACATACTTACATACTTACATACTTACATACTTACATACTTACATACTTACATACTTACATACTTACATACTTACATACTTACATACTAATAAACACATTACCCGCCTTCGGCAGTCGGGTAAAAAGGAGCATTCTTAGTCTTTGAACTACGTTTCCAAACATTTTATTTTGTCTTGCATTTGGTAACCAAATACACCGAAATACTGAAAACTGAAAATCAAGCCGAGAGCAAATGTTTGTCGTTAAATAAATAAAGCCAAGCACACACATACGTTTGTGTGTATGGCTATGTACGTGAATCGTGCGTGTGTACCTCGCATTAGCTGGACAAACAATGATTGTGTCTTGTCTGCGCCGTCACTTGAGCAAATATTACCATTTGTACGTATAAGGGAGTAAAAATCAGGACATAGGAAACGCTTTTTGTTTTTGAATGTAGGTCGAGGAGTAGGGATTGGGAAAAAGATATATTGCCAGCCTGTAACTGTACTAAAGGTCTCTTCTCTTACAGAGAAGGCATGAGTATTAAAGGCCTTCCACCCTATTAGTACCGTAAAACGTTTACTTTCTAAAGCATGCTCTTTAGTGACGGCTAGGTTAAAGAGTGTAAAAAATACATATATTTATTAAAATTTTATATTCTTGTCTCATTACCCCTCACTGTGAACAAGACACCTTTACCCATCTCTGATCAGTCTCGTGCGTCTGCAGGACTGGCAGTGAGTGTACCCTTCCCGAACCTGGAATTCCTACCAACTATCCGTCTGTAACATTTGGTCGTGTTGCGTGAACCAACCTTCCGCTGGCCAGGCACGCATCACAAGATGTACGGACGACTCAACGTGCTATCGACCTCCGGTCTCCGTTGGGGAGTCTTGTAGCGGCACCAACGCCGCCACTTATGAACTAATGACATGGCGTCACACAAAGCCTGCATCGCGCAAGCAAAGTTTTCGGCACGATTTGAACACATACAACAGTCCAACAATAACCGTTGGGCAATTTCCCGGACCAAACACAACACCCGTCTGGTCGGAGGATCCTCCCTTTTCTATGGAGGTTTGTGGGACTTTACACCCTGTTCCACATACCCCCAAAGTCGCATGGTGCAGACATCCTGAACTTATCTATATATATTACTAGCTGACCCGGCAAACTTTGTTTTGCCATAAAAAGACCAAACATTTATCTACCCTACCTACCCTACCCTACAATACCCTACACTACCCTACCTATAAACCTCACGGAGCCCGAGACCTTTCCAACGAATGCAAAACCGTGGAAATCGGTTCGTGCGTTCTGGAGTTATAGCGTCAGGGAGGAAAACCCGACTTATTTTTATATAGTAGATTTTTCACAATTTCACAGTGAACACAATACTGGTTTGTCACTTGAAATTAACTGATCAGAGAACAATTAGTAGCTGTCAAACAATGTATCACGCACCGGCGCCATCTTTGTAGTACATGCTATGTATCAGAGATGGCGCTGTATGTGAAAAATGATTTTCCCGCTTGAAAAGGCTTTTTTTTTATAAATTTCCTGAATTTTCTTTGCTATAAACCTCACGGAGCCCGAGACCTCCCCAACGAATGCAAAACCTTGGAAATCGGTTCGTGCGTTCTGGAGTTATATCGTCAGCAAGAAACCCGACTTATTTTAATATAGTAGATTTATCACATGCTAGATATATGGTAGGTTAGGGTTGTAGGGCTTATAGGTCTTTGGGTCGTAGGGACTGTTAAGCTATAGGGTCGTAGTAGGTCCTATAACTTATCATATATTTTCACGTACAGTCACACCTTTAAAATTACTGCGGCCTTACATGACATATGTTAGGGTGGGCGTACAAGTGTCAAGATTATTTTAAATAAGAGTGATTATTGAAAACTTGAAAATCCACAAAGAACGAATTCTTATTAATTTTCCCTTTGATTTCCAACAGGAAACCACTAATAAAATAAATAGAACAAATAAATCAGTTCCACTAATAGGATAATGCCGTATTACAATAGCAATAGTTTCTTATAAAGGGAACACCGTTTTTATTAATTTCACCCGTATAATAAATGGTCCCCTAGGAATATTATCATTGCGAGATCTCAGAGGAAAATGAACGGAAATATGTTTCTTAATGATTTCCTGGTACCAGGGTAGCATAAAGGGTAAGAGTTTTTTTTCTCTAACGATATCGTTTTGAAAATCTTTAATTAGTGTTACGAAGGAATGTTATTATAGGGGGGGTTCAGTTTAGTTTATGGTAGGTAATGGTAGATGCTTCAAAAATCATAGTTAGCCAGTATTTTTTGTAGAGCAAGTGATCAACATGGGATTCTCAAATATTCAAAATTCAAGAGAATATAGATGACATTTCGGTAGCGCATGTCAATCCCATAGATCTTGAACTTTTTGACTAACGCCATCGCTGTTAGAATTAATTTTAGGCCGACTTCTGAATTGAGTATTTGGAGTTGAGAACGTGTATACATACTTTAAGGTTGACCTAGTCGATCATTCTGCCATACATACGTAGTCTGGCGATTACTCCACTCCACTGTTCGACGGTGTACGTTCAAAATAAAATGATGATATCAATTTGTCTCATCTTAACCTAGGCCGGTATGGAAACAAAAAAGTAAATAAATATATATATTTGAAAGTTATGAGCGTCGAAAGTTCCATATTTCAACACTAATTTAAACGCATGTTTGAGCTCAAATAAAATACCATAAGAAGAAAGAAAATTGCAACACAGTCACTATACAGGGATAGAAAAGTAGTTCAACAATGCAAATAATTTTATTTTGAACAGATACATTTAGTAGTTTTTTCATGATATCCATATTCCCAAAGGTCTGTTTATAAAATTTCGCGCGCTCGTTATCGTCCTAAATCACCATCTATTTCGCTACACATTTGCATAAGTTTGTATTCGTGCGCAAACTAGCTTCTTACTGCATCACAGCATCTATTTATTTCCCACGTGTTGTCGGATGAGATAGCATGCATTTTAACCACGCGCACAAAAAAGTTCATGCCGTCGACTAGGGCAACCTTAATGTCACAGGTTTTAAAGTTTAACAAATACTCAACATCAAATTCCTAGTCAAGAGTCTGACCTCTATGTTTTTAGTCATTACGTCCAGTTGAATCAATGGATCTGACGCAGAATGTCCCATTCGCAAAACGTCACAGTTAAAACGAATGTCCTATTCGCGAAACGTCCTATTCACAAAAGGTCCCATTCGTAAATGGTCCCATTCGCAAAAGGTCCCATTCGCAAAAGGTCTCATTCGCAAAAGGTCCCATTCGCAAAAGGTCCCATTCGCATAAACTCGTATATCGTGCGTGCCTTTGAAACCAACGGTTGCGGGTTCGAATCCGAAAAGTTATGAGTATAAAGGACGCTCTAAACTCATTCAATCATTTACAATTGTTACGGCACTATAGATACACTAAGTGCCCTAGCCTGCTGCTTCTACTGAGCTTACAAACTCTCTAACAAGTGACAGTAAACATCAAATTGACAGTTATTATTTATCGAAGGTTTTTCATTGGTCAAGTGGAGTTCCACTTTAAACGGATTTAGAATGAGAACCTAAGTTTAAACTGCGTTTGCGATGAGTATTCGTCACACAAACGGTACGATAGGTTAGTTCATAATTATCTAGACCCAGCAATGGGTATTTATTGTTTAAAGTAACAATAAAAATACTATATTGCTAGACACGGCTCGTATTGTTAGGAGGTTCCTCTCTCTGGAGCCCTGACCGCCGGTAGCTTGGACCCTGTTCCCGATACCGGTGGGCCTCTATTTTCTATATTTTTAAATGTTTTTGTTTTCTAATTTATTTTATAAAAATATTTAAAAATGTACAAGATAAGAAATTTAATGAATAAAGAAAATACTATTGAAGGTGTTTTCTTGCATTTAGCTCATTCTAAATACAGTGCTGCAGAAAATAGGTAATTATCGTCGCGGGCAGTTAAATTTTTAATTGTAATTAGATATATAAACTTTCTTCAATCGTTGGCATTACAAATGGTCAAATAAGTTTAAGAATTATTAATTTGACTGACTAACAATTGATGAATTAACTCATTTTACCGAAATTTTAAACCATTGGTTGAGTAACTCGCACTTGACCGGCAACCGATCGAGACCGACCAGGGAACGGCTCGACTCGCACTTGGCCGGCTTTTAATCCGTATGGATTAAAAACCCGTGCGAACCAGTACGAGTCGGACTCGCGCACGAAGGGTTCCGTACTATTATTGCAACAAACGGCAAAAAAATCACAAATATTCATTTTATTCTGTTTTTAGTGTTATAGCGGCAACAGAAATACATCATTTGTGAAACTTTCAACTGTCTTGCTATTACGGTGCATGAGATACAAACAGGTGACAGACAGATGGGCAGGGGTAAAAAACCAGATTCCTTATTTCTCAGAAACACAAATTATACTTGGAAAACCCAATAACACTTAGGTTCAGATAAAAAAATTATAAAACAGAATTTCAATTGGAGTGAGATTAAAACTGGCAAAAAAAAATATTTTCGTACCACTTGCTCAAAAAAGTGACATTCTATGCCACAAAAAGCGAACATAACAATAGTCATTTTTAATCTGTTAAAAACAGGGAAAGAAAATTGTACTGAATTTCATTCATCCTCTAGGGGGAGAATGTGATTTAAATTTGGAATACTTACCGATACTTATACTGAACTACATCTGTGTTTACACGATTGAGTTTGTATATAAAGCATTTTTGAAAAAGGAATACGCATTTATTATGCAGTTATGATTATTAAATAAAATTACGAAAACCGAGGAGGCCGTATGAGCTGGATGCCTTTGCTTTTCCGACAAAAAAATATTAGTCTAGGAATTTGCCGCGTTTTTGTTTTCTTCAGCAGTGGAGACATTATAAGGCTGATGATAATGATGATGATAATAAGCCTGAAAATATACAAATATGTACAAAAGCTCTAAATCTTCACACTTTTTCCGTTTTACCCTTTCGAAAAAATAAACTTTTTTTCAGTCAAGTCAGTTTACAACAAAGTCAGTATCGTTCCCCTTTTCATGTCAACTAGAAAATATATAAACTATTTACATCTTGAAGCGTTCTTTAAAGGTACTAGCTCCCGTTCTGTAATCTCCATTGGATTAGCACATGAAAGGAGGACCGCTTCGTTTTCCATCAATCTAGATTTTATTAAGATTCCCAGTTATAAACTTTTTGTAAGAACTAACAATGGAATTTTTGAAATGCAAATTGTGTTTTGAGATCAAAATTGGAGTTACAGAAGTGTTTTGTTTTTCAGCAGTTTACAGATTGAGGTGTATTAGGGCGGTTACACTCTACATCCGATCCGAGTCCGTGATTTGAGAATCGAACCTTTTCATTTAGGTTAGAACAACTAACCTAAATGAAAAGGTTCGATTCGGATGTATCGCGTAGCTTCCTTACAAGAAGTACAACGGCTGCTTTGGAACCGAATTTGCTCGAATTCGGATCGGATGCAGGGCCACGCACTACATCCGTGTCCATTATTTGAATTTCGAGTTCAAATTGTGCTGAATTATGACAGATTATGACGCATCGAAATTGGATGTAGTGCGTAAGCTTCCTTACAAGAAGAACTACGGCTACTTTTCGGAACTGAAAGTTCACGGACACGGATCAGATTTAGTCGGCTGTACGAGGATGTTCTTTTCGTTTAAGTCGTGTTTAAGAACTAGGGTACACTCTTCAGTTGTGACACATTTCAGTACTTTCTTTTGAGGGCCAGGTCTAGTACTTTCTTCTGCCTTGTATGACTGGAAAGTAAATTTCTTCTTTATTAACCGATTACCTAAAAAAAGAGGAGGTTATCAATTCGACTGTTTTTTTTTTATGTGTGTACCTCAGAAATTTTTACAAGGTTAACTGATTTTGATAATTCTTTTTTTATTTGAAAGCCGGTGCTTCTCATGTGGTCCAATTTAAATGTCATCAAGATTTGATGAAGAACTTCGGAGATATACAACATAACTCTTCAATAAATGACGGCAAATCACTCGGGATAGCTGCAATCGCATGTCTGTTTATTGTTTACACAAAACATAACACTGGTACGCTGTAAAGGGGTACGCAGGTGTGAACAGTTCACCTTGGTATACTCTCATTTACGGTTTTGTTTAAGTTTCATGGTATTGGGTTAATCTATTCTGGCATTACTTTTACAACTAAAAAGTGAGAAAAAAAAACAAACGACTTTCAAATTAAAGTAAAAAAATAACGCTATAAAGTGAAAAATAACGTCAATTTCGGAAGTCGGTGTAAAAAAAAACAAAGAAACGAAAACAGGAACACCAACTTTCAACATTTACTTAATTTTTCACTTTATAGTGTTTTTATATTTTGGAAGTCGGTTGTATCTTTTTGTAAAAAAGTTTTTTGATTTCTATAGCAGAATGCCTAATGTAAATCGTAATCAAATTATTTAGACGTGTAACTCTCAAAGAGTTGTGATCAATGATCGTTTTTATTTTCGCTTAACTTATTCATGCTTAACTTATTCATACATAATTTATTCATGAATTTGCATAATAGTCGTTTAAAATTTAATAGTCAAATAAATGCGTATTAAACATCTACAAGCAATAAACGCCAGTGCGTAACGTCAGTATGTGACGTTATTGCGTTATTATGTGATTTACGAGCGATTGTCAGATTAAAGTTAACGTTAACGCGCGCGTAAAGTCGCGTTCATACATGTAAAATTACATTTGAATAGCTTTTTTATGTAAATAGTTTTTGCTTTAATAGTTTATATATTGAATTTAGATTAAAACTAATACAAATATTCGGGTCAAAAGGAAATAATTGAAATAATATAAAAGGAGATGTTCGATTTTGGGCCATCACTATGTACACTACATAGATAAATAGGAAAAAAATAGAGGAATTCCATAAAAATACTAACAAATTAATTTGAAGAAGGGTACAGGAGTAACAAAAATGATCATTTATAGTTTTTTAATAACCCTATTTTTAGGGCAGCCATGACAGTTGTGTTTGACATGACGTCTGACGACTTTGACAGTTTTAAGAAGTGACTTCTTTGAGTCTTTCTTTTCTTTGACTTTGAATTGGATATGTTTCGGAGTTTTTAGGGATTGTTTTACTATTACGGACATTACTTGATTGCTTCTCTATTGCAATTGAATTAGTGTTCTTTTTTAATGACGCAGATATTACGATGACACGTCTAACAAATGTCATTATCAAAATGTCATTCTGCGCATACTGCCATTGTCAAAATGTCATTCTTCGCATACTGTCATAGTCAAAATTACATTTTTCGCCTACTGCTGATCTGACACGCCATGTTTACTTGTAAATTGTGTTGCTCTACTTGACAAAGTTGTTATAAATTAATGGAACACCTCGAGATCTTGACAACAACTGACTTTATTCATAGACACAAACTACATGACAGTAACCACAGATATACTACTACATCTTCCCCTACAACTAAATAATAAAATTTAATAATAAAATAAAAGTTCATCTATAAAAATTACATTAACTTAATTATTTAAGTACTTAAATTAGGCTTACTAATTTATTTAGGTAAATTGACATTAGAAGTTTAAAATAAATTATTTCTCTTATCCTTCCATACAAACAAAAAAAAAAAACAATTAAGTAAACTTAACTTTCTCAAATTTATATAAAACGTTGTAGAGGATAATGTACATTTTAATATGTAAGTTTAAGAAAGAAAGAAAAAATAAAAAAAATAAAAATTTGACTGAAAAATATAGAAAAATATTTGTGAAACAGGATTTTGCAGTCACAAGTTGTCACAAGCAGCTATGTACTACCTTAGTAGTAGGTACCTACTTAGATCTTTGCTGTGCAATCTTTTGCTCAGCAAGTTTCTTAGCCCTACGAGTGAGCGGTCCAGATGTCGGAATAGGTAGAAGCTCACTCTCCTCACTTGTACCTTCATCTGCACGTGCATCACTGAAAGCCTCTTCATCGATTGTATCAAACACACTGGTTTTAGGTAATTCCGATTTGCATTTAATTAGATGACGACGATTGCGTCTGTACCTGCCACCAGCCTTTGTCTGCACAACATATGAACGAGGAGTACAAGCATGACTCACGACTTTTGCTCTATGTCGGAACTTCCCCTCGAGACAAATAACGGTGTCACCCTTATTTAGCGCAGGCAGAGTTTTACAATGTTTATCGTAATACATTTTTGCACAATGTTGATCATTCAACATCGCCTGATATTCAGATGGGTCAATAGGTTTAGGTTTGAGAATGTTGGGATGAACAGGTAGCTGGCAACGAAGCCTTCGACCCATCAAGAGTTGTGCTGGAGAACTCAAACCATCCCTGGGCGTATTTCGGAAATTTAAAAGTGCAAGATAAAAGTCACCATAACTTTCTATTGATTTCTTCAATAATTTTTTAACAGTTTGAATCGCGCGCTCGCTTTTACCGTTAGCCTGTGCATAATTAGGTGAGGATGTCACGTGATCGAAACCCCACACATTAGCAAAACTTTTGAATTCCCGGCTCGAGTACTGTGTGCCGTTATCACTTATCAGTAAGCTCGGAATGCCATGTCGTGAAAAAATTTCCTTCATCTTTTGTATTACTTCATTAGATGTTATATTATTTAACTTACAAACTTCTGTAAAGTTAGAATAATAGTCGACCAAAATAAGATAATATTTTCTTCTATATTCAAATATATCTGAGCCTACTTTGTGCCACGGAAGGTCAGGTATTTCAATAGGAATCATAGATTCTTTAGAGGGCGCGTTTGAGTGCTCCTGGCATGTGTGACATCGCTTTACAAACATTTCAATATCACGAGACATACCCGGCCAAAACATAACCTGTCTCGCGCGCCGCTTGCACCTATCTATGCCTAGATGGCCTTCATGCACTATTCTTAGCATTTTTTCTCTCAATTGACTCGGAATTAACACTAGGTTGTCTCTAAAAATCACATCGTTAACAACAAACAAATCATCCTTGATCGACCAGTAAAATTGTATGTCTTTGTTTACATTGTATTTATGATCTGGCCAACCATCATTTATGTACCGCATAAGCATTTGGATTTCTTTATCACATTTAGATTCTTTCTTTATAAGACTAAGTTTATCATTCGAAATCGGTATGTTTTCTACAATCATCCGAACTTGATAAATAACATTGGTATGGACCTCTTCACTATACAACTCGGGAAGTGGCGCTCGAGACAGCATATCGGCAATATACATGTATTTACCAGGTACGTACGTCACAATCAAATCATAGCCCTGGATTCTAAGTAACATTCGCTGTAAGCGCGCTGAGACAGACATCAAAGGCTTTTTAAAAATACTTTCTAGGGGTTTGTGGTCCGATTCCACGACGACCCCTCTTTGACCATACACGTACTGGTGAAAACGCTCGCACGCAAATACGATAGCTAACAACTCCTTTTCGATCTGCGCGTACCTTCTCTGCGCGTCTGTTAGCGTGCGCGAGGCGTACTCCACAGGGCGGCCGCCCTGCAGCAGCACGGCGCCAAGCGCGTCGCGCGACGCGTCCACCGACAGCACGACAGGCTGGGCGGGATCGTATAGCGCGAGTATGCCCGCATCCGACACAGCTTCTTTCAACTTATCAAAAGCGGCGCGCTCACTGTCGCACCAACGCCATTCATTATTCTTTTTTAACAAGTTTGTTAATGGAATAGCTATTTCTGAATAGTGTTTTATAAATTTTGATAAATAATTAACCGCACCTAAAAATCGCTCCAGTTCCTTTTTATCTTTTGGTGGTTTTAACTCTTTGATAGCTTTAATTTTATCATAATCCGGCCTAATACCGTTCGCATCGAACACGTGCCCCAAGAATTTGACCTCTTGAACGCAAAGTTTACATTTTTCTTTATTAAACTTCACGTTAATATGACGAGACCTCTCTAACAAAGCTTGAAGTCGCCGGTCGTGAATTTGTTTTGTTTCGCCCCACACGATAACATCATCGATATAACTCTCAACTCCCTCAAGACCTTCCAGAAGTTGACGAAGTTTCCCATGAAACACTTCTGAGGCGCAATTAATCCCAAAGGGAAGGCGTAAAAATTGGTACCTTCCAAATGGTGTATTGAAAGTGCACAGATCAGCACTCTCATCATCTAGTGCTACCATCCAAAACCCGGAGTTCGCGTCTAAAACAGAGAAATACCTTGCGCCGTGTAAACGCGATGCTAACTCCGAAACTGTCGGAAGCTGAAAATGTGCTCGCTGTACAGCTTTGTTCAATTCGCGCGGGTCTAAGCATATACGAATCCCATTATTCTTTTTAGCCACCAATACAAGCGGGTGAACCCATCGTGTGGGATGCGTCACCTTTCGAATCACACCCAGCTGTTCCATTTTACCTAATTCCTCGTGTAAACGGTCGCGTAGACCGTGAGGAATTTTTCTTGATGCACAAATGACAGGTGGCACCTCTTTATCAATCACTATGTGATACTTACCCGGTAAGCATCCTAAACCTTTGAATAAATCTTCGTAACTCGACAGATCAATCGACCTAATACGTTTCACAAGACCTAAAAACTCGCATGATCTCTGTCCCAGTACACTACTGCATTCCATGTCCGCGATAGCGAATTTTAATTTATAAATAACATTTTTATACGTCCATGGTAATATACAAGTGCCAACAATTGGAATCACATCATGCGTAAATGACATCAAAGGTATCTTCTTTTTAATAATAAGCGATTCATCGAGACCTAGCTCACGAAATCTGCGATAAGATAATACATTGAAATCGGCTCCTGTGTCTAATTTAAAGATTTCAACGCCGCCGCCGTTTGTGCACAAGAGTTCCTGGAACCAGTTGTCGGAACCACTACTCTCGCTGCCGACCCCGATGGTCGAGATAAAAAAGATATCATCTTTCGACTCACTATGATCAATATCATCATCATCGCACTCAACTTCATACACCCGATCAACTCGATTACGGCCACTATTACGATTGAAATAATTCAACTTACAATTGCGCGCGAAATGCCCTTGATTACCGCACGAATAGCAGATGATCCAACGCGCCGCACACACGTCACCGCTCGCGCATCCTAGGCCTCCGCAGGCCGCGCACGGAGCCGGCGGCGCCACCTGCACGCGCTGTTCTTGGGGCGTGCTGAAGGTGTGCCCGCGCCTACGCCCAGCGCCGCCAGAGCGTCCCGCCGTGCTTTTACTCTGCGCCCGCGGTGGCTCCTGTGGACCCCAGGGGCGCCTGGGGCAACCTGCCCCTCGGCCGCGTCCCCTGAATCCTACACTGTTGACATGCGCTGTGCCCTCGCCGCTAACGCCAGCACTCGACATTTGGAGCTCGCTCTCCTGCGAGGCCTCCATAGCGAGACAGATCTTCATCGCCTTGTCCAGATCTAGATCTTCGCATCTGAGCAGTCTATCTCTGACTGCACCTTGACGAATGCCGCACACAATACGATCTTTGATCAGATCATCTTCTAATGACGAAAACTCGCATTTTTTGCTCAATAGACGCAATGCCGTGACGTATTGTTGGATAGATTCACAATCTTCTTGATTTCGGGTAAAAAACTTGTACCGGATGAGAGTAACGTTCGATTTTGCTCCAAAATAGGTATCGAATTTTTTCAATAGCTCAGTTACGTCATCACGTTCATCTTCTTTCTCGAAAGTAAATGTCTGATACACGTCAAATCCTTCCGAACCAATAAGATTTACTAATAAACTAGCTTGGACACTCGATGGTTCCGTGTGTACTCCTGATGCCTTAACAAACAGGAGGAATTGTTGTCTCCACTTTTTCCAAGCATCAGCGCGGCCAACAGGCCCACCAGCGCCGTCCAAGTTTAATTCTGATGGCGGCCGCGCGTGTTCCATCGTAGAACACTGTAATCCTTGTGATTTTCAGCAAAAATCAATACCATACGTTATAAAATGCGGCCAATGCTCGCAATTGTCAATGTTATTGAATTTTAACAACGTAAAATAGCAATTTATCGCAAAACCGCTGCCACCATGTTATAAATTAATGGAACACCTCGAGATCTTGACAACAACTGACTTTATTCATAGACACAAACTACATGACAGTAACCACAGATATACTACAACAAAAGTTAATTTGAGTTTACATTGAAACGAAGTGAAATTAAAGAAAATTAACAATAAAAAACAGTTACTATATTATACAACAATTTTTACTTAAAGTGTACATAGAGCTGGCCCAGGCTCCATACATTTCTGGAACATCTCCTTTCAACATATTGATTCGAAATCAGTTAATTTGGCTTTTTTATTGCAATGAATTCAAGCTTTTCAATTAAATCAAATTCACATATTATTAAATTCCGGACGATTTTCCTAGTAACAAGACCATCAAGTAAAAAGAGAATTCCCTTCCAAAATAATATATTTATTCGCTACAAAAATAAAGCTAGCAATAAAGGGACCGACACGTCGCCGGACAACCGCACTCTTCCATTTGGTCGGCAAATTGCGGTTTTACGTGACCTACGACAAACTGAACGCGTGATGTACGCGCATTCGCGTAGTGAATGGGGGTTTTATAACCGTAAATATGTGCTGGCTAGCCGGTGATATATGTTGACGGGGAAGCTGTATTTATGTACTAGGCATACAGAGGCCTGAAGAGCTAGCTTCTCGAAAATTGATGCTTCCTGTATTTTCGTGTATAATAATAGTTTAGATGGCATTGGTTTTAGGATGAATTAGCCAAGATTTTCTGTAGAAAAACTGATTATTTTTCTCGAAATCTTGGTGGTTGTATACAATATCTAGGCTGTCATTGACATCATCTTGCGGCCTTTGTCCCGTATTACTTGTGGTCTGCTCAACAAGTATTTTTCTCCAATTCTCCCCTATAAACTTGCCTCTGCCTGAACTTGCCTCCCTGAGAGGAAAGTTCAGGCTCCCCCTTTGGGAGGGAGCCCAAAGACAAGAATCGAAAGTGACGAGTATATCTGTGTATAATAAATAGTTAATATTTAACCCAGAGATCTTTATAATACAGCCGAAAACTAAGCAGTACACTTCTTGCTTGGTTTTTGCGGCCTTTTACATTCCAGACCACCAGTTAAACTTTCAGCTCCAAAGGTACTCATTTTCTTTGTTTTCCTTATGAGCGCTGATCAAAATATTCTTCATCTTTTTATAAAAGACGAAAACTTTGCATCGTGGAAACGTATCGACACGTCCAAGTCCATATAAGCTTCGAAACAAACTGACCACTACCTAAAATTCATACCACACCGACCAGTATACAAATTGCAATAAACTTATACCCAACAAAAATATTTTCGCACGTACTTGAAATAAAGTCCACGTCCAGTCCAGTGGCAAATAGCAACGTTCGCAGTTGACACTCCGAACAAGTTCCAACTTGTCGAGACCGTGCTATCAAGTATTTAATAAGTTTCCCTGAAAGAATAGTCAACAGGTGCCCTCCGGGAGCGCGCAACTAGAAAATATTAACAATAGCTGCGACTACTACTTTGTTGTTATGGGCGCCTGGTACATTGCATTTTTAATAGTTCTAGGTGCTGGTAGCTGGAATTAATTTTACTAGGTAGACTAGACATGGTTTAATATTGAAATGATATGGAAATTACGTGCAACTAGAAGTTCCACACACTCTGCCAATAACATATCTGATGGCATGCAAGTTATAAACTTAAAAAAAAACTTACAATCATTACAATGCAGCTGTTGTGGTTTATCTTGTAACCCTGAATGAGGTGTAGGCGATCTTTATTACATACTTTCGTTGAATATATTCCTATCAAGCGGTGAAGGATGATCCGAGATGCATAGAATTTGTTAAAACTTGTTCAAAGCGTTGGATTTTTACTTCAAAACCAACATTGCTGTTGGTTGTGGAACTAGCCATAGCTATTATTTTTCCTTATATTTGTACATTGTGTGTATCTGCGTGTGCCAAATAAACAAGTTTTCTTTCTTTCTTTCTTTCTTTAGCTGCTCTTAACTTGTCACATTTGTGGAGACAACGTAGCATGTGACATAACTCTGAGAATATGCAAGCTGAAATGGAAATGGGCCGGCTATATTGGGAGTAAAATTAATGACCGTTGAGATAGACGTGTTCTTAAGTGGAGATCACGAATGGGTAAACACCAGGCAACCTAAGGCTAAGTAGAGCGACGATCTTCGCAGGGTGTCTCGTAATAGCTGGATGAGAGCCACTGGCGTGCGATGGGAGAGGCCTATGTCCAGCAGTGGACGGCTAAAGAAGGCTGATGTGAGACAACGTCATGAAACTTGAAGATAAAATAGTTTTGACTATGATGCTCAATTTATCCAATACAGTTCTGAGTCTTCAAATCTTAATCCCCAGAACAATATCAAAGTAGACCCATACATCTGAACAGTCGTAAGTCGCAGAAGTACCTACCCACGCAAGTTTATACGAGAGATTTTAGTGCCAGCGTATATAATAAAGCCTTGAACACATTCAAAAAGTTTCTTCGCAGCACTTACCTTAACTTTGAACGCATGATACGCGTTAAGTACTAAGTAACTCATTGGCTTGTACGTTTGGATGGCTATCACACCGGAGAGAACGATGGAAGTGAATGACAATGAAGTTTGATACGTTTTTGTTTTGATACAGACTTTTAGCGTTTTGGTTGTGCCGTGTCGAGCCCTTGTTGGACAAGGAAATAGTTAAGAAGTGTATTAGCAAATACGCCAAACGACGTCACTGCTGGACAAAAACCACCTTCAAGCATTGCCGCATTGACCAGTAGTGTTCTTTTTGCATCCAGCATATTCTCGTGTGGGTCCTCCAGGAAAAATAAAGTCTTAGATCTGCCAAAGAATTGGTGGCGGAGGCCCAGGCCTTCCAAATAATTCCATGCAATACCTTAGACAGTTAATATTCCATCACTCTTAAAAGCTCAGTCAACGATTGCCGTGCTTGCAATGTAAATAAGTTATGAATGCAGTGTGTTATCGCAAGCTTTCAGCAAGATTTACCTAACGACTGGCTTAGGTATTATAAAATAGATAATCTCTTCTTGAACATACCAGAACAAAAGAAGAATGAGCCTGTCACAGTCTACAGCTGGACTTTCCCAAAATGCACTTTAGCAACCGATTTTTCGCTTAGAAGAATAATGTAAATGTGTGAATGACTGCCTCGTTAGTTTAGTGGTTGCAAGGGCTACTACTGCAGGAGATAAGATCCTGAGTTACATTTCAGGGGCGGGCAAAGTGTTATTTAGCCTGAAATCTAGAACTGTTAATTGCCTCTGTTCGACGATTCTATAGACGTCATAGGCCTCCCGCAAGCGTCGCCACACTGATCAATCCTGTGCGTCTCGCATCCACTGGTTATTTTGGTTTGAGGGGGGAGGGTGAGGGCTGCCCATTCTCTGGTATGTCCCTTAGTCGCCACTTACGGCACCCACGGGAAGATATGGAATGATGAAACTCTTATAGTCTGGCCACCATACGGAGCTCTCTATTAAATGGAATTAAAGATATACGTTCCTCTCTGTTTCCCGTTGGGGTCAACAAACGTGAAGTTATGCTTTGGCAGGATCTAATGTTTTTGCTTAACAGGCTTCCAAATGCTAAATCGATCAATACGCCGTCACTGTTACACTGCGATGTAACAACACCTCGCATTTACCCAACCCGTACAGTGCGCGAGCCGTGACGTCGCATACATTAGCGCCCCGACGCCGACGCCAGTTGTGCGCAACGCGGATTAAATATTAACCCCGCTTAACTTTAATAAGCCGACGAACAACATGGATACCGTTTGATAATTCGCCCCAGTTGTAATTACGTGCTTTTTTGGAATTGTAGATGTGTGTTTGTTTTATTGCTTTCTTGGAAAGCGCGATCTAGGCATTCGAACTTCGCGTGAGAAAGACCTCGTACCTATAGATTGAGGGTACCCTTTTGGAAATCTGAACCTATTGAGATCTAATGATCTCAATAGGTTCAGAATTAGGAATTAGAAGGATACAAAATTAAATTTACTATACGAGAGATAACGATATAATATATCTCATCATCATCATCATCATCAGCCTATTAATGTTCCCACTGCTGGGACACAGGCCTCCTCTCTGTGAGAAGGAATGGGCCGTAATCCACCACGCAGGCCCAGTGCGGGTTGGTGGATGTCACATGTCTTCGAATTTTTGGTTCTAGGACATGCCGGTTTCCTCACGATGTTTTCCTTCACCGTTTTAAGAGCAGTGGTGAAGAAATAATATACACAAAGTAAAGCGCCTGCCTGGGCTCGAACCCACGATCTACAACTTGTAAGTCGCGGCCGATACCACTGGGCCACCACTGCTCTCAGCAGCTCTGCTCTCATAATATATCTATACAGATGAAAATCAGTGGTGATAATAATGTACCGGGAACCATTTAAACAATACAAAAGTCATTAGGAACCAATCCTGATAAACGCCATCTATTGTTTACTTTAAGGACAAGATTGTAACATGATCATAGTCAATATTTATCCAAGAGTTTTCACAACTACCCAACTTCATATGTATAGAATTTGTTGAAATTTCAAATATGCAAGCATTTTATCTTACGAAATCATGCGCAAGTACTTTTCAGAGGGAACAATTTGGGATCAAAGTAGTAGTTCTCTACCCTTCCAGCCGTATGATTCCCTAGTACTTTTCAAAAATACTTTAGTGATCAAAGTCGTTGCCATTGGCGATCAGAACGGTCACAGTCCATTCCATTTTCTGTAATCCATTTTAAAGTTTATCCATTTTTAAACAGAACTTTTAACGTGAACTTTTGTGTGTTACTAAAGTTAGGTACCTGGGTTTCCACTTCTTTGGAATTTTTCATAGGGACTGGTTAAAGTTAGTGGAACATGACTGCTGAAGTGTGTTTGATTTCGATGAAATCGTTGGGTGTGTTCTCCCTCTAGCTGTATCCCCTAAGGACCGTGCATTTTCCGGGATAAAAAGTAGCTTATAACACTCAGTGAAAGTGTAGCTTACTACCAGTTAAAGAGCTTTCCAGTCATGTTTACCTTTTAAATACAAACAATCAATTTATCTCTTTAAAACTTTGGTTTAGTTAAGATTTATATAAGGAAAAATTATAATTTTTATTTTCCACTTAGTGATTTTTGGTATTAGAATACTTGTCTTTATTCCGATTAGACTGTGAAGGTTTTTATTAACAATTATAAATGTTTATTTAACACTCACTGTCTTTCAGTGGGTAGGTACGTTTTAAAAGAGGGGTGTTATATGTTTGACATGTGTGCCTGTGTGTTTGTGTATTTGTGTATCTGTCTGTGGCATCATGGCTCCTAAACGGCTAAACCGATTAAGATGTCGTTTTTTATGATGGGTTTATCGAGAGTGTTCTTAGTTATGTTTGATGAAAATCGGTTCAGCCGTTTTAAAGTTATGGGCGTTTTACTGTTTGAATCGGTTTTCGCAAGATATCGTGTCATAATTACGTGTTCAATAGATTGTCGATCAAAGTCTGTCTACTACTAGATAAATGGGGAATTTTTAACTGCACCTCTATTTAGAAATTTAAGCAAACAAAATATCTCCACTAATAACCTACTGCAAAACAATATTACTCACCGTAAAACAAAAATACTGATTTGCACACAAATTATTCAATTAAATATAAAATAAATGTGAATTAGTCCAAGAGCGAGCGAAGCGAGCTCGGGAGCTTAGGGCACCCCGACACGGATAGGTTAGGTTCGAAGGAGATGACGGGAGCTGAAGTGAGCGAGCAAAGCGAGCGAACTCAGCTCCCGTCATCTCCTTCATGTTAGGTTACTTTAGACCCTGCAGACAGAAATAGGAGCCCTGCGCAGCGGGGCTCCGTCGACTTTGTTTCGTTTCCCCCCCTCCCTTAAAACTTAAATATTTTGTTGCACTCGAAGAATTATTAGATTTACTTTTAGTTAACAGATAGTTATTCAGTAAAACAGTTAAGCTTTAAAGATCTAGCAGTATAGTATAATTCATTTATTTGATGAGCAAATTTAGTGTGCAATTCAGTATTTTTGGTAGTAATTTCGAATATTTTGATTGAAAAAAGGGGAATTACAGTTAAAGTATTAAATACCACCCTAGATAAATTATTTAGCATGAAATAAAAATGGGTCGCAGGTTTTCAAAAATTTTTTTTTGTTTTTGTCTTTATTCCAAGTAGACTGTAACTTTTTATTAAATCTAAAGATAAATTCGCAATGAAGAAAATTATGTCTTCATCAATATTATTTCCCAGGTAAAAAAAACTCACGTACCAATGTGTTATTTACAAAACCCGCGACCCACGACTATAGTCCCCCCCTTCCACCCCCTGTTCACTTGCAATCACGCAAAACGTCAACACACGTCTTTTTACGTCCCGCTACAATAAAGGACTTTCCTCTTGTTATTGTGTTTTGGAGTTGACAGCCAATCAATGGTTCGCCAACGAAATATGGCTGAGTCGAGATGAAAAAAATACTTTGTTTTATTGCTGTGGTGAGGCCACAGTATATGTATGAAAACAGTAGCACAACTGTGCGCAACAAATTCAGGTACGTTACTTACATTACTATTATACTGAAGTTTATACTTAAAAGGAAAAAGCAAGGAAATTTACAAAAAAAAAATAAACCGCACAATATATAAATCATGGTGTTTTAACACATCTTAAAGTGACAGACGACGGCTTCAGACTTAACCGCAATTTGTTAAGCTTTGCAAATTTTCTCGCTGGGCTTGGTTGGGTTGCGGAAGTTTTAGCGGTTGGAAATCTTTTCAAAAAGTTATCTTTATTGTTTTCAAGCCACAGCACCCGACCTGGGGTGGCAGAGTGTGGTTTTACCAGCGTTAACCTTTGTCGAAAAATCATAAGTTCCTTACACATTTCGACGTGATGTTTTTTGTTTTTTTTTAGTTTTCGAAATTCTTATCGCTAATATATATAGAATGTCAGTGTGTCTACAAGCTCTGCTATGGAGTTTCAAATTTATGACGGAGACAATCCATCTATATAATATATTTTTTGATATATTATAAAGATGGAGTATCTCCGTCATAAATTTGAAACTTCCATTGTCCATACCACAGATAATATAATACTAGTATACAGATGCCTCATCCCATACAAAGAAATCGTGCCGACGTAACTAGCGTTTTTATCTGATTATACCAATTTTTTTTTGTAAATCGATCGCGATCGGTTCCTTTCGACGGCGATACACCACCACAACCACCAATATCCATGGAACGAAAGCGAACGCGATCGATGTACAAAAAATAATTAGTATATTTAGTACAGTACGTTGGCACGTTTTCTTTGTATGGGATGAGACACCACTGTCCATACGAACGCACTTTAAAACCTTCCCAAGCAGGTGAACACGATTATTCTTCAGGAAAATTGTCTAATTCTTCTACTGTTTTCTAGGATACTGTGGCATTTTTGACGTATTCGCTTGCAGCGATCAGCAAATGTGAATAAAAAAGTAAAGTAAGGTTTGTATATTATTGTGGTTGTGAACTTCGCAGTTTGTCATGAGTTCTGAAATTGGGTCAAAGTCGGCATAAGGGTTATCAGTGAGGAAAGGACCTTAGGTGAACTATGAATAAGAATTTGCTGGTTTAAAACATTTTCGACAAATGATCAGAATCATCTGAATGCGTATATCGACGATGAAGTGACAAGAACTCCTAACTGACATTTTTGCGATTTTACTTTTTTTACGTAGATAGACTTTAAATAATTGTTTGCGTGAGCAGGCAATAGCAGCTAGCTTCATATCTTATTTTTTAACGAGTTATTAATAACTGACAATAACTATTAAGCAAATGTGCATCAATCTACGTAAAAAAAGTAAAATCGCAAAAATGTCAGTTAGGAGTTCTTGTCACTTCATCGTCGATATGTACAATCTGCACATCATATCTGATGGGAGCGTATTCTTTGGCAGAATGCACGCAATATTATGTTGGATAATGTACAGGCTGCATCAGGAGTTGTTTACTATACGGTGGAAACTAGAACAAATATCCGTGCGTTCAAGCGTTTTGCCATACCTATTATTGGAATCAAATATAAAACTGACAGACGATGGCATCAGACTTAACCGCAATTTAAACGACCCTTAGTGCCTATTGGCCTTGTATGTTCTGTCTCCTGCTTGATTGCAAAGCGTTTTGCTAATACTTTCATTGTGCGCACAGCTAAGGAGTCAAATTCCCTTCCGGAGTCTTTGGAGTTCTTCGGAGTCTTTCCCTGATAGCTACAACCTTGGGGTCTTTAAGTCAAGAGTGAATAGGTTTCTTCTAGGCAAGCGTGCTTCACCGTAGGCCACATCATCGCTTACCATCAGGCGAGGTAGTGGTCAACGCGAGCCTATCGATAATAAAAAAAAAAAAAAAAAATGATATGGAAGGAACTGGAAATTATGTTTTTGTTTTCCTACTCATTCTTTATTCTTTTCTTTTTAATTTCGTTGCGGGATCCAAGACAGTTAAATTCATTCTCCGGGACTTCGTCGAGCATCATTGCCTCGCCGCTATTCTGGTAGTTGCCACTGTTGATTCTGGCTTTGAGGAGTTGCAGTGGTTTGGGAATAGTGCGGTGGAAAAGCCCAAAAAAAAACTTATCTTATTAATTAATATTACAAATGCGAAAGTTTGAATGGTTGAATGTAGCATGTTTGTTACTGCGCCAGAAAGGCTGAACGGATCTGGATGAAATTTGGCACTGAGATAAATTATAGTCTGGAATAGGCTACTTTCATCCCGGTATAATGTTCCCTTGGGATAAGAACTTTTCACGCGGGCGAAGCCGCTAGCGGAAGCTAGTAATAATAGGTTTGGTGATGATTGGTAATGTTCTTTAGTACGAAGTAGGTACTCTTAACCAGCGTGCATGTAGAAAGATGTATGACGTTAAACTAAACAAAATTAGTATGTTATGTATGTTATGCTTGTGAGATGGGTTTCCAAAGTTGTGTTTGATTGTGTTTTGAAGTAAATGTAATGTATGCTACTGGGCACGTTAAATTAATAAGATAACATGGCTTGTTGCGTAATCTATACTAATATTATAAAGAGGTAAACTTTTGAGTTCGTGAGGTTGTAGGGGGTAATCTTTGGATCTACTGAACCTGTTTTGAAAATTATTTCACCAGTAAGAAAGCTACATTATTCCTGAGCGACATAGGCTATTTTGAATCCCAAAAGCGGTTTAGCTAAACCGTGGGGAACAGCTAGTTAATTGATAAAGCTTAAGATTTTTAACTAGTTGCTTGGCAAATACCTACTGCTTACATGAAAATTAGAATAAAATGGCGAAATTAGGCATGCTATTGGTACCTACACATCTGCCTTATCCTTCAGGAAATACTGGTGTGATGTTATGTTGCTAGATATTCATGGATTATGTTTTAAACAGATTTTACGTAGTCTGCTGCCACTACTTTCTTCGAGAAAGCAATCCCAAAAAAGTTCGAATGAAAACACCCCGTGACGTAGGTAGACCTTCCCAGTCCCTTAATTTACATGTGAACAGCCTAAAAAGCACTTTCAGCCAAAATTATTAGCAGTTACGTACCAGGACCCCATAAACCTGACAAACCAAATTAAAAAATATCACCGATAAAGGCGCAGCGTTCCAATAACGTTACAATTGTAACATGGCATTTTAAAACCCTAATCGGAACTTAGAAGCCATTTATTACTTTTACTTTAATCGAAGAGGACTCTTTTACAGACCTCGTTACACAAGCTTTATTACTCAAGGTGGCACATAAAAGAGCTAGGCCATGTGAAATTAAACGTTAACTAGTAATGCGTAAAGTTCAGAATGTGTTTAAGGTGTTCAAGTTAGTAAATTCGACGTTTATTATGTAAGACATCTTGATTAGATCGTCACTAGATTGTTATTTTGTTATATATTTAATTAATTGACGTGTGAAGGTGAAAGGGCTTTAAAGTGACCCCTATTTTCATAAAGGGTTTATTTCTGAAATGCAGTGTTAAACTTTATTGAAGCTCCCTTTATTGTAAGGGTAAGTGATAGTTAAGAGTTAGAGGCAATATAAATAGTTACATAAAATAACTAATTAAGACTTAAGTTAAAGACATGTGCTAAGACGTCGAAGGATTACAGTATTCTGATCATCTCTAAAATAAGAAAAAAATAAATTCATTGCATACTAACAAGTATCCATTTATGGTAACGTTTACGTTAGCCCCTGATTTCTTAATGAAAAATTGGACAACTAATTAGATACGTACCGGCCCTTATCTAAAGATTACGCTAGGTTCATCATCATCCACCCCGGTGGGTCCCCGAGGCGGGAGGCTCAGTAGCCGTGCCTTGGTCACCCACGGTGAAGCGAAGAGGAACCCGAGGAGAGGCCGCCCGTCAGGGCTTTAGCCGATTAAGTCGACGACGTAGCGCTTGACAGGGTCGCTACCGTCTGATGGCGGACGCAGTGGGGCCGCAGGGGAGGAGGAGTGTCGGTATAGTGTTGGCCGCTCTCCCTATCCCCTGCGGCCGAATAGTGGTAGGTGGTGGGGCCAGTGACTGACCCGTCATAGGGGATCCAAGGGTGCCATACACGAGGTCGTCTGGCGCCCATTAGATGGATTGGCCCCAAAGGTGGTCACGGCATACAATGTTTTCTGGTGCACCGGTGATAGCTGGTTATTCCCCAAAGGAGAGTCCGGTGACGGACAGCCGGGGTGGGTTCACGGATGAGTGCTAACGAGTGTCCGTGTGCTCGCCATAAGCGGCACTGCAAGACACCGTGGCGTTTTAGTAGGTTTGCGTGGGTTGGTTCGAATTATGCATGAGCACTTCTTCACGCAAAAAAGGATTTTCATCAACATCATCATTCCAGCTGAAAAACATAGGCTTTCCCCAAGCATCCCCACATCGACCGGTCCTGTGTTGCTCGCTCCAGCTGAGGATGGAACCTTTTTGATCTCGCACTGGGTTTTTCTTTTTCATGTTTTACTTCTGTTTTATCTATCTGTACCTGCACTGAGCTGCTTGGTTGTGGAGGTTAGATAGGCAGTCGCTCCATGTAAAACACTTGTACTCAGCTGAATCCGGTTAGACTAGAAGCCGACCCCAACACTGTCGGGAAAATGCTTGGCAGAAGAGACCTGCACAGGGCTTGCGTAGTGGGTTACGGCCCATTCCCACACAATAGAGAGGAAGCCTGTGTCCCAGCAGTGGGAACATTAAAAGGCTGGTGATGGTGATGGTGATGACCTCTGGTGAGAGTCACAAATAAATATTTGTTCTTTCTTATTCAGTGAGCTGCCGTGATCCCTATCAGATCATCGGTACACTTTGTGAGATGGCAAGGTTATTCATTCAGAAACCGGATACAAACAAATCATAAGTGTTTGTAATAAGAGGCAAGACTTTTCAAACATATCATGAAACCAGGCCAAAAAAAAAGGCACACCTTATCTAGGTCAATAATCTTGAGGCAAAAACCCACAGCGAGTGATCCTTTAATAACTTAACTGAACTTAATCTAAGTTCCTAACTTTGATCAATTTCTCGTCTATGAGAAGACGTAATGAGAAAAACGCGTATTTGACAGAGCGTGTTATGAATACTTCTGTTTTAGCATTAGTTTGGTTAAGAAAAGTAAAAAAAGTGTTCATAAAAAAATTCAAAAAACCCGACTGCTTAAGAAGCGAACTAAAAAGACACCAACAAGAAGATAATCATGCTGTGCAGTCAGAGAATACATATTCGCGAGCTAGCTAAACAAAATCAGATGTCAGCAAAATCAGAATTTCTCCATAAGTGAAATAGCATAATATGTAAATTAAAGGTTTCAATATTGATATTCTGGCTCCGAGTGGGCGCACGGCTAGTACTGCGTTAACATTGAGGAATTTACGCTTTAAGGATAGCGATGGAAATGCTATAATCTCTCTCTAGCTCTCTCTCTGTGCTTGATTTTAGTGTTGCTTTTTATAAAGCAGACAATTATGGAATTCTTCTGTAGTGTCTTCAAAAGTTATTATTATACGTTGCTTGGGTAGTCTAGTGCTCTAGGCTACACAGGATTACTATTACCATATTAACATGATTCTCCCAAAAATATGAAAAACACCCTTCTGAAATCCTTTCGCCCTCGGACACTTAAAAAATGGCGGTGGACCCTTCTTACATGAATAAACATGTAAGGTAAAAAAAATTTTCGGCTCAAAGTTAGCGGGTACCATGTGTAATAGCAATGTTTATGTGCCCCGGCTTCGCTCGCCCCTGTAATTTATGAGTCGCCATAAAAGCGAGTTTTAGGTCGCCTTACTTGCCATGATTTGCATTTTTTTCTTTAGAACACGTGTTGATGGTCGTATTTGCATATCAGAAAACTTTTTTATGTAATTTTCTGTTTTTTCGTTAGCATAATATTAACATGTCGGATGGCTGCATGGCGGCTTTTTCTTGTTTATTTGTGAGGGCTTTTTATTTGCTTATGAAGTTTCTAAATTAATTTTAGTCGTGTCTGCTTTCAGTTTTGGGGTTTTTGTGGGTGCACGAACTCCTTTCATGTCTTCATCATATACTTTTTCTGCGGTATGCTTCCTTCATCAAACTTTTCAAGTGTCTTTGGGGCCTTTCGCAAACTATGATCAATACAAATAAATAACCAAGAAAACAAAAACATCCATATCACAGATAATTTAATACTAGCGTACAGATGACTCATCCCATACAAAGAAACCGTGCCGACGTAACTAGCGTTTTTCGTCTGATTAAAATGATTATTTTTATAAGTACTTCGATCGCGTTCGGTTCCGTTCCATGGCTACAGATGGTATTAGCAGCGACTTGCAAGTAAAAGGGGTTTCTCAGTTCGTTACAATTTTTTTCTTTAAATACAGTGACGATTTGTTTTATTGTATTTTTTTTGCAAATTTTAACAGTTTCATTGTACCAAAATGTGTTACAATACAAATAAAAAAAAAATCGAGTGGCATGCCTCAGAAATTTAAAACCACGCCCTCTATTGGAATCAATTTTAAATGATCCGTTCAAACAATCTTTGAAATGTGAATTAAGAGCCCATAATAATATTATATTCCATAAGTTTGTGTTTAGGAGAGTTGGTTAAAATAGAACATAAAATTTTTGATCAATTCTAGAAAATGTTAATTTTAAACACAATTCAATAACGAATCGATGCATATCGCGCCATCTAGGGACATTTATTTAAACTAAATTTTCTTTGGTAGCGCTGGGACCCCGTGCTTCAGCTAACAATCACACAGTTATATTTCTGCATAACCAGTTAATGAGATATCAATGAGGAAATTGTGAGGGAACTGTGAGGTTCTCAAGTCACGTCTTAGTACAGAACTCTGTTGGTACGTGTTCCTCTTCACCATTCATAGTGATCACGTTGCGATTACACATGCACCTGGTAAGTGCTGGGCTAGATTGGATAAGGAATAAACTAGCAAGTGAGCGATCGAACAGGTTATTTTATTTATTTATGTGTAATGCTACAATCTTCTATCACCTATGGGGACAACATAAGCTATTCCTGGGATGACCCACCGAAAGAACGGGCAATAAGCAAAAATTTATTTTTTTTCTTCCTTTTTAACTACATAATTGATCTTAGTGGATACGTTTCGATCAACCATCTATTGAACACGTAAATATGACACGATATCTTGCGACAATACCCGATTCAAGCAGTAAAACGTCCATAACTTTTAAACGGCTAAACTAATTTTCCACGTCGTCCATAACCATAACCTTTAAAACAAATAAAACTAAATCAAAATCGGTTCATCCGTTAAGGAGCTATGATGCCAGAGACTGATACACAAATACACAAACTCATACTCTTTTTGCGACGGCGGTTAAAGCAGAACTGTGTGGGATCCTAAAATAGCTGTTTTTAGAAGTATTGCGATTGCGATCAACCGAAACCGTAGCAACACAAGACACGCAACAACTCTTAAAATTTAAATAAACATACCGATAGATTTCAATACATAAGTAGGTAGGCAAAAACATAGAAACAACATTATACCTGTAATTTCTGTAACAGGAAAACCTAATTACTCCATAAACGACGCCATAAACTATTGACCAAACCGCGAGTGTTTGCATAGGGCTGGCCACTGCCCAGTAAACGATCCACGCTAGAAGTAGCAGCCCTACCAGTGACGTAACGTTAAGGGTACGTTCTCCATTTATTATTCTTTTTTTATGACGCATAAATTCCACCGCGCGCTGTAATCGGACCTTGTCTTTCACAGATCTGCATATTTTTTACGCGGTTCCCATTGGTTTTCGAGTGTTATGAGGTAAAGTGAGGCAAGTTTGCGAAGAGCAAAGGGGACTTTTGGTTTGTGAGAGTAATGTAGGGGTATCCAAGTTGCGGTTGAGATTTCTTTTGAAATTAAATTGAATTTTGTTCTTAAAAGTTTTTGTGGTATTGCATAATTTAAGTGAAAAAAGACATGAATATAATTGTTCATTATAATGATAATATTTGATGACTGGTAAGGCATTCAAACATTTATAATGAAAGGAAAGGATTAACCTTTTTTAGCCAAGAAACATGCAAATTTAAATGTCTACATCTCATTACACTACAACGTTCTTTACTTACTCTATTTTCCCTTTTTCCATCTTGATATCCTATCGATATTCTTTTATTCCTTTATCAAATTGAAATGCCAGGAGCTCAGTAGTGCAGAGAACAGTCGATTGCATCGTGCAGAGTGTAATGTCTGTCGGCTGTGAGAAACTACCGCTGCACGCTGCTGTACGCCTGGTAGACAAATCGCTCCCTCAAATGGAAGATTACTGTAAAGCCGGGGTTATTGTAGACCGACGTGTAATGGAATCGGTTGATCCTCGTTTGGAGAGAGTAGAAGTTCGACTGGGGAGACTGATGTGTGTTGATCAATTACTTTTTACGAAAATGTTTGTGAGCTTTGGTAAAATGTCAAAAATGTATGGGACTGCCAAGCGCTAGCGAAATGAAACGTGATCAATTCCTTAAATATTGGCATTTCGACAATCGGCATCGCTGATAGCTTAAGTGTCCTGAGTTTTAGGCCTATTTTACACTAACACGTAACAGTAGCATACAAAACCAACATAAATATTAAAAAAAACCGTTTTCTTAAAGCAAGCTTTTAAAAAACAATATGTCACGGGAATTTAACGCGATGATTTCGATTGTTTATTTACCTATTTCGCCCGACGATGTTTCGGCCGTGTAGGTTGGACCGTGGTCCCGGGTAGACTGGTGTCTCGGTAATTATGAAACGCGAAAGTTATAGCAAGCATTTAAATTATAAATTGCATTGTCACGAATACCAAACATGTTTGCAAAATTTCAGCTCAATCGGACACTGAGAAGTGGGTCAAATTTAACTTGTTAGATTTGATTACAGAAACAGGGACAGCTAAAATAAAAGCTTGAAATAAAAATAAAATATGAAAAAAAAAACAAAAACATCTACACGCAAAAAATTAAGTAAAATTTAAATAACCCCCGACATATTTTTATTTCATGGTACATAATTTATCTAGTAATAGATACGCTTCGATCGACAATTATTTATTGAACACGTAATTTATTTATGACATGATATCTTGCGAAAACCGCCCGACTAAAACATCAAAACGCCCATACTATTGAACGGCTGAATTTCATCAAACATAGCTAAGATACAATATCAATACAGTCACCTTTCAAACATAAAAAACTCGATCAAAACAAACTTACAACACCCCTCTTTTTCCGTCGGAGGTTAAAAATCAATCAATTACGCTCGCCCCACCACCACGGTGTGACAGTCAGCCCAGTTAAGCCTACATCCTTAGATATCCTACCGCGCAGAGAGAGGCTAGTTTTATTGTTTGTCCTTCTCGTTTTATGAGCAATTCATGAGCAATTTACTTGACACTGTCAACGAAATAAGGTGCCGAATTGCTAATGGATGGTGCCGAGCTTAAAGACTTTTTAAGGCGTTTAAATTTTACTTTAGCACTTTGACATTGCGATTTTGTTTAGGACTAGCTTTTTCAGCGGCTTCTTTCACGTGAAAGTCGATCACAGGATCGTACTAAATGAAAATTATTCACACGACGGTCTACCCGGTGTTCTTTCATCCAAATTCGTTTAGGCGTTATTGATTAACAGACATCCAAACGTACAGACTATGTAATTTATGAGGTTTGGTAGTAAGTTGAAAAAGTTTTAATTGAAGTTTATAGGTATTAGAGAAAGGAAAGTGAAATAGTTTTGATCAAGTTTGTAAATATTTTATATTTATTTTCAAAAGCCTCTATTTTTGCATTTGACCTTGATCTGGCATACTATAGTACTGAGTTTTAGAAGAATAAGAGGCCAGCTTATACTGGTTATATCACCAATGACGATTGTTAGACTGAACATACAATTCAAACTCAACCAGCGCTGTGGCTCTGTCTTGCACGCGAGTCCCAGCATTATGCTGAGCGATGTCCGTTTTGCGTGGTTGTGACGCATACTCTGTATTTATATTTAGGCTTTTTTTTTGTTTTTTTTTATGGTATGCGTCGTGTCTGGCGCAAATAAACCTTTTTTTTCTTTCTTTCTAAACTGAGCAATCTTACTGCATATCTAATCTTTTTACTACGTAACTAAGCCCTAGTTTCTGGCACGAAATTATTTACGCATTACAAATTAAATGCAACTAAAGTGATGCCATGGGCTGTTGTAAAATCTATTCAGCTAATAACCAGTATACCAATTCGTAAAATTACACACGTTACACAAACTAAGTTCTAATCTCGCAGACAACCAATAACATAATATATATACAGAAAACAATTGAATATCTAAGCTACTAAGTCAGGCCAGACCACAGACTCGATCCAGTCCAAATACATGGACACTCTGGAGTAGATTCCAGGCAGGTTGGGCAGCGCGCAGCCGATGCCAAATGATGTAACGCCGACGACGTAGTGCATCATGCCTTCTGTTGTGATCGGGAGAGGAATCTGCACTTGGAGAGGTCCTCCGGAGTCACCCTGAAGAAGACAATAAATCTTTAATGCTAGTCAGATAGGTAGGTTTTCGGTATACCAACAAACTGGTAATTTTGCCAGTTGCCAGCCAGTAATAACTTGTAACTAATGTTAATATTTCGGAAATATTAAGTATCAGATTGTTACATCATATTCGATAAAAAAATAAAGCAGCTAAAATTAAAAAAAAATGTTGTTTCTCAGCCTACTTTGAATTTGTGTATGTCCAGGAGTTACATTAGTAATTCCATGTTTGTTTGGTTCAGGAAGTCTTATCCCATCTCTATTTATCTTCTTCAACCTATAGGTACCCAATAATAAGTTTAGATATGTTCCATTTCCTCGAATTCAACTTTTGCTTGCTACTTCCACCTGGATCATAGCCTACGGTCAGTTCTGGGTCTCCAATTCAACACCTTCTTATCCCTTCAATCGTCCGGTCTCCTCCGTATGGTCCTACTGTTGCTACGTAGAAAGTTCAGATATTAACAAATTATAGGTAGAAAATAACTTACTTGACAAGCATCAACTCCTCCCGCCAGCTTGCCGGCACAGATTTGGTTATCTCTAACGCCGCACCAGTTTCGATTGCAGGATGGCATCAGCAGCTGGTCGCAGACTGAGGTATCTATGAAGTCTACCTCAGCCGCTTGGAGCTCAGGGGAGGTTGTTCTGCCAGCTGTAACATGGATAGGTAACAGGTACTTGAAGGAATTATTTAAGAGAATAATTGTGGATGAATTTTATTCTGGTCGAGACTTGAATTAAAATATCTATAAACAATAGTTCACATGAAGAAGAAAAAGTTTGTGAAGAAACAATGACCATAATGATCAGAAAATAAGGGGCTACAGGCATAATTAGGACATAACTACACATATTTCTATGTTTTTAAAATTGATTTGAAACACAAATTTAAACAATAAACGATCTTGTGAATGCGTCAAATCGATCTGATTTAAAACTTGTAATGAGGCAATTTGTAGGGAAAAATCCATGTGTGTCTAACAACATAACTAATGATACTTTCATCAGTAATGTTGTTACATACAAATGGATGTTAGTAGACTTCCATGCAAATTGCTAAACTGGAGCAAGGAAATCACTTTTACGCAGGTTGTATTATAATTGCTAACATATAGCCAACAAATAAAAAGGGGATAAGGTACGATACCTTGACCTTATTATGACACATCGGTATTTAGAAAGAACGTTTCACTACTATATTAGTGTCAGTCACAGAGTACGGAATCCTGCACTGGCAGCGGCTACAGACACCATTGATAATAATAATGTTCGTAGCAGCATCACTCCTCAAGTTACAAAGTAAAGCAAACTCCTTACTAGTTTCCACAACGCCCCAACCAGTGAGAGTTGCCTCGGTCCCCAAGCTGGAAGTATTGTACTTGGTCCACAGACACGCTGGCTGGATTAACTTGCTGAACACCACGTGGTCTTTCAACTCGATCAGCGCTATATCGTAGTATTTCTTCGGAGGACGGTACATTGGGTGCATTAAGATTCTGATGATCTTGGCGTCTGTTGGTAAGACGCCGTTTGTGTACTAGAAGAGGAGTTAAAGTAAATAAAATAAAACAGGTTCACTGTTTGCAAAGCAGATACAATAGGAATGAACTAGAGGAATGTGAAAGAGTTGTAAGATGAACACTATTCATGATATAATATGATTGTTTTCCTAAAACGTCAAACATTTTCAAGTGCAAAATAAGTCATTAGGCACCTCTTAGTTTATGAAGACTTTTAAAAGAAACGATATGAAGAAATGAAACGTACGACAGAACTCTTTACGTAGAGTAGAGATACGAATGGAGGAATGCTTGAATAATATTAAACTAACCACATCAATAATATTCTTGTCACCCAACCTCACGATCTTCGGCACAGGATCGGCAATACTCGTGTCTCTTTCAGAAGCCCGGGAGCAATGTCCCGCCGTCAGCACGAACTTGGAGCTGATGAGGGAGCTGCCGCATTTAAACACCCATGATCCTGATGACGCTTTCCATCCTATGGCGCCCTGGTATATTGATTGAGTTAGACCACATAAAAGATAAATTGAAAATGAGTACTCCCAAAATTCTCAACATAAGATTTCAAGTAATTCCTGTATAACTTTCGCATTCTAAACTCAGTTTCAATCTATCAAAAACATCTCTATATTTATTCATTTTTTGCCATAAATACATATAGCATTGTTCTTTATGAACTTGCTTGCAATGCAAATTACTTTTACACTATACGAGTCGACTGAAGTCTCTGGTTTCGTGACCTGAATCAGTTCAGCTAATAGATACTCCAAGAATATACTCACCATATGTGGAAATTCTCCATGCTCAGTATTGTGACCTCCGATTGCCCCAAAAGGTGGTTCGAAATCAGGATTATTATATTCCATTTCTCTACGACCTGCCAAAAATAATTTAATTTAATATTTATTCAATTTGAAGAGAACTTCGTGACTAAATAAGGAATAAGACGATTTGATACGGAGTTAAAAGCTTTGTGTCTGAATTTGAAGTTCAATTGACTTTTATAGGTCTACGATTATTAGTGTTAAATTAAGAGAAGTTTATAAAAGCCAAACGATAATACTACTTACATTCTTCTATTCTTTGAATTCTTTCGTGTCTAGCTTTTAATTCCCAAATGTATTCGTAGCATTCTGTAACAAGAAGAGATATTATACATATTGAATCATTTATTTTTGATCACATGGCTAAATAGAACAGCTGCTGGAAAGGTGAGGACATATTATTACAGGCCCGATCTATCGTACTTTTTCTTTCATACGAGTAGGTACATCTTTATCATCCTCTTATAACTTAGTGTTGACTTTCTTCCAAGCCACATAAACTTCAGACAATGCATCGCAAATTCTTTGGTGTCTCCTTTTTCTCATAGTTCATTAACATAATATTGACATGCCCTATAGTAAATTTAGTTGTGGGAATATATGGCATATTATTATTCTCATTTTTGAGACGTAATCCACCTCGCAGGTCCAGTGCGTGTTGAATAACACATGTTTTTTTTTTGGTCTGGCGATACTTAGTTCAAACTATGTTCAGCAGTGTTCGCCTTTCGGTTGTAAGATAATGATGACGAGTAGAAGTGATTTTTGTTTGAAAGTTAAGTCTTACTTATTTCACAGACCCGTCGTCCTGGTGCACTAAAGTTAGGTTTCGGTGGGACGTCGAGTGTGCAGGGGTCCTTAAGGTCTTCATGTGTCCTGACTGGAACAATCTGAAAGTGTGTTTGATTAGAAAAAGAGCGTGGGTGTACTTTTATAGTAGTTTCGTAATGAGGAGATATTTAGATAATTATCTACGTAGTGTATATCTTTGTTTTGAGACCGTGGCTTCCCAACGTGCAGAAATCCTCGGAACAGTAAGGTCACATGCACGGAGTACTGTTCTTATCTCTGAGACGGATCTGCCAAATACCAGCTTGATGCACTAGAGGCGATCGAAAAGTGGGCCAAGAGACTCATCGGCAATGAGGCACTAGTCAAGTCAAAGCTAGCCTAGCCTTGAACATCGTCACCGAGTTGCCAGCTTGTCGGTTTTTTATCGGTTAAATTTTCGGGTGTGTGTGATAGAATTGCATGATTTAATTCCGCCCAGCCCGTTCTATCTATTGGACTAACAGACGTACGGCGATATGTTATCCCACCCATACGCACAAAACGTTTTAGGGACACTTTTATTATGCGTTCAGCTAAGGAGTGGAATTCCCTGCCGGAGTCTGTGTTACCCGGTAGCTACAATCTAGAGGTCTTTAAATCAAGAGTGAATGGGTTTTTTCCTAGGCAAGCGTGCGTCACCATCGCCAACATAATCGCTTACAATCAGGTGACATAGCGGTCAAGCGCGAGCCTATAGTCCTTACATCCTGTGAAGCCCCAGGAAACTTTTATGCTTATAGGCGGAGCTAGGATGGCTATGTTAGACAGAACCCCCACGCACAAAGGACCAAATGAGAGTCAGTGCGGAAAAAGGAGTCCTTCTGTATGTCTACCACTGTGTAAATCATGTTGACGATGGGTTTAGACTTTAGTCTACTACAGTAGCACGTACTTCTCGTAATAAGGACTATCTTTTAATATTGATTAAATAGAAACAAAAAAAATACTCACTGGCTTAGTAACTTCTACGTATCCCCAAACCCAGTCATCATCCTGTTGAAAATATAACAATTATTTAGAATTTTTTTTTTTTTTACAATCCCACCGCACTATTCCCAAACCACTGCAACTCCTGAAAGCCAGAATCAACAGTGGCGACCACCAGAAAAGCGCCAAGGCAATGAAGCTCGACGAAGTCCCGGAGAATGAATTTACCTGTCTTGGATCCCGCAACGAAATTAATCAGAAAAGAATAACGGAGGAGTAGGAAAAATATAAATTTCCACTTCCCTCTTTATCAAAAAGGAGACAGAACAAACAAGGCCAATAGGCACAAAGGGTCATATACAATTTTGATTACGTTATTCCACTATCATTGGTTCAAATTATCACATAATTACAAACCAGAATTTAGGAAAGAAAGGGAAAAAGTCATCTCGTGCCCGATTTTGATGAAAACTATTACTACATGAATGAATTTTGGAAAAGCAGTATTCCTATCTAGGAAATGAATAAATTGATTTAAAAAAAAAGGCTTTATTATTACACCATACGATAGTGTCGCTAATAAGGATCAAAGTCTGGGAAGTAATTTTAAACGCCAAACATAAGGAACCGCCTTATTTTTAACAATAGGTATAGTAGCCGTTGGGCACGCCACAATTGCGGCGGTAAGGCCCCTCTTTGAGGAGTGGCTAGAGAGGCGTCACGGCGTCCTCACCTTCCGCCTGACGCAGGTCCTCACCGGACACGGATGTTTTGGGAGGTTCCTGTTCAGGATTAGGCGGGAGGAAACGCCCGGGTGTCACCATTGTGTGGACCGCCCAGAGGACACGGTGGAGCATACGGTGGAGATCTGCCCCGCTTGGGCGGAGCACCGCCGTGTCCTCGTAGAGGCGATCGGTGGTGGCGACCTCTCGCGTCCGGCCCTGGTCCAGGCCATGGTACGGAGCGAGAGGGCATGGGAAGCTGTCTCCTCCTTCTGCGAAGCAGTAATGCTCGCAAAGGAGGAGGCGGAACGCGTGAGGGAGACGCAAAGGAGACGCCCTCACGCCCCTAGCCACCGCAGGAGACGCCCCGGGCGTAGGGAGTCGCAAGCCGATTCCCGGCCACCGTAGGCACGGGCTTGCGGACGGCAAGTTATGGGTAGCTTACCGTCCGATAAGGACCAAGCCCGAGTTTACGGCGCTTAGTGTTCCACGCGCGCCTCAAAGAGATGTCAGCAAAAGTGACGGGGCCTGATAGGACCGATGCCTGTCTAGGTCGCGGATAAATTTGAAAAAGAGTTACCGCGGCCCTGGCGCAAGCAACTGAAGGAACACGGGTGGGTTTTAGTCAGTAAAAGTCTGACACGCCCTCCCGCTTCACCCAGAGCGGAAGAAGTCATTGGATGATTTCCCACCCAAAAAAAAAAAAAAAAAGATATAGTAGCCGTATTAGTAAATCGACGTCATCATATCAGCCGAAAGACGTCCACTGCTGGACATAGGCCTCCCCCAAGCGTCGCCACATTGATCGGTCCCGTGCGTCTCGCAACCAGCGGATCCCCGCAACCTTCACCGGGTCATCGGTCCACCTGAGAGGAAAGAGAGAAAACGTAAGAGGAAATTATTTTAATAAAGTATAATTGTCGAATGATGACGTCAGCATTCAGAACTCGATGCAAGGGCTAGGGCAAGCCCCGTCTCTGGTATGTCCAGAATGAATCAATTTATTCACAAATACAAATATTCCATACTGGCTCCCCTCCTTTTGAAATAATATTTAAAAACACCCATTGAATTTTAAGTCTAAGATTCCTTCCTGATGGTTTTAAAGGTCAAAATGCATTTAAAAGTAAGAACGTTCTTGCAATTTCGCTAAATAACATCGCTTAACGGTGCGCGCGTGCCTAAATAAATCATGTAATATTTTTGGGAAAAACTACCATTTACATTTTAGAATGTCAAAGCACTTCAGGTTATAATTTTAATTTATATTCATGAATAGTATACTAACTTCTCCCGCTGCTCCACTCCCGTAGCTTATCGCTAAGTAACTGTGCATTTTACCGGTTTATTCCCATCGGCCACCCCCAAGTTGCCACCCCGGTGGCCGATGGGAATGATTTAGTGAAATTTCCTACCTTCCTTTATTCCCATCTGCCACCGGGGTGGTGGATGGCACTAACTAGTGGCGTTTGCCGGTTTATTCCCATCTGCCACCTTCCTAAGTTTATTTGGGTGGTTGATTCTCATGACCGTAAAACGGGGTGAATATAAAAAATATCAAGAAAGTTTTCAAGGTTCATATTTGACTATTTTTCGTTGAAGGATTTTGGTAGAATTTTAAACCATCAACATTTTCTTTGAGTTGGCAACAATTTCTTGACATTTTTTTTGCGTTCCTTTAATAATCTCCTCTTGTTCTGTGCTTCTCATACTACTGATTTTGTTCACTCTTCCTTCCATATTAACTAGTCCATTCTTCGTTATATATTCAGTTCATTCTTCTTTAGAATGTGTTTCTTATCTGTACGCACAATTAAAGTATTCGCAAAACGCTTTTTTGAATTGGATGTCCACCATGTACCGATGGCGCATAGCCGTGCGTCTTGTTAGTATATTACCTTATTAACTAGTATCTTGAAAAGTGTTTTCAACGAGATCGGCGAGGAGTAAGTTATCTAGGGGAACACAATAGATCCCATGGGTCGAAGTGTCCGAGTTATTTCTCGGCCCCTCCACAAGATAAGATAAGATAACTAGTATCTTTGTGCATGAAGTCTAAATACATAAAAAATAAATATCAAAATTGACATTTATCCATTTATTTATTTATTAATCTTTTTTTTTGTTTAACAGATTTCTATATTATGGGGACAACACCTTGAGTCAGACTTCCAAAAACCAAAATTGAAATAGGTACGGCAATGCAAGGCGCGCATTTAGTTAGAAATTTAGATGATATTATTAAGTTATCAGGGCCAGCACCTTTAGTTGGATCCAAGTAACAAAGTAAACCGGTCACAGCATCAACATTCACTTTTATGTAACAAATGTCATGAGAATCGCCCACCACCCCGGTGGCAGATGGGAATAAAGGAAGGTGGCAGATTTAACTAAATAAGTCCCATCGACCACCGGGGTGGCAAACGCCACTAGTTAGTGCCATCCGCCACCCCGGTGGCAGATGGGAATAAAGGAAGGTAGGAAATTTCACTAAATCATTCCCATCGGCCACCGGGTAGGCAACTGGGGGGTGGCCGATGGGAATAAACCATTTTACCGGGGAAAGTAGTATGATATTCAAAAATAGTTTAACTTTTGATCAGAGGTTAGTAATTTCAGAATCGTTCCACAAACAAAAATTGTAACTATTTATAAAATATATGTAGATATTATTTCTTCTTATTTCTATTTACTGGTAATATCAACATTGAAATCACAAGCAACATCAGTATGCAAAGATCGTGAGCCACCAAGATATTATACTTTAGATTTGTATGGCATCAAAGACGGATATGCACAACAAAACATAGAAAACAATGTTCTCACGAAAACGCGTGATAGTTTTTGTAATTCATAGTGAGATTCATGACGTTGCCATAAGGTTCCATTTGCATTGACTCTAAATGTAAATAAATATTGAACTGTGTCTATGTGTGTTAGGATTCTCCAATGATGAAGAAAAACAAATACAGACCTCTTGTTTAGTTTGCTTTATAGTTGGTTTGAATGGGTTAGATCGTTAAGGTAAAAATATAAAAATCGGTAAATTAATAAATAATAAGAGGATGTGTTACACCAACGAAATTGTGAGGTCAATCTAATACAACCTGTATTAGATTGATCTCACAATTTCGTAAAATATAGCTTCAAGGTTCAACATATTTAAAAACACAGAGGGCATAATTATTACACTGGGAATCAGGTGCCTGTACAATTTGTGATAAATATAGTTTCATCTATCACAAGCTTATTTATGTACATACAAAGCACTTAACAGAGAAAATAAATAATATAGTTAGAAGAGCATAAAGGTACTGATTCAATAGAATTTCCATCTGCGGACCTGCGACTGGAAAGTCGGATGATAGACGAAGACACAGTGTGTAGAACGAAATAAGGAAACTCAAAATAGACTAACAAATATATAACTTGCATATTTTATATAAATTATACATATAGTTTAACTAAATATATAGAAGATAAAAATAAATCACATATAATAAATATATAGATTTAATTACAAGATGAAAATAGTGATAATGATTAATTAGAAACTGTCATGGGCCGGACATTCACTGACACGCTTGGTTCGTATGCAACACAGATATAAATCTAACAAGATGACGCGATTGTATCACGTGTCAAAAAACGGAGTAAAATTACGATCAATGATCGTACTTTGAGCTTTTCATTTAGCATTATCGGCACCGTAAATCCACCGAAATCTAGAAAAATGCCTAATTACCTATGCCATTTTGAGCTGTAAAAACATTTTTCATTTATGCTCCACTTCTTTTGGTCGTAGCGTGATGTGTGTGATATATAGCCTATAACCTTCCTCAATAAATGGACTATCCAACACAAAAAGATTTTACAATTCCAACCAGTAGTGCCTGAGATTAGCGCGTTCAAACAAACAAACCTTTCACCTTTATAATATTAGTATAGATTCCTATCAACAAGTCCGATAATTTAATTATTACATATTGTATTGTGAGTAGCTGAATGTCTACAAACCGTCATTACTTAGTATTAGGGTACGGTCCCATTACGAGCTAATAACTAGAAGTTTTATAGTTCAAGAAGAGCTATACTGCAATTAGATCGATAGATTAGACAGGAGTGACAATATAATAGTTTAATAATAG
The DNA here is from genome assembly GCA_949775005.1 of Orthosia gothica. Taxonomy (NCBI): domain Eukaryota; kingdom Metazoa; phylum Arthropoda; class Insecta; order Lepidoptera; family Noctuidae; genus Orthosia; species Orthosia gothica. The sequence goes on from OX459038.1 coordinate 4,060,480, forward strand.
TTCATTTGTTTAGAATTAGCGTTAACTAGCTCTCATTGGGACCGCACCTTTTATGTCATTGAATAACTTACGTCTCTGTTGTTGTAATAATCATTTCGGTATCGATGTTGGGTCGAAGATACTGTAAAAAATAATCAATGAATATTTTAGAAAAAATACTTTCTTATAAGGATATAAGTAATAAAATAATTTTCCTTTGCAAAATTTTTGTACTGTTAGGTATATTTAAAATTACTTTTGAACTATTAAAATCAAATCAAATTGTTTAAAATCAAAACCAGAGATGGAATGTAGGAAGGAAATGAATGAATCAGTAAGGAATGAAAACAAGTAAGATTGAAATCAATTAATCTGCCTAGCCATTTCCTAACTTCATTGGGGTCGGCTGCCAGTCTAACCGGATTCAGCTAAGTACCAGTGTTTTACATGGAGCGACTGCCTATCTGACCTCCTCAACCCAATCACTGGGTAACACGATACCTCTTGGCAAGACTGGTTTCAGATCTTAGGCTTCTGACTACCCGTAACAATTGTCAAATATCTACAAATGACAGCCGGGACCAACTGCTTAACGTGTTTTCCGAGGCACGGAGGAAACTCGGTATGTTGAAATGGTCACCCATCCACGGACCGACCTTTAAGCGTTGCTTAACCTTGATAATCGACCAGTGCGGCTGTTATTATTTAGCCATGAGCTCGTCAAGTAAGATTGAAATCGACAACACAAAAATACAATGTAGTGGCACGAGGAAGCATGTTATTAAAACTAAACAATACATACCTGTAATAAACAAACTTAAAATCACTATAACACACTTGATTATAACTTTGTCACTTTCACTCATTTTATTTTCATTTCTTATGACAATATTTCACTTCAATAACTTGTTTTCACGAAAAAAATCAATAAAAAATCCATAGATCTAAAATGCGGATATACGTTTGTTTCTCACGAGAAAATGTATATGAATAAGTACATTACGTCATGGCTGCTGTTTTTATGCGAACTTGACCGATGATGACCAGTATCTCGGTAACCAACAAAGTGAGCACAGAAGTCTTACTCTAAAAGTGACTGAAAAAATACCTGCTGCCTGAAAAGTGTTTTTTTAATGAGCCTTAGTAATCAAAATTGGTACAGAAAACAGAACTTTTAAGTCCGTCTTGTCCAAGAAAACGAATAAAGAAAGCTGGTTCCTTATACAGTAGTACATATTTCGCAGTCTTGTTGGTAACACGTTGACCTTTAGGTGCAGTGCTAGCGTGGCATGAAGGTCCAAGTATAAAATTTAATAAAGTGTGAGGCCAACTTATGTTGTTTTTTTCTGCTAACGTGACAAAACCAAGCATACAAAAAAAAAAATCCGGACCGAACGGGAGTCAGAGTAAGTTCAGATAATTGACTAGGCCACTACTTACTATATCCACACAAACGATTTTCCTCAAAAATTTAAACTCCAATATTGAAATAGTAGCTTCTGTCAGCTGCTTCGCCCGCGTGAAAGACGAAAATTATCCCAAGGGAACATATTCCCGGGATATGAGGTATCCTATATGCTATTCCAGACTATAATCTATCTGTGTGCCAAATTTCCTCCCCGTTGGAGTCCTATTACATCAATGACATTCGTACGATTTTTTTGTAGGACTTAACCTTCTGTCTCACTTCTATTGTGGCACTGTAGTCTCGCGGGACTAAGCCAACCTTATTTGCGGTGTAGTTATCTTGCGATATGTCTCATTTCACACCTTAATGTCTACCTTTGCTTTTCGTAAGTAATTTTTTATGGGGTCATAAATTCCGAGTAGAGGCAACTTGGGAAACTTTTTTTGGGAAAAATGGGTGTTTATCTGCTTACATAGATCATGACGATTTGGGCTTACTGTATTGTTTCGGGTTGTTGCGTTGGGAACTTGAATTTTTGGAAGTATGATATTTTAAGGTTCTCTCGGTTAGGTAGGGATATTGTGGGTACTAAGTATATGTAGTTACATATCTTTTCTATTGAAGAGTAATATTATGCTGTTATGATTGAGCTTCATGGTTGGTACGTTTATTTTTTCACAGGTAGACGAAAAGTGAAATATTTACGAAAATAAAATTAAAAGTGTTAGATGGTTTCTTTTGATATTAAATGTAGTCTTGAATAGAAGGGGAGTATGTATGTTTGGTATTAAGATAATTACGTTTTGATAGCACAATCAAGACAGCTGTAGTAAAAAGTTTAATTAAAACTGTAACTCGACTACGGGTTTTTTATGGCCTATGTTACTCGGGCCATAATAAAGAATCGTTTGACACCTTGTTCATCAAAATCGGTTGAATAGTTTAGGCACTACGGAGGAATATACGTAAATACAAACATACATAGAATGCTAAAATCATAATCCTTCCTTTTGGGTTCGCCGTTAAACATAGAGCACCTAACGCGAACAAAGAAAATTTGCTTCAAATAAACTGCACTAGATGGCGTGATAAGCTTCGATTTAATATTGTGTCTTGTGAAATATTAACTTAATATTTAATTAAAACTTAAAATAATAACTTTATTTCATTTCTATCCACAATATACATAAATTATCTTACATTGGTCCGATTCGACAATGATACACAACATAGGTAAGTATATACTGTGGGAGACTGGTGCCTAAGCTAGGCTCGTGGCCTGTGTTTCAGGACACCAGGATTCCACCCCTTTACATTTTCATTTTATAAATTATGTACTAAGCGCGCTGACAGAATGTAGTAAGGTATTATACATTTCAAAGTTTTATTTATTTTGATTAATAACTAGTTAAGTATGCGAGACGAATGTTATTAGATGTATAGTATGGGTGAGTGTGTGGGTGTGTGAGAGTGTGTGATTTTTTGTTTAGGTTTGTATAAGGATGTTTTCAGTATCATTATAGTATAATTTTAGTAGCCAGTCAGTGAGCGTCTTTTTGCATTTATTATTTGTGAGACTAAAGATATGTAACAACTTATGAGTTTTATTGTATAAGTAGGCACCTAGATAGCAAAATAAATATTTCGTAAAATCGTTTTGTGACGTAGATGATGGCGCTCCACTGGGTCATATAGTCTTTTCCCCTTGAACAGCGTTGAATTATAAACCAAGAGAGTATGCTGTTTCAACAGAATGTGCAATATATACAGTTGACGCACTGTCAGGACTTGATTTTCTTTGTATAACTGCTCAGTGGGGTAGCGATACGGTCGAAAAGATGACCCTTTCAGTGTAGCTCTTTGAGATCTTTCAATTGCAATTTGGGTAGTTTTCGGAGCCCCAACCCAAGAAGTGATCCAGTAGCATATTATAGATTGTGCGATGGCATAGTACACTGATATCATAATATTTTTATCGACTACATGCCTCAGCTTTTTGAACACATATATTAGTTTCCGTAATCTGTTACTAAGAGTAGTTATGTGGTCTTGAAATCTTAGATTTTTGTCTACTGTTATTCCCAGGTATTTTACATTCTCTCAGCCCTGTTGAGTGGTTCGCAGTTACCTACGGGTGAGTGGGTTTGTGCAAGAGTGAGCTATGAGCTCTTTAGTGTAAGGTAGTATTTGAAAAGATCCATTGTTTTTCATGCAGAATGCCATGTAATTGGTTTTGGTTGTATAAAGGGTCAACAGATTGTCGCGTAACCAGTTGGTTACCATATTAAAGCATAGTTGTGCACGCTCATAGACAAACTTCCCACGAGCTTGCGCTGAATGAGAGAGCAGTGTCATCAGCAAAGCTAATGATTTTGTTATTGGATATAGTGAGTGTACCCAGATCGTTGATATAAATGAGGAATAGTGAAGGTCCGAGGACACTACCTTGAGGCGTGCCTTAGTTAATTATTTGTTTCTCACCTTTGAATTCATCTATCTTTACTCTCTGCGTACGCTCACTCAGATGGTCTTTAAAGAGGTCCAGTGGAAGTCCTCTGATTCCCAAGCGTTCCATCTTATGTACAAGAATTGGGACAGAATGCCTAGATTACCTAGAGACGATAATAAAAGAAATATGTTCTTGTATATACCTTAATTTTGTGCTTAGGAGAGTTAATGCTAAGCACAAAATAAAGGAATATTGGGCTCTTAATTCACATTTCAAAGATTTTTTTAATGGATCATTTAAAATTGATTGCAATAGATGGCGCGGTTTTAATTACTGAGGCATCCACTCGATTTTTTAAATTTGTTTTGTAACAACATTTTGGTACAATGAAACTGTAAAAACCGGCCAAGTGCGAGTCGAACTCGCGCACGAAGGGTTCCGTACCATTATCGCAAAAAACGGCATAAAAATAACGTTTGTTGTATGGGATCCTCACTTAAATATTTATTTAATTCTATTTTTAGTATTTGTTGTTATAGCGGCAACAGAAATACATCATCTGTGAAAATTGCAACTGTCTAGCTATCACGGTTCATGAGATACAGCCTGGTGACAGACCGACAGGCAGACAGACAGACGGACGGACCGCGGAGTCTTAGTAATAGGGTCCCGTTTTTACCCTTTGGGTACGGAACCCTAAAAACGACCAAAAAATACTATAAGACAAATCGATAGTAGTTTTTTTTGTAGTGCTGCTAACGCCATTTATATCCGTGGAACGGAACTGAACGCGATCGATTTTCTTAGAAAAATAATCATCTTAATCAGACGAAAAACGCTAGTTATGTCGGCACGGTGTCTTTGTGTGGGATTAGGCATCTGTATGCTACTGTTATATTATATACCTGTGACCTAGGTAATTACTTAAATTCTGTAGTTGGCTGCCTTGTTGGTCTAGCGGTCGCGAGGCCTACTGCTAAGAACAGGTCCAAAAAAAAGGGTCGGGCAAAACTTTATTAAGTTTTTCGATATGTAATTTCATTTTTTTTCCCCTTTTACATAATGACTTAAACGTTACTAACAAAATATGGGTGTACTGTATAAATATAGGCTGAAAAACTTATTTTGCAATTTAAAACTTCACAAAGAAAAAACGAAGAACTGCACAGCATCAAATTACAAGAAACAGATCACACTCTGAATGCAAGCCGTTTGTTGAGTATTGCAATGGGCGATACAAATTGCCCTATCGAAGGAAGATTATCACAAATCCCTTTCACAGTAAATGGAATATCGAAGCTCAACGAAACTCTCCGAAGCTTTCCGAAGCCCTCCGAAGTGTGCCGAAGTCCTACGAATGGAGCCGAAGCCACGCTATCCACTTTGACAGGCAACGTCCGCATAGTTTTTTTTTAAATTTAGATATCGTTTTTAAGCTTTTTAGCTGCATGAGTGTTAGGAAAAAGGAGAAGAGGAACGGTTTTTTTAATTGATTTTCTGAAAGCTTGGGTAGTATGGAGGTGTGTTAATCTAATCAAGAAGAAGATACATAGATATGTTATAGGAATATACTGTGCGTAAGAAGACTATTCTCGTCTGTCAAAGAGCTCGTGATGGTAAGTTTATTCTTCTGCCGAGATAAAACAAATAGTAAGTATGACGGGCGGGCGTTCAAAAAGTCCCTTCTAGTTTTAATAATTGATTTTTGTATTTGTCAAGTTATTTTTAAGTTCTAACATATTCCTGGGTAGACAAGCCTGATGTCTTAAACTTAAAACTAGCTACTGTGCAACTTGGCTTTTGTGTAAGCTGGACAATTTGTCCGGGCAGCGAGCGATCATTTGCTCGATATCCTATCAAGTCCCCGGTTATATACGGATATAGCAGTAACAAAGAGAGATTACTTACAATTTCTATTAAGAATCCGTAATGTGGCGAGATTAAATTGTTCCTTTGAATCCTTCCGTTTGTGGTTTTTAACAGTCGGTTAGTTTTGAATTCAGTCTGCTCGGCTTAGCCTGCCTTTCCCGTCATTACATCGGGATGTTAGACCCCATCGTTCGTTTGGTTTGCCGATTACATGAAATGTTTAATGTGGACAAGGACATCTTTACCATGGCCAACTTTGGAAAACTTTTTCAGTAAAATTACAACGAAGTTTCGCATGCAAAAATATGAGTTATCTGCAGAAGTGAACATAATTTAGAGGAATGCCCAAAACAAAATAAAGTATACATGCAATCGTGCATTTCAAAAATTTCCAATCACAACATGCAAATTGAATTTCAATACCACTACGAAGAACTAATAGAAAAATCATCAGAACAATACATCGAAGTACTAGGGGCACATAACAACAGCAGAGCAGGTGTGTTCAATTATGGAAAGCACTTGTTGCGCGCCCATGAAACTGAGTGGACCGAGTTAAGTGTGGAACTTGGCTTGTAAAGCCTTCATAATGCAGGCAATGTGCTGGAGTAAGTTCTTTGAAAACCTGACTCCCTGGTACCTACGATTTAATCAATGCATTAGACATGCAAACGTTAGAAATCTAAGTTTTGATGTCATCGACTTTTAAACCTTCGTAGGTTTTTTTTTTTAATTTCTGTAGTTATTGGCATAATGACGTGATTCGCCTGGAAATAAAATATCAGCAGTATCCGTAACAATTAGTTACGTTAGACACATTAATTTGTTGTGTCCATGTAATAAATAAACGGATTCTGAAATTGCATCCTTTAATAACTTTTGTGACTAAACACATATAACGTTAATACTATTTTTATTGAAATTTAAGGTTGCTGTATACGTAACGAGTTTTTATTCTGGACGGAACGGAACGAGAAGTTCGTTTCAACAAAATACCAAAGGACGCTACGTCGCCGCCGCCGTCCCGTCCGAGCGCCCGTGAGCCGTGTCCGTGACGTATGCTCTTTCATGTACATTTTGTATGAAACGATATTTTCAAAACTTATCGTTCCGTTCCGTCCCCGTTCCGTCCGGAATAAAAAACGTTACGTATGCAGCGTTTAATCGGGTTATCGGATTCTACAATCCATTGAATGACTATATTTTATACGGCTATTAAAAACATTCCTTTGTAGCGAATAGTAGTAAACATAGATAAAAAACGTTCCGTACGTACAAATAGAAGAAGTAGCAAGATCTTCCAATGCACGGACAAAATAAAAATCAACAAAGTGCATATAAGTTATTCACACACCGACTGCAAAGTAATGAGCATTCCAATTATGACCAATTGAGTTATTGGAAACTCGTGAAACCGTATTTCATGTGGGCAGCGGGGCTTCAGCCGTCGCGGGATTTAAAATCCCGGGGGATAATCCCACCGCGAGTGGACGGGGGATACCGGGATACCAATCGCGCTTATTTCGCATCACTTTATCCTACGGTTTCGTTCCCAACGTAGTGTATTTACTGATATCAGCAAAGACTTTGAAAAGCCCTGATTGGGGACGTTCTAAAATTGATTGCTGCATTCAGCCTTATATTCCTAAATGAAAAAGTACTATATTTTCATCCTTTTTCTAATGTACCCAGATGTAAAATTGAGGCTAATACCATTACTTCCAGTTCTCTTCAGTTTGTGTTGCTAACTGTCTGTCTAACTTGGTTTTTAAACCTACATTCCTAGTCTTCAAGTTTGGATATAACTTTCACTTAATATACGTCTTAATCTTGAACCTTAATGACTTCTGAAATCGAAAGGTCCAAGCAAGACTCTGCCATAAATAGTACAAGACACGCTTTTATACCTCGAGGTGAAAAATCAGGACATTTTTAGGGTCATCTCCTGCTTGATCTGATTTGGTTAGTAGAATAGCTAAAAATTAGCTAAAGACCTTAATTTTGTTTTCTGCATTCAGGTATTTAGCAAACCAAGCGTGTTTAACCGTCGACCACATCATCGCTTACCATCAGTTGAGAATTATCTCAACTGATGGTAAGCGATGATGTGGTCAAGCGCGAGCGTATAGAATATAAAAAAATAGCTAAAATAGCAACAAACAATCACAAAAAAATAAATGAGGTTCGACGGAGCAAATTGATTAGAATGGGGGAATTTGCCATGAAAAGTCTTTTACAAAATGTGCCTATAATTTTACAATAATATCAGATTTTCAGTGAACAAACAATAAATACCAGTTTTCCACGAACTTATGGTGTAATTTCATTTAAAAGCTCTTCTGATTTTCGATATTGAAATGTGATTATGAACTTTAAATTTCGAGCACTCTTGAAAGTTTGAAACAGCGTAAAAATTGCTTTGTAAATTGGATGGTTTAAAACGTTCATTAATTGAATAGTTGATAACATTTTTATTTAATGTTGCTATTATTATAAGGCATATAATTTTTGCATTCAGTGAGTCTGCCACAACGCTCGCTACATGTACCAATATGATATTTATTAGGGATAGGTTTTATTTCCAAAGTTTTCTATAAATACTTCTGCCGGATGCTTATGCCTTTGACCTTTCCGTTATTGGTAACCATTAGTCTAACTTGATCATCGGATACCTCAAGTTCAAATAAACACCATTATGATTTCTGTTGATCCTGTTTTTTTGCTTTTTCATTTAACTGACAACATCGGACATTTTTCGAAATATCAACTTCTGCATTATTCATAAGCGAATGTATATCTATCCTATTAAAACGAATCGTTCGCTCGAATCGTTATGAATTGGTCTCTGCAATGTCAATTGTGCATCGAAAACGTAGCATTTATTACGTTTATCTTATTACCATAGTTATGCAACGAAGCGATTTATTAATATTTAAATTTTAATGGATTTATTTTAATAAGCTCGTGTGAAATTCGGGATTAAGGTGAAATATGTTAATACGTATATATGTGTTATTTACGTGTTCGTTGTGAACGTTGCAGAAGTGTTTTTATACACTTAATTCGATCAGCAACTGACAACTAGTCTTACGGGTATCGTCTTATCCAGTTACTGGATTGTGGATGAACTCCACAAAGACTAAGATTTAGCAGATGATGATTCGATTGCTGATGTTCTCGATTTATTTGTTCTCTATTTCTACCAAGTAATTGGTGCTAAACTAAACGAAGTAGTAACAGAGACAGAGAGCTATTTGATAAAAGAAGGAAGATAGTTATAAAACGCTAGTCAGAAATATAGGTATGTGTAACAATTTCTAGTTTATTTAAGACTCTTGTCTGTGTCTTGCCTAACTCGTGCCTAATAGACCAGCTCAACTAAAACTAACGTGACAATGCTTCGCGAGATAACTGCGCAACTGTGGCAACACTGTTGTACAAGATGCACAAAGCTACCCGCTTTGGATCGGGCAAGCTTGCCTAGTACAATAATACTGGAAGCATGGTGTGGGAATATGATGCGAATGAAAGAGGAGCATGCTAGAGGAAATATAGATATATGAATATGATAGTATTTATTACACACCAGTAGCGTGGGATCGTACCAACGCCATCACAATTATTTTAAAGCTAAAAAATAAAAAAAAGTAAAAACTGTTCTCTCATTAGGCAACACTTAACTGTCATTTCGTTTAAAGCCAGTAATTTTTAAACAACCCTATTTCGGGAAGAACTTCAGTAGGGACGGGATGGGAGACCTGTCTCGGAGAAGGAGTTGCGTATAATTATGATAGAACTTCAGTTAAGGTAAGTTCGTTTAATCATATAATTATACTTACTCCTTCTCCGAGACATATTACGAGTAGATGTTTGAAGTCAGTCAGGGTTGTTTATGGTTTAATAAATAGGTACTTGGTTGTAAAAATAAGGTAAAGTATTTATTAATTTCACAAAAAAAGAAAAATTGTTTATCAATATCAATTCAGTAACATAACAAATTAAAAATAATCAAATTATGAGATCAACCAAATCAAGCCATATTATTTACAGTGTTAAAAAAAAAAAAAAAAAAAAAAAAAAAAAAACTGGCAGCCTTCAGCCATTATTACACCTTAAAACTTTTGAAAATAGAATTGAGATTTGTCCAGTCACTACTGTAAAATGTTATATTAATAGAACTAAACCACTGAGAAGAGGTACTGACAAGCTCATACTAACCTTCAAAAAGCCACATCATAATGCTTCAACCCAAACTATAAGCCGCTGGATTAAAATAACTTTACATGAGTCTGGAATTGATGTAAATACTTTCACAGCACACAGCACCAGACATGCTTCTACGTCTGCTGCTCAAAGATTTGGGATCAGTATAGACCAAATACAAAGAACAGCTGGGTGGTCTCAGAACTCAGCCACCTTTGCCAGACATTATAACAGGCCGGTGGTTCAAGAACCAACTATGTTCAGTGATGTAATATGTAACACTGTAAATAATATGGCTTGATTTGGTTGATCTCATAATTTGATTATTTTTAATTTGTTATGTTACTGAATTGATATTGATAAACAATTTTTCTTTTTTTGTGAAATTAATAAATACTTTACCTTATTTTTACAACCAAGGACCTATTTATTAAACCATAAACAACCCTGACTGACTTCAAACATCTACTCGTAATATGTCTCGGAGAAGGAGTAAGTATAATTAAATGATTAAACGAACTTACCTTAAGTGAAGTTCTATCATAATTATACGCAACTCCTTCTCCGAGACAGGTCTCCCATCCCGTCCCTACTGAAGTTCTTCCCGAAATAGGGTTGTTTAAAAATTACTGGCTTTAAACGAAATGACAGTTAAGTGTTGCCTAATGAGAGAACAGTTTTTACTTTTTTTTATTTTTTAGCTTTAAAATAATTGTGATGGCGTTGGTACGATCCCACGCTACTACACACCATTACATATTCTAATTAGGAATTAATACAAATGAGATTTTGAATAGTTATAAAGAGGTAGGCCACAGAGACGCTGGACGGATTTCGTGTATGATGATGCATGGCTAAAAATATGGTGACAACTGAAATGACAGCGAATGCTACTACTATTATAAATGTTTGTAAGGATGGATGGATGGATGTTGTTACTCTTTCGCGCAAAAACTATTGAACGGAATCAAAATCAAAATATTTACCATTTAAAGGTACTTTTAAATTATCAACAAAAAATTAACTAAAATTAAAGACAAAGGAGTGATTATTTTTTGTTAGTATTTCATAGCTATCCCGCTTATACGCCAAATGTACCGTATATGTTATTGTTTGTCCTTACTAACATAATTTAAGTACTACTAATACCATCGTTAAAGGTTTAGTTTAAGCAAGATTTATATATATATGCCGTTTTGTGACGAATAAACAATTTTTCTTTCTTCTCATTTTTTTCATACATCCATGTACGTTAAGTTTCGGATATTATAACGACCAAATTCGCGGCGATTATGAGTTAGATGACACCCATTGCGACTTGTTGGCACCAACTATTGGAATAGTCGAACATCGTGTTTGTGACTAATTTATTGCATGTTTTGTATGTTTGACAAACTTGCAATAAATTTATGTTGCATGGGAACTTTTTCGTGACTATCATTGTATTATCATAAATTCAGCCGAAAGATTTCAATACCACTGCTGAAAAGCCTTCCAAGTATCACCACTCATCACATCAACCGGTCCTAGCATTTCGCATCCAGCAGAGTCTCGCAGCCTTGTCCAGGTCATCGGTCCATCTTGTGAGAGGCCTTCCGACAGATTTTGAAATAATTAAAGAAAAGAGGCTTATCTAAATCTTATAATTACTGGAAACAAGTGCCTCGACCATTGACATACATTCTATAGATAGACAAGAACATTCATGAAAACATTTGTTCAAATGCTAGTGAGTTAGAATTAAAGTTCGCTGCAGCGCTTATTTATGTTGTCTAATTAAACTATTAAAGCACGCAGCGCTAGATCGCTTATAGCGTACTTCGTTCAACATAATGTAACAACAAGGGGTCTTCGGATCGACAAATCTAGTGCGTAGTACATATATATCGATGACTTCGACTGACATCTGAAGGGCCGGTAGAAAGTTAAAGTTTGTTACCATTTCCTCTGAATGCTACGTCAAAAACAACGTCGTATTTTCAAAATATTAGATACTTCTTATCTGACTGAGTCAAGGAAGGACATACATTGCTTTACTGGTAGTAAGGATCTTCAAAAAGATTTGCTGTAAGAATCTAAACAACTTGGAAGGATAATAGGCCAATGCTTCTGCTTGCAGCAATGCAAAGAGGTCGTAAGTTTATGAATAATATGAATCATTTGTAATCCTACAGATACTGTAATACAGAGTCATAATATTTTCATTATTGTTAGAACAGACCAGGACAGCAGTGTTGGCAGTTGGCACAACCGTCGCGATCCTCGAAGCCTCGGGCAAACTGGCTCTGCACTCGATTGCAACAAGTTCTATGTTGACTAGCAATGTGGCTTTGTTTAAAAATAGATATTAACCATTAAGAACAGGTAAATGAAATTACCAATTTCCTCCTTTTCCTTAATTTATTTATTTTAGCTTTGGCGTCCAGTCACTGCTAGAAACTGCATCAGTCAGGTCAGCTTGCTCCTACGTAAGCAGTTGTCGTCAAAGTTTACTAATTACATTATATTGAAACTGGTTTAATATTTAGCCATCCGAAATCTTAAAGAATCTCTAATAATTTCTTTAATCCGTATCTTTTGTGTTTTTGAGGAATCCTTGAAAACCTATCCTTGAAAATACCTACACTTATTTAAAAATTCGCGCCTACTAAAGCCGTACTAGGGCAGCATACAGTTTTCATTCATACAATTAAAATCAACACGTAATATACGGCATTCAAACAATAAAACATTACCAAAGCAGGCTCCCAAACAGCAACATTCTATATACCATTGTTTATGCACACAACATTCTGTTACATTAGGATTCTAACCACCGTGTCCATTCAGTCGGTGGCATTATTGGCAATGGTGGCTGATGCCGGCATTGTCCTGACAAATACAATGATAACGGATTTCGAATATTAACGTTCCGAATACGTTGTAATTTTGCAATTAAGAATGTTAATTTTTGGGTTCCATGTGTGTTTTGAATTTGTGGATTGAGTTAGGATGTTTCATTTAGGATTTATTAGGATTTTGTTGGGTTGTGCTGTAGATAGATTCGGAAACCGGCTTCTAAAGGTGCCATATTAAATGTTGTTGCCGGCTTTTATCTCGATGGGTAAGTAGCTGTTTTTTTTTTCTATTCCTCCGTTATAATTTACTGATTAATTTCGTTGCGGGATCCAAGACAGTTAAATTCTTCCCCGGGACTTCGTCGAGCTTCATTGCCTTGGCGCTTTTCTGGTGGTTGCCACTGATTCTGGCTTTTAGGAGTTGCAATGGTTTGAGAATAGTGCGGTAAGATTTTCCCAGCTCGTTTTTATGCCATATAACTCAAAACACAGCATCACAAAACAATTTAGCTTCCCACAAAACATTTACCTCGTAATTATCACAAAACTTATCACTCGCAAAGGGCTCAGATAAACCATTATCACAAAGTCAACACGCGATTCTCAAGAAAAAGGCCATCCAAAATTGATATCCCGAATAAAAAGCGAGGTAATCTACAGAAATGGCATTGTGGGCTCTCCGTGGAAAGCAAAGAAAACGAATTTATAACCAACACAAAGGACGTAGATAAGCCGCGAGCGAAAACAATTCGAGATGTTGGAAAGATAACATGCTACGGGTTTTTGTTGAGATTTTCAAGTTTCGCGCAAAGTGGAAATCTCTATAATCGCCTCGGATTGTGACGGCCGCCGACGAGCCAATGCCAATGTAACTACGTTGATGGATTTTTGCTTTTATTGTGATTATTTTTGGAAAGGCAATGTTGTCATGGAAACTGAATAAGTACCCGATATGCAAGTGTGAAGTATGTTCGTTTTCTCGGCTTTGCATGCTAGTTTTGTGTTGATTTATTTTGAAGTTAGCAAACATTTCTTTTTTCCTTTTTCAATCGAACTACTTCGTATTTACTAACTTTCTTACGATGTTATTATTACCTTTTGATGTCATGACCTAAGTTAATAGCTTGATTGCATCTAATGGTATCAATGACCCTCAAGCTTTTTTTTTTGTTTTATCTAGGCTTGCGCTAGACCACTATCTCACCTGATGGAAAGCGATGATGTGGTCGACGGTGAAGCACGCTTGACTAGAAAAAACCCACTCACTCTTGACTTAAATAACCCTAGCTTCAAGCAAATAAAAAGCAAGTGATTACAAAATCATCAATAAAATCTGGCATAAATCTTATTTTCTAACCTTTACAAAGCTATCGTAACTTTGAGCGGTTTGAATTTTATATCAAAATTACTTTACTTTATTTATAAAATCTCCATTAACACTTTTCAGAGGTACCAGGGAACCATGATACAACGGAGATCCTGTTAAAAGTCCACTCTGGCAGTCGTCGAGCCTTAACAAGAAAAGTTTCGAGTTCAGTGGACTTGGCGACAATAATAATATAACGAACAACAAGTACCTAAGTTTATAATATGAGATGCATACAGATGTAATATACACTAACGGCCAAGTCTTTTGCAAACTATGGCATCGATTATTATGAATTTGTGGTATTTAGGCTGGACTTAATTTACAATAAGCAGGTTCTTGTATGGTTCTGATCCTTGGTGCTTGTGCGGCGTCTCTCCGCAGACCACGGCCCTTTCGTTTTGTACCGCATGTCCTGTTGCCTGTTTATGTGACAGCTTTATGACTGCGTCAGGCGTCTGTGGAGGTCGTTGTCGTGGCTGAATTTTGGGCCAGGGAAGGCATACTATAAATAACTAAAAAAAGGTTTGTCATCAACCAGGCTAACAGAAGAAGTGTCCATAAAGAAGAAGAAGGAGTCCATAATTTATCAAAATGAATTGTAGGTAGAGAAATAAATAGGTAGGTATTTCAAAATCTATCTATGAGTATAATCCCACGTGCACTTTTACAATCAAATTTGGTTGGCTCTTTGCGATTTTGCAGCTTAAGTTTCCAATAGTGAAATGATTTTAGTAATCGGATTATACATGCTATATAACAAACCAACAATTTTAATATAACTTCTTATTTATTCCCTGCCGGCGTCTGTATTTCCTTATAGCTACACCTGGGAGTCTTTAAGTCAAGAGTGAATAGGTTACTTCTAGGCAAGCTTGCTTCATCATCGACCACATCATCACTTACCATCAGGTAAGATAGACTTCGAACGTGAGGCAAAAAAAAAATTGTAGTTATAACTCAATTTTACTTAAATCAGCTTTATAATATTAGTTTAGAAGAGAAGGATTCTATTTGTACTATTGTATATACAGTACGAGAGTACAAAATAAGCACTCTATTTATGCAGTTGTTTTCATTTCTTGGTATTCATAAATAGTAAGGAAGGTAAAAGAAGATCGTCGTATAAAAATACCCCTTTACAACCATAACTTCCACTGTAGCGCGAAAAGCTCATGATTACCAACACTTTTACATATTTTCACACAAGAAAAATGCAGAGCAAGCATCCGCCATTTGTCAGAAGGGAAAAGTTTGAAGACTTGTTCACACGGGAGTGAGTGAGATAAGTTTCAAGCGTTCCTGGACTCCTGGTATCAAATTCATTTGCATTCGTGTTCTGTGACGTGTGTGGACAAGTTCTAAGTGGGACTTAGTATTGGTGTAACTTAAGATCTACACGCACTGTCTTAGGCTATATTTTTATTCCGAAAGAATAACCCAAGCTGTAGCAACGAAGCCGCGCTAAAAAGCTAATAGCTTTTAAAATCATCGGCATAATACGGCAGTTGGGGATATGTTATGATTTTAGCTTTTTTGCCGCGGCTTAAAGTAAAAGAATTATCGAAATCGGATCAGTACTTCTAGAGATAGAAATGGAACACATACAAACTTCTAATTTTACCTCTATAAAATGTTAGTTAAGATGAATTAGTTTTGGGGAATGAAGTGGATCGTGTTGATGGCCTGATTGAAATTAAACTTGAAAATAGATCATCTTCAAAATGGTCTTCATTACAGAGTTATCCAAAACTATAAAGAAGATTTTAAGTAATATTTGAATGAGCACATTATTTTCTTGTTCTCAAAACTGAAACTTTATACTTTCCGATGGATTTTGGAACCCGAAATTGCTATTAAGTACTTTCCCTCCAAAAGCCTTAAACTTCTTAGGTTAACAATAGTTTCATTTACTAAGAATATTTTGAAAGTTGTAGGTAAACTTAGTTTCAGAAGTACTCGTGCGTAAGTAAGCATTAATCTTGAGCACTTGTTAGCCAGCGTCCGGCTTGGCCTTACGTGCCGAACTTAGCAAGTCATTAAGGCAGTGTTTCGAACTGAAATCACTCTAAGTAATAGTCGAGATTATGATGAGGATGAGAGCAGAAATTTAACTTCGTACAGTGACGTACGAAGTACGACTTTGTGAGGCCAAATGAAACAGTAAAAAAAAAATACGGTCACGGAAGAAGAGTTTTTAATAAGCAGCATGTAAAAATTTAAAGCAAATATTATTTTCAACTGACTGCCGAAGGAGAGAGGGTGAGATGTGGGTAGAGGGTGAGGGGGAGAGGGGGAGGGTGTTTTTCGGAGTCTGAATCCTTTCAATGAATTTTCAACTATTTCACCATACGTCTGTATACATCCCCGTCGATCGAGAAATTGAACTGATACCGTGAGTGGCCTAAACTATTAGCGTACATCCATTTGATTTAATTCAAATGGACTGATCCTGAATGCTCCCACCTTCAGCGATACTTCCTTCCAGAATTTTCTTATCCCAAATCAGTATTCCACAGATTCCAAACCCCATATAAACAAGCAAACAATTTTACCTTTTATTACCTATAGTACAGATTCCAACGCTGCGTCTTCCGGTACACGGTCGCCACTCTAGAGATATTCGGCCCTTAAGCCATCCGTTCTGCGAGCAATGTGCCCTGCCCACTGCCACTTAAGTTTGGCAAGTCTTCGGGCTATGTCGGTAACCTTGGTTCTGTTTCAGATGTCTTCATTTCTGATTGGATCACGCAAGGAAACACCGAGCATAGCCCTCTCCATTGCCCTTTGGGTGACTTTAAACCTTCTGATGAGGCCCATTGTGAGCAACCACGGCTCTGTACCGTTATGTATATGGCCCCGTAAGTAATTGATGGCAATACACACTGGTCATAGACTGTCGTCTTGAGACACTGCGGTAAGTACGAGAATATACCACGCAACTTCCCGAACGCTGCCTATGGGAGGCATGTCTCTAGGTGGAGCAACGACCTGGCGTCAAGGCTGCGGGCGTCCGGTGGATGCGAAACACAAAGGACCGATCATTGTGGCGACGCTTCGGGGAGGCCTATGTCCAGCAGTGGACGTCTTTTGGCTGAAATGATGATGATGATAGTAGAGATTGTGCTTCTGAAACTTCTGAAAACCCACTTGGATAGTGACGGGAGCTTAATTGACTATACTATTAGCGAGACTAGCAGCCACCACTATTGTTAACTTAACAAATTAATCTTAGATCTGAAAAGCTTTTGTGTTGTTTGACAGTTGAGGTGCAATTACGATGTCTACCAGGGTATCAGATTTGTTTAGAGGTCAGTAGACAATAGATTTGAGAAACAGAGTAGAAACAATAATTGTTGTTATGAGCTGTTGTTAGGATTATTGTTCTATGCCTAAATTACTGTAAGATAGTTCTGAGTACGTTCAGAGTACAACATAGACTTACCACCTCATGGTTTGCTAACCTTTTTTATAAAGCCTATTTAGAAAAGATATCCCTCATAGCCTTCCATTTTTAAATAAAGCCTTTGAACATTATTTAAATCTAAAACATTTTTACTAGGAACGCAAAATGTCCTAACTGACAAAATTCTAGAATTGTGAACTACAAAACCATATTTATGCCGTAGTAAAAAGATAAGCTGAAAGACAGCTGGGAAGGCGATACTTATATCGTATTTTTCAAAGGCAACCAAGCCATTTTAAGGTGCTTTAAAACGATTAAAAATACGTCTTGAATTATCATCACCATTTATCTAGTCCCAACTATATACCACTAAAATTGCGATAGCACAATCTCTTCTTCTCCCTATTCTGGACTATGCTGATGCCAGCTATCTTGATTTCACACAAGACCAATTGGAAAAGCTTGAGTGACTTCAAAATCTCTCTGTCAGGTTCATATTTGGCTTGCGCAAGTATGATCATGTTTCTGAATTTCGAACCAAGCTCAAATGTCTTCCTATTCGCCTTCGCCGAAATGCCGACATACTTTCTTTGCTATATAACGTGCTCTTTAATCCATCTAGTCCTCTTTATGTTAAAGAACGCTTTCAGTTCCTTTGTGGCACACATTCTAGGTCCTTGAGGTCATCGGAGAAACTGAAATTAAGTATACGTATGCATTCCACATCCTTCTTCGATAAATCTTTTACAGTTCAAGCAGCTCGTTTGTGGAATGCATTACCTATTGAAGTGAGGCGTGCTCGATCCTTACCAACATAAAAAAAATGGTGAAGGAGCATTTCCTTTCACTATAATTAGTCATCTCCTTTCTCTGTGATATTTTTGTTATATAATAGTATATTATTTATTATTGTATGTAAGTATTTTATGTTATTATGTCTAAGTATTATTATTTAAGATATGTTGTACACTGACAACCCTAAATTCCTCTCCTCTCGTACAGTCCATCAAAAGGTTGTCTGTAAGAGATTGCCCTGTGCGATAAGACCGCCCATTATGTTCACTTGTTTTTATGATTTTTTGTCCTGTATATATATTTTTGTGGTGTACATTATAGAATATAATAATAATATATTGCGTTCAGTTTCCAATCTAAACAGATGCCAGAGTATATGCCAGTAGCATATGGCATACATCATAAGATAAGTTCTAAAATAAACTAAAATTATCCAAAAAGTTTAACAAAACAAACCACAATACGTTTACCCATCTCCTAAACTAATAGTCCGATTACTATGAGTGATGACGTTACTAACATCTCGATGCGTCATACAAAGAGTGCCCGGACAAATCCCGCCATCTATTTTATGGGCCTCCATTAGCCTCTAGTCAGGTTCCAGAGCCTACTATGGGATAGTGGGGAGTTTCAAACAACGAGAGGATGGAGATTCAACCTCATATGTATGCATGTAAGTATGTTCGGGTCAAATCTTGCAACTGAATTTGAAAGCAGTTATCCTCCACCGATTAATATACAATTTTGAAAACACGTTTAGTCTGGATGACAATGCATGGTAAGCTAAGTGACGTCATTCTCATTAGTGACATCAATTCATAAAGATATATATATAGGATATACGCAAATGTTATTTATTTTATACCCCTATATGTTGAAATATGGAAACTATAATTTGAATTTTTTCCACGTTTTAATGAATTATAATATATTTATATAACATTATTATACAAATATAAGTGCAGATACACAGTGTTTTAGTATCCAAATAATCCATGACAAAAACAAAATATAGATATATATAATATCTATTTACATTACTACGTTCATTCCTAAACTATATTTATTTTAGTATCTACATTTAAATCTAATATCGTATTTATTTTATTACGCATCATGCTTGTCTAGTTATTTTACATATACTACTTGTTTACGATAAACTTGTAACTCGTCATCGACGTCTATTTCCCATTGTAAGATTATTTTTTTTTGCGATATGGTGTTTTATGTTCATCAAGATACGATTGAAAATTAACTATCGAACGAGAATCTTACCTTGCCGTAACACAGTTTTTACTAGCGCGGAAGGTAAAGAACTTTATTTATGTATACCGTCAATGAACATTTATCATTCGTTTAAGTTTTTTAATAAGCAAGTGTTTTTTACATAGTTGCAATGTAATTTTGTTATACTTTAGTCGTTATCTAAGTTTTGATGATACTGTGTATAGTGCAAGTGTACCATATAAACTTAGTGAGTGTACATTACAAACTTGGGAACTATGTAAGTACTTTAATTATAACCACGTTTTAATGTTTACTACTGGTGTACTGTATCTAAGATGGACTAATAAATTCTATTCTATTCTAAATCAAATATGGCCGATGGCCCAAGGTGGCGGACTAGTCATTTTTTGTGCACTGTTGTATAAAAAAACTGCTGTTTTTGTCACGGATTTTGAGGCTGCTGTCTAAATCTACATAACACGGACATAGTGCGTAGGCTAAAGAGAACTAAACCATTTGAGTTAGTGTAGTGTAAAAATAGTGAACAAATAATAGCACGATACTGTGCTATACATGTATCACGTGACGTAAGTGTTTTTAACGTATCAGACTAATAAAATGTTACCAAACTGTATAAAAGTGCAAATTGACACTTTTCTTAGTCATAACATTATACAAGGCTCGGCCAATAAAAGGCAGCAAGCAGTTGTCAAGGTCTATTAATAGGAGAATATTGGTAAGAAAACTATTGTCTATAAATTAATGTCTTCTTGTATGCAGCAATATTACCATTATTTCGACTAAAATTGGAAAGCCCACATCATAAAGTGTATTTTTATGTGCTCTTGAAAAAGAAACAGAAAATAATACCCTATTCTAATAAAACAGTACGTGGTGTCTGCAAAACGTTCGAGTTTCCATAGTAAACGAATACCGTTTGAGAATATACGCCACACTATTCATCTTTAGCTCGTCGAGTTGAGTCTAGATTTATGTCTAAATCTAAGCAACAGCGCAGGCAGTGATTAATTGTAATATCTTTATTTTACGACGATATGACGGTAGTGTGAGGTTTATTGGCCTTTTAGTTACGTTCAGAGTCAATCTTCTGTGTGTAATACGCATTTTTGGATAGGTTTTGTAAGATTTCTGTAAAATTTCCAACACATTTTCATAGCTTTGGGTATTTTTTACCAAGGGTAATTTTTTTCGCACGTATATTGTATGAATTTAGGTTTGTATTCATGTAATATTCTATATATTAGCTCATATCTTTCAAACCGCTGGACAGATTTATATAATTAAGATATCGTTAGATACGTCTTGAAGTGTTCTTAGATAAGTGACATAAAAAAACAATCATGGCGGAATTCGGTGCCACATTGTGGCGGTCTCAATTTTTTAAAGTTAATTTAAAAACCAAAAACACAAATGCTAAAGAAGCGAACTAAAAGATTTAAGAAGAAAATCATGCAGTGCAGTCGGAGGATCAGGTGGTCAGCCAGCTGACTAATATGTATCTTCCGAATATTATATATTACTAGCTGTTGCCCGCGGCTTCGCTCCCGTAGGCCACCCCACAGCACCTATTTTCGCGAACAAAAAATATCCTATGTCACTCAGGAATAATGAAGCTTTCTATTGGTAAAAGAATTTTTGAAATCGATCCAGTAGTTTCGGAGCCAATTCGGTACAAACAAACAAAAAAATCTTTCCTCTTTATAATATTGGTATAGATAAGGCTTTCTTCGAATTGACGATTTCTTTTTTGATGTTATCGTAGTTCGCAACTAAAAGGATGATCGTTGCCATTGACAGATACACAAGACACTTCGTTGCTTTGTGAAATCATACTTGGGACTGCCTTTTAATACCGAAAATGGCAGATGCCAAGATTGGCAACAACATCTGCCTAGCAGCTGAAATGCTGATTTTTTCTTTTTTTATAAACGTTGACAAGGAATTTCTTCCTGTGAGTGCGTTTACAAACATTTAAACTCACATACACAAGACACCGCGAACCGGAGCACTGTCTACAAGACCATACAAATATTTGTTCCGTGCGAGAATCGTAACCGCGACACGCAGCGCAGCAGCCGATCGCTCAACCACTGCGCCAATCGTGTCGATTTAGTATTATCCATGGAATGGTAGACATAATCCTTATTAAAACCGCAGAGCAGGTAAACTTTGAACCACCTCTCTCTGAAAAGAAAGAAGACACATCTCAGTATAACTTCAAATATAGACTAGACTAGACTAGACTTTATTATAAAAAAAAATATGACATAACTTTACTCCGTGTCTATTCATCAGAAGTTACATGCTCATTAACAAAGATTTTCACCCGAACTAATGCGTACCTAATATCGTCACTACAATGCCTCATCCCACTATATTTTTCCCAATCACAAACCGCATTTTTGCCACAAGTTTCTTATCCCAACCGATACCTTATTCTTTATACATTGAATTCATTAGTTGCTCCTGATAAAGCACCTAGACGTCATTGCGGAGTATAGCCCGCGGCTGATTAGGGGCGGTTTTTCTTCGCTGAAAATAAGTATATTATGCTGTAACGTGTGGGAGGCGCTTTGGGTTTTATGCTTGCCTGGTAACTATGTAGTTTTTGGGTAGATCGAAGTTTTGTAGATGCAGTTGTAAATTGGTGGTATTGAGGAAAACAGATATTTGGGTAAGCCCGCTGCAAAGTATAGGAATGGGTAGTTACAAACTAAACTACATTGCAGATAATAATTTTCATCAGTTTAGGGGAAATATGCAATTCAGTCATGAAAAAGATTCTGCAAAAATGTTTGTGATTAATAAATATTAAAATAAATAAACATGAGCAATGTAATTCATTCTTGACACACTTATACTTTTTAGAAAAAAATATATTAGGTACTGTCCTAATAAACTCAACCAACAACAACATATTACACTAAAACAACAACGTTATTGACGTACACAAAACCGGTAAAAGGCGGTAAAAACCAGTAAACGAACCGTAATAACTGAACGCTTGTGGCACAAAGGAAGACGCGGCTACATGCCCTTTATGAAACCGCTCTAGGCAAGCTGTTTATAATGAAGAAAATATAAATTGTCGGATTATAACTGGAGAGAGACTTCTGACGTCATTTCGAATCGGATTTTACGTGAATATATGGTTTATTAGAACTCTGTGACGTCATACATACGGCGATAAAATCAACAACAACGAAAAATTATAGCATTGGAAAACTAAATCCAATTTTCCTACCTTCTAAAATCATAAAGTTGTGTAAGAAATGAGAATGTCAAACGCCCCAAGAGACCCATTCAAACCATGTGTTTCGATTGTATCCTTCTAAAAGGAATTTTACGTGTGCTTAATATGAAAGAGGCAGTGAATCGGTTTCCTAATCGAAGGACTCTGTCGTCATTTCAGGCGAAGCCGGTATGAATACGAATATCTTGTGATTACGTCACGTTGGCGCTGATAGAGAATGTGTGTACCTCCTTGGGTTTTATGCAGTCCTGGTAGTTTAATGTGGTTTAGGTACTAAAAAGTGTTATTGTAAATGAATTCTTATAATTTATGTGATTAATAATTAAAATTAATGTGGTGTGTTGAAAATGACTCAATAAATCTATTCAAAAAGTACTAGTTTATTCTTCTTAAAGAGGGACTAAAATAGCTCATTAATCCCTATGGACTAAAAGTGATTTGAATTTGGAATGTAAATGTTTCAATCAGCAAAGAGATGAATCACAAACAAAATAAGATTACATCGCTAAAATCGATAACGACTAATGTATGAGGTGAATAGCTAATGAGCGATCGTAAATCTATTTCAGACTTCACGGGAACATTGTATTGAACAAGAGACTGGCTGGAAAACCAAAGTCAAATTAAAAAATAAATCTGCTACTGTAACGGATGGTATTAGTAAAATTGTTACGATGCACTTGCATAATTGGTAAAATATAAACATTAGCTTCTAATTAATTCTATGTTATATCTTATGATTCCTAATTATATGTAAATAAATAAACGTAACATTCTTGTTCCAAAGTAAAAAAAAACACTCTCGCCTAGAACATAGTTGTTTGCTCCCAATTTGCAAATTGCGATTTGCAGACAAAAAATCTACTTTTATTCATTTACAAATAAATCGTTTTTAGAACCCAAGGTTATAAAAGTAGTCATACAAAGCGACACTTAGAGAAGCCCTACGATAGCTGAGCAGTCACCTACTTGCGCCCATAATTGAACACAAGTTACATATAAAGAACAACACACTAACTGTGACCATCTGGAATTCCGTCAAAGAGCAGGAATAAAATGTCCAACCGCTATTTATTAATAATTGTAATTGCCCGACACACGGGAGAAAACTTTAATAGGTTTGTACGGGCCACCGCCCAGTAATGTCTGCCTCTGAGAGGCATGGATGGATAGAATGTATGTAGGAATGGATCCCGCGGAACTAAGAAGCTACTTCTCACTAACTTGGCCACAAGCCAGCAGGTTGGTCGGTCCCACTGAGATCTGTTGCTGGGTAGACTTCAAGAAGGCCTACGACTCTGTGCCACATGCATGGCCCATGAGGGTGCTGGATTTGTACAAAATCGATGTAACTCTACGCACCTTCCTTGAGTCATGTATGGGGCAATGGAAGACGGTTCTTTGATATCCAGGATATCGACCGATTCAGGGGGATGATGAGCCTATATGGATTAAGTGGGGGATATTTCAGGGCGAATGTTTAAGTACGTGTGTGAATTCTGCTTAGCCCTGAATCATCTAAGTAAACTGCTGGAGGATTCAGGTCTAAGCTATCGGTTTAGAAGATGTGGTCAGGCCATATCTCACCTCCTTTACATGGATGATCTGAAACACTTTATCCCCAACAAATTTCGACTGGCGGAGCTATTGATGGTTACTGAAACCTTCAGTAACTCCATCAGGATGGAATTTGGGGTGGACAAATGTGCAGTCATGAAGGTAAACCGAGGGAAGATTATGGAATCCGAGGAAATTAAACTCTCTGATTCCATACACCTTAGATACTTCTCATCGACCGAAACTCACATGTATTTGGGTATGTCGGAAGCGTTGGACATTAACAGTGCTGACATAAAGCAACTGCTGACGGACCGTTTCTTTGTCCGCCTGAAAAAGCTTTTATCAGGCGGATAAGGTGGCCTTCAACATTTGGTCATACCGGTTTTGATGTACTCTTTCATCAAACTCAAATGGCCTCAGACCGAGCTGAAGCTTGGTCTGTGCAATTATGGACGAAGTTGTCCTGACGAATAACTACCGGAGACATAGTTATAATGAAGCACGGGACGGCTGATGTGTGGCGGGCATGCCACCATCCAGGTGAATCCATGAGACATAAATATTAGATCTGGTTATTCTCGTCTGGCTAACGGCGAGTACTTACACAGGCATAACCAAGTGACCAGGATTATTCACCAGAAACTTGCTTTGAAATATAATATAGTGAATTCTATCTTGAAAATGATCATGTTTCTTTGTACTGGGATCGGTCTATCATCACTGATAGGACTATTGTTGTCAATAAGCCAGATATAGTGGTGATAGACCGATTAGAGCGCCACAAAAAAGAAAAAAGTTTATTGTGCTTATATATACATATATATACACATTTTGTGATACGAACAATGATAATCAATGTCACCATCCCACATGACGAGAACCTCGTGAAAGCTGAGAAAGAGAAACAAATGAAGTAGCACACGAGGTTATCGACATGTGCAACATGGACTCGGCGATCATTGTGCCGATTGTCGTTACGGCCAACTGCCTGATGGTAAATAGCCTCGAGGGCCATCTGTCAAAGCTGTCATTGCGCGATTCGATCAAGGGCCTGATACAGAAGGCACTCCTCGATATATCGACCTCCTCGGGACCTCCTCGGTTCCTGTTCCTGGAGCCCTAACCACCGGTAGCTTGTTGTATTCGACACCGGCGGACGGTCAATTTTTTTTGTCCTTTTTTATAAAGAAATAGTTAAAAATCGTTTGATAATAAAAACTGTGACCCGAAAACGACGTTTTTTTTGGCTATGTTACCCGGGCCATAATAACGAATCGATTGACACTTTATTCATAAAATCGGATGAATCGTTTAGGCGCTACGGAGGAACATACGTAAATACAAATATACATACATAGACTGCTAGAATCATAACCACCGCAGTCGGGTAAAAATGTAAATAAGATGAGATGAAAACTGAATAAACAAAATAATTATGAGTAAAAATCTTTTAAAACAAGATTTAATGGACTAAAATATACTAAATGTAAATATGTGTTACATTTGACCAATGGGACCAAACTCTCAAACGATAATACTATCTTGTCTGCTTGAGGAGCTGCTATGACCATCTTCCAGTTCCATCATGAGACTTCTCTTCTGAACTCCATAGTACCAAATTATTCCAATGCTTCCATAGTCACATTGGTACACCAAGTTTCAGCTTAATCGGCTGTCAGGAACTGCTTGGAAATAATATAATGTAAAGTAATAATAATATAATGCTTGTTAATATTCAAATTCAAATGATTGATTTGTAAAAACATAGCTACAATATAATAAGATCTAATTCTAATGTAAGGATCGCTATGTTTAACCTAATAGGCATACAAATATTGGATAAATAAATTCTAATTTTGAAATATATATTTTTATGCATTGTATTATTTAAATTATTATTAATATTAAATTAGATACCAATAATTAGATTAATTAAATCGAATTTAGCATAAATAACGCTTGTAATAATAATATAATGCTTGTCATAATAATATAATGCTTGTAATAATAATATAATGCTTGTAATAATAATATAATGCTTATAATATTAAAAATTATAAATATGTAATTCCCCACCGCAGTATCTCTACGTTTACGTCGTGGTGGGGCTTGCGCGCTTTAATGATCCCTAGCTTTGTGCCGGTAGATTCTACTTTGCCGCATCATTCCTAGGGTGAGGAGCCAGACTAAGAGAGATACAATCCGCAGGGCAGCTTTGTGGCGAGATGGTGGGTAGTGGCGACCCCACGGACCTGACCTCCAGGGAGAAGTCTTGTTCCTCATTTCTAGCTTGCCTTTATTGGCCGGTTGGAGTGAAAGCTGACGGGGACCAGCTCTCTCACCTTTCTCTTGTATTAATTGGCTGGCTTGAGTGGAGATACGCAAGAGCAAACGTGCTCGAAGGAAGGAAGTTAACCCAGTAAGGTGCTGGTAGGGATCTTGACCGTACTTCCGGGATTGTCCTGATAGCCGTGGTATACCTCTCCACTGCTCAAGCACCTCCGGATATGTTGCCCCTTTGGCGCTACGTCACTAAAGTGCTAGCGACCCTTTATGGGGACCCATTAATTAAGTGTGCAAGTCACCCCCTACCACTTTATAGCCGTTTAGTTCAACAGTGGTCGGGCAGGGGCCGGTAGTCTACCTATAGTCATTGGGCAATCGATCCACTAAACCTAAAATTTGCAATAGTCCTGCACCAACCGGGGATTGTTCTTGGGTGCAGTTGCGTAGTGCATACAGGGATAATCGTCGGTTGGTGTCACATTTCCTGATACATGCCTAACGGGGCCTCTAGGAGTTGGCTTCGGCACCTCGCACGCCTTTAAAAAGATCGGGACCCTAAGGCCCCGGTACAAACAAAAATAATAAAATAATACAAAGACCTCTCTAATAAACAATCTATCTAATATCAGTACAGCATATCGCAGGTCAGTGGTAACGAAACCAGTATAATCTGGGCTCTTATTCTATTGAATCTAGCTTGGCCATCTTAAGGCCAAAAGTGTTATACCGACGTACCTTCACCTTAACATACCTTTTGAGAAATTACATTAGCAGGCCCTAAAAGGCTGTTTACACCATAAGGGATAATTGCTGGAAACATGATAATCATAAAAGATAAAGCGTTAAATACACATGCGTCACTTATCTTTAGTGAAAGGGAGCAGTAGGGACAGAACAATAGGTATTGCCGGTCGTGTGTCTGTGAGTATGCAAAAAGAGGGAACTAGCAAAAACTATTTACGAATAAATATGAGTCTTAAGAATCCAACTGTTTTAATAGTTTAAATCGAGGGGCCTGTTGGTGAAACTCCGCAAAAAAGTTAGCAAAAAGTAATTCTAGGGACAGACCAAACGTAGTGTATTTTATAAATATTCCATCGAATATTGCTTTCGTTGTTTTTGTACACTTCCCGTGATCCGTTCGATTTGAATTGCCCACTTGTGTGGTTTTGACTAGGGATGCCACGAATACTGATTTTGCCAAATACCGAATACCGACTTTTCGGCTGGGCCCTCGGCCGAAGCGCCAAATATTCGAAAGCCGAACATTCGGCGACACTTAGTACATTTTGCGTGTGACAGGTTACACCTTACATGTGATGGTCAGCAAACGCAAAACTGTATCCGAGCCTAGCAAAATATGCTACGATTTCTTTATCTTCTTCCGGTAGCAGTGTATATAGTGAGTGGCTATTTTCGAAAGCAGCCATAATTTATAAAGAAAACGCAATGGTTTGCTATATACAATTTTTTTTTAATATTTTTATTCGTATTTTTTTCTTCACTTTTTACTTAATAAATTGACTCGCACACTGTTTCGTTGTTGTTGAATAAGGTAATTTACCTATTTTTGCAATATTTGTAAGTATGTGAGAGCCATGTTCCTATTTATCAAATAAAGGAATTTATCTGTTACTGCTTGTAATACTTTACAACTATACGTAGTATAGTAGTGCTGGGTGCATCGTCCTCACATATATGAATTTATGCATGTATTTAAATGATGTAAGTGTTAAGTTTGGCGTTTCTTGTCCGTTCTTCTCCATAACAAGCTACTTTTCCGAATGGAAGGTAAAGTCAGTTTATTATTAATTTAAAATTTATATTTTTGTCGTTCAAAAGTGCCGCTTAACCAACTTTGTTGAAATAAATCATTTTTGTCTTTGTATTTTATCAACAAATGCTGAAAAAATTTTATCATACCTTACCAGTGATATTAAGTATTAAAAACGAAAATATTTTCTTTTTATTAATATTTTGTGTATTTTTCAGGTTTTAGGCTGGATGGTTCGTAACAGGATGTGTAGTCCGTAACCGTAACCGAAACAATCGGATATCCATAATAAAAAAATTCGTAACCATAATCAAATCCGATAAAATAGTGCCCGGTAATTTTGGATAGGGGCGGAGTCTAAATGAGACAAATTATGACAGGTTTTACTGCCCAGCCGAGCCGACTAGCCGCGCGCGTGACCTGCTTGTTTGTTTATTATTTCTATTAAACAATAACTCGTTTTTGTGTTTACTTTTACAATTTCTTAAAAAAATGCTTAAACTACTAACGGATAATACGAAACAATTTCATGTCCGTGACCGTATTCGAAATCGGTATAATATTATTTATATATCCGTATCCAAAGCCGAAATTTCATATCCGTATCATCCCTGTTTCGCAATATTCAGCCGAATACCGAATAGTTAAACAGCAGCCGACTAGGCGCCGAATACCGAATAGTATTCGAATATTCGTGGCATCTAGTTTGACATTTAAACGGTAACTGGGTTGAGGAGGTCAAACAGGCAATCATTCAATGTAAAATACTGGTACTATACTACATCCGTTTAGACTGGAACCCTACCCTAAAATTGTTGGAAAAGGCTATGCAGATTTTTAGGGTTCCGTAAGTGAAGGGTCCAATCGGAGCCCTATGGCTTTCACTCACGCGTCCGTCTATCTGTCTGACCGTCTGTTTGTCTGTCAGTATGTTGTCTGTCACACAGGTTTTACAGCCAAACTGTTGGATCTACAGTCTTCAAATGATCACACATCTTTTTACCCAGAGCCATACAAACTGTCAATTTTTTTAAAAGGTTTTTAGCGAGTCTCCCGTACTGAAAAAGGAGGCATACAAAATAGTTTGACCTACCCAATCGAATGGTTATAGTTGTTTAGATAAATGCTGTATTTTTTGTTTTAAAAATATTGAAAAACAAAAGAATTAGAAGCCCCCAAAGTCAGCTTTGTTTACAAAATTTTGTGCCGAAGATTTTTTAATTTTCCATTGGCCTATGAACTTTAAATTTGGCGATAATGTTTATTATTATGTATATTTTACAAAAAAATACCAATATATTGAAAAATCATATTTTTCTTTAAAATTTCCTAAATTTTTCCTATTAAAACCAACTTGTTTTTACAGTTTGGTACGGATCCATAAATTTGCGAAGTCTTGCACTTGGCCGGATTTTTTTCGACACGTCTGTTAATTTTGTAGTGGAAGTGAAAGGTATTCTAAAATAAAAGTTCGAAACTAAAATGAAGTTCAGTGCCGTAATAAATCTCATATATCTCATTTAGTATTCAATTCCATAGCATACTAGCGACTAAATCACAACGAAACTTTGCCGATTAACATAGCTTTGTCCTCCTAAGTCGACGCGACAGTTCAATCGCATGGGTGGACACACGGATGATTTCCAGTTCACTATACAAAAACAGGGGCTCTCGTCTGCACTGGTCGTGAATGTGAGCTATTGACAAGACTGGGCATTGCTAACGAATCGGTTAAGCTGTCGATCAAGGCGTTTGGCATTCATTTATAGTCTTCTTGTCATGAACGGAGCTATAGAATTAGTTATAGAGGAATCAACTGAGCATTCTCTATCTGGCTGTGAAGTGAATGCGGTCAGAAAAGTGTGAGAAATAAAATGATCGTGCGGCCAGTGGTAGTCTAATAACCCGACTGCCGAAGGAGGGTAATGTGTTTATCAGTCTATGTATGTAAGTATGTATGTAAGTATGTATGCATGTATGTTTGTTCCTTTAAGGCGTTCTAGAGACCAAACGCGTTGGCCGATTTTGATGATTCTTATGTCAATCGATTCGTCTTAACCCTGCGAGTGTCACTGGCTACATTAAAATTGCAAAATAGAAAAATGGCGGCTTTTGGGCGCCATATTGTGCGGGCCCAAATGTTTTTTTCTTCCAAACCCGTTGTGTGGGGTATCAAAATGAAGGGTTTTTAGAGGTGGTTACAAAAATATATAATACTTATATGTTTAAATGTACCTAATTCTAAAAAAAAATAACTAAAAAGCTGTAAATAAAAAATAAAAAAAAATAACAAAAAACCCGACTGCTTAAAAAGCCAACTAAACAGACGTAAACAAGAAGAAAATCATGCTGTGCAGTCGGAGGATAGATCTAGTTTTGGTCAGCCAGCTCGCGCATATGTATCCTCCGACTGCACAGCATGATTTTCTTCTTGATTTTTTACAATTTTGTTTGGACTACGTCAAAGGCTTGCAGTGTCATCTTCATCACTATGATCTGCAGAAATGAGACACGTATAGGCTGCACGGTTGCTTTTTCGTTTCTGTACGGAGCAGTTAATTTTATGACGATAAAGCTGAGTTCGTTTTCCGTTATTATAATACCATACTCTTTGTTGATAGTCGTCAAAGAGTATGTAAAAAACCAGGTATGGAGTTATTTTTTTTTTTGATGAGAGTAACGTTGGCGGTGGTGTGGAATCAGCAAACCTTTCACAAATTGAGGTAGCTGTGGTCAATTCCTTTACTACTGGATGCAAAGCGATAGGGATCGGTCACTATTCTAAAGCGAATTAGGATTCAAGGAGTGCTTATAAAATATTTTGTTTCTTTTCATGGTTACATTTTGAAACCATATTTTTCACTATATTGTTATGTGCCTATTTACCTACTATGAAGCAAAAAAACCGGACAAGTGCGAGTTGGACTCGCGCACGAAGGGTACCGCACCATTTTCGCAAAAAACCGGCAAAAATAAACACGTTTGTTGGAGCTCCCATACAACAAACGTGTTTTTTTTGCCGTTTCAATATTTATTTTATTCTATTTTTAGTATTTGTTGTTAAAGTGGCAACAGAAATACATCATCTGTGATAATTACAACTGTCTAGCTATCACGGTTCATGAGATACAGCCTGGTGACAGACGGCCAGACAGACAGACAGACGCACCACGGAGTCTTAGTAATAGGGTCCCGTTTTTACCCTTTGGGTATGGAACCATAAAAATATATTATAAAATTATAAAAAATATTTTTTTGAAATCGGACCACTCTATAAAAAGTTATTCGTAGTCATACATAAAAAGAAAAAGAAAGAAAGAAAAATATAGATTTGTGACCCGCACAGGATACACGAGAAAATAAGCATACACTTAAACAATAATAAAATAAAAAACCCTGTGCGAGACCAAAAAGGCCCCTATCTCAGCATGTAAAAAATACAAAAAAGAAAAAAACCATGGCAAGTTTAAAAACCATAAATTGGTTATTGTTTCTGAACTGGGCAAGCATTTTTGCAGTGGACTATCCATAGAGTATAGTAATTGGGACTATCATAACACAAACCAAGACCATGGCCACCCCTCCTTATAGCGTTCCAAACCACGAGAAGACGATAGTATCTAAATAGTAACTAAAGCAACTATTCCAACATAATTTGCTCTAAAATTCAGGGTATTCTGAAAATTCGTGGTGCGTTCACATCAAAGAAATAGTCGAGGAGCTCGCAGCTTTGCCAGTTTGATATATTGTTGTCGGTCGACATTTTCGGGCACGGCTCCACAATGAATATTTTGTTAAGTATATAACATTGTTATTTAAAAATGTTCTTAGTACAGGGTTTATTTAAGGAAGAGATTTCTTATATATTATGACGACAACATGTAAGGGATCGGAAAGAGTTAAAGCTAGAGAAATGTAGCATTTCAGTGATTAAGTAGTATCGCAGTAAGAATGAAACTTTGTCTAGATATCTGAGAGAACACTGTATGTAAAAAACTCTATTAAAAAAATAGGCATGGCCCGCACTCTCGCCACCAAAATATATCATAGCCAAATTATCTTCAAAAAATGAGCTACTGAGACATGGACATACTGAGAGGAAAAACGAAGTCACACCATAAAGGTTGCTTTTTAACATTTCTTATGCAAACACAAAAAAAAAATATGACACCGATGTGCAGATTTTCTTCAAGTATTAAAAATAAACTTACCTACCAATGATGTAATATATGTACGTAGGAAACTGAGGTAGACGATACAAACACAAGCTGCCCAGCTTGAGTGAACTCAGTCTGTTCTGCGTCTGGCCGCGACACGAACGTACGTTTGAAGAGTATGTTTATCTCTTTCTGACACCGGGGTCCTATTTATATCTCTGTCATCTTTTAACCTACTCAGTGATAGAAATAAAGTTCCAAGTGCATAGGTGTGTAGGTAGCTGAAGTAAAATATCGCCGTTTTTATTTTTTTATAATGAGTATGACGTCTCTATTGGTAAAATCTCATTGTTACCTACGCTTGAAAATAGAAACAGCCGCTTTTTTAATTTCTTTGATTCAAAGGAATTAAAAAGGCGGAATTAAATTAAAAATGTTTTGAGTTCGATGCAAAAAGGATCCGTAGAGTTTTCCCATTTTCAATCGACTTCAAAATACCATCAATGCTCGAACAAAATTCGCTGCAGTATTTTCCACACTGAATAGATCCGTCTAATCCAAAGTTTTGTTTTTTTTTCCTGTTCCGAATAGCTGAACGGATTTCGACAGTTTCGTTTATTGAAGGATAGGCTTATGTTTAGAAAAGTTTTTCCTATTGAATTGTGCAATGTTTTCGGCGGGTTGTAGAGTCACGCTGACCGACGCTGACCGTCGGCGCTGACTCGTCATTAAACGAGTCTCTCGGCTTAGCGCTGACGCACTACAGCGTTTTCCCCGCGGCTTCGGTCCGTTTTGGGCCTATTGGCCTTCCCTTCGGAACTGTGCATTTTGCCGGGATAATAATAAGCCTATGGTATTAAATGAAAGTGTAGCCGTCTCATAGTTTTTTTTTTTAGTAAACCTATGAAGACTTCTACAGATAAACTCATCAAGCAATTTTACAACATAACACTTTTTTTTGATATCGTATGAAAACTACCGGAGATTGCCTTTTACAAGCAATTTTAAATATTTACAATATTAGTTTATTGAGTACAATGTTGGAAGCAGGTTCCTTCAATTATACTAACCTTGACCATTTTCCATTTGTGCCTACTTATTCCATTTGAATGATCTGTTGATTCCGTATCAAAACGTCTTGTTCACAAAACGACATATGAGCAGGTCGTCCTATTCTCAAAATGACCTTGTAGCTAAATTTCCTATAAACAAAATAATGGGAATGGTACAGACATACCACACAAACAAGAGATTTTTTTTTGGAATAAATTGTTATTCAAAATTTTCTTGAGACTGTTAACTTTAAAATAAATAAATAAATAAATCCAAATGTTTATAATGTGTTGTTCTTTTGCGCTCAGTTTGAAAGTGATAATTTTCAGTTAAAGTTATAAATCGGTCCCAGTGTAGAAAGTCTTGTGGATTCTCTCCGTCATGGAGCGTGCGCAGGAGTCTATAGTATCAAACTCATACCCTAGAATTGGGCGAGTTCAGCATCATATTCATACCTGGGTGTTGGAGATCTTGCGCAACTCATTCGAGATGGGGTCCGCATCGGGTCATGCGGACCCCGACTCTAATGAATTGCTCTGTGGCCGTTAACGGTGAAGTTCCAATCGGGAGGTAGGCGCGGAACTCGGCGCAATTAGTTGTGGCGAAAAACTCCTCAAGTTTGACACCCGCGGGTCACACCTTGTGGCAGCCGGCATCCATATCGCGATTATCGGTGCCCGGTGCGTCAGCTACTGATAGGGATGGAGATTGTATCCTCTCGTTCCCTTTCTGCCGCCTCCTTTGCGACCGTCTCTTCCAACCATGGACTGGACCACGATCGGAAGTGAATCGTTATTCACAGTACCGACTGCCACGACGAGGTCACGGAGCTACATAACCGAGACTGGGAACTTCTCCAGGCGACGTTGCCCCTTATAAAAAGTTTTCTGTTCAATCGAACCCTTCATCAGACCGGCAGTATTTTAACAGCATCATCAGACGATTGACTCGCCATAATGCTTTGATTCTTCTTTCTGTTTCAATTTAACTTATAAAATAAAGTATGTAATGAGCCATGACGAAAAATAGATAGTAATTTTTCAGTATAACTGTACTTTGACAGTACATTAATAGAATATGACATTCTGCTCAAAGGTCGTTTTGCGAATAAGACGTTTTGATACGGTGTCGATCTGTTGCTCTAGGTTATCATAGTCATAAAAAGTTCCTATCTGAAATTAGTGATCTATTCTTCCAAAATAACAAAGAAACAAAGTTGCGTCCAAAACCTTGGACAAACAAAAGTCTGCCACCCAAAATTGAAGACAAAAGAGAATCGCAAATGCATCAGCTGTTTGTAATCGCCATCTTCCAAGTTGTAAAATTTTGCCAACGACCGGGTGTTGGTTCAGACAAGGTTTCCTTAGAAGGGCGCATAACGAGAAGAAGTGCGGATATCCGTGATAAATGTGCTATTTAAAATCCGGAAGAATGATAGATGCTACTATTCGAATATGCAGTAGGAATCTCAAGGTTGAGGTCGTGTTAAAAACTAATAGGGAATTATAAAAGAAGAAAAGGTAAATTTCAAAATTTAAAAGACCCCTGACACATGTTTATTTTTTATGCCACATAATTTATTTAGTAAAAGACACA
Organism: Orthosia gothica; assembly: GCA_949775005.1. Taxonomy (NCBI): domain Eukaryota; kingdom Metazoa; phylum Arthropoda; class Insecta; order Lepidoptera; family Noctuidae; genus Orthosia; species Orthosia gothica. Next base: position 4,095,719 of record OX459038.1, read on the forward strand.
CTTCGATCGACTATCTATTGAACACGTAATTATGACACGATATCTTGCAAAAACCACCCGATTCAGACAGTAAAACGCCTATAACTTTAGAACGGCTGAACCGATCTTCATCAAACATAGCTAAGAACACTCTCAATAAAATCACCATTGAAAAAAAAAACAAAATCAAAATCGGTTCAGCCGTTTAGGACCTATGATGCCACAGACAGATACACAAAAACACATGTACACAAACACACAGCTACACTCGACAAACTTATAACACCCCACTTTTGCCGTCGGGGGTTAAAAAGACATGTAGTGCTAAACCTAAATATATTTGGAAAGTTCCAAAGAATGATAATGAATGATGGTGATGGTTATTATAATGAACGTTTTACCTATTATTTGATTAACATCACTGCGTCATACTTCATATGCCTCATTAATAAGGGATTCCCTCAATACACTTTAATTAAACAAAGTACTCGAGCGACAACAGCTCAAAAGTAAACTATCCGTCGTCCGTTTATACAGGACGCCGCATTGTCTTCTATTGAAAATCAAATTCGTCCCGTCCCCCGAACAAAATTAAACGCGAAACGCATAAATTAAGAGGAGTTAAGACAAACTTTCCCTCACAAGTTTCATTGAAAGAGGTGAGCTCTTTTGAGGGATTGTTCCTATTCAACCTCAGGAATAACCTTGACAAATTCTGTATTACTGGATAAAAAAGTACCAGGAGCTCAAGAGTTCAGAAGAGATAAGGAGCGTTTTTCCTAAGCAGTTACGTTCGCGAAAGCAAGGTCTAAGTTGTTCGGGTTGTATGCTAATGCACAGCTCCCATCGGAAAGATTTGGTAGTCGGTCGAATTGGATGGCAAATCATTGGCATATTTATTAGTCTTGGGATTTGATCCTGGTTTCTGGCGCACTTGGGTTTGTTATTGTGGTATGAAAGGATCTTGTAAACACGGCCCGTGTCGAGGTAATGTCCTCGTTTAGATGGCATTGACACTGAAGTTTAGTGTCAATTAATTATGTTTTGGGCCATCTTATCGGATTATACTGACCAGTTTAGGTCTGTTCTATTACATAATGCTGCTGTGATCATTTAATTGTATATTTTATCTCATTAATTATCCAAGACCACTAATCTTTAACTTTTTCAAATCGATCTTTCTCAAAGAGAAATTTTTAAACGTTTTAATTCCGTTAAACAACTAATAAACAACAAATCGTTAACAATACCAGCTTATTGAGTTGAACATTCCAACCGGGTAAAGAACTATCACAAAATAAATACACAATTCGGCACTGAACCGAGGAATTTATGCATAAATAAATCTGTCGTTTAATATGGTTTATGGGCAGTTTATAACAGCTGGCAAATAATTCAATGTTGCCACTACAAAGCTAGAAGCAATTTAACTTGGAATTTAATTGAATTGCAGATGTGGTAGCCATGTTTGCGACGCCACCGGTCCCTAGTTAATCCGTTATAATTTTTGCCCTTCGATGTTTGAACATAGAACCTAAACGGCTAATTAGACTGTGGTTTGTAGGCTCCTGTGTTTTATATTTGCCTGGTACTTGGCCTTGAAGTTTGGTGGTATCATTATTCTGTGTTGCGATAACAGGAAGCAGAAACATGAAATTGATTTTTACCGTCGTTGTTTTTGAGTCGAATTAGATTATCCAATATAAAATCTATATTTTCCCGTTGCGTCTTACATAAGACCATGATCCCCGTACTCAAAGATCGATTAACCTTAATGATCCACCTTACGATTACTTAAGGGGTGCACATAATATATCGTCTTTCAGGCCGTCTGAGACAAATTGTGAGGTTCGGAGGAGGGCTACCGCATCGTACATTGATAGTAGACTAATTGCTTACTCTTACTATATAGATAGGTTGATCTAGCAGGCACTATTACGTCCATAGCGAATAAATAAAGATAGTCCATAGACACCCAAAATAGACTCCTTATAAAATACTGAATGTGAGTAATAAATTTAGGAAGGTTTATCCTAGAGTGTAACTATTACAACTTTCTCCTACCAAGTACTTATTCATAGTGACACATAAATCTGCAATCACAGTAATATTTCATGTAACAGCAACAATTGTCGAGTTTTATCAGTTGCTTTTGACAATTTACGGCGTCTATACGTCACAGCTGAGTCTATGGTTGGCGATGAACTAAAACTTAAGAGATTATTCTCGGCCGTGTCTGTCACTCGAGCAAGTTTGCGAGGCGGGTGCTCGAGTTATTCGCACTTTATCGCTAAGTTAGCGATAGTGGGCTTGAGACCAGCCGTTGTCGCTTATGTACCCCTAGTAGTTTTATAACGAGGATATTTTTGCTGTCGTAGATATTTTGTTTTGGGGTCTTTTTATCGGGTTTTTCAGTACCGATAAACTGGATACAGAAGTGTTGACAAAAGGCTTGGACTTATTTGTGAAAGGATTATGATTTTATTATCTAACTAATAGAGTTAGAATCATTACTTAACCAAATGAGTGCAAGGATAATCATAAAATTAAGCAGAACGGCGGCGGTTACAACTATTCTTAAACTTTTGCACTTTCTGATACTAATATACTGTATGATTACTTCCAACTTCTTGCCAAATTTGCTTACAGTGTAACTTAAATACGGTCTCGACGCTATGCATAATTACATGTGTAACAATGTACACAATTTATAAGTGGACTTAAAAGCTCGTAAACTTTGTAACGTCATTCACACTTTCGAAACATTATAAAGTAGTGCTGATAAATGAACAAACTTAAATAAAACATGCATTAATCACACTATTCAGAAGCTGCGTCACCAACATGTTCACGCAGCTCTTTGTTATCATTCCAACGGTCACGGCCAATCACTGAAACAATAGTAACAACAAAAACTTTAGACCCACAACTTTCAGCTCTGTGAATTTGTAACAAAACTTTCAAGGAAACTTTACTAAGCGAATATATTATTCAGAAATGATATTACACATAGATTTGTCAAATTACATTTACGCCAAACTCGCGCTAGTCGTCCAAAGTTCTCGCATTGCAAAGATAAAACTTTCAAGATGATCGTACTCTAGAAACTAGTGGAAAATTGCCGCCGGTGTAAGTAGACCTGCTTAGTCTACTCCCAATCATTGAATTTTGAAGGAGTTGGAGGATTAATGGCAAGGATTGGGAGCTCAGAGCTGGCTGGTATGTCCGCAATGTTTATTAACGTCAAGTGGCTTGGCAGCTAATTCGCGCTTGGACTGACAAATTTAATAACAAGTAATGAAGTACATAGAATCGAACCTCGCCTGCCAGCGTGCTATGATCCCCTGGTAGTACTAGTTCATTAGTTTAAAGAAATATAGATCCTGTATTGGGTTGAGATGAGGTTTTGATTAACCAATTATAACAAAGGTGGAGTTTGTTCTATGCTCTAAGTATTCCGAACTAAAGGAATTCAAAGAGAGAGTGCTAGTTTTTACTGCAGCTGAATAATTTCTGAACCCACTAACACTATATCCGCGAAAGTCTATACGTTTGTTAATCACATACATAAACACAACCCTTTTGTTTTTCGTTTTTTGATCAATCACGGCTTGAAGGCTGATCTGATTTGAATTAAGCTGGTAGACCATGACCACTATGGTATTTTATCCTGGTTGCAGCTTCCCTTGGGATACTGCGAGTGAAATGGCAATAGTAACTATCCACATAATTATAAATGTAGTTTTTCGCCATACCTGTCTGGTGTAATGTGGGTGCCCTAAATGTCTACCTCTACCTAAGCCTTACATATTCGTCTATATATGCGTGATGTTATGTTTGCGTGTAGTATTTTTATCATAATAACAATCTAGTTAATTTACCGACTGCTGCCTAATGCAACATAATGCATGCATCCCAAAAACATTTCCTCTCTGGTGATGGTTCAAAATCCATAACAAATGCGTTACGTGATTCCTGTACAATCTCTTTGGACAATTGTACATTTAAAAATACTTAGATCCCAACTTACGATTCTGCACACGTTCCAAGTAGATATTAATGGACTCTCAGTGTTTGCACTCGACGCGGCTCACAGGCGATGGGCGGCCATTTTAAAAATCCTACTACCACGCAAACACTAAAATGGTCGCTGCGGTGCAAATTCTCGCTCCATTTGCTTTCACAGTTAGGTTATGTATTTTTCCAATCTGATGCAAGAAAAATGGCAAATTTTATTAAAAAAATAAGGTTATAATTCTGATTAACAAACAACTGGCCCAGAAACAATTACAATTAACAGTATTTATGCGAAAAATCACTACCCCTGTTTTCCCCACAAGGAAAAAATATTCCAAAAACTTGTATTTTCCCGTCCTTGATAAGAATATTCGTGATTCCTCTCTCACATTTCCTTCCAAATCTTCTAAGAAACTCCATTTCCATCTAACAAGGTAACGCGACCCGTTAACAAAGCTATTAGAATTAAAATCCTATGAGTAGAATGTACAAAAACCATGGAACAGTCGGAGTCAGTTTGGAACGTAGCCAGTCTCATGTACTAGGCGCACATAGCCGGGACACCGTGTTTTTAATCACCGCTGCCTCTGACGGGCTGACATTGAAAAATATTTCTGTTTAGATTTCGTGCGTACGCTCTGTGAGGGTTCGGGATCGTAAATAATTAGGGTTTTTCAGAGGTTAGGGAAGGGTTTGAAAAAAACGTCTCTTTCATATAGTAAGTAGAAAACTTTTAGCGATGTGAACCTTCTTTCTGTACTTGGAAAAGGCGAAAACTGAAAATTTAAGGGCGAATAGACCAGTAATGCCAATTGATTACATATACAAAGTTTTCACAAACAAAGCACGGTTAATAGCATTAACTATTTCTCACTGAAAAGTAGGCGAAATATAGTCCCAACCTACGTTCTAACTGTAATTTTCTCTCCTCAGTTGCTAAGCCCAATTGGCTATCTGTTAAAAGGTCTTAAACAGCTAATCTGAGACGAAGCCACAATTCCATTGCGAACTCATTAGTATAATTTTTATTCTTTGCAAGTTCATTACCACGATTTTATAAGCGTATTTAGGATTCAATTCACTTTCTGAAATGAAACAAGAAATGCAGAACTCAAAAAAACTGTATTTGATTAAATTAATTAATTAGAGCAACTCCTTTGCGTTTGACATAACCAAGTGCCCTTACAAGTTATCTTTTTATTGAACTGAAAATGTTTAGATAGTGAAATTCTATGGTTCCAGTTTTAATTTAATCGTTATGGGAAAATGCACTCTGCTTGATCAAAATTTTGTAACAGCTAGCAGTTTATGTAACCAAGTGGGTAGGTACTGTTACTATTGAACTTAATTTTATTCTATTGCAACATCATTTAAACCTTTATTTTGTAATGTAAAGTATAATTAGATACCTTAAAATACATAGTTAAAATCACTTTCATCCACTCTTGTTTTCAGTATTACAACAAACAAAAAGAAAGATGGTAGAGTAAGGCTGCCTGTCCACTTTGTGCGGAGCGGAGAGAAGAGGTGCGGATTCAACCAATCAAATTGCATAAAAACGCCGCTCCGCTATAGTGGACAGGGTTTTCAAAACCAGTTTCAAAATTCATATATATTTACGCGGAGTGGGGCCGCGGAGATGAAAAACAGAGCAGTGAGGCGGAGCGGGGAAGCAGAACGGGGAATCGGAGCGAGGAAGTGGAGTGGGGAAGCGAAGCTGGGAACGGAGCGGGGAAACGGAGAGGAGAAAAGAGTGCAACCGAGGTCCGCGTATTAAAAAACCCCGGACATGTGCGAGTCGGACTAAGGGCGCATGAAGGATTCCGTACCTTTATCGCAAAAATTGGCAAAAAATACAAGTTTGTTGTATGGGAGCCCCACTTAGTGTTTGTTATATATAGTACTTGTTTTTAGTATTTTTTGTTATAGCGACAATAGAAATACATCATCTGTGAAAATTTCAACTGTCTAGTTATCACGGTTCATGAGATACAGCTTGGTGACAGACAGACAGACAGACGGACCGCGAAGTCTTAGTAATAGGGTCCTATTGTTACCCTTTGGGTAAGGAACCCTAAAAACACAGCCCGCTACTCCGCTCCGCATTTCGTTCTCTCTCTGATCAGCTACCTAGCTCCACGTATATGGACAGATACAGTCCGCCACTCCGCTCTACATCTCCGCTCCGCTGCCTCACTCCGCTCAAATGAGCAGGCAGCCTTAACCATTGATAAAATGTTAATGATGAAGCTGGAAAAAGGAGAGATTTTCCAAACGTGAAAAACACATAGTTTCCAACACTATTTTTAACTTCTTATAACAAGTACCAACCACCACACGACTCCCGGCATCCTCTTTACACCCCATCTTAAATGTTAATTTTACGAGAAGATAAACGCAACTGAGTCTCGGAACACTTCAAAAGCTGTAATCCCAGAGACTTTTATAAAACTCGAAGCTAATTGAATTGCTAAATTACTTATTGGGAAGTCGGAACCTGCAGAATCGAACGGTGATCGGTCAGTGCCTATGAATAATTCAGCAAAGAGTAAATAGCTACTAAACTCGAGGGCTAATGTCGACGAAGTGGAAAAACGACGATGAAATTTTGTAGTTCGGAAATCGATGCGGAATTTGTTAGTATTTTTAGTTCCGTACGTATGTCGATGTTGAAGCGGAAGTAAATAGGAATAGAATTTAGTTGAAGATATTGATTTGTCTGTACTGGTCACATCCAGAAGGTATGTACTTAGTTATTCTTGTTGGAATCAGGATAAAATTTCGAAATACTAGTCAGGGGCGTAGCTACCGCAGTATCAGACGTATTAATGGTACGGGGACCCCAATACACAGGGGCCCGATGAGTGAAACCAAATGTTCAGAAAATTTTATCCACAGTCTTAAATTCTTTTTGATAAGTGGTTCCAATTTTTGTATTTTTTATTAATTAAACTTTTTTTTCTGGACCGGTTAGTGTGGCGACGCTTGGGGGAGGCCTATGTCCAGCAGTGGACGTCTTTCGGCTGATATGATGATGATGATGATGATGAAACCTTTTTTGTTATGATAACAGTATAATCTCCATTATGCCTTCATAACATCCTTATGCTCCAATTTAGTAAATGTAGTAAACAGAAGCATGAAAATTTATCCGACCCCAGTCAAGATTCTGTCATTTTTAAGCTCGTTCTACTAGTGCTTCATCCTCGTCCCTCAAAACCGTCTACGTTATCCAAGTAAAGAATTCAGTCTCCTATTTTATTTATTTTCGTATTTTCTGTATTCCGGTACAAAAGGGCTCCCAACTAATTTTGAAACAGGGTCCCTATAGGACTAGCTACGCCACTGGTACTGGCCTTTATCCGGTGCGCTAGCTCCTGTGGCATATCCCGCAAGAAATGTAAAATTTTCGGAGTAAAATGACTATGGCGTTTAGTGATATTGGTGCCTTCTATCAGTGAAATGATTTTCACAATCGTATCAGTACTTCCCATGAGAGTTCCAGAGATTTAACATTTTACAAATAAATAAACAAACAGACAATTTGCCTATTGGCTGGCTCATATTACTAAATTCTGCCTCTTTACTCTAGTGATCACAAGCTCTTCATCTAAGGCCGGGCCAAGTTAGCAGTCCGGCGTCGATGGAAATAGAGTTTGTGGACGATGGGAATAGGTTTCTCTCTCTTACTTAGGACAAAACAATGGATACTTACACAATGTGTGAATATTAAACTATACCCTATTTTTCGTAGATGTTATTACAAAACATAATATTTCCTAGTCTTTACATAGTAGGTATACAGTACAGGCAACAAACTGAGCGGCAAGTAATGCCACGCCATGCCAAAGCGTCGGTAGGTTCCGCCTCGCTTTCAGCATGATCTATCGTTCCTATTAGCATACATCGAATAGCAAACTGTTTCTGAAATTTTGCTATTTTCTGGACATATACCGCGCGTGAGAGATTTTGGTTTTAATCAATATGTTCTGATACTAGGTATATTTCCTTTCTTTTCTACTAATATATAGTAATCACAGCGGATCTTTGTGTTTCGGCAGTTGACTGCAAGATCCTGCGCGTTGCTATTTTTGTGTCAATGTTGAAGTAGAAGATATCATTGCAAAGCTGCCTCTATCAATCGCTTACGTTTGTCGCATCGTCCTATCTCGCTTACTCTACGCAGTATCCTCGATGACAAACTGTTTCTTGTGCGATGGTTCGCAGAGCCAACTACAGAGACACACAGATCCGCTGTGACTACTATACTATCCATTTTTCATAGCAGCAACCGTGGGGAAAAACCATTGTGAGCTGGTAGTTACTTAAATACCAGCCCACTCTTCCGCGCTTCCACTGCTGAGCAAAATCTTCTTCTCTACAGAGAAGGCACCAGCATTGATCACCACGCTTGCTCCAGGTGGGTTAGCGATTTTAAACTAGCATTAACTATAAGTCCAGGTATCCAAGTCTAGTTATTTACTTCCGCTAAATACCAAATATAGTGACAGAAGACCTTCATCCAGCAGTAAATTTTAAAAGTCATGTTCCACCAGATCACGTCGCTATAGTCTATAGCAAAATATGTATAATGATGCACATTATACGTATTTTGCTATACTATATACTACTATATATAGTGTACCAACAATTGGTATTCTGGAAGCACCACATAGAAAATCATCCTAGAAGTTTTCATTGAAGAAACAAAAAAAGATCTATATATCAACTAGAATTTTGATACAGAACCTTTCAAGGAAAGTAATTAAAACAAACAAAAAACATACTTCGCCAATTTATTAAGTCAAAGTTTACATTATAAACACGGTTCGGTTAACGCTAATAACTACAAAGTCCGTTAAACTAATCTTACGTGAGCTTAACTAATTTCACTAGGTTGTTTATTTTGGCAAACTGGTATAGTGGTACACTGGAGATAGTCCCAATTTGATATTACACAACAAATTAGTTTTTGATAAAGGAAAGTGATTATAAAATTTTAATTAACAGCCCATTTAAGTTTGCTTTGCCTTTCAATAAATTTATTGATATATTGCTTGCAGAATTTAGAGTTTTCGGGTCGTTAACTGATATTTGAGAAAAAAACTACTTGGTGGGTTTTAATGTGTAATTTCAAATTAGAGAGGTCAGTGCCGTAAAAATAATAATAAGGCTATTATGGAATTCTACGTTAATATGATAGTTTAATAGGTACATTGTTATTATAAGATATTGATTAGGTGTTTTTTAGTAAAAGCAGACATTTTAATAGAATTTTATGTTCATGATGTCGAATTGTTCAAATCTTATGCGGTAAAATGACAAGTTAGCAAAAAGGTACAAGAGCCTATAGGTTATAAAAAAAAAAAAAAAACAAGAAGGTTCTTGGGTACATAAACAGATAAGGCAAAATCGTAAACCAACTTTTACATGTACGAGTCCATAAATAATAACAAAAAGTGTTATATTAAAAAAGGATAAGAGATTCATTTAAAAACTGATTTTAAATTAAGTATAAAAGAACCCAAAAATTACGCAAAGCCAAAATTTCATTACAATGAAAAATATAAAATACTACAATTATAAAACAATGCAACGCCCTATTATGAATATCTAACCCTAACAACAATGAGCTCTATAATCCCTCATTACTACAAATATTTAATTATTTCTAACACAGCCATGTTTTGTTAAAGAAAATGTATACATCCAAAACATTTAGTAATATGCCACCCATTTCACCCTCTTTGGCAACGAAAACTATTATTATATTACTTATATCACTTTACTAAAGACTTTCTTTTTAGGAAATTTTCTAGCGGTGTTCCTAAGGGTTCTGTTTTGGGACCATTATTATAATATTCGGTGCTTTTAAATGGAGTGTAGTTTTTACTTTAAACTGGCAAATGCCAAGTTTATCTACACTAATAGGAAACATTCCTTTTTGGCTATTGAAAATAACATTACCCCTTTGTATAATTCACTTCACCATCAACTGTCGTTTCAAAATCTTCTCCAACTACTGTTACTTTCTCTTTAAAAGTGTTTTCTAAAAGCGAGATAAATGAAGATAAGACAATAATTTATAAGTTAACGTATCAAACTTAGGGCAAGAACAATTTATTACCCTTCTTCTGCTTCCAACTTAAACACTAACTTTTTACTTGAAACCTTAAGTTACTTACATTATAATATAACGATACAATTCACAGCCTATTTTGGCTTTACTACGTCTAATTAGTATAATGAATATTTTAGAGGAAAAGTCTTATTTTATTACTAAGATATTTTCAAGATTGTCGACAGACCTGTCACTGTAATTTAAGAAGTTTAAGTACAGACTTAAGTTTCGAACTCTTCTTGTATTTCATTATGATTCTTAATTTTGAAAATGGGCTTAGTTCTAAAGTATTAAACAGCAAAGTTTATTCGATTTATATATTGAAAGGCAAAAATTCGATTAAAAAATTAATATTTTTGATTAAAAGTCCCAGAAGGCAGACATAGTACTGCTGTATCAAGTCAATCCTACTTAAACTATCAACAATATTTAAGAAATTCTATCAAAACAACCATTGATTATACCACTCCAACTTCCATACCCTTTGAGCGCCCATAACCTCACGCATCTTTACACAAACGTCTGACTGCCCGATGAAAACCTTCAATACCAAGTTGCCTGCCTTTACCAGGCTTACTTGGATTCCTAGGGATCACCACTATCAACAGGCAAGAATTGCTGCTGGGCGACTGAAGATAGCATCATGTCGATAGGCTTGGTGTCATCATAGAGCGATGGTGCTTCGCAGAGGATGGCAAAAGTACCAACGATGGAGGCAATGGTGAAAATCCATAGGAAAAGACGGTCGAGCACCATGGCGACGAAGCCCCAGTCTTGATCTTCCTGTTAGAGGTAATAAAAGAAAAATCTAAGAAAATGGAGAAATACCGCGAAGTTTTTAGGAGAAAAATTTTAGATGGTGCGTTCTGGGCTATTTAATAAGATGATTATTATAATACTATTCTATTTGTTGTTATTGTTATGCCCTAAAAAGAGAAATTGCCATATATCTTATTTAAATAGAAAAACGTTGATTCAATTGTGAAGCAATTTCAGAGGTTTACCAATTTGAACATAGTTTTGTAGTAATACTTACAGCATTAAACTCATCCTGTCTCTGCATGTGGTGCTGTATAAACATGACATTATGGATCGCCTTCTCCAGTTCAAATGGGTACTTCTTTCGCGGAGCCACGTCACTCAAAGAGTCATCAAGTCCCGACATCACTGATGGTAGACCGTTGTAACCAGCTCCAAGACTGCCCAGAGCACCGACAAGGCCGCTGAACCTGATAAAAGGATTGAAATATTTGTCATAACAAATCTCGATGTGGTGAATGATAGTAGAACTGAATAGTATCTGATAATTCGGCTTGATGAGAACCACGGATCCATTAATGTTAATGAACAGATTTAAATTAATTGGTGGGAACGTTATTAAACATGGATTTGAATACCAATGATTTGAAGCTTAAGTGTTCGAATGATTTTACCAACCTGTTAGTAGCCGTAGTTGAGTGTAATCCGTTACAACCTCCAGGCAAATGATGACGCAGGGAATCAGGGCTGGATGCATTAGAATTAGTTTGCTCAGCAGCTGCCAGAGCATCTTTAAATTTGTTTTTATTCTTCATACTTCTCCCAGCTATCTTCTGAGCAGCTAAGTCTCTTAACAAATCCTTTGGCACCCTCATCAGTAAAAGCTTTGGTAGTTTCGTTATAAAGAATTTCCGAACCCAAGGTGCCATCTTATGAGTACTAGGCTTGCGATAGTGAACGTTCAGTATTATAATAGTTATCACTACTGATAGTCCTACGAGTAACATAGTAAATAGTAGATATTTTCCCAGCAGTGGTAAAGCAAGTGAGGTAGAAGGGATAATTTCAGAAATCAGCAAGAAGAACATAGTTTGCGATAGTAGTATGGAAATGCTGAGAGCTATCTTCTCTCCTGAATCAGCTGGTAAGTAGAATACTAGGACTGAGAGGTATGAAATACCGACACAAGGAACGATTAAGTTGACTGTGTAGAATAGGGTTTTTCTTCTGAGAGTGATGTTGAAGAAGATATCTGAAACAAATAGCATTATTAAAGACAAACATACAAAATTTTGCTCAAATGGGGATTCGATAGAAAAGTCAATGGTGTCCTGTAATACACAGTCTGTTACTTCGTTATTTCTGTGGGAGAGTAAACTATGTTGTGACCAGGAGATCACGTTAAGGAAGACATCAAACCCAATCTTTGGTGACTACCGTATAAAGTTTCAAAAGAAAATACCATATAAACACCGTTTCTTTAGCAATAAATATGACAAACTTGAATCTACACACATTATTTTGTCTTAAATTCTTATACGATTCTAAGTCAAGAATCGCAATATTTGGAAGTAAACATTCCTTATTCTAACATATTTCAATTTGATGGTGTCTTTATATCCATTTGGCAGCCATCGACGAGTTAGGAGGGAAGAATCTCAAACAAAAATCTAAGATTAATGGTGTTTTTATGTAAATAATGAGTTTATCTATTTTGGATTCTTTCATTGACTAATCTTCTAGAAATAAATAATTGATGCGACACAAATTAAACGCAATTGAAGTGATGCGATTGGCTATTGAAGAAATGTTCAACGAATCACAAAAGCTAATGTGCGTTTAAAAATTTGTGACATTCATATTGTAGTAGTTTTTGTTTAAGCTATTGTACGTTAATTTTATTTAAAATAAAATCATTCAAATTAAATAAAAATCGAAAAAATTAAATAAGCTAGAGAAGGTAGATATATAAAACATTCATCAACTATAAAAACCAAGAAAAAGCAAAAGTCACGTAGGGTGTACTCGAAAACAAACCTCAAGATTTACAACAACAAATCTCTTAGTAAAAACTTCTATTTGTAAAGTCCAGAAGACATATAAACGGACAAAGGATTTAATTTCAGTCTTTGTGAAGAATCTTATTGTCTAGACTGGTACACGTTACGGTCGGTTACTGTACTGAATGAGGTTTTCTCTAAGAATATCCAGTGTTACTGAAGATACAGAAAGATAAACTCTTACAGCTGACCGATTTGTTTGTTTTCCAAGTTTTACAGGATCTCAGATTTATCTTTAATGCTACGCTTAATAGATTAAATGGTATTAAATGATAAAGTTTTACCCAGTTTTTACCGCAGAGTATATATTTGTTTTTCGTTACTCTTTTTCTGGAGCAGAAATGGTTTGCTGTATTTAGAAGAAGTGTTTAGTTTTGAGGTGCAAATATTAAAACATAGGATTTACAATTACAGAAGCAACAATTCTGATACAAAAATTATCATGTTTGTAAAGTATTCTACTTTCATTAAGTCATCAACTATGTTGCGATCAGTACTTACACTCGGACACAATAATATTTTGTCAAAGTATGATACATCAACAAGATTCCGAATCTACTCGCATTGCGGACTTCTCAATCTAATTATTATCGACTTTGAAGTTTTATAAACTCATCATATCTGTTACTTATCTAAGATCTAAATTATAATATGCTTAAAAATATTGGTATTTTTTTTGAATACACTGACACTCACACTTGTTGTATGTTCCTGCGATATAATAATCAGAAACTTACTAACAGAAATAAGAGCTATAAGTATTTTATTTAGCAAATAAGAAAACCGGCCAAGTGCGTGTCGGACTTCGCACATTTAGGGTTCCGTACCAAAATAGATTTGTCAATATATTGGTATTTATTAGTAAAGTATAAATAATAATAAACATTATCACCAAATTTCAAGTTCGGAACTAAATTGTGTCCAAATAGACGACGGACAGACAGACGGAAACGTAAGTGACAACAAAATACCTATTTAAAATTTTAATACAATAATAGATATTTCAATATAATTACAAAAAGAAAGGTATTCACATAAAGAGAAATTCTCTGCAAACCTCGTTTCTCGATCTATCTTTCCACAGACAAACAGTTCCACAGTAAAACACCAACAATTATCATCAAAGAATCGAAAGGGGGATTTCTAATTTGAAGGCAGTAAGTCCCCGGAGAGCCAGCAGTAATTACAGACTACTCCGGCCAAATTGCTTAGATTTAACTAGTCGTTGAAGATGTTACAATTAAGTCCCAAATAGGTGGGTCATAATTCTATGAATACGATTGTAATTCTAGATTTATTTTGATGAATGTTTTTTGTTTGTTTATTTCGAAAAATAAACAAAATTAATAAAATATATTTTCCTACTGCCTACTAATATTATAAAAAAATAAGTGGAAGTTTGTATGTTTCTGTTTCAGTCACATAAAAACGGGTGAACGCATTTGGTTGAAATTTTGCAATCAAATAATGTATAATGACATAGAATTTTCAGTTATCATCTCGTTATAATGATCGATGATTGATTGTGATAAAAAAAAACATTTTACGCGGACAAAACCGCACGCAGAAGCTAGTTAGCAATTTGAGAACAATCATCTGGAAAGACTTGAGGGAGGTTGTGACCAGCAATGGGAAAGCAACGGCAAAATAAAAATAAAATATGTGGGCGAAATATGAAAAAGACAATGACAGGAAGATGATGAAGACCTAGTAACTCACATCTAGTGTGAGACAGTTAAAGTTACAGAAATCAAAAATGTAACAAAGGATCGCGGTTGTTATATAACAACACAGGAATTACACGATTCTATCGAAAACAAATTTAAAAAACTTCTCCAGCTTATTAATAGCAATACGTTAAATTTTGATCATAACCATTATTCTTCAAAATTAAAATCATTTGACCTCATATTAAAAAAATTAATCAAACAAGCCTCGAAAGGTGTGGACCGTAAAAATGTATCAACGAAAAAAGGTTGAAAATCTCCTGAGGGCCGTTAAGCTGAAATGAAAGGGTGTCATTATGAACTTCCAAATGTGTTTATCTAAACGTGAAATATAGGTGCGGTAGGTTGTTAAATGGGCAGCTTCGCAAGCGAAATTACGTATGCTGCGTAAGGACGGGCGTGTCGTCATCCGACTGATGGCCATCTGTGACACGAGAATAACAATGATACTGGACCCACAGAATATGTGCTGTTAAATCGCTGAGATGTATGAGGACTGCTTAAGTGGACGAAGAAAAATATGTCGGGACTCTTTGGGTATAAACTCGTCTTTGTAATTTTCGGACATCTGTCAGTTACAATGATGTGTCGGATTTTGTATGGAGTTTGGGACGGTACGGTTTGGATATGCATATTTGTGTCTAGTCATCTTTTCCTGTTTACGTATTTCTCCGTTGAGTATATTTTAACAGCAGTTATTGATCTCAAGATAGCAAAATTATGTCAGAAACAGTCGATATACAACGTATAACAGACGTACACAAAAAAACAACAACCCCATACATTTAAGTTTGCATAACTTGACAAAATGTACTGAACAGCAAATTTTTTGTTTGCAATTTCAAGTTTGATTTGATGCTTTGGTGTAAAGTTGTTCATAATGATAAGTACTGACCCCTTTTTAGGTTTTGCGTTTATTATTTTATACGCTGTATAAGTCATTGTTGTTATGGACAAAACTTCGTTTTAGGTGACCATTGATAATTAAAGCCGTGCTGTGGGTCCCTCGTGGCATAGCATCATGCTGAGTAGAAGCCTTCTTGCCACAGTCACGATGTGCTTCTGCCTGCTTTATGTTTGTCATTTTTCTTTCTATTGTTTTGTGTTAAATGTAGACAGTATAACTTAATTTTAACTTAATAACTACGAGCACTCGTACTAATACTATCGTTAAGGATTTTAGTTAAAGCATAGTTAAGCATGTCGACTTCTGTGACTATAAATGCATTTTATTTTTGTCTAAGTATTCAAAAACTCTGAACAAAGTTCCTTTCATAAAAAATCTCAAAGAAAATTCATCGAAGTTTATTTCCTTTACACCAAAGAAGAATAAAAACATTTACTCGAAGTTTTCCTGTTGAGTGTCAGTGTATTTTGTTCACATAAGTGGCTCGTGGCTCGCTAAACTGCTTGATTCTCTAACAATTGACTCTAAGTGCATAAAGACGGGGATTCTATAGGCATCAAGAGGTCCTCTCGAAAGCCTTTTGTACGTACTACTTCCTTTATACCCGCGATGATTCTGACACTTGAGGCTTTTTTAAATGAGTCTTGTTTATGTTGTAGACTGTATGATTTTGTTGAAGTTAAATTGTGCTTGGTCGTTTGGCGTCTGAGTTTTTCTTGAAAATTTATAATTGGGAGAAATTGAATGTGATCAAAGTGAAACCAAGTCTGGTACTCACCTCTCCTATAATCACGATGAGTACCAGATTAATAGCAATGCTAGCATTGATTTGGTTTTTATTTTTTTTATTTTGAATCCTATATTTATCTATTAATTTTCGTTGATGTTTTTATTTAGCTTCATCTCTGAATCAGACTTAAGGATGAATTATGCTAGACCGTGGCGGGTGCAAGCAGAGCCCCGTGCGAGGCACGGACGAGGAACGGATTCAAAACTTCACGAACATTTTATATGATTCGGTTTATGCTATGTTTATGCTAAAGCGTGCGGCGTCCGATGCGTTCGAGCGTGTCCGGGACGCGGACTCCGCACGGTATTTATTTACGGTATGTATCTATAGCATCATATAAAATGTTCGTGATGTTTTGAATTCGTGCTTCGTTCGTGCCTCGCACGGGGCTCGGCTCACGCCCGCCACGGTCTAGCATAATTCATCCTTAATTCGTTCAATTATTTGCGAGATCCATTAACTCACAAGCATAATATTATGCTAAGCATAACACTCACGCAAGATTTAAAAGCAATTTTCTCTGTTAGTATTGATTTTATGGTGTTTCGAACACGGTCTTTTCGAAACCAAACAACAAAATATAAAAAAAAATAACTAAAACTCAACTACAAAAATCGCGCTCTAAAAAGTATGAAACAAGGGAATATTCTTAGAGATTAGCCGAGGTCGTATGCTATTTTTTTTACACCACCCACACACCACATATTCGAACGACCAAAACAAAAAAAAAAGTCAAATCAGTCAAATCGTTTTTAAGTTTTAGCGAGGCTAACGAACATCTAATGATATTAATCGACGGAAGTTTTTCCTCAAAGTTGTAACCAGTTTTGATTATCGGTTGTTTATTTTTATCTCCCGACTGTTTCTCTTCCAATACACTATCAATCTCTCACCACAAGACACAATAAGTACACAGCGATACCACTTAACATGATAAATTAGAAACATCAAGCTGATCTGCATTCAGGGCCCGCGTTGAGAACATTACCAAAACAACCGTTTAACCTGTTCAAGGAGACAAGGCGGCAGTAAAACTCACTAATTTTGCATAGATAAGAGTTTTCGCCGTTCTACGGTAATTTACAACGTTCCCAGATTAGCGGCATGCGACATCTCTGCGAAATAAAAGGATTGTCGGAAAAGATGGCGGCTTTAGTCAAGATTCTGTGGGTTTGGATGCCAAGATCTTGATTGTGGGAAGATAAGGATGTCTTGGTTTTTATTGCTGTCATGTTCTTTAATTATGTGGGGCTTTCCTTTGATATAAGACCATCTAATAAGACTAATTTTATGCAACTTCTGTAAGGCAAAATGTTTAGTGCTGATGAACCAGAAAAGCATTGAGAGATTACCGGCAACCCCAGAAAGGACCTGCCTTTCTGGGGTCGCCGATTTTTAGAGAAGTTATAGTTAATAAAAGAGTAATAACATTTATTTGAAACACTAGCCTTCTGCCAGCGTCTTCAACTGGTTGAAAATCGGAATCCATCCCAATAAGGAAGTAAGTATATCGGGATGAAAAGAATCTTAGGCCTTTTTCGAAGGTCCGAACCTATACCGAAATTCATTAAAATTGAGTCAGCAGTTTAGAAATGAAAACGTAACAAACAAACAGAAGGACACAGTTGCAATTGCCAACTCAATTCAATTCTCTTTATTGCGTCATCATCGTCGTCATTATCATCATCAGCGTTTTAATGTTCCCACTGCTGGGACACAGACCTCCTCTCAGTGAGAGGGAATGAGCCATAATCCACCACGCGGACCCAGTGCGAGTTGTTGGTTGATTCGTTTATTGCGTACCATAAGGAATATAATTGGTAGGGAAATAATTATACATACAGAAGCAGAGAAATTACAACGTGGTGATGGAATTAATGAATTTCAGAATCAATGAACCCTTTCGATAAGAGCTCCACTACATGTAATAGTTAATCAAAAGTTTTAATTGATTGACACAGCGACCTTTCTATCTTCATTGACTAACATACAACAAACTCATGTTATCCATTGACTAAAATAATAAACAGTTTAACCTAGTTCAGATATTACAGAATCTCTTGTATCAACAAAGATTTAATACAAATATTTGTTATATTTTCTCAAGAAGTTTCTATTCATAGGAGAAATAACACTTTGCTGAAGTACGTAACCCATATTTGCGAGTTTGTAAGCGTATTATCCATGAAACTTCGGAACAAGTAATTTGTTTAGTTCTAAACTTTGATTAGATTAATATTGAAACGTCGTTGTGTTAAATCCTTTTGTTATTTTTTTGTTATAGGATTTTTTTTTATGAAGTTTTGTAGCAACTGTTTTTGGTAAAGTTTACATGGCAGTTAATGGTGTTAAGCAGCAGTGGTGGGCCAGTTGTGTCGGCCGCGATTTACAAGTTGTAGGTCGTGGGTTCGAGCCCAGGCAGGCGCTTTACTTTGTGTAAATTACTTATTTACCACTGCTCTCAAAACGGTGAAGGAAAACATTGTGAGGAAACCGGCATTTCGTAGAACCAAAAATTCGAAGGCATGTGACATCCACCAACCCGCACTGGGCCCGAGTGGTGGATTACGGCCCATTCCCTCTCACAGAGAGGAGGCCTGTGTCCCAGCAGTGGGCACATTAACAGGCTGATGATGTGATGATGTATAATGGTGTTGTAGTTTATGGGTTGAACGATATGAAAATATTTTAATGTTTTTTACTGGACTTTATACCAGACTAATCCCCAGTTTTTTTAAAGTTGCGTATTTGTCAAGCTCTGCTTTTTCCTAAAAACCTGTCAAATCTTGGTATACGGTCCTAACTCAGAATTCCCAATTCAGAAACCAGACACTGATGTTTTATAAGAGGACATACGGATGTATGCCTAAACTCTCGAGTTGGTGTCTCATTAAGGTTAAAATTGTTTCAAGGACTTTAGACTAAATTAGGAAGAATTTCTTCGAAGAAGTACCTGTAAATATGAATTCTCGGTATCTATCCTTATCCCCAAAATAAAAGCTATTGAGAGGAGAAGTTACGTTACATAATAAAGTTAATTATGTACGTTCCAGTACGTGGAATCAGTGTTAGACTTACCAGGATACGGTTCTTGACAGCAAGGGTAATATCTCTCGTGCCTCTCTGCTGGTACTCCGAGGATGTCCCATTCAACTGAAGGATAGTATTCCCGAAGGTCGATGCCGACATCCACCATGTCTCCTTTCTTCTGATTGATGTGCTTCAAGTCAATCTATGGAGAAAAATAAATGTTACTATGGGCAAATTAAGGATCACCCAAAAGGAGAACCATAGGGGTTACGAGGTACCTATTAAATAAATTTATATGCAAAAAAGATGTAGCTATTCAAATCAAATCAAATCATATTTATTTGCGTAAAACATGGTATAAAAAGGTCTTACAGTACAAAAATAGAGCAGACATGTTTTGCCAAGATTGAACGCAGCATGCAAATATTTGAGATAACTATTTCCATAACAAAATTATTATTATATTATAACAACGCTATTTTCGCTCTAGGAATTGTTTTAGACTATATAAGTTGTTATCAATTAACCATTCATACAATTTATTCTTAAAAGCATATCTCGATTGTAACATTTTCAGATTACTCGATTGGTCGAGTATAACACAACAACAATTGCTTTCAAGCTAGTGCTGGTCCTAAGCTTAGACCATCAAAAATATAGCTCGACTGCGGTTATGAGAAAATAAAAGAAGGTGACTGTAAATGATGATGACTCCTCTTGAAATTTATATTTTATAACGGTAACAAAATTCTGTATTCACGACACAAAATTACGAATGCATTAAAGTTTTTACAAAACATTTAAAAGGAAACCTCCATCAAATTTCTTTGATCCGCCATAAACAGTAAACCCCAATTAACTAATTGCGTTAGGATTATTAACATAAGAAGCTTATACTGTCTCTTTGTTCCTTAAATAAAATTAAGGCTTTGAAAACATGTAATTTTCTCTGTCTTTATTACAACTTTTGGCACAGATATATAGTCTTAGCTCCATTTGGAGATAAGATCGTATCAAACTCTAATTAAATGCCAAAGTTAGACAGGTTTTTAGGCAAAAGAGAGTTTGATAAATACTCAACTTCAAATTCTTAATTCACAAATCTGGGGGTAATTATCAGCAGGCTACTCAAATACTTACGGCAGACATATATGTTCGTATCAATAGGCAGGTTTCCTCGAACCTAAAACGCTGCTTTGCTAATCTGAAAACGCCATTAAGGGCAGCGGTCTGCCTAAATTTCCGATTTTTATTCCGATTACAAATACACAAAAAAAATACTGTTTATAAGATCTTACCTGGTCACCATCGTAGCTCCAGGAACCGAACTTCAAGAAGCAAGTCTGCTGATCAAATGGGAAGTAACGGACGTCGATCTCACACGAAGACTTGAAGATGGCTGGAGGGGTCCACAGGACCTTACCGGTGTGATGCAGGACCGCCTTTGTCATCGTTGTCACTACATATTCACCGTCAGCACTGTTGGAAAAAATAACGATTAATAGTATTATGTTGTGGCAAATAAAATTGCACAATTCTACCATTACGGGTAAAGCTTTGATAAGGTTGAAACAAGAGCTTGGGGATTGGCACAAGAAAATAAAGCCTTAGCCTAGCAGTGGACTAAGTCGAGCTGCGGATGGATGATGATAACCATCACCACTGTCATAACTTCAGCTTAATGACGTCTACTGCAGGACATAGATGCATCCCCAAACGGTGCAATATCTAACGGTCCTATATGCATCCATGAGAACAATCAGTCAGTGAATCTTGGAATTACCGTAAACTGGCAGAGGTAGAGATCATATAACCTTGTTGACCATAATTGCCAAGAAAACGTTTTATTTCTTTGTATACGCATTTAAATGCTTTGTTTAGAAGAAACGTGTAGTGACGCGTGATAAAAGAAATCAAAGGGAATCAGTGTGCTGATACAAAAAGCAGTTGTATGTAAATGCTTGTATGTCTAGACGAGTCGCGCGATTGACTTCAGAGTTAACATCGTTTTGTATTCAAGTTTCTCGGTGATATAACCGACCATTTACGTCAAGTATTCGTCTGACTAAGGGGCTTTTATAAGGAAAAGGGTCATAAAAGGATTTGTAACAGTTTTTTTCCTTGTATCTATATGTATTTTAAAAACCTTGTCAAGTGGGCACGGGGCAGTCTTCCCTTGGAAATCAATATGATTTTTTTTATGACAAGTTGTATGCAGTATTGCAAGTCCACATCATCGCTTACCATCAGGTGAGATAGTGGTCAAGCGCGAGCCTATAATATAAAAAAAAAAAAAAAAAAAAAAGTATTGGTGGTCAACGTCACCTATTTTTCCTAAAGGTACAATGTAAATATCGAAAAAAGTTCGTAAATTATATATTGTATTATAATAATCCCAGCCTGTTAATTTCTCCCACTGCAAGGCCTTATCTTATACAGAGAAGACATAGCATTAATCAAAACCCTTGAACAATACCTGAATATAATTAGTGGTCAAAAGGCTAGGTAACTTAAGTGGCAGTGGGCAGGGCACATTGCTCGCAGAAAGGATGGCCGATGGGGCCCAAAAGTTCTGGAATGGCGACCGCGAACCGGAAGACGATACTTTGAAAGGCCTCCCACTAGGTGGACTGATGACCTGGTTAAGGTTGCGGGAAGGCGCTGGATGCGAGACGCACGGGATCGGTCAATGTGGTGACGCCTGGGGGAGGCATATGTCCAGCAGTGGACGTCTTTCGGCTGAAATGATGATGATGAATGATGAAAAGGCTAGGCAGGTTCATTGCTACAAATGGGGCAAAATAACCATCATAGATTCAGAATATTGTTAGTTCTACTAACAAGAATAGACCAAAAACCATCCCCTAGAATCTTGCTTGCCGTATGCTACCAGGAACACATACATAGAGCAAGCCATAGCCCTTGCCACAAAGCTACCGCTTACACACTGCAATGTCCACATATTCATATATATGGCACATTATACTCCAGTGTAGTGCGTTGGCCAATTTATGACAGGCTCCATAAACCTATCCAAAGGCAGCTGATACGTGAAGGGACGGTACGGTCCGAAGAAGATCAAGGTGCACGGAATAAGAGATAAGCGGGGTTCGGAAGGTGTCAAAAATGATACACCAATTTGCCATGTTATTGCTGAAAGCAGACGCTAATTTTGTCAACTTTTACTAAGAAAGCCCCTTAGAGAAGAAATGGGGATTCGTTATACATAAAAGAAGTTTTCTAATTGGACCACTATAATGGTGATGCCCAAAAGAAATATCTTGTTTATATCGAGTATGAACCATTCTCTCTCTTCTCTGGATCTGGATTTAGTATGGTGGCATTATTAACCCCTTCGTCTATGCCCTTTTAGTGTTATTTCACCTTTCTGCTACACTTCGAAAGACTTTTCATTCATTCGTATCTACCCATCAAAAATCCAAAACAGGTCAAGTGGCAAAACCGAAAGATCTATTAGCTTATCTACTGCCTCTTTCCATTTTCCTCCTTTCTCTCAAGACTTAAGCCGCTTACACAGGGTCGACATAGCGTAAGATTAGTCGCACGTGCGTCTCTCATTCGCCGGCCATGATTAATCGTTCGCCGGCCTGTTTTGACACGACATGATGTATCATTCGCGAACGCTTTCTTGTCGATATTTCGTGCAATCAATTAGGTTAAGGATACATTGCCTACTTTGTTAGAAGTCGCGACTTTGAGCAAACTTTATGTTTGCTACCGTGGGATGTTTTTGTTGTGGTCGGACGTCTGTCAAATTGTGTCTACAGATGTCGACGGTCTGTAAGTTTTATACGAGCTGGTAGATAATAATATGATTGGTCATGTAACTCGTGTTTTAATTGGTATTTTAACGAAGAGACCATTCCTTGAATTATCAGCAAAAGGGGTAGGGTGGTGTGGATTCTAAAAACAATTTTGTTGCCCGAATTATCCCTTTATATTGAATCAAATCATTGCAACTAATAGCAAACCATAACTTCCCCTCAGACTACAAATAATTTCAAACAAGACGCCAGCTCACCCTTTCACGATTACAGTTTTGGCACACCCATCGCAAAACAAACGCCATGGCAAGAAGCTATCAAGATCCCTGTATCTAAGTGGAACGCATGAACCGTATGATTTATGTTCTCCTGGTAGCAAGGCGACGGAACACCATGCATCATGGGATGGGAATGTACTGTCCATAACAACTGACTCGTTAAATCTCGGCGTTTCCCCGATTTGAGATTTGGCTTCGCTGATTTTATGGGGTCCTATGGTTTTTGTTGCGTTAAGACTGTTAAGATGTTTTGTGGTTTGTAGAAGATACTTTAATTCTTCAACAGAAATTGTTTCAAAGCTGTTACTGCATTTTTAAGATTATTCAGTAATTTTCGCCCGATCATCTTTCGGTTTAAGTAGCTGTTTAGTCAATTTAATTGACTTCTATTTATCAAAGTAAAAAAAAAAACAGTGTACGACTATTGAATCTACTATCTTAAGAGTTAACGACAACAATCGCGACTACAGTCAAAATCTCAGATCAAATATCAACCCTACGAAAAATTATCATACAATTAATAACTAGCACATAACTCCAGAATTACAACAAAGCGAAATATTTTAATCAGCGAGCACGAGCATAATAAAGCCTCGCAATTATGGCATCTACAGACAAGTTGGGTTGTACAACAATGCAATTTGGTGCAGCCTAATGTCCAAATGTTGGCCGTGCAAGTTCGGCGCTGTGAAATTAATTTGCTAAACGTATTCGTACCAGGCGTATCGGATGTCGCTTGTAGTGTAGTTAGAGCTCCTGTGTAATACTGGTGTCTAGTGTTGTTTGATGAATTTTGTTTTATATTTGAGGTGGAGTTTAAATTGAGTCTAGCAGTGTCATTACTGTAGTTAATACACTCTTTGTATGTCCGTTGTCAGTTGGGTTTGCTTTACTTTCCAAAAGGCTTTTTCATCGATCCGCATTAAATCCTATCACATTGCTTGATCCATATACATCAGTGGACTCTAAAGGTATAGTTTGAGAAGGATTATTAAATTACTAGATAGGTACTTACTTGTTATAAAGCACGATGTCAGGCAACCAGATGTGTTCCGATGGCACATACAACTCCTTCACTCCGCCATACTCCAGAGGATCCCATTTGAACTTGTGGTCTTCCCATTCCTAAACATAAAACATTGGTTAATAAAGTTAATGTTTATTTCTCTATACTTTCATATTTTTAACAACACTTTAGCCTCTATGTCAGGCAAAATGAGCGATATCGGTATCAGCGATGGCGATTTATCAAAGAGTCAAAACTGTATTGGGTTGACATCCACGACTGAAATATAACTGCGTGAATATTTTTTTATTTTGAACCCCCCATGGAAAAAGACGGGTGCTTTAGGTATGACGTTTGTACTTGTGTATTTTTGTGTCTGTCTGTGGCATCATAGCTCCTAAACGGATGTACCGCTTTTGATTTATTTTTTTTGTATGAAATGTGACTTTATCGAGAGTGTTTTTAGCTAAGTTTGATGGAAATTGGTTCAGCCGTTCGAAAATTGTGGGGGTTTTACTGTTTGAATCGGGGTGTTTTCGCAATATATCGTGTAATAATAATGTGTTCAATAGATAGTCGATCGAAGCGTGTCTACTACTAGATAAATTATTATGTAGCATGAAATAAAAATGAGCCGAAGGTTTTAAAAAAAAAAAAAAAAATGTTATTGTTCGATAATCGTTATTACAGATTTAGTAAATACGTCGAGTTGTTAGTACTTATTTTTTTTTACAAATTGTTGTGTTTCAATTCTTTGAAATATTTATCGTGAAAAGTGGTTTAAAAACTTTGAGAAGGTTGCGAAATATTTACTAATATCAATCCTCGTATTACACAATTCACACAAGTTCTAATAGTATCTTGTTTTCCAATTCCAGCTATTCCATTTCTGGACATAGGCCTCTTTCAAATTATGTCACTTCGTTAGGTCCACAGCCTGGCAGCCGGCAGTCCGTCAAGAATTTGCATGCATCTAAATAATTTAATACAAAGTTACTTACGTGTTCCAGCCACACGTTGGTCGTTAGAATCTGATCTTTGAGATTCTGTAACAAGGAGAACAGCATTTATAGTATAAAGTTTTGAACTTTGTACGTAATTGAAGGTTTCAGTTGATGAAGGGGTAAACGAGTAGATGAAGGGAAATTCAAAACACGTGTTATTTATCTTAAGAATCTTGTAAAGTGCAACCCTACTTTAACCTCTTTTACAGAGAATAGCTAGGTAGAATCGTAACAATCAATAAACAATGTTAAAGTAAGAACGTAAACGAACGAAACGAAAACATAGGGTATTAATACTTAGCAGGTATAAGTACTTTTCAGCATTGAATAGAAAGTCCATAGGGATGAAGATTTGAATTTTTCTGATAATTCTTGAAAATATACTAATACACTACAATACAATTCATGAAATTTTGGTACGTCTTTTCATAATGTTTCCTCGACTTTTCTGGTAATAATTGGTTAGAAATGTCCTTTGCTGCATTAGAAATATCTGGTGGTGTGTTATCAATGCTTGTATCACTCATTTTTGTAAACAACATTTTTTTTTTCATTACTATTATTGAACAAAAATGGCGGGATACGACGTCAATTCAAAAATTCAAATAAGTTTTTTTTTAAATTACGGCGCTGTGGTAGTGAAACGCGCGTGCATGACAATGTTCTTTTTTGAAATTCATAAAGATGCCATGAGAATGAGATGCTGTTCGATGAGTAAAAAAGGAGTTGCATTATGAAATTTAGTACAACATTATAACACCCGTTTGGATGATATTATGGTTACTATGACACTGGCTGTTTTAATGTTGACAATAAGCTAACTGTTTCAAGAACTTTTATAGAGGATTTATAGCATGGGTGTAGATAAATAAATAAATACTATAGAGGTTTGACTTAAGAGTTATAATTACAGTTTGATACACCACAGATTAAATAGCACCTGGTGCTAAAACTTTTTATCCTCCATAAAAATGCCACAACCACGATAAAATGCACCAGGCGAAACAAAAACTACATAAAACAGTATAAATAGGTTTTTGATCTTTTGTATAGGTCATGTAAATAGATTGTCGGTAGTTGGCCCCTATCGTTAGTCCTAGGCCCTAATCGTTAAGTGTAAGTGACTTCTAATGCTAAAGGCGCCAGATAAACGTTGCAATAAATGATCAAAGGTAAAAATCACCACGCTAAGCCGTATTAACAGATAAAGATGATGCTTCTGGTTATTTTGTAACCACCAGAAAATAACAGACCTCCATCGTTCATAGATTTTACCGTTTTCTCCACCAGAGATTATTTATTATAGATTCTATCACTAAAACTATAAAATTTATCCTCCATAAAAACGCCGCAACCACGCAAAAATGCACCAGGCTCCCATAAACACGACGTAGCCACGCACAAACTAAATCAAACAGTATAAATAGATTTTTGATCCTTTGTACAAGTTATGTAAATCGATTGTCGTAAGTTGGCTCCCTGCCAACGGGCGGCCATCACGCTGAATAGCTCACGGTGCTACATTGGAATACCAACTTTGCACCGTTTAGCCCTTGATTCATGGCTATGTGATACAGGCCTATTTTGTTGCGGTTAAATGTTTTTTGTAGCCGTTTGTGGGTGAATGTCATTAAAGTTTGAACTGTTTTGCAATTGGGTTGGCTATTTGGAGTGGATGAACTAGGCTTGTTAGGTACTTGGACTGGTAGGTGTAAATAAAAAATGTAAATAAAATAAATAATTGGGTTTGTGGCAATTTCATTTGAGTTGTTTTTTTACCCGACTGCGCGACGCAAAGGGGGTTTATCAGTATCAGTCTATGTATGTATGTTTGTATGTTTATTCCTATGTGGCGTTTTAGAGATCAAACGCGTTGGCCGATTTTGTTGATACTTACCTACGTCAATTGATTCGTCCTAACCTTGCTTGTCACTGGCTACATTAAAATTAAAAAAACGAAACAGATTTTTGGCGCCATATTGTGGAGGGCCCAATTATTTTTCTTTGCCTGAAACCGTCCTGTGGGGTATCAAAAGAGTTAATTCAAAAAGTCAAAAAACTCGACTGTTTAAGAAGCGAACTATTTAAAAAGTCGTAAACAAGAAGAAAATCATGATGGATATCATCGGAGGATACATCTGGTTTTGGTCACCGAGCTCGAAAATATGATTTATTCCAACAACTAATACCACTGGTATTTGTTTCAAGTCATATGTCTTTTATTTTCTATTTGCCAATGGCTTTGTTTTTTTTTTAACATGCCTATTTCGTGGAGGAAACATGCATGTCCTATAACCAAAAATTCGAAGACATGAGACCACCAACCCGCGTGGTGGATTACGGCCCATTCTCACAGAGAGGAGACCTGTCTCCCAGCAGTGGGAACATTAAAAAGGCCGATGATGATGATGAATAGCTTTGCCCGCATGCAAGGTCTAGACCAGGGATTCCTAAACTATTTTGGCCAAGAGACCCCTTTGCCAAAATAAACTGATATCTCAGTCCCCCATAGCCAAATTATTTTTTAAAAGCCGCTTATTGACTTGCCGAGTATTTCAATTTGTACGAACTTGTGCACGCTTACCGACAGGTTGAGTTTTTAAAAGTAAAGTAAAAGTACAATAATGATACTTCCTACTAAAATATTAGTCATTCTTATAACAACACTTTAAAGATACTATACAGTATCTTGAAAGTTTCTTATAAGAACTTATGTTAATTAATAAGTGTCGATTTTTAGACCCCCATTCCCATTCTTCGAAATCCCAAGAGAAATCCCAAATTCCTGGTCTAGACCATGGCCTACCTGCATCCAAAATTCATCCAAAACCGTTCAGCCGTTGAGACGCGATTGATTATCAGACATGCAGACTTTCACATTTTTTGTAATATAACTAGCGACCCACCCCGGGCTCCGCCCGTGAAAAATTGAGTTTTGGTGAAAACCGCATGAAATCAATTCAGTAATTTTTGAGTTTATCGCGAACAGACGCGGCGAGTCCCTCGCCGTTTGTTTTATAATAAGTAGTGATGGTGATAAGTATTATCACGTTTACAATTAAATCCTACAATTACACAATTCTTGTAGGTACTCGTATATCTATTAACACATATATACAGACCCTCCTTTGTCGTCAACAGTGAACCGTCCAAGTTGACGGCAGCCAAAGCCAAACTAATTCGAACGTGTCAATACCACAAATGCTAATTTGTGGACACTGCTGCTGGTCAGTAGGTGTTTTGTATTGCTGTATTTTACTTTCACTTGGTAAAAGCGTGCTTATTTACGAAACTATTTGAACAAGCTGTCTATAAATAACAAACAATTTTAGATATACGTTTCAATGAAAAATTAAAGTTCTGCGTTTCGGAGGCATAATCTACCACGTTCCAGTGTGAGTTGGTAACTGTCAGATGTCTTAGAATTTTTGTTCGAGGAAATGCTGGTTGCTTTACGATGTTTTCCTACACCGTTTTGAGCTTATAAATAATATTTACATTTCGGAGAGTGTGCGATGGAATTGCACGATATAATTCCACCTAGCCCGTTCCATCATCGGACTACCAGACGTACGGCGATGCGCCATCGATACATGGTAGACATCCCACCCATACGCACAAAACGTTTTGGGAACACTTTTATTATGCGTACAGCTAAGGAGTGGAATTCCCTGCCAGAGTCTGTGTTTCCCGATATCTACAATCTAGGGGTCTTTAAGTCAAGAGTGAATAGGTTATTTCTAGGCAAGCGTGTTTCACCGTCGACCACATCATCGCTTACCATCAGGTGAGATTGTGGTCAAGCGCGAGCCTATATGTTATAAAAAAAAAAAAAAAAAACGTAGTTAGCAATGAAAGGCAAAAGATAATTGATGAACTACAAATTGTTGAAAGAAGGATTTTTGCATCTGCGGAAATCAGCAACGACTAAAATATTCTAATATGAATAGACGACAGTCTATGACCAGTGTGTGTTGCTAGTGACCAAAACGTGGTCACTCACAATGAGCTTCATAAGAAGGCTAAAGTCACCCAAAGGGCAATGGAGAGGGTTATGCTTGGCATTTCTTGGCTTGAAATGAAGATATCCGCAAGAGAACCAAGGTCACCAACATAGCCCGAAGGACCGACCGCGAGCCGGAAGACGTTGCGTTAGAAGGCCTCCCACTAGGTGGACCGATGACCTGGTAAAGTTTGCAGGGATCCGCTGAATGTGAGCGCACGGGACCGGTCAATGTGATGACACTTGGGGGAGGCCTGTGTCCAGCAGTGGATGTCTTTCGGCTGAAATGATGATGATGAATACGTATAGAGCAGCATTTTTGAGATTGTCTAAAACAGTCTCTACTAATTATAAGTAGTGTAGCAGAATGTTGTTGACTATCTTTGAACAACCCCATGATTAAACTTGGGATAGTTGCGTCTTGTAGACATTCAACCTAACGCAATAAAATCCCGAAGATTACCTAAAAATTCAAGTCCTCGTATAATTTTTATCGTTTTCTATTCTCAAACACGATCTTCCTCATAATCTTTTCGGAACTCGCTGTCATAAATGAAAATAATAGGTACCAAAGACCGACACTTCCGACAGAATGTTAGTTTTCGCTTTGAAGTGTTTTGTTTAGGAAGTCGGTTTATTTTTTTGTTAAAAAGTTCTTCTTTTGCCAATCTTCACGATCCGGTTGCTTTATGCTTAAAAATATTACTTTAAGTATTATATACCTCTGTGAATGAAGTTCCACTTAAATAAATATTAATATTAAATCAAAACTTTCACCGAATCCTAGAGAAGTGTTTTAAATGATAAAATTTTCAATGATAGTGTAGGCAAAATGTGAACTGTTTTATAAGATAGGTCAATAAAAAAGCAAAAAAAATATGAAAAAACATACCACGGTTAAAAAGTAATTGAAAAAGGATTAAATAATTTTAAAACCCAAGAATATCCGTCGGGAGCTGCCATAAAAAAAATAGTTTTGTATTTTGATAGTAACGTGAATAATTGGAGATTTTTTAAGGGTATATATGTTCTGTGGTGCTATACTTACACCCTTAATGGGTAGGCCGTGCCCCTACAGTGAAGAACTTTAGAAGTTGATAATGATACTTGTTTTTATTTATGATCAAATTTAAAATAGTGATGGCAGCCCCCGACGGATATTCTTGGGTTTTTGAATTATTTTATCCCTTTTCAATTAGTTTTTAACCACGTAGGTTTTTTCAAACATTTTATTTTTGATTTTTATTTATTTTTTTAGAGAGCATAGATATTAAATCGGATTTATATAAAATCGGAGTAGTAGTTTTGGAGAAATATGCCAACATGGATTTGCACCAACAATGTTTGCTGCAGCGCCCCCTGGTGAGTTGTCACCGTAACACCTATCTAAGAACATGCACAATTCAAATCTGAACCCATAACTGAAAACTGCATCAAAATCGGACTAGTATTTTTAGAGAAAAATGCCAACATCGATTTGCACAAATATCCTCTCACCCCAAACGCATATACCATCCCCATTCCTTCGTGGGTAAAAATTGCGATGACACAACTGACTTTTATTATTTTGACAATAAGAATATTAGGTATGTAAAAACAAGTAAAACACTACAAGAAGGTCGCAACAGATACTTTCAAATACAATATTTAATAAGATGTTTTAACTTCTGTTTCGTCCTCATAAACATCAAAGATCATTCCATCCCCGAAACACCAAGGTACCTTCACACAAATCTTACCTTCCTTCATTCCCTAAGCCCTAACATCGGGTCCCTTAGTAGAATAACATTCATAACGATTACCTAAAGCAGGATATGTGCCCAAGGCTTTAAGAAGCCGAGCCGAGATTTAGATCTTGAAATATTAGCTAAATTCGGTCTAAGGGACTTTGGGAGAAGAGCAAATTTCCAGAAATTTCCTTAGCTATTATGAAGAAGATCGTGTTCGAGAATAGAAAACGATAAAAATTATACGAGGACTTGAATTTTTAGGTGAACTTCGTGATTTTATTAAGTTAGGTTGAATGTCTACAAGACGCAACTATCCCAAGTTTTATCGTAGGATTGTTCAAAGATGGTCAACAACATTTTGCTACATACTAATATTTAGTAGAGATTGTATCAGACAATCTCTAAATAGCTGCTCTATACGTATCATTTTATTTTAATCGTTGCTGATTACCGCAGTTGCTAAAAATACGATTTTTTTTTTTTCCTTTGTAGTGTTTCGTTTTGGAAGTCGGTTTATTATTTTTGTAATTTTTTTCTTAGTTTTGGTACCTTATAATAACATGAAAATACCCATTATTAAGAATAACTTAAAAACTACGATCTTGATCTAGATGCACCAGCTTACAAAAAAAAACAGGTTCATAATTGGCGGAGTAATCGTGTAACAAACTTACAAAAACATACATCCGAATTGAGAACCTCATCCTTTATGAAGTCGGTTGAAAAGAGAGGCCTACGAGTGGGCGAAGTTAGGGTGTCGATAATGATGAAAAAGCTGATGATGATAAAAGTTATGTGGCCGTCCAAACTACGAGTTCCA
Organism: Orthosia gothica; assembly: GCA_949775005.1. NCBI lineage: Eukaryota > Metazoa > Arthropoda > Insecta > Lepidoptera > Noctuidae > Orthosia > Orthosia gothica. Next base: position 4,127,735 of record OX459038.1, read on the forward strand.
GTACCTAATCACGTCTTCAGGTAAAAGAGGTTTATATAATAGAGATGTGTCCTGGGTAGAAAAAATATAATTCTATTTAGTCCGTAAGTGAGATAATTAAATAATATTGGACCCGTTTTATTTGCCTTATCAATTAAATACAAAATGACAAAGATAAAGTGCATCAAAGTTCAGGAGTGGGGCTTGTTACGTCACTTTATCAGTAAACAATATTTCAACGCACTATATCGTCGTAATTTTTTGTTTACGTGTCAAAAGAAAAATACGTGTCCAATATTTTCAGATTATGTAACTGATAGGCCTAATTAGATATTTTTTATCAACTACCCTGTTACCAACAACCAATATTTTTTATGTTATTTAAGTAAACGACATTTAACTTAAAACAACGTTTATTTTAAAAATACCTGAAGTCTCCAAGCGTTCCACAATCCGCCTTCGGTAAATACATAAGTAAGTTTGGTGTTTAAACAAGTAAATATGTGCAGTACTTAGTGATATGTCTACAAAATGTAACATCAATTTTCTGTAACAATAAAGGGCTGTAACAAGCCCAATTTCTATTAACCTATGCCATCTAGTACTAAACGGAATTAGGTGAAATGGTCGTCTCAACACCGCGGTTCCGTAATGTATCTAATGTCTTAGGGTCAAGCGACATACACATACAAAATTAGGTAACTGGAGTCTAATGGTACTTACCTATTAATTCAATGGAGTACTTTAATAATATAATAAAGTAATTATATTTACAATAAAGTTATTATTTTGCCATTGCAAATGCAGACCACAATGAACAATTGAAATGGAGTGTATTGGGATACTAAATAATTGATATAACAATTGTTTTTAACAATTATTCAATTAATGTGTTTATTGACTAAACAAAAACATTATTATGAAACAACAAAGAGCAAAATTTAAAAGGTTGGCAACAACGAGGCATACCTACCTGACTGTTTCGTATTTATTATAAACTAGCTGACCCAGCAAACTTTGTTTTGCCATAAAAAGACCAAACATTTATCTCCCCTACCTACCCGACCCTACACTACCCTACCCTACCCGACCCTACACTACCCTACCCTACCCTACCCTACCCTACCCTATCCTACCCTACACTACACTACACTACCCGACCCTACACTACCCTACCCTACGCTACACTACCCTATCCTACCCTACCCTACACTACCATACCCTACTCTACCCTACCCTACCCTACACTACCCTACCCTACCCTACCCTAACCTACCCGACCCTACACTACCCTACGCTACCCTACACTACCCTACGCTACCCTACACTACCCTACCCTACACTACCCTACCCTACCCGACCCTACACTACCCTACACTACCCTACCCTACACTACACTACCCTACCCTACACTACACTACCCTACACTACACTACACTACCCTACACTACCCTACCCTACCCTACCCTACCCTACACTACCCTACGCTACCCTACACTACCCTACCCTACACTACCCTACCCTACCCGACCCTACACTACCCTACACTACCCTACCCTACACTACACTACCCTACCCTACACTACACTACCCTACACTACACTACACTACCCTACACTACCCTACCCTACCCTACCCTACCCTACCCTATGTCCTTCTCCTGGTTCTAAGCTACCTCCCTGCCAATTTTCAGCTAAATCGATTCAGCCGTTCTTGAGTTATAAGTGAAGTAACTAACACGACTTTCTTTTATATATATAGACTAGCGGACGCTTCGCGGTTTCACCCGCCGCGGTTTACCGTTCCCGTGGGAATACAGGGATAAAAAGTAAACCTGTCACCCGGGGATAGTGTAGCTGCCCAACGGTAAAATAATTTTTGAAATTGGTCCAGTAGTTTTTAAGTTTATTCGTTACATACAAAACTACAATTATTTCCTCTTTATAACATTAGTATAGATATAGAAGTATAGACTAGCTTCTGCCAGCGGCTTCGCTCGCGTGAACTTCGAAAATTATCCTGAGGGTACATATTTCCGGGATATAAAGTATCCTATGTGATATTTCTTACTATGATCTATCACTGTGGCAAATTTTATCCAGATACGTCAAGCCGTTTGGGCGTGAAGAAGTGACAAACATACACACTCACAAACTTTCACCTTTATGATATAATGAGACGGACTAGCCCCGGCTTAACACTTCACACGGAAGTACTCATGACGAAAATGAAACAATTATTTTTCCCATTTTCTGTTTCACTTAATCCTTGTTCTGACAATTAACGATATAATAATAATAATGCCCTTTATTCTGAATTGTTTGTTTTGTATTTGTTACAGTATGCCCCACAATTCAGTGCACCTTTTGGCAAAGGCCTTCTCTACTATATTTCTGTCACGAGCCACTCTCCTCCAGTTGGGGCCCGCTGTTTGTTTCAGCTCGTCCTCCTATCTTCTTATCTGCTTCCTCTTACTGCATTTACTGTCCCTTGGGTACCAATCAGTCATCACCTAACCCCATTTCTCTATACTTGATCTCATCATGTGGTCAGGGCATCTCCATTTTTATTGGTCGATTCTGTTCAAGATGTCCGGTTGTTTAGTTTTAGCTCTCAATTGTTCATTTCTTAAATTATCTGCTTTAAGTATGTTTTTCATACTTCGTTCTGACAATTACAAATATTTGCACCAAAAAAATACACATAAAAAATTTGCACCTGTTCTGGAGTGATGCGCTTTAATACATAAAATTTATAAAATACTTCTTCCAAGCAATATACAAAAGCTTCTCTACCAAATTCATGCTTTAAACTCAATCAAGCAAGAATATTGCTCATTACACCAAGTCAATCCTGGCACAACGTCTCCACCAGTTAAATTGCTCAATGAATATTCCACAGCATCCCGAACTAAGGAGATGACACACAGATCATGCACGGAATCATGCATGAAGTGGAATGGACAAGACTCAATGCAAATGGTGTAATCTTCCCCTGAAACTTGTCAAATGATAATGAACCTTATTCGGGCGAAATAAGGCTGTAATTACGGTGTAGGTTAAAGAGGAAAGATGGGACACATTTGTTTAATTTTATTATACGTATTTGTCACTTGAGTGTTACACAGTGTGTGGTAAATGTATTTGTTTGTGCTGTGATGGATCTGGGAATAAAATTATGATGTGACATGAGGGATTGACCTCATTTGGGATTTGCGAGCTCGTGTAGCCCATCCGACTACGGCGAAGCCAAAAGAAGGGTTAATACCAGTTGAGTTCTAAATGTAAAATTAACAGACTGATCCGAAATCTAGTAAAAAGAGAGTGATTAAACAAATGATAAGAATCTACAATACAAATAAAAAATAAAGAAAGTTTTGGCGGATATCTTACATGGAATTTAGTATTGATCATGGATAACCGAAAACCGTATTTGCCATCGACATGCTAAGAAGAAAAAGAAGAAGACCTAGAATACTTATGATTGCACTAGTGTAAATACAGATGAAGACCAACATTTTTCAACAAATAAAATAAGCCACCGAAAAGCCATTCTAACATACAAAGACAAAATCGACAATGATAGTCCCACACAAGGTCTAAAACTTAATTAAAGGAAACGTACGGCTAGTGTATGTATGCATCAGCATAATTGATGCAATTAATTTTTGGCGATCGAATGGTTTTTTACTAAGACTACCCTATAATACACGACTAGAATAAGATAAAGAAAAAAAAACTCAACAAATAAAAGAAGTGACCATCCATTCTAACCAACAAAGACACAGTCGTCAGCAATAGTCCAATACAATGCCTTAGACCAGGAATGGCGAACCTATGGCACGCGTGCCTGCGGTGGCACCCGACAAAATATTTTGGGCACGCTAAAATTAGGTTATTTAAAATCTAGGTAATTTGTAACAGCAGAAATGACACCAACTCCTACTTTTATTTAAATACAACATAAAAAAAATATTAGGATTGCTGTAAGAATTTCTGGGTGCAAACAAAGAATAATAAATAAATAATTCATTACAGCATTTAGAGTTTTATTTTTTGGCAAATAAGACAAAGTCACAAATTTTTGGTGGCACTTCATTGTCACATAAAAAAATATATAATTTAAATGGCACGTTTTCTAATAAAGGTTCGCCATCCCTGCCATAGACTTAATTAAAGGAAATGTACCGCTAGTGTATGTATGAATCAGTTGTTGACTTGTTACCGCACCGGTAATTAAAATCAGTATAGCCACTATCACTACTACTCAACTCAACGGTGTCAATCATAGACAGTGAGATGTAATTCGTTTTTTTAATACACCCTTGTCACAAACATCAGTGGTGCCCTGAATCTTATTAGAATCCGAGCTCTTTTTATACAGTAAAACCAATAATCTTGGATAAAAAGAGCCAAAACAAAATAATTCAATTGTTTATGCCATACACTTTTGGCAATCGAATCGTTTTATAAAAAAAATTCAAACAAATAAATGAATCCACAGAAGACTCTCTTATGTGCAAAGCCGAAGTCGCCAACGATAGTCTAAGACTTAGTTAAGTAGTGGTGTATGTATGCATCAGCTGTTGGCTTGTTACCGCACCGGTAATTAACATCTCACATGTAGTCACCGGTAGCTAAGCCACTATCGCTACTATCAGTGATCATATGTCTGGGTGTAATTGTGAGCTATCGTATGTCCTAATTTCAAGGTGTTATCGGATTGTATTACAGTGCCTGGGAGGATGTTTTCGAGTTAGGATTTATTGGGATAATAGAGTGTGGGAATTATAATGACGTGGATGTTCGTTTATGTGATAATGGTAAAATAATGAATGTTTTGGTAATGAGGAGCTCGTGGCTAAATAATAAAAGCTGTACGGGTCGATCTTTAACGTTAAGCAACACTTGCCAAGGTCAGTTCGTGGATGGGTGACCATCTTTACACAACAAGATTCCTTTTTGCTTCGGCAAGCACGTTAAGCATTTGGTCCTGGCTGTCATTTGAAGATCTTTGACAGTCGATACGGGTAGTCAGAAGCCTGAGATGTAACACCAGTCTTGCCAAGGGGTATCGTGTTACTCAGTTACTGGGTTGTGGAGGTCAGATAGGCAGTTGCTCCATGTAAAACACTGGTACCCAGCTGAATCTGGTTAGACTGGCCCAACATAGTTGAGAAAAGTCTAGGAAGATTGATAAGATAATGAAGATTTCAATCACCAAGTATAGTAAACAAGAAAAAGAAGCTTAGGCCCAAATAAATAAAGAAAAGCAAAGGGAACCAAGACTATATAGAAAAAGCGAAACATTTTTTTTTTAACTTTGTGGGACAACAAAAAATCGCATGTAATCTGTGTTATGTTGATAAAATATTACTATTATATAAAAATAGAAATAAACAAATGGTCAATGCTGTTGTTCGCAATGAAGAAAAATCAAAACAGAATAATATAATATGAACAATCGAAGATATAATAAAAGTGTAGTTGGTTTAATACAAGTCTATAATACAAGCTGAGGCAACAATAGTCAGAACACATTAGTAGCTTTAAATCCGCATTACTGCTGATCGTTTGTACTGCCGACGTTAAAATCATTTTGTTCAAGTTTCCTTCCTAATAAAAGTGAACGAGAATTCTGCTTCATGTTGACCTAATGTTTCATTTTAAAATAAGCCTCTTGTAGAAAAGGCTGAAAATCCAGTTTGATCTTTTGAAGAAGTTTCAGCTACTGTGGTGACCCCTTGGGAAATAACAGAGCTGGGAGCTGTAGCGATTTATTTCTCGATTTCTAAAATCGCAGAAGATGCAATAATGCTGCTAACAGCATTGGTCGTATGTTTTGAAAAGGGAATGTAATGTGCGATTGGGTATTGGGTTCTATGTACGAGATATCTAACGTGCATTAGAGATAATTGAGCTCCGATGCATTTGGTACTAGAAAACCTTTCAAGTTTTCAAGGCAATTTGTAGAATGAAGAAATAAAGGATCACAGAGAAATGGTAAGCATGGTTCACATATAAGCTGCAATTAATGATGACAATATTAATGAATAGATAACAACAGACCATGAGTGGGAGATTTAGTCAAGTAATAAACTGGTCAAACGTGAGCCTACCAATGATTAAAAATTAAAAAATAAGATTATAACATGAGTAATATAAATAATAGACGTATCTGTGAGTTTAAGTATCATGTGCTTTCTAATAAATTACTAGTAACGATCGCTGGTAACATCACCATACTAAGAGCCAATGTAAAGTAAGTCGTTAAAAAATCAGAACCTTACCATATAATATGGATGGTTGAAGAAACTGTTTCTGCTGTCACTAATGAGCTTTGCCTTTAAGCTAAGCACTCTGGCAGTGAGCCAGAGGACACTGCCGAATAAAAAAATCTTTTCACTAGTATTTTGATCAGTTTGAAATTTACTTTGCTCGGGGAACATTAAAGTATCGAAGGAGATATGTTGCTTTTAGTGAAGATACTTATTTAAACTGATGATATTTTTTTTATTTATTTTTTTATTTAGTGCATAAAGAACAACAACACATTACATGGCATATGGAAACAGCGGGTTGTACTACCAAGTTTAAAATTAATGTCAGCTTGCCGGGCTCCTAAACTCGGTACGCAGACCTGTATCTTAGGAGTCGGACATCTTGCGGCTTCAACTTATATAATACAATACAACCGTGACTTTACTGATTGTTTACAGTTGTTGTTAACACAGCAAATGGAGTGAAAGATTGTGGTTGTGTATCTAGGAGTGTGTGTATGAGTGTAGTTTAAGTGTATAAAGGTGTGTGTGTGTGTGAAGTGTAAATGTTAGATAAGCTTTATTTCAGGGTTGGTTTGACAAAGTTATGATTCTATAGACATGAAAGTTTAATTTCACATAATATGTTATGGAAAATGATGATAGGTAGATTTATTGATGTTGCCGTGGCATATTCAATCAGGATCATTAACATCGCCATCATCATGGCAGCCGAAAGACATCCACTGATGGCTGGCTGCCCCAAGTGTCGCTACATCGATTAGTTATGTACATTTTTATTAGTACACACTGATCTACCCCTAGATCCCGATCTCCTAACACAAAACAGAAGATCCACCAATATTTGTCCAATCATCCGTTACAAAACAAAGTTTCTCTCAAAGTCAGCTCAGGAAAACCTGCTTTCTTGGTACTTTTCTGTAGAACTCTATTAATAAAAACTATCTATATACACTCATACAAAAGTGGTTTGTAAAAGGAAATTAAGGCATTGGCTGTTAAACCTTTACTACATTTCCACGGAAAATATATTAAAACTGGTGTCATAAACTCATAACACGCACATTTACACTCACACTCTTACACTCACACATTTACACCCTCACATTACATTTATACAATCATTCATGCCCACGTCCTTCTCATTTCTCCATTCTCATTTTTTTTTTAATTTTTCCGATAGGCATATTGAATTACCACACTAAAAATATGTTAACCACGCGATTTTAATTATTATTCTCGTCGCCAGTAGTGTTTTATAGCTATTAATTACGGGAGCGAGCAATGATACTACAATTCCAAGTGACAACTGGTTTATTTTTATATAATCATAATCATTTATATGCTAAAAACATGGTATAAAGATGGTAATGTAAACAATATGAACAAACATGTTTTGCTTATATACCCACATCAAAGTATAACATAAATACCCCACATCATTTTTTATAGTTACATAGGTACTTCTTGCTTACATACTTTTCATTGAATAAGATACTTCTTTTGTATATTTTTCGCTGAATTTTTATATTTCATTTCTTTTCGATTTTGATTTAATTCTGTTTAAATTTATTTTTAATCTTTAATTTAATTGTACTCTTTTTAAAATTAGTTTTTGATTTTGTAATGACTACACACAAATTATTTCATAGTTAATTATTCCTTTATGTAAAATGGGTGATCTGGGGGGTGACCAAACCTCTTAGAGTAAGATTATTTTGAGTGTGTGTAAGGGACAGATGCATGTGACTTGTATACATCTGTCACTTAGGCGATCTCAAAATAACCTTACTCTAAGCTTATGGTCACTCCCCTGTAACACAGGGCCTTACCAATCTCAGACACCTTTCTCCATACAAGGTTACGTATTATGATAAGTCATTGTATTCTGATGTCGAGTTAAATAATTTGTATCTAGCGGATGCCCGACAATCAAGATATCAGAAAAATATTTTCTTAAATTGTCTTCTCTAAATAACATCACCTAATTTTAATCCCTTTCTCATTCATCTCATGTGAGTCAACTTTCAGCTTCAGCAGTTTAAAGTCCTTCTCAGGTCTCTCTTCTTTTAAGTCCCCATCAGTCATTACCATCAAATCAATCGGCATCAGAGTGAACGCCCCGTAAGTCTCTGAGGTGATTTGTCTGTAACTAGGTATTTTACAACGCGACATCCAGACATCGTTTAACGTTTTACTGTTGTCATTTCTGTAAAACGTGTTTCGTTTACACAAAATTGAACACGACTTTTGTATTGTCAGCAATTTCGTCTGTTTTGTATTGCGACGACGAAAATACGATAGCTGTGACGTAAGCAAGGATATCAAGTTGAGGATGGAGAGTGCTTATTATAGTATCGTTTTTATTGTGAGCTCGATATCAAGTGTACGTTCACCTTTTTCAGCTTTGTCCGTCACCTTTTTTGAGGTTAAATGTATTTGGGTTATTTTATTGTTTGTACTATGAATAATTCATGTACTTATTGCTTTGTGGACTTTGCTATTCATCAAAAACTAAAATATGTTTTAGGAAAATTCTTTTGATAAATACTATGCTGTGTCAAGGCTAGTAGCTTTCTTTCTCTAAGCTTTTACTTCAAGCGCGCCTACTTTACGATTCTCTCGAAATACGAAACTAGAAATATAAAACTAGAAAGAATGCCCGTACACAGAATAAACAAGTACTACCGCATTCGGTTTATTCCCTACTTTTAAAGCCCACAACATACCCAGCTTCGTTTATCCACGTTGTACCATCCAGTACACAACATTCTCGCACGTATTAAACTTTCACGAAAACCAAAAATACGCCGAACGAGGAGATCAAACCAATTTCGAAAACATTTCAGGCACGCAAACTCCGACTCTGAATGGCTGAGTCATAAAAACGACATAAAACCGGTTGGAACCGGCCACGAGCCGAGAAGACCCGAGAGCTGCCGAGGATAGCCGAGGACCATGCAGACCGATCGAGAACAGCTTACGTGGCCAACTGCATAGCAATTAAGAGTCCCTCGCGCAGACTGTAAACGTCAATTTTATTTCAATTAAGGGCCCTTTACAACTGAAGTCGTTAGCGGCTAGGTTATGCGCAAATAAAATTTTCTCTGCACCAGCTCGTTGTTTGTAGTTCCGGATTGGAACGGGTTTATTTAGATACAAGCATGTTTTTGCAATCAGTTCTGTTGCCGAAAAGTTGAGTTTTATTTAGTCGATATTCGTCTCCGTTCCAATGTTCCAAAGCTTCTGACAGATGATTTATTTCTGCAATATCTGTGAGTGAAAACATCTTTAGCATTATGAAATTGACAAAACTCGTACTATATAATATACGTACACGTAAAATAAGCTATCATCCGTTATCCTTACGTGTTTCCCGACAGCCACAATCTGCGGGTCTTTAAGTCAAGAGTGAATAGGTTATTTCTAGGTAAGCGTGTTTCACTGTCGACCACATCATCGCTTACCATCAGGTGAGATAGTGGTCAAGCGCGAGCCAATACAATATGTATATAAAAAAACTGATTGATGCTTAGTTATGTAGGTATTCCAGTTCCCTTAACTCCTCTGTGTTGAAGATAATTAAAAGTAGGCATAAGATATTTAATTTATTTATTTACTTTACACGTACAAAGGCCAATTAATCTATTTAATCTATGAGAAAACCACCAATTTCGAGTAAATTGTTTGTTGCCTACCGAGAGGATTGCCAATTCAATACGGCGTAAAGACATTTTTGTATCACCAAGGCTTCTAAACCTAAAATTGTTTAAACAAAGACGGCATACGACACATTTTCAAGCACTAAAAATACACAATACATCGTGAGACGAGCTCTTTGTGCCCATAGTTAACATTCCACCAGCGAACTAACTGTTAAGGCCACGCCAGGAATTCCTCTGCTCACTAACTTTCAACGTAGTTTAAATGATAATAGTTTGGTCCTTACCTTTTATCCTGTTATACCTTCATTCTTTGGAATACATTTTTAATGAGACGTTTAAATGTTTTTTTAATTGTAACTAGAGCTTTACTGGGCTCTAGTTTCCGTTTAGAACTTTTTTGTAACTGTTTTATTTTTCTGGAAAGTTTTATTTATTATTTATTTATTTATTATATACTTTATTGTACACCACAAAATATGTACAGGACAACCATTCACAGAAACAAGTGTACAATGGGCGGTGTTATCGCACAGGGCAATCTCTTACAGACAACCTTTGGATGGACTGAACGATAGGAGAAGAAGTTTGAAGTTTTATGCGTCAATAGTTGCTTAATCTAGATCCGTTTTTAGTATCCATGGCTTTCTATGAACTGCTACGGTATGCTGCGAAGCTCATGACTTCGTTTGAACAAGCGATACTTTTAACGGGTTTTAATAGTCATATGAAATTATACATGATTTCTTGTGACATTAGAGTAATGATAAACGACCAGTTACGATTTATAATGACATTTTCAATGTGGTAATCATTTAGTTAAAGACAGAACAAACGCACAAACTGACGCATGAATCAATCTTAAAGAGTATTTATAGTCCAGACACCATCACACAGAAAGCAACTACTAGCCAAAGAGAAAAACGCATTAACACATACTAGGAGAACAGAATAAAAGAGAATTCAGGTAAGTGAGTAAGGAGGCTGTAACTCCGTGCTCGGCTAGTTCATTACGCGTTGGTAATTAAACTTGCCTTACTTGTTTGACCTGCTAACGAACTGACACTGAGCACTTGCGAACGTACGCGGTGGCGGGGAAATTGATTATGTAGAAATTAATTAAAAACTGGGGGTTAATTTCGATATAGGAGAAAATTTACTCCGTATCAAAACGTCCTATTCGCAAATTAAAGGACCTATAAGCAGAACGAGTCCACTACGTTCAAAATGCCATTTTCCACGCACACATTGTCATTACGATTTTAAAGGGATTCTCGGGCAGTATTGGACAGAGCTCGGCTGTCACGAGTGATAGCGCGGGCGTTTGTCACGTCATTCAGACTTTTGGAAAAAGTTCCAGAAATATATTTTTCAATGCCTTGTACATGTTTCCCCATCATATTTCAAGAAAATGCGAATTTTCTTCTCATTGAAATATAATAATCGTGCATTTAAACACGGTCGCAAGTGACGAATTCTAATTCTAATCTAACAGTGCTTACCAGTTTTTTTTTAAACACAACAGAGGTACCTATGTTTTTTACTAAAATAATAAAAATACAGTAACGAATATTTTAATTAATTTATATTTTGAGGTATAAACGAAAATTCTAAGTCATATGGAATATTTGGCACGCGGGTCCAACTCGTTCTTGATTCGTTATGACTTTTTCCATTAATCTTATTGGTTGTATAATTGTCGGCAAAGGGTGGACAGCTTAATCTAGGTACACATCAGTGAGCGATCTGGCTATAGCCAATTTAATGAAGCCTGAAATTACATAAAGATGCTTACTGTGGGTCTTAAGTTATAAAGGTAAAAAAAAAACAAGATCACAAGTAAAAAATTCAATATCTAAGAAAATATTTAGATTTTAAGTCCATAGACGAAATTGTACATTGTAGCTTTGTTTAATGAGAGGCTTTGAAACTTATCAACTTTCTAGATCTCAACTCTTCTTCGTCGAACTTGGTGCCTTTTTCACTTTTATGTTTTTCGAGCTTGGTACCTTTTGACATTTTTATGTACCGTATAACGAGGTTATATTGATTAATTTCGAAATGAAAATTGATATAGCTACTTCAATTATATTTTACAAAATATGAAAAAATGCAGTGTTGGCGAATTTACCAAAATTTTTATACAGTTATAAAAATTTATATAGATATACAATTATTATTTTTTTAGTTCGGGCCAAAAAAAAATAATGAGAGACTATGAACGTTAAAAAAATGGGGTTGTTTTGATACCCCATTGTTTTTCATTGTAATATAAAGTGGGCTTTACAATTTATTTTTAATTGAATTCATACTGTACAATTTAAAAAATAAATCTGCAACTAAACTTATTCTTGCGCTAAGGTTGTTGCAAACTTTAAAAAGAAAATTGAGATGCGTTCTGTGTTCACGGAGTTAGCTTTAAAAACACAAAAAAAAAAGTTATCATCAAAGTTGCCCCAGATTTCAATGTAACCCGGTAACATCAGGGGTTACCGGGTTACATTGAAAAATCTGCAACAAGTAAACTTATTCTTGCGCTAAGGTTGTTGCAAACTTTAAAAAGAATATTGAGGTGCGTTCTGTGTTCACGGAGTTAGCTTTAAAAACACAAAAAAAAAAGTTATCATCAAAGTTGCCCCAGATTTCAATGTAACCCGGTAACCCCTGTTCTACCGGTTCTTATTTCGTGATATAATTTTCACACCATTGTTACGAGAGGATTCATTCTGCTTCCCTATCCAGCAGTCACACCGGGCACTAAAAATAGCGGTGCCACAAAGTGGGACCCGCGGGTGACAAACTTGAGGAGTTTTGCCACTAATGACCGCACCATGGTCCGCGTTACCGTTATCTTGGTTAGATTCAGCAACACATTTTTTTTCTAGATACAGATAAATTACAAGAGGAAACCAATCTTTTTACATAAAAGTTTATCTATTCATCTACCCGTAGTTTTTAACTTAAAAACTAACCTAATCTAACCAATTAAAAACCCAGTAGGAGTTACTGGGTTTTTAATTGGTTAGACTTAGAAAACGGTGTAATCTTCAAGATCAGGTCGGAACTTCCACAATTTATTGCTGTAATAAATATTCGCGAACTCAACTTGAGACCTAGACAATGGATGCATCTTAGTGGTCCTTGACTTGCATATCTGTATGAAATGTTTGCCAAAATTTGTGGCTTTTTCATTATCTAAGGAACATGTAGTGAAAGTTTACGTTGAGTACATCATTAATTAGCTTGCATGTCGTGGTGGCTAAGTGGCTAAGACCACGCCTCTCGTGCTTGTGGTCGTGGATTCAAATCCGGGCAAGTACCAATGTGACTTTTTCAAATTCATATGTTCATTCTAATTTTATCATGGACATCACAGGCAAAGGTGAAAAAAAACATCGTGACCAAACCTGGACTTGTATTATAGTAAATGTAAGTCTGAAATAGACAAGTCAGATGCCTGTGGGGTTCCCAGAGGCGGCTTAATTAACTCTGACACCAGAGATGGCCACATGCTCACACGAAAAAGAAAAAGGAAGCTTGATTAAGCTTTTAGTGCCAGTTTGATTAAGTGCCTCTCTAAAAATATCATCATCTCTTCTTAACTTTGTCCCATTTTACTTTGGATCCTCACAACATGTTTTTCTTCCATTATGTCCTATCAACCGTCGCGCTATCACTGACTCTTTTCATTCATGTAGTTTCTTAAGGTGGATACAGACATTGCGAGGCTTGCGCAGCGCACGGCGCTCATCGCATGCTTCGCAATGTGTTGGCGTTCATATTTGTGGTGAGGCATGTGTTAAGGCAACTCAAATCAAAGCAAAAGGCGTGCGTCACGAGCAAAAGGCATGCGTTGCGAGGCGTGCGCAGCGCATGCCACGCAATGTCTGTATCCACCTTAACACAATTCTTTTTTTTTCTTGCCTACCTCTTCATCTCCATCCACTTTTATATCCATAACTCTTTATGTCACATGGCTTTCATCCCTGCTCATCACGAGTCCACTTCCTGACTGCATTCTTGAAATTTGTGATAAAAAAAGAGTTCTATCTCGCTGTATCAGCATATTTTACTTTAATTCTCTCTCAAAATGTTGAAAACCTCTCCAATTATAGCACTTCTCATTATTCATTAGCCTTAGGTCCAGTAATTAAAGGTATCCAGAAGTTTATGAAGGAAAATAAAGAAATAATTCGGCCATGTTTCTGGAACAAACTGTGCTCGTAAAGCGCAGTGGGAGCTTTAATTGGAAACTGTTTAAAATTGGGTCGTTAGTCGTTACCCACTAAACTACGATACTACCCTCATTTTTACAAAAATAAAAAAAATGTAAATCTTTCGTCTAATCTGGCTGTTACTTTGTTTCGAAAAATATTAGGAATATCATAGAGATCGTACAGGCGTAAGATCAATGGAGTGATCATACTGTTGAATATTAAACTTACTTCATCTTCATCCGGACTATAGCTTCATCCTTCTGATTGACCGACTTCTTAGGCACTAGAAAGTGTTTCATAGCTACGATAACGATTCTCAAAAAGTCAAACCTCCATACTTTTTGATAATAGTTTCGATCATAAAATTTTTGACAATTCACAAGTGCCAGTAAATAGTTTTATTTTAATTTTATTATCCATAGGATCGCGTTTAGCTACCATCTCAACTGATGGTAAGCGATGATTTAGTTGACGAATTTAAAGGAATTCTTTGGGATAGTTTAATGCCACTGGTTTTCAGTTTTACAAAGTATAATAAAATGTCTGTATTTTATTGGAGTTACAAAAATAAATGATTCGTAAAGCCAAACAAATCCCAAATCTCACTAAAGACCGCCAACACTTAACACCATTTTCTTAAATCTGAACCGGTTTGAACCGGTTAAATCCCAAACAAACAAGATTCTTAAATTCGTCTGTTTGTGCTGTTAATCCCTTTTCAAATGTTTAAGTAGGCCCGTGAGGGTTATCCATATTCGAAGCACCTGTGGAACTGTTGCTATGGTAACGAGCTACGTGAGGTGGTTGTGTAATAAATAAGAATATATTGATTGATGATGTTGTTGGAGAAAAAAGGAAACCAAAAGGACCATGCATATCATAGCATAATCAGCATGGTCCTTTTAGTTTTCACTGCTCGGAAACAGGACTAATCTCTATGAGAAAGAGTAGGATGTAAGTAATTTACCACGGTAAGATGTCACATGTCTACGTCACGTTCTAAGACATACCGGTTGTTCACAGAGGACCTCAAATGCGATAAACGTAAAACGGACTTGACCCACATTTTTTTCCGTGTTATAATGTTGAGCTATTTAACTAAAAATAGGTTGTTAAATCAATCTCAACTTGAAGTATTGGTTATTGCCATATCGTCAACCGAAAACCTGCGATCAGATATCGAGATCCCGGTTCTTAACGTAATTTTTTAATTTACAAATCTGTTGGCATGCGCCGTAAACATGGCACTAACACATAACTAGCAATATGTGGGAGTATTTTTGGGGGTATGCAGACCAGGGAGTAAAGTCCCGTAAACCTCCATGTTGGGTTTTCTGTCTGGTTCGGGAAACTGCCCAACGGTTAATTTAGGACTGTAGTATACGTTCAAATCGCAGCCAAAACTCTGCTTGCGCGATGCAGGATTTGTGTGACGTCATGTCAGTAGTTCTTAGGTGGCGGCATAGATGCCACTACATATTATTTAGATACATTTCTGAGTACTCTTTGGAGAATACAGTGTGTACCGAACTGGATCTCTGAGAAACCGAGGCTGAATTTGGTCCACATCCTTCTATGTACACATTTCAATGATGTGTCAAGAATTAATTACAGTTTGAAGACACATCGAAGTACATTCCACGCGTTACCAGGGAGACATAAATACATAGTTAATGAGTTTCATATAGGTTCCTCCAAAGTGAACACATCATTGTTTATTGGTAGGAGAAATAGGTATGGTGGTTGAACTGCCTGAAAATCACTCGCAAGGGGCTTTGACAATTTATCTGTAATTATTTGACGATTTATCACAGGCTTTCCTAATACGTTGATGAATTTCGCCATCGTCAAAAAGAAATCTACCTCTTTGCTATGCAGAGTACGGGCTAGCTACAACTTTATCTTGAAGACCATAGCCTCATAAGACTCTCTTTTTTATGTTTTGTTGTTCGGCTATGCATTAGGAACAACAACCTAGTTACACAATGAGTACCTAGATATTAAGCTTGCCAGAGAAGAGATTTGGTTTCGGTTTTACGAAAAGTATCTGACAGATGTCAACTTGACATAACTCCAGGTTTTTTTTTTACTTTAGTTTTTGGCGCAATGACTATTTATTGCGCAAACAAGGGAAGATCACACAAGAGATCGAGGAAGAAAAATGGCGAGATTGATCAGTGGTTGATTGGTAATAAAACTTGAGATGAAATACGATTTATCGTTATCATGATTGTTCGTGTAGATCAAACTACGCGCTTGTTGGAATGTCGTTTACGTTATTCTCCATTATTGAATGTGATTAGTTACTTTGTAACCGTAATTATTATCAAGAAAGACGTTCATTTGTTTTCTCCTCGCCCGAAATATTGTACACCAAAACAATACATGTACAAACAAAGTGAAAAGAATATTCATGTAAAAATTTATTTACTCTGGTCTGGTCGGAGGTCCGTTTCAATGGCGGTTGCGGGACTTTCCACCCTGAACCATACTACTGCCGGGCGAGCACGGCCTACGTGATAAGTTTCTCTGTGTGTGACAGGCTTGAGTCAAACATTTTTGTCACAGTTTAGCCGAGCACAGCACAGATGCTGTGCTCGCCCGGCTGTGTAGTCTTTAATTTATTCACCATACATAAATTAAGAGATTTATCAATATTTTGCCTACCAAATGAACCTAACATAACAAGTTTAAACAACAGCAAATTTTACAAGCCCATACATTATTATTTGAAGATATTTACTAAATATTTGATTAGGCCCATGAGGGCAGTCCACATCGCACCTGTAGAACCCTCCGGTTGCCATGGTTACCGCAGGTAAGGTTGTTTGCGGTAATCGATACACCATAGGCATTCGCGTTAGGGATGATAGATTTTTGTACGATATGAAGGAATATTGGGCTATTGTGAGGTTTCTTTTCATTTCAAAGTATGTAACGAAGTAACTCTTGTGTAATTTCTAGGAATACCAGTGGTGTAAATAAAAGAGCCATAGCAAGGGACTTTAATGAATTTCACGGCTCATCGAATAACTATCACTTATTTTTCAAACCTAGCTGATTAGACAATCAACTTAAGGCACTACCTCGAGCAGAACGCCACGCTATCCGTTTTTCGTGCAGTTTTAAGGAGCTATCTACTCTTTATTTAAAAACAAATATCAATTAATAAAAAAAAAATTAAATTCTACATAATAGTGATACCAAAATGGTAGATTTCTTTAATTTTTTATGTGTTATATGTTTCATAAATCTCCTTCCAACAAAACCATGAAAATGAGAAATAGTTATTGATAGCATATATCTCCTCGTAAAGTATTCAGCAAATAATTTTTCTACTACGATAATGGATATACAATTTAATAACGAACATTTTTGTCGTATTTCTTTTTTCAAAAGACCAAAATTCGATTTTATAAAGATTTCATTCTAAAATCTGGGCGTATTCACAACTGTGATTCATGCGCCACCAGTGCCGCTATGCCAATAGGAATGCCCATATCTCATGCTGATTTTTTGGTCAGGGTACCTTAAAGTTATGATGAACATGGCAACACAAGAAAATAATTAGCTAACCCGGCCATTTGCAATTTTTGTCAAAAACCGTTTGTTTAATGTTGGCATGCCGTTAATATCCTCCGAGTGCACAGCAAGGTTTTCTTCTTGTTAACTTCTTTTTCGTTTGTATTTTAAAATAAACTTCTTTTTCCTTTGTAAACATGCTTATACGTTATGGCAAAGTGCAGTGGCGGGGCAAGACGAAAATTTGACGTGGGCAAGGTACATTTAGCGAGGCCCTTTTTACTACACTCTTTGCACTGTAGCATGGTGCGGGTCACAGTTTCAATACATTTTTTTTTACGCATATAGGTATACGCATTTTTTGTAGTTTAACGTCATATCATGGTTATACCATATTTCATAGTTGTCTGTATAGATGAACCGACTTCTGCTTATCAGAAAGCTGTTTCTTGCCGTGTGGTCATTTAAATATGATCGAGATCTGATGAAGAACTTCGAAGAAATACAACAGAACTCTTCAATAAATGAGGGCAAGTATCTCGGGATTGCTGAATTGCAGCAATCCCGAGATACTTGCATAACTGTTTATTGTTTACACAATTTTTTAATATAAAATCACGCCGGTACGGTCTAAAGGGGTCCGCAGATGTGTACAGTTTACCCTGATACACTCTAATTTCACCAGTTGCGTACAAGTTTCATGTTATTCGGGTAATCTATTTTGGCATAACTGTGGCCATAAAATATGTTTATATATAACGAATACATTTTTACGTTGCGTCCGAGTTATACGTATTTGAGGCGCGAGGCCCCTTGGACCGCGAGGCCGTAGGCGGTGGCACGTCACCCACGCCTAGCGCCGCCTCTGGCAGAGTGTATCTAAAAAGATCACTGTGTATAAATGTAGATGTGTACAATGTTTGGGGTTACAGGACATTGTTTTGCTCCCTTACACACACCCCATAAACTTTTCATTAGTACTGCATATAGGTACGTCCTATGCGTAACGAGCTACGGTTTAAAAACTTGCACTGTAAGCACTCCTACCTATACCTTTTTACTAAAACGACATACTTTCAGTTTTATTATCCGTAGGTAATAGTAAATACATACATACATACAATATTATAAAGAGGAAATATTTTTTTGTTTGTTTATTTGTTTGTACCGGATAGGCTCCGAAACTACTGGACCGATTTAAAAAATTCTTTCACCTATGGAAAGCTACATTATTCCCGAGTAACATAGGCTATAATTTTGACGGGAGCTAAGCCGCGGGGGTCAGCTAGCAGTAAATAAATATCGAGCCCGTAGCTAAATAGCAGGCGGTCGATGCAGTCTTAGGGGTTAAACAACGCTTGCCATGGCCGGGCCGTGGATGGAAAACTAATGATTCATGCATACCGAGATTCCACTGTGTCTCCGGTTTGGCCCTCGCCTATTTCCTTCTCCAATATTGGACCAATTTAAAAGATATTATATAAACTGAAAAATAAAGATATATACTGTGTCTCTATGTTTTCTTTTTTCATTTATAGTTGTCAAATTTGTACACCAGGTCTTTGTTGTCAGCGCAATTTTGAGCATCTTTTGGAGATTCGAGTGCTTTTAAAGATAATGTATCATCAAAAAAGAAAACATCCTATGTTTACCGCATCGTGTCACACAGTATATATATTTCTTATTCAAATCAATATGAAGTTATTGCAAGTGAACTCTTCATTATAGGAGGCCACAGCATGCTTTAGAGCAGGGATGGCGAACCATTGGCACGCGTATCAGTGGTGGCACGTGAAAAAATAATTCAGGCACGCCAAATTAACAATAAACGACTCTTTTTAGGGTTCCGTACCCAAAGGGTAAAAACGGGACCCTATTACTGAGACTCCGCGGTCCGTCTGTCTGTCTGTCTGTCTGTCTGTCTGTCACCAGGCTGTATCTCATGAACCGTGATAGCTAGACAGTTGAAATTTTCACAGGTGATGTATATCTGTTGCCGCTACAACAACAAATACTAAAAACAAAATAAAATAAAATTTAAGGGGGTCTCCCATACAAAAAACGTGATTTTTTTGCCGTTTTTTACGAAAATGGTACGGAACCCTTCGTGCGCGAGTCCGACTCGCACTTAGTCGGTTTTTTTCTGCTTAAAGTAACAAAGTTTGAGCCTATTGTCTATAAAATATTTAGCATCGAATTAATGGTCCTAATGTTACTTTTTCCTATTAACCCTTTGAGTGCTCTGTCCACCAGACCGAATCGGATTAGAACAATGGTAATTTCTATTGTGTCTAGAAATGGACAGTTGAAGGTGTAGATAAAGTTTGTCTTGGTCCATATTTTTTGATGGCACGCCAAGGCCACTATATTATTATTTTTTATAAAAGACGCACGATCACCAATAAAGGTTCGCCATCCCTGCTTTAGAGTATAAACTCAATAAAAACTAAAATATTAACTCCAATTACAAGGTAATAGTAAAACATAAAAAATAGTAAACATATAATATATCTATGTTACAGAAAACCAAAGTATTTAATTTTAAAAATCTCGACTATACTTAGCAATTGCTTAACAGAAGATAAAATCTTATAAAATTGTTAAATACTGTCGAGAATTTTATAAAATAATGGTGTATTGTTCTTCGCAACAACATCGCATACACCTGTTGTTCTAACTCAATACTAAAATCATCTAAAACACAGTACTACAAAACATGCAAGAACACAATTTTAACTAAAATAGATTTACAGAACGAACAATATTCGCCTCGTCTTCCAATCATTCATCACCCTGCTGTGTCACAATTAATTTACAAGTCAACGAAGTTCGAGGTATCTAGTTACAGATACATCGAAGTTAGTCACGAGTATTGCTTGTCTTCGATGTTTCATAAAATCGAGGTTTCAAATAAAGAATAGGATTGTTTTCAAGTACTCACCAGATCAATCAGTTGTGACAGCCTCAGCCCAAGTTTCACCAGCACGGTATTATTGTTTTTATCAACAGGACGAATCAATCTATTGTAGTTACTCAGAAGATCGTCGTAAAGGCGTTTCGCATCAGGATTGCAATAACAAACGCCGAAAATAAACAAAAAGATAAGGAGAAATGTCCGGGACATTTCGCAATAACACTCAAAATTATTGTCACCAAATACCACCGACGCTGACCGAACCTGAATAGGTTAGGTTAGGTTTTAAACGAGGTAAGAATACTGAAACCGATAATTTAGAACTCAAACTTAGTCATTGTAATTCTATTGTTTCGATTGTAACGATTGGTTATCGCCAATAAGTGAAAGAAAAGCGATTTTTTCGTAAACGTAATTTTGACAGCTACGCCCGAGAGGCTGCAGCGATCGTGGCGCCTCTACTGGCGGGAAAACGGTGTAAACAAGGTCGTACTGCGCCGACTCCGAATAAAATTTTATTGGAGGAATGAAATATTCGGTATCGCCGGAACGACGGCTCATCGACGTTTAATAATAAAATTTTCTCTGTAATATCTGTTTCAAAGTTTGAATTTCTCTGTTTTTATACGTTCCATCGTTAAAGAATTCCAATTTATTTATGATGGCCTAGTCTCCTAGCTAAAATATATTTTATTTGCGAACTTTTGAATGATTTAATTTGGAATTTTACGAACTAGATTTGAGAAATATTACAAGGCCCGCGATTTTTTTGTCGCGGAATAGATTATTTACAAAGTTGGTAGGTATCCCGGATCGATGCGTTGTACGCATGCGTGCTGGTCCATTCATACCTCGTACATGTTTAGTGCCTCGCTAGTAATAATAGATGGCGCTGCGACCAATTAAATTTCAAATGTTATGGCGGCCTGCGTGTTTAGATAGGCCGGGGTTGACGGAAGTTACGCAGCTGTAATAAATGTAGGCCTTTCAGGGGGAAAGTACGTGGTGTTGAATGACTTAGTAGAGCTCTTGACACGAATATACGAACATTGCAAACGTATTCATGGATGTATTTCAAAGTGGGGCAGGCCTGGTTAGTTTATAATTTCTGGCCTGATATTAAATAAGGTTTGGTGGTCTAACAGAAGCTGTAACCAAGGCTGGCAGATTGGAAGACGAGATCTAAAAGCCAGTCGTCCTCAAAATTAGAAATTTTATAGTTCAACCGCATAAAATACGCAGTGACTGAAAATGAGATCGACTGAAGTACATACCGGGATTAAAGCACCAAAAAGGTTTGTCGGTAATGTGAACATAAAACGCGGGAGTTTCCAAACTAAAACGAAAAAGTTTTCGCATTTTTCAAATGTAGAATTGTCGTTACGTTTTTGTCGCGTCGAAATTGAGTCGGCACTGTCGACTTTATAGACTTGCGGGGTTTAGTGTGTTTTCGAATTTCGAGATTATGTTTTGATTGCGTAGTAAAATATAGGATTTATTTTTATTTGTTGTGGAGACCGGGATTGAGGCAAAGGCGGACCTCCGTGAGCCTTTTTATTTTGTATTCGACAGTTTATCCCAATAAATCTCGAAAAAATACGATTATAAGTATTATTTATTGTGTTTTGTTTCGGTAACCTATTTTTCATATTACCAGACACTTCATCAACTTTACATTGTTATTGTATGTAAAAGAAATGACAGATATACAAAAGAAAACTAGTCTTGCAATTGAACGAGTAAATGTGATGTTTGACGTTAAACTGAAGTCATACCGGCAATCAAACGATTTTTGCTAAAAGGAATCAGCAAAATTGCAACAACAAAATTTACCCCCGATTTCTGAAATAAGAATTTGAAGTTCTTGTCAAATTCGACATTAGCCTGAATTCCTGAAAAAAAACATGAATTTAGGTATAACACATTCGGAAAATGGTCCTAAGACTGTTTTACTGAAAATTTGGTGACATTTAGATAAAATATTCTTAAAAAAAATGAAACCGCTGAGAAATATAAAAAAATCGGGCAAAATCCACAAAACAACCATTGAATTACACTTCCCACCAAATAAATTAACCCACTCAAAAAATAATTCACAAAAAAAAAATCCTTCTTAAAAATCTTAAAATGTACTAAAAGCTACAATCAATTACGGCAATGGGCCCCGTGGGTAGGCAGCATTATGCCTAAGTTTGAGGGTACGTGCTGCATTGCGGTACCAGTGTCTGTTTCTACGTACATTTTGAATTATGTATATCTAACAAGAATATCCTATTTGAGAGCCAGGAATGGTGACAGTTGCAGTTATTTGAATTTGTAATATTTTGGAACTTAGGCAAGGTCGTGGGTTGTTTTTTTAAAGGTCTGCGCAGACGAGGGACTTTTGTCTGTAGAGGACAAAAATTTTACCCTGTAAAGAATGTACTGCAATGGCTATCTTTACGAATCAAAAATGGTAAAGATCATTCTGTGTGTTCCCAAATTTAAATTCTCAAGTTTTCCGTTATGTTTTCACCATGATCCTAAGTGAAAGAGAAGAAATTAGAAATACCTCTGCGGACAAAAGTTCCTTGTCTGTGCAGTCCTTAAACATAAAGTTCTGTAGTGGAACAGAAAAAGAGGAAGTTATCTAGGAAAATACGAATAGATCGTCAGTCGCTTATGACTGACTGTTTACATGTTGGTATGGTGTACATCAATGGTAAGAGAACCAGTACATGTTGGCCTTACATTCTATTGAAATTTCGTACTAAGCTAGCTTCCTCCGTACTAGGCCATCTCAAACTCAAAGAGTTATCATGGGGAGTCTAATGTTCTATCCTATACCTAAATGTTGTATTACACCTCCTTCTTTCGCCTAGAGAGGCATCTCAGGAACAAAACGAAGTGGCATATGAAAGTAACTTGGATTATAAAACTATCTGAGATAAGTCTTCTTTGGTGTACTACACTCCTAGTATTCAACCCTTAATAACTCAATTCTAAACATGTCCAGCCTTACGTCACAGCCGTGCCTAACAACAAGGGGTCTCACAAAAGTTTATTTCGTAAATGTAAATAGTTTAGAAATGAGCAGTGTTGCGACATTTCGCGTCGGCTCCCTCGGGTACCAGGGCTCCAGAGTTTGTTTGTTAATGAGCTGAATGTCTTTAATGCAATGCGATTCGGATGGGTTGGGCTAAGAATAGGCGAGTAAGGAATTCTCTAAGGGTTCTCTCTGTTTTGCGTCATGAAATAATATTATACTTTTATTTGGATATAAATCTACGGTATTCTACGGTGTCATTATACATATTATGTCTGTATGTTATGGATATTTGTTCATCAACCACGCCTCAAAAGATAAATGGATTTGGATGAAATATTTTTTTACTTTCAAACGCGGGCGAAGTCAGCAAGTGCAAGTTATTACTAAACTAGCCGTCCCACGCGGCTTCGCTTCCGTCAACTGGCTACCTACCCATCTACCCTACCTACCCTACATACATGATTGATGCGTAACTTAACCGTTTACGCAGCGAACGCAACGGAAGTTCTCAAAAAGAATAAATTTTCTCCGTCTTTAGAGCATTTTTCATTGATGCTCCGCTCCTATTGGTTCTAGCGTGATGTTATATAGCCTATAACCTTCCTCGATAGATGGACTACCCAACACAAAATAAAAATATTTTACAATGCATGTCCTCGAAAAGAGCGGTTTTCCAAGCAGCCAAACTGTGCGGAAAGTGTCACTTTTTTTCACTAGTGCTTTTTACTTTCCTGTATTTTTTTAATTTTAACTCCAACGTCAGCCCGACGCATAGAGTTTTTATTATTTGAGAAAAGTTTTAAAAATTAGTTATGTACAGATTACCATTCATATAAAAGGTAGAATAAAACTAATACTTCATTTTAGGCGTTTTTAATAACTCTAGATTTTGATCAATAAATTAATTTTAAATATTAATTAAATATGTTTGGCAGAACGTATATTTTGCTCGTGCCTTATTGCGTTACGATGTGACAGCTATTTGCACATGCGCAGTAGATATGCCCGAGGAACTATTAGTTAATCTGTGGATATGCTTGAATACGCCCGCCATTTTATTTATTTCATTTTATTAATTAATTTATTTCCTCGCACAATGCATAGTAAAATGTTGTGTGATACACGTACGAAAGATGATTTCCGACTCGTGTCGATTTATCCACTCACTCGCTTCGCTCGCTCGTGAATAAAAATGCCACTCATCGGAAATCACCTACCTTCCGCACTTGTAGCATAAATAACTATTTTCAATTCCAACCAGTAATTCCTGAGATTAGCGCGTTCAAACAAACTCTTCAGCTTTATAATATTAGTATGGAAATACCACTTGCCATTAAACCCACAATTTTCACCCAGAATGCCCGAAGTTGATTTACTTCTAGGCTATTTTTATAAATCAAAATAAAAACTTGGTTGTAACCCTTAGTGAACTAAACACAAAAGATCTTTCAATACGCGAGTAGCGTGTTGAAAAATCTTCACATATAAAATTAGCCGTGAGCAACAAGTCAGCGTTGGTCAGGTAAACGATTCGTTGTCCGACATAGTAGGTAAACGATTACGCATTGATGGCAAACCTGTGTATTATTCCGGTCAGTCCCAACCTTACATACCTTAATCATTGAACAGGGTCCTACCTAAAAGCATCAAAGTACAAAAATAAAGCACATTTTTATTACTATCCGTCTCCCTGACCTTAGGCAGAGAATAAGAAGGCTCACAGAAGCGAAACTTATGTAGATAGGTACACTTGTAGAGTATCCGAGTGTTGCAAACAGTAGGCCCTATCAGAATATCAGCGCAGCGTTATTACCTTTTTGGATATCGCTGCACATGCTGAGATAGGAGCCTTTTTGGTCTCGCACAGGGTTTTTTATTTTATTATTGTTTAAGTGTGTGCTTATTTTCTCGTGTCTCCTGTGCGGGTCACAAATAAATATTTTTCTTTCTTTCTTTCTTTTAATATGTCAAGTGTCATTTGAACTGTCACATGTCATAATGCATTAAGTGACAGTGACGGTGTTTTACACTGCTACATTTTTTTCTGGAAATTAGTGTTCTATTTTTACGGCTGGGTAGCGTATTTTCCTTTCTATGTTATCTGATGACTTCTAAATTACCACCTACTGTTTCTGTCATCCTAGTAAAAGCCGCACTTGTGCAGTTACATCAGGTTTGTCACTTTTGTCGATGGATGAGCCATCTTGACTGAAGAACGTATTTTCAACTTGCCTACCTTTGCCCAACTTATGTTGGGATCGGGGTTCAATCTAACTGGATACAGTTAGTTCAAACCAGTAACATGGAACGACTACCCATTTAGCTTCCACAACCAATAACACTGAGTGTCGATACTCCCGTTGTGCCTATTGGCCTTGTTTGTTCTGTCTCCTGCTTGATATGGAGGGAAGTGGAAATCATGTTTTTTTCTTTCTCCTCCTTTTTAGGGTTCCGTAGCCAAATGGCAAAAAACGGAACCCTTATAGATTCGTCATGTCTGTCTGTCTGTCTGTCCGTCCGTATGTCACAGCCAGTTTTTTCCGAAACTATAAGAACTATGCTGTTGAAACTTGGTAAGTAGATGTATTCTGTGAACCGCATTAAGATTTTCACACGAAAATAGAAAAACTGGGGGTTCCCTTAATTGAAACTGAAAAAAAATATTTTTTTCTTCATTCCCATACGTGTAGGGTATCTATGGATAGGTCTTTAAAAATGATATTGAGGTTTCTAATATATTTTTTTTTCTAAACTGAAAAGTTTGCGCGAGAGACTCTTCCAAAGTGGTAAAATGTGTGTCCCTGTAACTTCTAAAATAAGATAATGATAAAACTAAAAAAAATATACAATGTACATAACCATGTAAACTTCCACCAAAAATTGGTTTGAACAAGATCTATTAAGTAGTTTTTTTTTAATACGTCATAAATCGTAAACCGCAATTTACCAAGTACGGAACCCTTCGTGCGCGAGTCCGACTCGCACTTGGCCGGTTTTTTTTTCTTTTCTGACGGGATCCAAGACAGTTAAAGTCATTCTCCAGGATTTCGTCGAGCTTCATTGCCTTGACACTTTTCTGTTGGTCACCATTGTTGATTCTAACTTTCAATAATTGCAGGTTTGGGAAATAGTACGGTGGAATTCTCAGGATACTCCATGGCAAGATTGCCATAATAGGTATTTCATATCGAGAGGTTCTTTTCTATATAATTCTTGTTCTATGTCCAGGGTTTAATATTTCAGAGCGATTCGGCTCCCTGTGTGAGTATCGTGTTGTAACTTGTCCCTACACTTGCTGGATACACGATACTATCAACGAGATCGTCTTCTGATATTTTAAGTAGTACACTTTTTGAATTTTGTAGAACATTTTTGGTATATAATTTTGGTGGAGCTGCTGCGCAATTTTAAGTACCTATGGGTATTGGAGCAACAGTCTAAGGATGATTATGCTTTATGAAACGAATAGCTTATCCGACAAAACAGTTTTTACATGCCTTAATTGGTTTCTTGTTTTTATCACATTTTAACACTAGTTATTTAGCATTGTATTTGCTGCTGTTGTTGTTGTATTATGTATTTTACTGTTTTCTTTCCTATAATATGTATATAATTTCACATTTCCTTTTTCTTTCGTACGAGATGCACGGCGATGCGCCATCGGAAAATGGTGGATATGCCACTATATTACTCAAGTTTTGGAAATATTTTTAGTATGTGTACAGTTAATGAGTGGAATTCCTTGCCGGAATCTGTGTTTTCTGATAGCTACAACCTTTTCTGAGGGAGAGGGGGGAGAAAAAGGGGGTAAGGGATGGGGTTCTTTAAGTCAAGGTATGTCAAAAAAATACAAAATAAATTGGATAGTATTCGCTAATCATTCTTCACATAATCTGACCACAAAACCTGACCTTTTCATGACTTTTATCCTTTTAAGTTCATCTTTATAAACCTATTTCCAAAATACACTCCACAAGTCCAACGTCATCAGTGTCAACACTGTGTCTGACTGGCACCAAATAAAACTGCACTGGAATGCTTCAAATGGAAAACGAAATTGCGTATTCGAGACTGACATGGCTGCCACTGAAGATTCTCAAAATAGAAGCAATAATGGAGTCGTGAAAAACGAAATATTTTATGGATGGAGTTTATTTAATGTAAATTAAACCATTGCATTGTATAAATTGATTAGCACTGGGATATTTTTAATTCGTTTCGTAATCGTCAAGAATTTTGAAAATATTTTGATGTGGTTTTTGTATGTTCTTGATCAACTAAGATTGATGATGTAATGATGAAATGTAAGATTGATGCTTGTAATTTATTTAGGTTTGAATTGGTTTGTGTTAAATCTTTTTCTTTTGCCACTTTTGCCATTCATTTAATGTCTGCCACCTTTAATTTTTCATCGAATCCAAAATTGTTTGAAACCGTCGCATTTCATCATCATGATTTGCTCTATCTGGGGAATACACTTATTTATGGTCATCACAACTGAATTCACCTTCTATACGCGCCTTTCATATTCATCCTGTAGAAGTTAGCGCCTGTTTGGTTTAGCACTAAATTCTGAGTTGGTTGATATGGTTGACGTTATACTAGAATGGTAATGGTTTGCTTATTAGTTTACGATCACTGGTTTAATGATACGCAATAATGGTTTTAAAAGTTATATTGAATACTAGCAAATGGTTAAAATAATGGTAAATGGTTAATCTAAGCTAAAGTAGCACTAAAATGGTTTGATTCGAGTTACGCGATTGGTATCCGAACACGCACTAACTGACGCTAGTTGCGATACATGCATTTATGGAAATGCACGCAGGAATTAGTGCTGAGCTATTCGGTTGCACATATTGTACCGAACACATCCCATATTCCTTATTCTATTCATCACACTTAAATAGTCACTCCCGACAAATTTTACACCTATTATTACCGAAATACCGTATTTTGTTACGACCATATATTCAAAATCATTCCACATTAACCAATCTTCCTGCTTATCCTCTCCTTCAAATATCTTCAAGACATGACAGCACGTCAATATTTTTATTTATGTCCTCCTCAAATTCATTCACGAACGTTTTGCCATATATTATGCAAGTTTTAATCTTCACCCACGATAGTTTCTGTGCAAACGTGGGTTGGTCTAAGAGCAACGAATATTCTAATAAGTTTCACTTCGTATTTATTTTGAACAGAAACTTTTTTATTTGCGTTTGGGGAATAAGAGAAGTGGTGTTCTTCCTCTACTTAGTTTTTGTTAAGAAGAGGTTTTAAAGGAACAAGATGTATGTTTGTAATATGATAAAGACCAAGTGATTAATACTAATGTCATTATTAATAATGCCCGGGCAATTTGAAAATGTCCAATATGAGTAGGCAATATGATAAAAACTATTGGAATAATTTAATTTACCAGGCTTTCTGAATAATGCCCATCACTTATAGGCGCGGGTAATAAAAAGATATGTATTTTTTAAATTATTTTAATGTTGACATTGGTTGTATTACAGAATAGGTAAGTACGATTGCTATTTAAACGATAAATTCGACTGAACCTGGGGCTCCTATTTTTGTCTGAAGAATCTAAAGTGACCTAACATGAAGATCCTTCCAACCTAACCTATCCGTATCGGTGTGCCCTAAGCTCCCGAGCTCGCCTCTTTCGTTCTTGTACTAATTAATTGACCATAGTTATCGAATTTCCAACCGATAAGTAGCAATATTCACAATGACCAGACAAAGTGATAAATATAGAAGTTTAAATCAGTATTCATTATATTGCCCGATTTGACTTGACTAGATTGATAATGCCAGGGCATTATACATACTGCCCTGATTAAACACTTAGTCCATGACATATTCATAGCTATTATTTTAGTAGTGCTATTTTTAGGATATGGGACGATGTCATTTGTCATCCAATCTTTTTTTTCCTTTCACGGAGAGACGATTTATCTGTACGTAGTAGATTTAGATGGCACCTTTTTACGAAATTCAAAGTGGGTTTCGTTGTGTTCATTAAAATCCAAAAAACTTAAAGTAGCAGTAGGTGGTTTTTTTTTTCTATGGGCTCGCGTTTGACCACTATCTCACCTGATGGTAAGCGTTGATGTGGTCGACGGTGAATCAAGCTAGACTAGAAAACAAAAAATAACCTAACCTACGAATACTAATATACGAATACTGTTTGTCAGATTTTTATGACCACTCATGGGAGAGAAGACGAAATGCCTGGTATGTTTCAGGCTCGTTTTCTGCTAAATATTTGTGATATAAGAATCGATCAGAAGTCTATTTATTCCTCAATCATTAAAAACAATTCAATATTCTAACATCATCTTTACCAGTTTTATTTTCAGTTATCCCTAAGGCCAAAGGTGTCCCTCAAGTCCTTCCTACCTAATATCACCGTTTAATTCAAAATACCTTCCATTCTACCGTATCCAATGCACACGATTCGCATAACATGTTTCGTTCAAGCTCCTGACGAGGGTTCTCTATTTATCATAATATCACGCGCCGTTGTCAAGGTGCCTACTAGTCTTATTAGTTTTTGGGCCTTCTGTTTTATGCATGAAAGAGCGTTGTAATAAACGCGATACTTGTATCAATATATTTACATTATGTTGGACGAAACCTTTTGCAGTATTTGGTATTAAAATGATGTAGAACGATTTTGGTGATTGGGTGCTTTTGCTGGGGCTAATGGATTTTTTAACTTTTTGAGATTTGGCTATATAGATTTTATCCCTTGTGCCATTATCGTACAAAAGCCACCAAATTTGGTAGTGGATCGAAGTCCTCTTTCATCAGGGTTCTGTCAAATTGAATCTCAGTCATATCCACTTGGTATCAGCTATGTCGCTAAAATTATGACCGCTGTTGGTTGATCCACTATCTAAATTCTAGATAGTTGATATTGTCTTCTTCGATTCATCGGATTTAGTTTTCATATCATTATCAACCCCCATTTTTGTCATATCATTTTCATCAAACAAACTATCCATCGTGTTGTTGTCAAGGTGCTTACTAGTCTTATTAGTTTTTGGTCTTCTGCTTTATGCATGGAAGAGCGTTGTAATAATCGTGATACTTGTATAAATATATTTACATTATGTTGGACAAAATTTTTTGCAGTATTTGGTATTAAAATGATGTGGAACGATTTTGGAGATTGGGTATTCTTGTTGAGGTTAATGGTTTTTAGGTTCCGGTACCAGAAG
The DNA here is from genome assembly GCA_949775005.1 of Orthosia gothica. Taxonomy (NCBI): domain Eukaryota; kingdom Metazoa; phylum Arthropoda; class Insecta; order Lepidoptera; family Noctuidae; genus Orthosia; species Orthosia gothica. The sequence goes on from OX459038.1 coordinate 4,158,572, forward strand.
GATCAAAACGCAGCCCTATTGCTGTCACTCGCATGTCTGTCCTTCGTCTGTCACACACGTTTTACAGCAGTTTTTTTTTTTTTTTTTTTTTTAAACGTTTCCCCACACTAGGAATTTCTTCCTGTATCGTGGGTGCGTTTACAAACATATAAACTCACATACACAACACCCAGAGCCGGAACAACTATTTGTAGGTCATACAAATATTTGTTCCGTGCGGGAATCGAACCCGCGACACGCAGCACAGCAGTCAATCACTCAACCACTGCGCCAACCGTGCGCCCAAAGCCAGTTGGAGCTATAGTCTTAAAATTTTCACAATATAAGCATCTCGTTAACCAAAAGCCATACAAATTGACAAAACATATTTTTAAAGTTTTTTAAGGAGTTTCCCATACAGCTAAAAGGGGGAGCGAAAAAAAACTTTTATTGTATCAGTACAAATAACGATGTTTAGAACTCGTTGAGTAAATAAAAGTTGTATTTTTTTGTTTTAAAAAGTATTGGCAAACAAAGGAATGACATTCCACCAAAGTCAGTTTTTGTACAAAATTTTGTTCCGAAGAATTTTTTAATTGTCAATTAACCTATGAACTTCAAATTTGGTGATAATGTTGACTATTACGTATATATTATCAAAAAATAAAAAACCGGCCAAGTGCGAGTCGGACTCGCGCACGCAGGGTTCCGTACCATTATCGCAAAAACGGCACAAAAATCACGTTTGTTATATGAGAGCCCACCTTAAATATTAATTTTATTCTGTTTTTATTATTTGTTGTTATAACGGCAACAGAAATACATCATCTGTGAAAATTTCAACTGCCTAGCTATCACGGTTCATGCGATACAGCCTGATGACAGACAGACAGACAGACAGACACACGGACCGCGGAGTCTTAGTAATAGGATCCCGTTTTTACCCTTTGGGTACGGAACCCTAAAAATCAAAAATTTCTTTTATTTTTAGGGTTTATTCCTAGTTTTTCCTATTAAAACCAACTTGTTTTTGGGGTTTGGTACGGAACCCTAAATGTGCGAAGTCCGACACGCACTTGGGCGGTTTTTTTATTTGAACGGACATAATTTTACTCCTTGAGTCAATAAGAGGAAATGTGGGCAGAGAGCTCCGACTAAATTTCCCTTCTTCCTCCTCCAGTAATTGACAAATTTAAAAGATATGCCACAAATTGAATACAAAAGATATATTGTGCTTCTATGTTTTCTTCTTTCATTTATAGTTGTCAAATTTGTACACTAGAGTACACACAAGGTAAGTCTGCGCGCGACGGGTGGCGTGCTTAATGTTGCCAGCATAACTGATATTTTTTACTTCATTTAATCAATAGTCATTTTTCATTAATTGAAACTTCTACTAGCTTATAGTATGAATAAAAAAAAAACATGAAATTATTGTAAATCTTTTATTAAATACGTAGTACCTACTGTTAAATTTGGTCTAACAATGGTCCTGCAGTGGCTAATACCGTCTATTTCAATATCAATTCTTTTTTAATTTCGTCATCAATATTTTTTGAAGAAGCTGCTGCCACATAACCCTCTTGTGTTATTTGGGTGACGGTCTGTTCAGAAACACTTAAAACGAAATAACAATGATGCTTTATATTACATGTTGCCAGTCCTGTCCCGCTGGTATATTTATGTACTACCCAAAAACCAACACTGTCAGGCACCGGTAGTACGAATATTTAGGGATATTTTAGTAAAGTGGTATCCCTAAAAGTTACTTGTCAAATAAGCAACACGGGTTCTATCTTTGTAAAACGGTACCGTGGGCCCGTTATTGTCTTGTTCACTTCAAGAAAACATCCTTCACTTTAAATTACTTTTGGCATAATTATGGCGATTATTTACTTCGGAAACGAATAAAAAAACGGAATACAACACACTCTCTTGACACCTGACATAAATGACAAACGATTAGGTCCGATTTTGGCCGAGCGCAGACTTATCTTGCGTGCACTCTAGGCCTCTGTTGACAGCGCAATTTTGAGCATTTTTTGTGGTTTCTGTGGTTTAGTGGCTTCTAAAGATAATGTGTCATTAAAAAAGTAAACATAGAGGCATAGTATATATATATATATTTTAGTTTATGGAATATCTGTTAAATTGGTCCAATATTGGAGAAGGAAATAGGTGAGAGCCATATCTCGAATTACGACTTTTCACTTCGGATATTCAGTTGGATGTCTGCTACTGAATTCCTCTTAAGCTGGCTTGATTTGATCATCATCATCATCATATCAACCGAAAGACGTTCACTGCGTGACATAATTTTTGCCTTGACATTTGAATTTTTATTTATTTTTATGACATTTCTTAAATTAATTTCGTCATTTTTAGTCACATTAATTGTTTTTCTTTTTTGTATTAATTTTGATTTTATTTTATTTCTGGTTTTACTTACGCTATTTATTTTTGATTGTTTTTAATTGTATTTTATTTTGCATTAATTATTATTGTTATTTATACATATTGTGGTTGTAAAGTGTTGCAATAGTGTAATTGGCTCCGGCCGTTCTATTTCAATTTCAATAAATAAATAAAACTCCCCTAGGCATCGCCACATTAACCGATCCCGTGCATCTCGCATCCAGCAGATTGCCGCAACCTTAACCAGATCATCGGTCCACCTAGTGGGAGGCCTTCCAACGCATTGTTTTTCGGTTTGTGGTCGCCATTCCAGAACTTTATGGCCCTATCGGCCATACGTTCTGCGAGCAATGTGCCCTGCCCACTGCCACTTAAGTTTGGCAATTCTTCGGGCTATGTTGGTAACTTTGGTTATCCTGCGGATATCATCATTTCTGACGTGATCACGCAAGGAATTTCCGAGCATAGCCCTCTCCATTGCTCTTTGAGTGACGATGAGGCCACGTCTCGGTCCCAGGTGGTCACTGGCCACACACACTGGTCATAGACTTTTGTCTTGAGACACTGTAGTAAATTGGACGAGAAGATACCGCGCAACTTCCTGAACGCCTCCCAGCCAGGTCAGATTAGATAGTTGACCTCTTTCTCGAAGTTATACCCACCAAACTGGACTGTTTGTCCCAGGTAGACATACTCGTCTACAAATAAGAGTGTAGAGTCTCCAATCCTGATAGGAGTGGGTGTTACATGGGCATTCACCATGACCTTGGTTTTGTCCATGTTCATTTTAAGACCTACTCTTTCGGCAGCTCTACTGAGTTCATCGAGCATTGTACTGAGGCCCTCCATGATCTCAGACATGACCATTATGTCGTCGGCAAACTGAAGTTGACTGATGTATTCGCCATTAACGTTGATACCTAGCCCTCTCTAGTCCAGAATCTTGAAGACATCCTCCAGCGTAACAGTGAACAGTTTCGGAGAAATGACGTCTCCCTGTCTCACACCTCACTGGAGAAGGATAGGTTCCAATGTCTGATCCTGAATACGGACTGACATGGTGGCGTTTTTGTACAAACACTTCAACACCTCAATGTACTGGTAGTCGATCTGGCACCGTCGGAGAGACTGCAGACTGCTTGATTTGATAGTGGGATTCATTAACTAAACCTGTGTTTTTAACGCTCAATCTAGTCATATCATCTTCATCACACTATCTAGCCATTGTTTTTCCAGCAGAAGTAATCTGTACTAAGAGGAAACTTTTATTCTTAAAACTATTCTCACAACGACATTTACCTTTTCCTCTGCGTCACATGCTCATAGAAGATATTAAAAACCTTATTTCGATACCGCACTCAAAAGACAGCACCCTTTAACTACTGCACTTACTAGCAAAAATAACCACAAAATTATAATGAATCCAAAACAGAAAATACCAAACAAAATATACGCTCATTTAAATACGGCGAAATAACACTCGCGAGCAGGCGTAAAATAAAATTATACATACAAAAAGTGTAGCATAGAAGGCACCTGGCTCATGAATAACACACGACTTTGTTAAGGAGCTAAGGACCGGTTCATACGTGGCGACTGAAGAATGGAATGCGTTTGAATGGATGGTGATGTTGGCCGGTTTTGTAATTGCTTTGGACTGGGTGTGGGTCGCTTTAAGTGATGTGGTGTGGACTAGGTGTTATAGAGGTGTAAGATGTTGATCTAGCTGAGATGTCTGGGTAGTGAAAGAGTTTTCCCCAAGTCTCATAAGACACTTTACAAAGAATTTACAATCCGGACTGTCTTAGGGATCTTTCAATTTAGACGCTTTGGTGTGGGACATTTGTCGCACTGCGGACGACCGGTTGATTTTTGTATACAATTTATACGCTAAGAGCTCGGTGCGGCGCCGCTGTCGCGCACGCACATCAGCAGGACGACTAAGTGTGAGCATAAATTCTATGGTAAAAATTAACAGGTCATGCGCAGTATGACAAACGTAGCGCTGCAGCGGCGGCTCCGCAACAATACCCCACCAAGCATCTAAATTTAAAGAGCTAGTAATGAAACTGTTTGGATATATCATAATTATCTCTGGATATCAATGATTACCGAGTTCCACGTTCAAATAAGAACAGATAGCTTTGCAAGCTTTAGATATTGATTATTAGTTAATTTAGAGCTATTGCAATTTAGACGTTTTGTGTTGGACCGGTCGTGCGCAGTACGACAAACGCACCACCCTGCACAAAACATCTGAATTAAAAGAGCCCTACACAACTGCACCTTCGATTTCTGTTCATACTGTACAGGAAGCGTTTAATGCATTTCACGAGTAATTCATTCAATATACAAGCAAGCCTGTAATTCCAAGTTCCCCGTTGCAGTAAAGTTTGATACTCAAATAGCGTCAAACGCCGTGTTTGTGCCAGTCTTTAGCGTTTGCCTAATTACGGCTAAGGAGCGGTTCGATCTTCGACTTGTAGAATCGAGTTTCGCAAAATTCCCGAGTTGGTAATTGGCCAAAACTTTTGCACGCCAGTGTATTTAAGGATGTTTGCTGAGTTCGCTTCGTGTGTTACCGTTTTATTGGCAGTTGGTGCATGTATTTTGGGTGAGTGATGTAGCGCTCTTCATCGAGTAGTTTCTTTTAACTTTTGCTGATCAAAACTTTTAGGGTATCCGTAGTAGGTTACCTAAATACTAATAGTTTTGGTACAAATTATGCTATGAAAGGATATCTTACTGATTATAATAATACACAGGCCTAAAATAGTGTAGAAGCCGATTGTTGTAATCTATGAAAAGCATACTTACAGTTTTACTAATTCATGGAGCCTCAAATTGGTAAGAAATAAAAGTAACGTAAGTAATAATTTTTAAAAGACTGACTTACTTGTCTTAATGTCCTATATCCCCTAGATATAGGGGCAGAGGGCGTCCACAGATGTCTTCCATCGCGATCGGTCTTGTCTTCACGTTTCACCTCGCTCCTTGTCATTCCGATGCTTGCCGCTTCTGCCAATATGGTAAGACAGCAGGTTTGACGGGGACCAGTCCAAAACTGGCTTGAGTATGTGATTGGGACCTCTTCGGAGCGTGTGACCAATCCATCTCCTGATTTGTGAACTCGATACCGAAAAAATTACGCCACAGAGCGATGGGACAACATAAGACACTAACCATGCGACACAAAGAGAAGACTCAAATAACACCAAAAAAATCAACAACAAAAACAGTAAGTAGGTAACTCCCACAACACAAACCAGCCAATAATATAATTGACAGGATTAACCGTATATCATGTAATTACATATCGCATTAGGCGACCTGTCTACTAGATAAATTTGCTCGGCCCGTTGAAACGCACATCAATTATTATTCGCGACAAAGATAATTAGTTATTTAACGGATAATATGTATCTACTGCTGTACACCTAATTAATATAATTGATTGTTTAGATGATTAGGTTTAGGGCCTAGTAATGGAGTTGAGGTGCAGATAAGATAGTGGGAAGATGTGGCAATAGGATCTAAAGTTTAGTGTGTGTAAGTGTATAAAAAATATAGTAGTTCTATTTAGTTTAGACTCTAAACTAAATAGAAATACTATATTTTAGTCTGTCAACTTATAAGCAAATAATTAGTTATTTTCACACACACTAACTAACCGTGTTAGGACCCATTAATATTATTTTTCTACGTGGTGCTCGGCAACTGGGCTTATCCCAGTTGTAAACGAAACTTTGTGCCTATTGGCCTTATTTATTCTGTCTCCTGCTTAATATGGAGAGAAGTGGAATTTGTGTATTTTCGTACTCCTCCGTTATTCTTTTCTGATTAATTTCCATGCGGGATCAAAGGCAGTTGAATTCATTTTCCGGGACTTCTTCAAGTTTCATTGCCTCTGCGCTTTTTTGGTGGCCGCCGCTGTTGATTCTGGCCTTCAGGAGTTGCAGTAATTTGGGAATAGTGCGGTGGGATTGTCCCAAAAAAAAATACACGAACTAAATAGATTTTTCCAGAAATCTACCCATTTGTAATTATTGGTGGTTTATTTAAGTTGGAAGGCCATGTTAAAATAATTTAGGCTTGCGGCTGTGTGTGATAGCACTTAATAGTTATAAAAACCTGGAATATCTGAGCTGCATAATACGAAAAGTGTTTGTTCTTTCCTGTTGTTTCTTCATGTTATATATATCATATCATCAGCCTTTTTAATGTTCCCACTGCTGGTACACTAGGCTATAATCCACCCCGCGTGCCCAGTGCAGGTTGGTAGATGGTACATGTCTTTGAATTTTTGGTTCTAGGACATGCCGGTTTCGGTTCGGAAGGAAAAAAATTGAGGAAACCTGAACTTATATAGGTAATGTTATTATGTCTGAAATAACCAAGTCAGAGGCCTTTGGGGTTCCTAGAGGCAGCTTAGTTAACTCTGAAACCAGAGGTGGCCACATCCTCAGACCAAAAGAATGAAAGAAAACACATTTATTTGACACATGCTACTAGAGCACACAACATAAACATAAACTTAGACTAAATAACAATAAAAAACCGGCCAAATGCGAGTCGGACTCGCGCACGAAGGGTTCCGAACTTGGTAAATTGCGGTTTACGATTTATGAGGTATTAAAAAAAAACTACTGACTAGATCTCGTTCAAACCAATTTTCGCTGGCAGTTTACATAGTAATGTACATCATATATTTTTTTCAGTTTTATCATTCTCTTATTTTAGAAGTTACAGGGGGGGGGGGGGGACACATTTTACCACTTTGGAAGAGTCTCTCGCGCAAACTTAGTTTAGAAAAAAATTATATTAGAAACCTCAATATCATTTTTGAAGACCTATCCATAGATACCCCACACGTATGGGTTTGATGAAAAAAAATATTTTTAGTTTTAGTTTCAAGCCCCCAAAATTTATTGTTTTATTTTTATTTTTGTGTGAAAATCTTAATGCGGTTCACAGAATACATCTACTTACCAAGTTTCAACAGCATAGTTCTTATAGTTTCGGGAAAAAGTGGCTGTGACATACGGACGGACAGACAGACAGACAGACAGACAGACATGACGAATCTATAAGGGTTCCGTTTTTTGCCATTTGGCTACGGAACCCTAAAAAGGGGACACATTATAAATGTAACATTGTGTGTGCTACGGCTGCGCCAAATAGGACTAGTTCAGCAAAATGTCGGGCAACTAGTGCCCGACGCTGGTTTTCAACTGGACCTGTAACCGACATGATGGACGTAAAGAACAAGAAAGTAGAAGATGGGAACTCCCGAATGCTCAGAAAAACCTAGTATTATAATGTCTGTGGCCTTGTCAAGTATTTAAATATCTTAAAAATAATTGGGAATCACCTTAGTCAATACCAGGCTGGTCATTGAAAAATATTCCGATAGTACAGCAATAAAATTTGCATATTGCAGTTTCTCGCAACAGAAATCCTTTGCATTAATCGTGACAACGACTATATTTTAAAAGTTGAATTAATCACATATATTCCATCAAAACCATGAACGCATTCTGTGGTTAATTTTAATACTATTCGAGCTTGGGTTTTGCCGCTTGAAAATTAAATTAAAAAACCGAGGGCTGTGGTAAATAATTTCAAAATGACATTTAAAAGTTTTAGTGACGCAAAGTTGCGATGTGCAGCAAGCTTTATAATTGAATCAATGTTTACTTTTCTCTTTTTGCTGTATAGTGTTTTGCATAGAAAATGAGTCTCTTCGTTTCTGGTGAGTGTTGCATCATAGAATTAAGGTCAAGCAGATTGGCAAAAAAATACTTGTCTGTCTTTCAACTATTATGGGCATTATAATAATATATATTATAACTTACTAGCTGTCCCACGCGGCTTCGCTCCCGTGAACTGGCTACCTACCTACCCATCTACCCTACCTACCCTACATACATGATTGTTGCGTAACTTAAACCGTTTACGCAGCGCACGCAACGGAAGCCCTCAAAAAGGAATAATTCAGCCCGTTTTTGCAACATTTTTCAGTTATGCTACGCTCCTATTGGTCGTAGCGTGATGTTATATAGCTTATAACCTTCCTCGATAAATGGACTACCCAACACAAAAAGAACTTTTAAAGTCCAACCAGTAGTTCCTGAGATTAGCACGTTCAAATATTATAAAGCTCTTCAGGTTTATAATATTAAGTATAGATTATTATAATTCGCTATTCATGTCTAATGATTAAATTATACATCAATATTTATCTTTTTGAGTGTGATAACGACCACTGAATATTTATATTTGGAATAAAAAACTGCTAATCCCCTCATCTTGTCGAGTTAAAAGAAAAATTAACTGAACAGCTGATATTTTTCATTTCGAAGAATATTTTTTTTCACAGTTGTGTCTTTGACTGATATTGACAGCTAATCTCTGAAAAAACTGGATGATGATATAAAAATCAGGCATTATTTAAAGCTGTTCAAAGTTAATTAAGTATTGTTCAAAGTAACAAGCTGCAAAACCAAAACGATGGGTGCTCCCACACTGCTGTTAAAAATGTTTACAAACATTAGTGAACAATGGTTAGAAAACGATTTCATGTTAGTCAGTGAACACAAAATTGTTAGTTAACAAATTGTAAAAAATAACTATTTAGCTCTTTGCGTTTGGTGCTTCCAGTTTGAGTGCTTTATTTTTTATTTAACACAAAAAATAAAAGTTAATCCAATGAGAAAATCTGCCCCCAATTTCATGTAGACGCCTCAGAAAGCAAATCCAAACTGCGAGCCGATGTCATTGGTTTTAAATGTTTGTAAACATTTTTACTTCAGTGTGGGAACACCATTAGTTACAAAAAACATTTTTTTATGAGTTTCTTGTGCGTTCTTCTCCATAACAATCTACTTTCCGAATGCACGGTAGAATATTTTTTTTTTTTTTATTATTTGTAAATTTTAATTTATGTGACGTTCAAAAGTGCCGTTTATTGGCCTAATTGAATAAATATATTTGACTTTGACTTTGACCTTGATCGTTCTTAGAGGCTAATCTACCTTTGCTACCCATCCTTACCTCACGTATGTCACAGTAGTTAGTTGCATTCTCTTGATGATAATATATATGCAGTGGTACTACTGACACATTATGTTTGCAATTTAAGCAGTGAGACCGCAATGCGGGTCTGCCGTACTTAAAACTCGGTATATGAGATGTTATCGCTGATTTATGCTCGGTACACGGATTTTTGACTATTTATTCTAGCTGGCTTGTTGCCTGGTCCGTTGTTTTCGTCGTGGTTGTGGAGAGCCGCATCTGCTTGGTTGTGGAGACCAACTCTGGTTCTAGTTTTCATCACATCATTAGCCTATTAATGTGCCCACTGCTGGGACACAGGCCTCCTCTCTGTGAGAGGGAATGGGCCGTAATCCACCACGCAGGCCCAGTGCGGGTTGGTGGACGCGCATGTCTTCGAATTTTTGGTTCTAGGGCATGCCGGTTTCCTCACGATGTTTTCCTTCACCGTTTTGAGAGCAATGGTGAAGAAATAATTGACACAAAGTAAAGCGCCCGCCTGGGCTCGAACCAACGACCTACAACTTGTAAGTCGCGGCCGATACCACTGGGCCACCACTGCTCTCATAGTAGTGAGAGAGAGAGAGACAGAGTACTAGTTTTCATAATATTAAAGAAAGAAAAGACATAACTAGTTGTTGTGAGTTTTGTTTGAGGAAATAGACTGCGAAATGTTAGTTTGTAGTTTGCGGTTAAGTAAAAATTTCTTCAGCAATAGAATCAGCATTGCCATTGGCAATGCTGTCAGCGTTCTGGGCACTTTTCCCGTTGACAACGATGTGGACGCATTTTTTGATGCACAATGATCCCTTTTCGTTTACCTCTTTGTATATAGGATAGTTTTTTTTGTATTTATGTAAGTTAAAAATAGTATTGTCTGTCTTAGTTATATTTTTGTTGATTTGCCCGAAGAGCTTAAAGAAGTATTCCTCTAGTCAAGTTTTATTTTTATTTTTTATTTATGATGGGTTTGCTCTTGACTCTAGTCTAGGTCAGAGGTGACAGAGACAGAGTCGACGATGGAGTAAGCTTACCCAGAAGAAGCCTGTTCACTCTAACTTTGAAGAGATTCGGGTTGAATGCGTTCGGAAACACAGACGCAGGTAGTGAATTCCATTCATTCGCTGTGCGCATTATGAAGGATGTTTGGAAGCGCTTGGTGCGAATTGGTGGAATGGCAACAAGGTAAGGATGGTAACTTGCAGTGCGTCTAGATGTCCGATGGTAGAAGGGGGCTGGTGGGATGAGGTCGTGGAGCTCTTGAGCACACTCACTGAAGTACAGTCTGTAGAAGACCGACAAGCAGGCAACCTTGCGGCGATGAGCCAAGCTATTAAGCTTGGCATCCACCAGTTCAACGTCGCCGATGAGCCTCTTGGCTCTGCATTCCACCGAGTCAAGTGCGGCAAGTTGATACTTTGCTGAGCCATCCCAAAGGTGGCTGCAATACTCCATGCAGGATCGGACTTGCGCTTTGTATAGGGTTAAAAGCTGTCCAGGCGTGAAGTATCGCTTCACTCTATTTAGGATGCCCAGTTTTTTGGCCGCAATTTGGGCTTTGTCCTCAATGGATGCGCCGAAGTTGAGACTGGATGTCAACTCCATGCCTAGGAGCTCGAGCCGATCTGTCACAGGAACAGACGCACCCCGGAAAGTAGGAGTAAGATCGTGGTAACAAAAGTCACAACATTCTCGTCAATTTAGTCCGTCAGCATTAGTTTGCATCTTCTAATGCTGGTTTCTTCTTAGAAGATCTTCGTTTTACCTCCGGTTTTCAAAATAAATTATTGACACGTTACAAATTAAACGCAAGTTATGCCGCTTAGTCCCGCTATGCTCTAGTCCCGCTATGCTCGACTCAAAAAGTACCTACTAATAAGTGCCGCTATGCAGGATTTTTTTCGATTCTACGTTATCAATGGAAGGTACAGTTGGAAAGAGAAGTGTTTGAATTCAATTAAATTGAGCAGAAAGCTGAAAAATATTGAAATTAAACTAAAAACATCGAAATCTTAGTTCGAAGTGGCGACGAGGTGAGTGCGATAGTATGATGAAACAAAACATTTATGAACTTTTTTCGCGAAAGTAATAGTATTTACATACTAGGTTTTCTTATTTTACTTTTTTAATGATTAAATAAAATATTACACTGAAACACTTTTCTTCAGCAATGCCCGCGAATGTGATTTCGTGCATAGCGGAACTTTTTAGTAGGTATTTTTCGAGATGAGCATAGCGGGACTAGCCAAGTGATGCAACTGGCTAATAATTCAACCAAACACAGTAGGTAACGCACGATTGACAACTAATAATTATGCAAATTTTTTGCAATTATTTTTGTTCCAGGAGTTTGGCCTAAAATTTATATAGTTTTTCAAACGCCGCGTATCAACCAAAAAGTACTTTCTTAATGAAAAACAGATGTTAAGCTTAAACCTCCTATATACTCCACAATACATAGAACCTTCTACACCAAACGTTTTACAGTCTCAACGTTTATGTAACGTAAGTTCTACACCCCCCAAACATAGTTGAAATCCCTTTCTTAACCAACTTCCGTTGGATAAGCAGCTGACAATGTTTATCGACTGTTCCGGCAGTTTCCAACTTGCTAGCATAATTATATCGAATTAATTTGAAAATCAGAGTATACAACATTTTAGTATAATAAAGTTTGTTTTTGTAAATAAGGTTTAAAAAAAATAATGGAGAGTTTTAGGAGGGAGTGAAAAAAAACGGTCTTTACCATTGATGTATCAAAAAGAGGAAGATACGTTACGTGCTAACACCGCGATCAGAAAACCTGGGCTCGGCGCACGACTACATGCATCGAAACTCACACATCTGGGTTCAGTGTCAGCACCAGTCCCAAACCTACAGTTACCGATAGACAAGGACAGAGATAGGATACGGCGCTGTAGTGCAAGCGAAATCGCGTTAGCCGCCGAATGTTGTCCGAATGCTAAATGAATGAAATGACATTGCAATATGTGCGTATCGTGTCTCTCACGCATTTTTGTAATATCTATCTCGCTCTCACAAATATGGCGAAACAAACATTAAATATTATTGTAATTTTCAACAAATTAACATTTTTGACTGTACTTACGAGTGGTAATTGATCCCGAGTGACTTATTTTTCTTTCTGGTATTATTAAAACACTTTTTAGCTACACAAGAAGTCATTTTCATGCGTATTTATTGCAAGAAAATATAAAAACACTGAAATTATTAAGCTGTGGGATCAACCATGTGCCGTGAGCGACCGAGTGCCCGCTGCGGGCATTCACTTAGATTAGTAGGACCAAGCGCTGTGAGCAGTTCCGTATCTACCTCTTTTTAATACATCAATGGTCTTTAAATTTTATTAGGTTAAAACTGAGATTAAGTATTAGGTATACTGAAAGATATCATCATCATCATATCAGCCGAAAGACGTCCACTGCTGAACATAGGCCTCCTCCAGGCGTCGCCACATTGACTAGTCCTGTGCGTCTCGCATCCAGTGGCTTCCCACAAATAAACGATGTTATTTTTATTTACCGACTAAAAAGGAGGAGGTTTCTCAATTTGACCGTATATATATATATATTTTTATTTATGTGTGTTCGCGGATAACTTCGTCGTTTATGAACCAATTTTGATGATTTTTTTTTTGTTGGAAAGGAGATATCCCAAGAGTAGTACCATGATAAGGAACCAAATCTGATTATAGGATCCTAGAGAAATCGAGGTAACTCCTCAAATATTATAGGCATACATATAGCGATTTTGGTATTTTCATCAATAATGCAATCATTTGCACTTAGAAAGTATCATTTGGTAAAGTGGAAGCCACTGGAACTCCGAAATAAAACAATGTATCCTATTCATGTTTGGGATTATTGGAATCGTCTTGAGATGTACTTTGGCTATCTAATACAATTAAATGAGCAATTCTTGTATATATGTATACATATAATCTGAATCTCGGAAACGGCTCCGACGATTTTCATGAAATTTAGTATGGAGGGTCTGTCGGGGGCGAAAAATCGATCTAGCTAGGTTTCAGTTTTAGAAAACGTCGTTTTCTCTATTTTCCCCCGAGCAGAACTCGGTAGCCCAGATACTAAATGTTAATCGGAGGTACCTACCAAAACTAAAAAGAGGAAAATAAAAAAAACTTTTTAACAAAAAAACATTTTACAAAAATTACAACTGACATCCAAACAAAAACACTACAAAGTGAAAATAACTTCAATTTCGGCAGTCGGTGTTTATGTTTTAAAATGTTTTTTATTTTTCACTTTTTAGTTGTACATAATGGACCAGTTCTATAGGCTAGCTACCTATAGTGCCCAAAGTGAAGCCAGAATAGATTAACCCAATAACATGAATCTTAAACAAAACTGTGGAATGAGAGTATACCAGGGTGAACAGGGTTCACACCTGCGTACCCTTTTAGAGCGTACCAGTGTGATGTTATCGATTGCAGCTATCCCGAGTGATTTGCCGTCATTTATTGAAGATTTCTAATATATATCTCCGAAGTTCTTCATCAGATCTTAATGAAAATTAAACGGGACCACAAAACAAGCACCAGCGTCCAAATAAAAAAGAATCATCAAAATCGGTACACCCAATTCAAAGTTCTGAAGTAACACATATAAAAAAAAAATACAGTCGAATTGATAACATCCTCCTTTTTGCGAAGTCGGTTAAAAATAAAACCGACTTCCAAAACAAAACACGTTACTTTCTTTTCCGAAGTCGGTGTCTTTTGTACCCATTTTTTTCCGTTATTCGACAGCGACTTCGGAAAAGAAAGTAATTTTTCGCTTAACAGTGTTTTGTTTTGGAAGTCGGTTTGATTTTTTGTTAAAAAGTTTTTATGATATTACTAGCTTCTGCCAGCGGCATCGTCCTCGTAAAAGTCGAAAATTAACCCAAGGAAACATATGCCCGAGACAAAAAGTAGCCTATGTGCTATTCCTGAATATAATCTATCTCAGCAGATCCATCCAGCCGTTTGAGCGTTAAGAAGTAACAAACACACACACAGAGACACACACTCACAAACTTTCATTTTTATAATATAAGTGTGATAGTGTGATTATAGATCTAACAAACAGCAACATTTTTCTGCCACACACATCCGTCTTATAATCTATTGAACACATCTAAGGCCCAGTTTTTAGGGTTCCGTAGCAAAAAACGGAACCCTTATAGATTCGTCATGTCTGTCTGTCCGTCCGTATGTCACAGCCACTTTTTTCCGAAACTATAAGAACTATGCTGTTGAAACTTGGTAAGTAGATGTATTCTGTGGACCGCATTAAGATTTTCATACAAAAATATAAAAAAAAACAATACATTTTGGGGGTTCCCATACTTGAAACTGAAACTAAAAAAAAAAAGTCAAACCCATACGTGTGAGGTATCTATGGATGGAGGTCTTTAAAAATAATATTGAGGTTTCTAATATCATTTTTATCTAAACTGAATAGTTTGCACGAGAGACACTTCCAAAGTGGTAAAATAAGTGTCAAAAAAATTTAGATGTACTTTACTATGTAAACTACCACCGAAAATTGGTTTGAACGAGATCTAGTAAGTAGTTTTTTTTTAATACGTCATTAATCGTAAACCGCAATTTACCAAGTACGGAACCATTCGTGGGCGAGTTCGACTCGCACTTGGCCGGTTTTTTATGCGTTAACTCGACCAATGGTTAAATATGATTTAAAATGTCGATAAAACGCGTTTATTCATCTATTATTATAAGTCTAACAAATGGTCAAATAATTAACTTTCCAACTTATTTACAGCTCAAAAAACTGGGCCTTAGTCGGAAACGGGTACTAATGGTCTAGTATATTCTTTCTATAATTTCGCCCTATCTATCCCATAATACAGACATCCTTTTACCAATCCACAATATACAGCTTCCTCAGCCGAATGATATATGGAAATAGTGGGAGGGTGAGATGTTATTTATGAACCATACAATAGTCAACGAGACTTCCCCTTACCGATATTAGTGAAGACATATAATGATTCTGTTCTCCATTAAATTGATTGGTTTGTTGTGGTACCATAAGTCTATCCTAGGAATGTACGTTCACCAGATATAAGAAGCCTAGGTAGACCTAGGCTGCTTATTTCTAGAGAACTATTCACAAGAAGTAGTATTTTTGTAATACAACTTCCCACAGTTGAGGGGCTTTGTCTATGTCTCCAACAGTTCCATGTAAATAATATCCCAAGCAATAAAAGTTTGTACTTTGTAGATCGATCTTACAAACCGTTCTGAGAAATCTAAGCGAGATTTGACGAAATTAGGCGCATTTACATAAGTCATTACATCAAGGCGAGAAATATTGCCATGCTAAATATCCATCAGAAAAGATCTTTCAAAGAAATGTCAACACCCACGTAAAATGCCACCTACTCTTTGTCATTTAACAAGCGAATACTGAAATTATCAAAAAAAAAACTTTTTATTAATCAAGCATTTTAGCTTACCTTGCATTGTCAACCAAACGTTTATGCAAAATTATAAATATGCCTATAATATATAAAAAAAAAAAAAAAAAATTACAGCTCAATATTTTAGGAACAACTGATAACCAGTAGAATGATTTGACCCAAACAAAGGTGATTTAAAGTAACAAGGTAAATTAAATACAAGTAAAATTTCAAAATTTAAAAACCCCCGACACATTTATCTTGCGAAAACACCCCGATTCGAACAGTTAAACGCGCGTAACTTTTGAACGGCTGAACCGATTTAATTCAAACATAGCTAAGAACATTTTCGACAAAATCACCTTTCAAACAAAAAAAACTAAATCAAAATCGGTTCATCCGTTGAGGCGCTAAGGTGCCACAGACAGACACACAGATACACAGCAACACACGTGAAACTTATAACACCCCTCTTTTTCCGGCGGGGGTTAAAAACACCGCGATTCAAACAGTAAAACGACCATAACTTTTGAACGGCTGAACCGATTTTATTCAAACATAGCTTAGAACACTCTCGACAAAATTACCTTTCAAACAATAAAAACTAAATTGAAATCAGTTCATCCGTTTAGGCGCTATGATGCCATAGACAGACACACAGATACACACGTGAAACTTATAACACCCCTCTTTTTCCGGCGGGCGTTAAAAAGCTTCTAAAGTTAACAGCCGTTACCAAATAAAACGTGATTAGTCAAACAGAAAAATCATAGCAACAAATATCTTGGGGCATCTAGGATTGAAAGTAATTCAATTGGTTGAGGATAGGAGTCGGTGAGACGCGTAATGACACTTCCGAGGCAGCTGGCTGCACCTGCAGCCTGCCGCAGTTAGGAGGAAATACTCGTAACTGAAATGTTTACAAACTTGACGGGGTTTTAGTTAGTATCTGGATTTTTCGTATTTGAATGTGAAAAGCTTGACTGGAAATCTGGACGGGTAAGAAAAATGGGTGATAAAGTAAAACAAGACATGCTGCGTCAACCTTATATAAGATAAGGGTAGGAAGATGATGATGATGGATGGATGAAAGACAGACAAACAAACAGATGAATTTGCGCCGTAAATGGTCCCTTTTTACAACTTGCGAACACTAAAAGACTACCAATAAAAATTGAAACTTTTTCGAACTTATAAAGCTATTTGTTTCCAACTTGAAGGTATGATATGCGCAGCATGAGAGTTGTTTGCCTAATAGCTTCCAAGTTAAACGCTAAGCAGCTAATATCCTACACACGGAGTTGAGTTTCTTATGCGTTCTTCTCCATAGCAATCAACTTTCCGAATGCACGGTAGAATACTTGTACATTTTAATTTTAATTTATGTGACGTTCAAAAGTGCCGTTTATTGGCCTAATTGAATAAATATATTTGACTTTGACACGGTTCCAAAGCTGTCAATGCCATGAGACATTTTCATGACACGCCAAAATAAAGTGTAAACCAAAACTTCTTATTTTCATTATTAACCTTTCATCCAAAATAGTTCTATAGCTGGACATGAGTCTTCCTTCGTCTACCACCAGCGGATCGCCAAGACCTTCAGAAGAAATACGATACAATTTAATAAAGTAATTGTAATTTTATTTATTTGGACGCGTACCATGAGAGCTGGTTCGAGACTGCGAGGGAAAGGAATGTCTGCAAGGACTTGGGGGAGGCCTTTGACCAGTAGTGGGACAGCAATGGCAAGAAAAAAAGGTTTAATGTAAGTATGTGTAAACTGTGTGTGTCTCAATATTTATTTAAATAATGTAAATTGATTATATTGTATTTTAATCGTATTGTATATTAATGGTAATGTTTTAATAGTAACTTAACTTGACTTTTTACTTAATTCCTATTAATATTTTAGCTTTTAGGGTAAATAATAGTTCAATTTAAGTTTAATTTAATTTAAATATGATTTTCATTGATTTATGTTTGGTTTTAGATTTTTAGTACAATTTATATGACTTACTCTGTAATGATGCGCATGCCTGTGACTTGCTTACACAGGATCTTTATAAATATTTCATTTAAATATTAATGTGTTAATAAGTCGTTGGTGTGCGTTGTTAATAAATAAATAAATACTTTTTTATTCATTTCATCATGAGGATAAAGTATTACTTAAAACCTTTCTTAATATTTTAAAAATGGGCAAAAGAAGTTTCTATAATAAACCACAATATAGTAAAAACTCTATTGTACATTATCACAAACAAAGCCAGTCATATCGTTGCAAGCACTGTACGTGTAGCCTAGCGTTAGGGCACCAGATTAACCAAAAACTACAGCAGCTAAAACATCAACCTGATCCCCGTTTATCACACTTAACAGCAACAATTAAACACCAGCTAAACACCGATGACACATTACGAGTAAGTTCAGAAGGCCTTCTACCAAGTTATTGTTATATTAATACTGCCTACCAACCTGCCTACCCTACTTAGGTAGGTCTACCTACCAATATGACTGTTTTTTGTTAGTACAATTAGTAGTTAGTAGTATTTATTTCTGTACTGTAAGTGATTTGTAATATTTGGACATAAATGAATTCAAACCGTATTTTGTTTTTTTTTTGGTATAACCCCAACTTCTCATTATTGCCTTTCTAATGAAATCGGTTTGGAGCACATCGGTTGGATGGTTTCAAAGTCTTTAACCGACTTAGGTAGAAACATTGTGATACTTACGTATAATTAGCCACTACCCCAGCGCACGCAGATAAAGCAGTTCGATAGCGCCTATTCTTCCAACTTACTTTCCAAATATCAATATTTAAGGCTAACCAAGAACATTGGCGTAGTGCTACATAGGTTAAAGCCTTTCTAACATAAATGTGGCTATCATATAAAAGGATTTTGAAAATCCGACTCGTAGTTCCAGAGATTAGCGCGTTCAAAAAAACGAATAAGAAAACAATCAAACTAATTCGGAACATTACAGAGTGGTTTTGTACCAACGCAAAATCGTAGCATCAACAGTTAGTTATGTGACATATTTATGCATCGCTGTGTTGATTTATTAAACTGTTTATTGTTTAACTGTTCATCGAAGGGCTTGATGCCTTATGCATTTTCAACCAGTCAACCTTTGGAAGATGCAAAGATAAACAATGTTCTTGTTCCTGTTCTAGTTTTCCTAGATTCAGCGAACAATCTACTTACAAACGAAGACTTTATGTTCTAACAGACCCTAACTAAACTGGCATTAGCTTTTGATTCAAAATTGCACAAGTATGGGATAGTAACATGCCTCAAGCTTCACGTCTTCGCAAAGCCGTATGCCAAAGATCAGGGTTAATATTTAAAGTGTTGCGTTTTGCCAAGCTTCTCACAGTTTGTAAGTTTTGTACCTTCGGCACTATACTCTGCTACACCACTCTATAATTTAATTTTATGCTAATCTGGCACTATCTATTTGATTTGCGAGTGCCTGCGCAGCGGAGGGTTGTAATCAATTAGTAACCGTTGACTTCGTGTGTTTTCTCGTCAATTGCAGTTTAATGGGTACAATATTACATACAAAGGGGAGAAGGAAAAGGGCTCATTGCGCATCAAAAAATTCGTAATGGGTACAATTGATTTTCTGTTTGAAAAACAATGTATGATTCTAATCATTTTTGAGCTAAATCGTCATGAGATATACTTTGCCTATAAAATATTTTCATGGTAATTTGAGGTACCAAAACTAAAAAGAGAAAAATTACAAACCTTTTAGCAAAAAAATTAAATCAACTTCCTAAACAAAAGTGAAAAACATCTTTATTTGCCGAAGTCGGTGTCAAAGAACAAAACACAATAGATACTAAAAACACCGACTTCGGAAAAGAATTTTCTTTTCTTCAGGGAAACTTGAGTTTCTAACATACAAAGCACATAGCAACACATATTATGTAAAACAGACTGTTATTTACGACGCCACTAAGTTTCCTAGTCATCGTCGGCCTAAACCTAAGCTATAAAAATACCCCGCACTTAGGGGTTTTTCCAAGTCTTCAAAATAAGGATTTATCCTAACCGCCGCCTATACACACTCGGAATTTTAAATCAAGTCAAGTCATGCTTATCTAGGAGTCGAACTAAAATATAGAATAAGTAGCCTTTTCTTAACTTGTGGCAGGCTATTTAGGAAAATAATAATGTTGTGAACCTGACACCATTATCATCATCATCAGCCTTTTAATTTTTTATCAATCAATCTGTCTAGCCTTTTCCCAACTATATTGGGGTCTGCTTCCAGTTTTACCGGATTTAGCTGAGTACCAGTGTTTTACATGGAGCAACTGCCTATCTGACCTCCACAACCCATCAACTGGGTAACACGGTACCCATTGGCAAGACTGGTGTCAGATCTCAAGCTTCTGACTACTCGTAACGACTCTCAAAGATCTTCAAATGACAGCCGGGACCAACGGCTTAACGTGCTTTCCAAGGCACGGAGGAAAGTCGGTATGTTGAAATGATCACCCATCCACGGACCGACCTCGTCAAGCGTTGCTTAACCTTGATGATCGACCAGTACGGCTGTTATTATTTAGCCACGAGAAAGAAAAATGAAAACGGAATGAAAATGTGGCGGTGGTTTTTAAAATTTTACTTGTTTTGATGTATTATTTTAATTTCTACCACCCATGTCCCTTTATCCCTTAAAAAGCCCATGACCAATACGGAAAAAACAACCAATTCTCCAAAAGCAATAAATATTGTGCTCACTCCCGCAGTAGGTTAAATCGTCCTTAAGGATAATTTATCTTTTAGAAGGAGCCCTACGGCCTGGGAGCTTCGGTCCCAATGCTTCTGTTCGCGACGACATAATCTGGGATCTTGAGAAATTCGCGTAATTCACGTAATTCCTTTCGTTTTAGTATATGCGTTGTAAAGCTGCAATTGGCCGATGGAGATCTGAATTGTAATCTGTTTTTGTGGATCTCTTGCTTATTTGGTTCAAATTCAAATTCAATTTTGCGTAGAAAAATGATAATTCTATTTAGGCCCGATTTTTCAATACTCTGTTAACTTTTAACCGAGGAATAAAAATGGCCGTTCGATATATTTTCTACACAAAAGCTGCCATTTTTATTTCTCAGTTAAATAATATCAGACTATTGAAAAATCAGGCGTTAGGCCGTCAGTGAGATTATCAAATAATATTGGATCCGTATTTTCGCTTTATCAAATAAATCAAAATTTACAAAGATACCTCAAAGTTCAGGAGTTGGGCTTATGACGTCACTTTATCAGTATAAATTGTATCACACCGTGACTCACGATATTTCAACGCACTGTATCGTCGTAATTTTTATTTACGTGGCAAAAGAAAAATACGTGACCAATTTTTTTTTTATAATCTTCATGATGGACCAAAAAGATGTTTTAGCCAATATCCCTATTAGTGGATATTAAAGTAAAGTGAATCATGTCTTACCCTGGATATATGTTGAAAACATAACCCTACATCGGCTGTCGGGTAAAAAAGGGATTGATTTTATCAGGCCTTTAACATGTCTCAGAAAATTTCAGTTCCTTATCACCTATTTTGTTTACCTCCACCTCTGAATACTACGTCACAGCAAATCCTGTAATGTATGCCGCGGGTCCGTTCGAAAGGTTCTGTTTATCATAATTTCTGGCAAAACAGCGCTTCTGTCAAACAATACACCATATTATTGGGTTCGCAGCGTCGCATGTATTATGTATGAAGATTCGGATCGCACTTCTGGGGATGTGCTACTAGCTGGGGGTCTTGTGACTATGATAGAAGAGTTTTGGGGACATTTTTCATAACAATAAGCTTGTAATCTTCAAAGGTAGTAAACAGATTTCTTCTGGGGTCAGTCACTCCATTGTGGACCTCATCTATCGTTCACCATCGGGCGAGATCGAGATCGAGAGCGGGCTCGTCACGAATAAAATATAGGAACCTATAATACAACCATATTTTGCAGCGTCCATGACATAGAATGGCCCTTGCCATCAAACGGTCATAAGTCCAGATTTTGGGATCTGTGAAGTTCTGAATGAAATATAAACAAGTAAATTTAAAAAAGCCCCGACACATGTACCTCTTTAAAATACATAATTTGTCTAGTAGTAAACACGCTTCGATCAATAATCCATCGAAACATGTAATTATAACACGATATCTTGCGAAAATACCCCGATTCAAAGAGTAAAATGCGCATATCTTTTGAACGGCTTAACCAATTTTCATCAAACATTGATAAAGTACAAAAACATTGTGAAAATTGGTTCATCCGTTTAAGGGCTATAACGCCACAGACACATACACAAATACATACGTCAAACTTATAACACCCCTCTTGTTCCGTCGGTGGTTAAAAGGTTAACCTCTTTGCTTTGCCCTATACTGGAACTCATACCATGCTCAGCAGTATTTAGAGCTACAAACCACTAGATACAGTTAGTCAGTTTATTTTTATTTTTATTAGAGAACTTATTAACTAGCTCTTGTTATATTACCTATCTCAAAGGAACTGTACTTTTATTTGGGATTAAAAGTATTCTAGAGATATTATTCACAGATTAGCTATATTGCTTTTACCTCTATGACCCTCTTGCGCCAAAAACGTAACTCGGAGTTAGTTGCTAACACGAGGTTAAATAACTAATATGTCATAAATAATTGGCCGAGTTAGCTGCTAACTCGGAGTTATTAAAGTAATATAACCCAAGGTGGTGCAAGCGGGCCTTAATAATGTTACCTCTTTATAGTATTAGTTAAGACTGGCTTTATAAGTTCACTAGCGGATGCCTCGCGGTTCTACCCGCGTAGTTCCCGTTCCCGTGGGAATACAGGGATACAAATTAGCCTATGTCACCCGGGGATAGTGTAGCTTCCCAACGGTGAAAGAATTTTTGAAATCGGTCTCGTAGTTTTTAAGTTTATTCGTTACATACAAAAATACATTTCCTCTTTATAATATTATACTAGCTGACCCGGCAAACTTTATTTTGCCATAAAAAGACCAAACATTTATCTACCCTAACCACCCTACACTACCCTACCCTACCCTACCCTAACCTACTCTACCCTACCCTACCCTACCCTACCCTACCCTACCCTACCCTACCGTACCCTACCCTACACTACCCTACACTACCCTACACTACCCTACCCTACCCTACCCACCTACCCTACCCTATGTCCGTCTCCTGGTTCTAAGCTACCTCCCCACCAATTTTCAGATCGATCCAGCCGTTCTTGAGTTATAAATAGTGTAACTAACACGACTTTCTTTTATATATACAGATTAGTATAGAAGTGTATATAAAGAAATGACATGAAGGTACCAGGAAAATAGGCATCGACACTGTTAGTCCAAAGCCAATTTTCATGATACTGATTTGGCTTGACGTCTGCCTGAACGAACCAAACTGGGGTTGTAACATTCCCCACCTCTTGAGAATCCTGTAACCCTGAAACTATATCCTTGTACCCTTTCTTGAAGAGGGTACAGTGAGGAATACTTATTAGTTATTTGGGTATTACGGTATTATCCAATCTTATTACGTTGAAATCTGAGACATTTGTCGATGAAACTTGAAACGTTTTTAACCCTTGTTGTTAATATTAACTTACTATAAGGATTTTCTTATATTGTATTAAAATTATCTATATGTTGATGGTTTGATGACTTTTTATACAAGTATAATCTGTGAGCCCAATGAGAGATCCTAAATATGACACAAATGGATTTTTAGAAAATGGAAACTCATCCCATAAAAGACGATAAAATAACTAACGTATATGTCGGCGTAGTATCTCGTTAATCGGGTTCACGAAATGCGACGGTTTCCCCGAAAAATTTAACTAGTGGTAACTTTGCGCGATCTGAGTGATTCTTACGACACTTATTAGTATATTCCCGACAACGTGATTGGAATCTTGCGTTTTGATTAAATAGCATAGCAGAACTATTTTCAAAGAATGACAAATTATTATGTTAATTCCTCTTGTAGTTTGGTTTGTAACCTTGGTAATTATTTTTCTTCAATTAAATTCTGAATTTAGGCTGTGTGTCAACAATTTATTTAATGATTAAAGTACCAGGGCTCGAAAAAAGAAAACGGTTTTTTCCAGATATGAGATCTAGCTCGTTCGAAATTTTGCCCCCAAAATTATGAATAATGCCGTATTAATCAATTCGTCCATAACATATATATAAATACAAATATGACCTAAGGCTCTGAGACGTGGTCGCTCACAATGGGCCTCATCAGAAAGCTTACAGTCACCCAAAGGGCAATGGAGAGGGCTATGCTCGGAGTATCCTTGCGTGATCGAATCAGAGGTGTAGAGATTCGCAAGAGAACCAGGGTTACCGACATAGCCCGAAGAATTGCTAAACTTAAGTGGCAGTGGGCAGGGCACATTGCTCGCAGAACGGATGGCCGATGGGGCAGAAAAGTTCTGGAGTGGCGACCGCGAACCGGAAGACGATGCGTTGGAAGGCCTCCCACCAGGTGGACCGATGACCTGGTGAAGGTTTCGGGGTTTCGCTGGATGCGGGACGCACGAGACCGGTCAATGTGGTGACACTTGGGGGAGGCCTATGTCCAGCAGTGGACGTCTTTCGGCTGATATGATGATGATGATGAAATACAAATATTGCTCGTTTAATAGTATAATAATCAGAAACATCCTCTCCATCAATCACTATTAATCTTGACGTCACTTTACCTAAAATTATGGACTGAACTGAAGCCAAACTGAACATGTAACATACGTCATGGCACTGGGTACTGTTGGCACTCGCTCCCGGCAGGTCATTAGGTACCTTTCGGTTTAGTTCATATATCTTGAGCTTGGTTTCAAACGCCTACGCCTAAGGAATTTCAGTGTAAGCGATTACGGGGGTGGTTACAAATTGCTTTTTGTGTCGAATTTTGAACATAATAATAATACGTATTTCAATAAACCCTGTATGTATATTTTGTTGCCGACTGTCCAAAAATCTGTTAATAGATAACTACCGACCGGAATAAAATATTTAAATTTATTTGTGATAGGGAAGCACGGTGGATCAGACCAGAATATAAAATGTTATATAGTAAAACTGATCCCCCAGGGGATCCGACCGGAATAAATCGAATTGGGTATTGAAAGAGTTTTTAATTAGGTATTTAGAACTTATTAAAACTTGTTTTTGTAGGTATGGTTGTTTAATATGCATACCTGTGTTGATGCAAGTATGTCTGTGTTGCCCGAAGGGTTGGGCAGAGATGGGCTCTAGTAAACCCACTTATCACCAGCCACCACCACCACCTTAAATGCATGTTGTTGTAAAACTGCAACATACCGTTCAAATTGAATTTATAACAAGAACATGTGCTCGGTGCATGTTGTTACATAAACAGGGTAATTTTTTGTTCGGTGGCAACACTATTTCGTAAAAATCTTCCCGCCACAGTATATGTATGCCTTACCTTAACTTATTATGCTTTTTTCCCAGCGAATCTAATGCTATATACTTATCGGGAACAAATTTATACTTCGGGCTGCTATTGATATATTCCAGAAGGATAAAACAATAGCACTTTCCCCGACACTTTATTTTTTATGAAATCATCAACACCAATCACTTGCTCTAGGTGAAACGGGAGGGCGTGTCAGACTTTTACTGATTCAAATTCGCGACGATTATCCGCGACCCTGTCAGTTTTTGCTAACGTCTCTCTCGAACCAAGCCGGACGCGAGAGCTTGCTACCGCTGATCGCCTCCACTAGGATACGGCCGTGCTCCTCCCTATCCTGAACAGGAACTTCCGGAAACAGCCTTGTCCAGAAGGGACTTGCTTCAGCTGGAAGAGGAGGACGCCGTGGCATCTCTCAAGCCACTTCTCAAAGACAGGCTCTTATAGCCAAAATTGTGGCGTGCCCAGCGCTGGGTTGCAACAGTCGTTCTCTCCATTTTGCCATGAGATCCTGCCGGAGTTCTGCACGTTCTTCAACGGAGATTCACCCTGGAGTTTCACCTCCTCGCGCCACTCCCATATGTGCGCAAGGACTTTTGCCTCCAGATCCCACCGCGGCAATCTGGCAAGGAGGCTCGTCTTCTCGCCGGAGACCGTGTGGTCCCAGGTACTTC
Source organism: Orthosia gothica (assembly GCA_949775005.1). Classification (NCBI taxonomy): domain Eukaryota; kingdom Metazoa; phylum Arthropoda; class Insecta; order Lepidoptera; family Noctuidae; genus Orthosia; species Orthosia gothica. The sequence goes on from OX459038.1 coordinate 4,184,622, forward strand.
ATCGTCGACTGTTATTTGTGTGGTGCGTTCCGAGGACCATGAAAACCCATGGCCTTGGACTTGAGCATGGCCACCTCAAGTCCCAATTGCCTGATGCTCTTGACGACTATCCTGACAACCACGTGTGTCACTATTTCGGCCGCCACCTTGTGCGACCGCCCTTGCTGGCGCACCAGCGTTTAGTCAGCTTAGCAAACTACGCTGACGCCGTTAGGAAGGTCATCGTGCAGCACCCAGTCGTACCGGATGTCCCACAGATACGGCCCCGCAACCGATCCCTGAGGGACACCGTTTTCATCTCTAGCCGGTTCCACTCTCCCTGGTGAACGGGGTAGATGACGACCCTGTCCGTCAAATAGGCCTCACCCTGGCGACAGAGGGTGGCATCCGGTGATACTGGAGTGCCTCCCTAGTGCAACTCCAGGGCAGGGTGTTGAAGGCATTACTTGGTCCGACCTGAGAATCGAACCCAGTACCTCATGCTCAGCAGTAGAGTTTGTGACCTCTAATCAAACAGGCAGTCACGTTAAACTTTTAACAAGATTGTTCGATAGAATATTTAATAAAAAATTCAACTTATTTCGTAATTATATTTAACACAAAATATATTATTAGTTTTATTTTGTCTTGATTTTAATAAACATAAACAAAACCGTCTCAATCAATCTTAGTGTTTACTTTAAACAACTTTCAGCTTTTAACCGATGCTTAAAATGTAGCAACATTTTCGCTTCTTCATTAGTGTTTTCTCTTATAACTAATCAAAAGCGTCTCGTATTGAAACAAAATCCTGGTCATGTTTAATTAGAGCATTGGTTACCAACCTGTGGTCCGCGATTCACGGGTGGTCCGCAAAAGCTTAAAATATGGTCCGCGAAAATTTAAAATCGTCACACTTTTTATTGATGTATGCTGATATCAAGTTTCTATCAGAAATACTGTGGTTTCTATCAGAACTCATTTTTTATTCTGTATCTGTTTACACTTAAATACATTACTTTACTTACTTTACTTTGTTCTCACATATATATTATTTTCCAACAAGAATGATGTAACAACAATACTTTTTATTGCACTTTTATCTTCATAGAGACCTACTGACGCTTGCGAATGTGCAACTAGCTTATTTTTTATTTTTTTGTTGAAGCAAATTATTTTGATTCGATTTGACCCCGCATCGGGATATCCTAATCACAGTCAATTTCCCAAAAATGTCAGGGTCCTAGCCTAACCGCATACATCTGAATTCCTAAAATCTATTAATATAAAAAACGATGGTCACCTCACATACCTCTCGTTACGTCTTGAGTTGTATGCTCATAGAAACGATGCCTCAGTATAAGTCAGCGATCTCGCGTAAATCCCGCCCCGGAGAGTTTTAACGGGATCACCCGGAGAAAGTTGTTGAATATCATGTATATCTGCTCCTCGAATTACGGATTTATTTATGCGAATATTTAGAAGTTTTGGGTACGTTTATAATTTGAATTTAATTACTATAATAAAAGATAAGATAAACATAGGTAACTGGTGAACTATAACTAAATATAGGTAGCTAGTTGTTCCTTCCGGGTATAAAGGTATGATGTAATGTAAAAGTTTGTGATTTCCAAGTAAAGGAACAATAGAGAACAGCTTATACAATTACTGAACAGGTCCCTTGTGAATAACGTGGTAAAGATCGAACGTATGTCGACCAGTGTAGCGTACCTTATACTCAGAATGTCCTCGAGATATTCGCTGAAGGTAGTACACGTCTACGCCCCGACCTCAGCACACCCCGACGACGAGGTAGAGACCATGTATAAGAAAATCTCTAGAGCCATGCATGTTTTCAAAACTCACTTCACCGTTTTAATGGGGAACTTCAACGCGAAACTGGGCAAACGAGACGATGATGAGTTGCAAGTGGGGCAATTTGGATTTGGACGACGGAACTACGCGGTCACGTACTAGCCAGTTTTATGGAGAAGGAGGGCCTCTATATGGATGAACTTCTTCTTCAGAAAGCGTTTATACAGGAAGTGAATCTGGAAGAGCCCCGACGGTGCCACGGAAAATGAGATCAACTTCACCATGACATCCAAGAAGCAAATGTTCAATGATGTCTCTGTAATCAATTCGGTCAAAACCGGGCAAACCGGTAACAGGCACATAGATCATTCATATAAAGCTTGATAGGTCTCGACTGATGAAGTCCACTCTCCGTCCAGCAAAGATCCAGGTTCAAAACCCTGAGAGCTTTCAGCTCAAACTCCTGAATCGTTCCGAGTGTCTAGGGAGCTCCGTGGACGATTACAACGATGGGTTCGTAGAAACTGTCCATACGGTTGGGTCGGTCGGTCTAAGTTCTTCAAGACCCGTCGTATAGATAGAAACAAAAAGCTCTCTTATCCTACTCTCAACCTTATGAAAAAGAGGCGTGAGACGATCCTGCAGTATTCAGATGAGGCATGCATATACCGGTAGCTCAATTGACGGATCTCTAAATCCTTGAAAAGAGATCTCCGCCGCTTTAATACCGAGCGTATTAAAGACGCGATTGAGCGAAATAAAGGCTCCAATGTGATTTCAAGGGATCTGGCTATTGGGCAGAGCCAGCTCACGAAACTGAAGAGTGACTATGGATGTGAGAAGAGTGTGTGTAAGAGTGACTATCTTATCCGGCAAACCGGAGCTTCTGAGGGAGATCGAGACATTCTATGTTGTTGTTGACAGTTGTACAAATTAATCAGGAAATCCGTTTTGAATCTAGTAAACGACCTAAGAGCTAGATTGCCCGACACTATATCGAAGACATTCCCGGACGTCAGACGTCCGGGACGTCTTTTCTTGCAGTCGGGTAAAAAAACAATTTGAAATTCAACTCTGGGTGAACACAAGTAAGTATCTAGTTTATATTTAATGATCCAGGAGAACTAAACTGAAGAACGTATCTTTTAAGATTAATATTTTAGGTTGATAAGGTTACCATCGTAGTCCAAAAAGTAAATGAAAATACTACCCGTTGAAACCCAGCACGTCAGAAAATGGCCTATTCAGTAATGGACATCGGATAGACATTCATTGGCAACTAGCGTCGTGTCATCGTTACCGGTAAACCGGCTGGCCTTCTATCTCTATTAAGGTCATGACATTGGAAAGTCAACAAATAAATAACATAGAAACTTAAAATATAACTAAGTTTTGACGGAGTAACGTTGACGATTTATTTTGCCACTGTCCACATACATAAGTTTGTATATCGTCTTCATGAGTTTAATGTTAATGGAAACGGAACTCCAATAAAATAATATGGTATCATATTATATTATTGGGGTTCCATTTCCCAAACGAAAAAAAACTTTTTTACATAAAAATACAACCGACTTCCAAATAAAAACATTCCAAGCTCTCCAAACAAAACTGGCGAAAGAGAAGTTTTTTTTAGTTACACTAAGTCGGCTGTATATTTTTGTAAAAATTGTTTGACCACTGTTATATATTTATATATATCACTATTGATAAATCATATATCACTATCGTGGTACCTAATAGGCCAGTCTATAGTAAGATATCAATAATTCCAAAATAGGTTAACCGAATGCCATGAAACTTTAACATAACCGGTGAAATGATAGTGTACCAAGGGGAACGGTACACATACGCGTACCCCTTTAGAGCAAACTGGCGTGATGTTATGTTATGAAATGGTATAAACAATAAACAGACATGGTATTGCAGCAACCCTGAGAAAATTACTATCATTTATTGAAGAATTATGTTGCATATCGCCGAAGTTCTTCATCAGGTCTTCACTAAATTTAAATTGGACTAATTTGGAAAAAAACCATTTCAAACAAAAAAACGTTATCAAAATCGGTCCACAATTGACGGAGAAATTGGTGAAAATACACAAAAAAAACCGGCCAAGTGCGAGTCAGACTCGCGCACGAAGGGTTCCGTACTTTTGTAAATTGCGGTTTACGATTTATGACGTATTAAAAAAAAACTACTTATTAGATCTCGTTCAAACCAATTTTTGGTGGTAGTTTACATGGTAATGTACATCATATTTTTTTTTTAGTTTTATCATTCTCATATTTTAGAAGTTACAGGGGGGGGGACACACATTTCACCACTTTGGAAGTGTCTCTCGCACAAACTATTCAGTTTAGAAAAAAATGTTTTAAGAAACCTCAATATTATTTTTGAAGACCTATCCATAGATACCCCACACGTATGGATTTGAAGAAAATTTTGTTTTTCGTTTCAGTTTCAAGTATGGGGACCCCCAAAATTTATTGTATTTTTTCTATTTATAAGTGAAAATCTTAATGCGGTTCACAGAATACATCTACTTACCAAGTTTCAACAGCATAGTTCTTATAGTTTCGGAAAAAAATGGCTGTGACATACGGACTGACAGACAGACAGACATGATACCCGAATAGGTTAAAAGAGTCAATTATTAGACCAATTTACAAACAAGGATCGCATCTAGAATATACAAATTACCGACCAATAGCTATTTTAAATACAATTAATAAGATTATGGAAAAGTTTATAGTTAATCAAATCACAGCTTACTTAGACAAAAATAATATTGTTACCGATATTCAACATGGTTTTAGACCAAACAGAAGTACGGCAACAGCGTTAGCAAGATTTACGGACGATGTAAATAATTACTTAAATGATAAAAAGATAGTAGTATCAGTATTTATAGACTTCAAAAAAGCCTGATACCCTGGATCACGACGGCTTGTTGCAGGCCATGGATGAGTGCGGGATAAGTGGACCAATCAATAGATGGTTTGGCCAGTACTTAGAGCTAAGAACGATCAAAGTCCGGGTTGCTAATGAAGAAAGTATTGAGGGTGTTGTCAAATATGGTGTTCCTACCGGATCTGTATATGGGCCTGTTGGTTATATTATTCACGTTAATGGTATGTGTAATGTTATAAAAAATTGTAAAGCTTACATGTACGCTGACGATACATGTCTCCTATTCAGTGGTAACGACCAAACTTCTATACAAGAAGCATTACAAGACGATTTGGATAGTATCATTAAATGGGCGCACGATAACGGCATAATAATTAATGTAAGCAAAACTAAGTGCATGCCAATACATTCGCCATATTCAAGTCACAAAAACATTAATCTGAGTATCAAAGGTGATAGTTATGAATGTCTTCACAATGGAAAATCAAGCTGTCAATGTATTAACTTGGAGCAGGTAAAAACATACAGGTACTTAGGATTGACCATTGATACTAAATTTGCATGGAATGTACACATAGACACTGTATGCAATAAAGTTCGGTAAGTTCTGGGTAAATTGTATACCCTGAAGCCTATCGTCAGGAGAGGACTATTGTATGCACTGTATTATGCACTTGCCGATTCGATTATAAGTTATGGGTTGTGTGGGTATGGACTTACTTTTAAAACACATTTAGACAAAATTAAAATATTGCAAACACGACTTCTAAAAGTGTTAGTGAGTAAAAGAACTAAACAGAGCTTGAACAAGGAATATGAAAAATTATTTAAGAAGTGCAATATATTACCGGTTGACATGAAAGTAAAAATGACAATGATTCTTGAACAACATAACAATAACAAACATAAAAAAGAAAAAGCACATAACTACCCAACCCGACTTGCAAAGAAAAATAAGCTGCAGGTGACAAAGATAAATAACTATTATGGTAAGCGTACGAGACGATGGATTATACCTACATTAATTAATGAATTACCTGAGGGAATGATCGATCGTGTAAAAAGTAAAAACCACCTTAAAAGTGTCCTAAGGAAACATTACATGTCAATGTGTCCATAGTTGCTGCGGTCCTCGGCGGCCTCGGTCGGCCAATGTCGCTTTTACTAAGTTTGAATAACAAAATAGTACCTATTATTATGGGGTGGTCTCGTGACATTCGTTGGCTGATGCCGCTGAGTGTAGTAGCTGTGTGTGTTGTGGAATCTATGGTTGTGTGGGTAACTACTCTGTATACAAATATGGAGTGTTTGCCAGCAGAGCCATGGATATGGTCTTGATTTTGACTTTAGTTTTGTTCTTTTGTTTAACTTTAGTTTTATTTTTGTTTAACGTGTGTCCACGAGAACCTACTGCCGACAAATTGCTTTGTAGTTTGGCAGCTGATGTTTATTATTAAAGGTGTAACTTATTGGATTAAATAAATAATAAAAAAAAAAAAAAAAATGACAAATCTATAAGGGTTCCGTTTTTTGCCATTTGGCTACGGAACCCTAAAAAACACAAAGTCGAACATAGAACCTCTTCCTTTTCGAAAAGTCAGTTAAAAAGGAACCCTTATACGATCATTTCGTTGTCTGCCTGTCTGTCCACGTGGAGGTATCAAGTTGAAATGAATAGCATATAGTCAGATCTGCAATCACAATTTTACAGCTAGAAGCTGTAAAAAATAATCTTATAAATCAACGCAATTAAAGGTACGTCAAAACGGACGTACCGTTTTGACGCATATTTAACACTCGCTATGGAATCAAAACCTGTTTATGGTGTACTTAAACATAGTCATAGTATAGTACTACCACTTTAGTAAATACTAACAAATCTTTGTCATACTCTGCCTCATTCGTTTCGGTAAACAGGCCCGTTGTGTTAAAAACATAGTATGTCTAGTCAAATATGAACGCGCAAGACTTGTTAAAACTATATTTATTTAATTCAATAGATGTGTGCTCAGCATGAGCGTTATAGATGAAAATCTTAGTTACATGGGCTATTATACTAGTGGAAAGGTTTACATGTGCGTGTGTCCGTGTCTGGACTTCACAGTGAGCCAGTAACAGAAAGTCACACGCTTTTACAAAACAGTTGTTTGTTTATCAAATAACCTCTTCAAGCGGTCATGACTCAAGTTTTATCTGGGTAAGTGCACTGCGGATGGTCACTCACCCAAGTCATTGTGGAAAACAAATCACAAACAAACACATCAAGAAATAAAAACCAAATGATATTTAAATGCGTCGCCTTATTTCTCACAAAATGTGACAAGAAAGTCCCATAATCCTGCACGAAACACAAGCAAAACTTTCTCAAGCAGCGCCATTTTGAATTAGGTAACGAGCACAAGTAACAGTATTTTAATTAGATTTATTACTAAATTAAAAACAAAAATATCTCCCCTAAATGTAAAACTTCGGGAACATTCGAGGCTCTTCGAGCTATAAGAACTCTCGCAACGTTCGTCTGTAGTTAAATAAAAAAAAGTTTTTCCTCCCGTATTAATCTGCAAGCAAATCAGATTCATACCCGAGAGGCTGAGCCACATCTGGCCAGTTAAAAGTTGCCAGTAAACTGGTATGAATACACCGCGTAACTTTGTTAACAATGTAGTATAAGTTGTGAGAGGGAGCGGAGTTGGGAAGTTTTCAGGTAGTTGGTATTACGTATAAACGTCACATCGTCGTTCTATCGAAGATCAACCTAGCCATAATCATTCTCCCGGGTGTCATCATTGTTGTGACCGCGCGTTGGACACGGTGGAGCATACGGTGGAGGTCTGCGGAGCACCGCCGTGTCCTCGTGAAGGCAATCGGCAGTGGCAACCTCTCACGTCCGGCCCTGGTCCAGGCCATGGTACAGAGTGTGATGGGAAGCTGTCTCCTCCTTCTGCGAAGCAGTAATGCTCGCAAAGAAGAAAGCGGAACGCGTGAGGACGACGCAAAGGAGACACTCTTACGCCCCTAGCCACCGCAGGAGACGCCCCGGGGGTCGGGCGTTGCAAGCCGATTCCCGGCCACCGTAGGCGTGGGCTTGCGGACGGCAGCTCACCGTTCGATAAGGACCAGACCCGAGTTTACGGCGCTTTTCGTCAGTTCTTTTATTATTATTTTTATGTTTTTTTATATTATAATCGAAATGAAAAGGTATGTGTACTTAACCCGAAGTTGGTTAGGGATTTTTGACTATTTAGTAAAAAAAATAAAGACTACGTCTGCGTTGTCGTATTTATATTTTTGATTGTTTTCAGTATGCTTGCTGGTCGTGAAGTTTTTGATGATGATAATGATACTTGGCTATTGATTTTTGAGGGCTTTTTAAAGGGCTTTAAAAACCGCTGCCACTGATAACTCAGACCACATCCCAAGTGTATCCAAGTCCGAGACTTCATACTTTGTACCCGTGGCATCATTCCGCGTTGTTAGTACGGGGAAATATGAAAATATCATGTTATTATGAAGTTAGTTTGCTTATATTTAACCGTGAATTGCAGTTGACTTGAGACTTAATACTATTTACTTTACTAACACAGTGTGTCACTACAGTTTTTATGGAGAAATTTCTTGTTTTGTGTTAGTTTTTGCGTTAGTGAATCCTTAAAATGGAGTTAATCATAGCACCCAATGATAAAAATACTACATCCTTGGTTCTTTTTGTGAACATTTCCTGAACGCCAGTTGTACGTGCTCTTTTCGTACAGAGGCTTAAGACATAAGATTGGTAAAATTTCTAAAATATATGGGAATGTCTATCGCTATCGGAATGTTACGAGATTTTGACATTTAGACCATTGCAAACGCTTATGGAATCACACTTTCTATAGTCCTTGAAAAATAAAGCTGCTTTGGCTAACCAAAACCGATAAGTATGTGGAAATGCAAATATTTCTTTGAACTCTGATTTGATGATTGATGCCTAATCAACCGTAAATCATATCCTGCTTCACATTACAAATCCTCTTTTCCTAATAAATTCTTGAATCTCATCAACCGTAATACCAGGAACACAGCACTTAAAAGAATCACATAATCTTCAAACGAATCGCTTCAAAATTAAGGTAGGAAGCTCTCTTATTTACAAACCAACAGATTTGATCCACACAAGAACTTCAGCATGTGAAGTTATTATTATGTACATATCTCTGAGTTATTCCAAGTTTTAAACCTGCAGTATTAGCTCATTAATTCTGATATCTAAAGCGTGTAATTCCTTTTGTAAAATGTCTTATTTGTACATGAGTAGATAGGAGACAGAGGCCAAGGTATATTGTTGTAAAATTTAAACACACATACGGCAATATCTGTGCGTTGGTATACCGATTTCACGAGTAATACTTAAGTTCTAAGCAATTAGGGGCAGTCTATTTTCAATAATAATTACAAATCCAGACCTAGATATTTCTGATACTAAAATTCAATAACACGGTCTTAACAGAGAATTGAGCCCAGGTTTTCCCATAAACGTTCTGTTTGCGGCCACAAGATCTACCAGGCGGACATAACTAAGAAGTGCAGTTGCAAAAAGTACCTTACTTTACGGAGGCTTACCTTAAGCCTCCGTCGGCTATCTTCTCCAGTGACAATAACTCAAACAAATATAGCAGAATGTAATATTTTATATCTAAACTTATTCATGACAGCTTAAAATGATGGAGCCGTAATTTGGTTTCATTTGTCAAAGCTAGGCCTGTTACATTTTGTATGAGAGTTTAAATAGATGCTCTGGAATATGTTCGTAATTAGGTCGTAATATTTTCGCATATTTTCAGTCATTTTGCTGTAATCTTGTACTTGGTCTTGATAATATACGTTTCTGCACGTATTTATGTAAGTGGATGAATCTTAGAGAAAATGTGTTAAGATGTGGCTGGGCGATTGGGCCGGTATATAAATTGAGAATTTGAAGTCAACATCGTTTTTAAAGGCGGAGCCAAAGTTTGACAGGTTTTCAAGCGAAAGTTCTCCTTCACGCATCGTGTTTCTTAAAACTGAGGGTCGTGATTGCCCCGACGAGCGATTTATTTTTCTCCATCTGTGTCTCTCCTTAGCGTCTTGGAGTGCATCGTGAAGTTGAGCGTTGAATGAATTTGGTCAGACCACCTGATCGGGCTACTACCCCACAGCCTCCTGCCCTCGACCGTACCAGTAATCATTAACTGCTCGCGGATATGACCTTTGTTTCGAGCAATGTGGCCAAAGAAATCCAGGATTCTTTGCACGCAGGTGATGGAGTCTGGCTTTGATGTTTAATTGGCAAAGTAAAATTTGACAAATTCTCAGATTCAGAAATCTAGTGACAGTCCAGGCCAGCCCAGTAGCCTTTTATGTTTCCACTTACTTAATTTACGAGTAGATTAAGCTAGTTATTGTATTGTTTATAGTGTAACTAGTTGTTGCCCGCGACTTCGTCTGCGTAGCGTTATGACTTCTCATAGCCAATTTATTTATTTATTTATTTATTTTAACTTACACACACTATCTTACAGGTTAAACCCAATACAATAGAGTGGTTAAAATCTTAATCTAAAATCAGTTCTTAAATAAATGTACCTATAATAATTATATAAACCTAAACTTCTAACACTATTAATATCTTCTAAACTAATATAAAATTAAACGTTACTCATCTAAATTTTAATTATTACTAACAAAATTTAACAAAACTCTTGCGAATTCACTCAAATTGCACGAAAATATGTCTAGCCTCTCATGCAATTCGTTGAGCACACAGATTGTCCGGGTGAGAGGTGTTTTCGCCAATAGATTGGTTCTAGCAGCAGGCACGGCCAGCAGTGGCGGCCGACGCCGCCTCCACACGTACCGATCTGGCACGCACAGCTTCAGGTGACGCAGCACACCCGGGTTATGTACTACTCCACGCAGGAGCTTTAGTGCATACGCCGCGAGTGTAAATTCCCGGCGCACTCTGAGTTCGTTGTACCCCACCATTCCGAGTACAAACAGTGTAGGATACATTAGCGGGTAAAATGGGTAAACTCCATAAAGTTTGAAATACAAGTGTCTTGTAAATTTATTTTGTACTCGCTCCAGCATGACATTATATTTCGCTTCATGAGGAGCCCAAATCACCGCACTGTGCTCCAAGTGACTCCTTACCAAAGCGTCATACAGCACCCTGAGCGTGGTAATATTTGTGAATCCTTGTTACTGCCTCAGCACGAAACCCAGGTTTCTGTACGCTTTCTTGCAAATCTTAACTATATGATCCCGGAAAGTGAGATCCGGGGTAAGCAGTACTCCTAGATCTCGCACCTGAGACACACGCTGCAATGGCGCTTCCTCTACTTTGTATTCGTAGTCTAAGGCAGTCTTCGCGCGCGTAAATGACATGACTGAGCATTTCGCTGTGTTGAAATAGAGTTTATTTTTATGGCTCCACTCTACCACTCTATCTATGTCTTCCTGCAATCTCTCACAGTCCGACAAACTCTTGACCTCGAGCAGCAATTTGAGGTCATCGGCATTTGTTTATATCACGCAATAATATTGTAGATATATTATTTTACAGAAAGCAGTGTTGGCCTATTGGTATCGGCCGCGACTTACAAGTTGTATGTCGTGGGTTCGAACCCAGACTTTGTGTAAATTATTTCATCACCACTGCAAAACTCTCAAAACGGTGAAGGATAACATCGTGAAAAAACCGGCATGTCCTACAACCAAAAATTCAAAGACATGTGACAACCACCAACCCGCGCTGGGCCGGCGTGATGGATTACGGCCCATTCCCTATCACAGAGAGGAGGCCTGTGCCCCAGCAGTAGAAACATTAATAAGCTGATGATGATGATGATTTTATCAACATATAAACTGCCACTCCTCGTTCCACCCCCTTAAGGGTGGTTTCCAAGATAAAAACTATCCTTCGTCCTACCCAGGCTCTAAGACTATCTCCATACCAAATTTCATTTTAAATTTTACCGTGAAATGGTAAGAGACAGACAGACCGAGTTACTTTCACACTTATAATATTAGTATGGTTTTCTCAGTTAACATAACAATTTAAAAAATAGTTCATTTGTTATTTTTCTATTATTCGATTTATTACAATAACAGTATTTTTAAACATGACACGGTTATTCTAAAATAACATGCTTACCCATATCAATTCCGAGAAATATCTACACCGCAAGGGTAAAAGTTTAGTCAATTTTCCATAATAGACGCCATTTTGTCGATCAATATTATTTAAAATCGTACCGCCAGTGATTGAGATTGTTCCAAAAGTTCGTATCTTTGTTATTGGGGCTGACAGTTTCATTTAATTCACATACACAACATCCGGGAAGGGTGGAGGCACCTGTTATTGGCTGTTTCAGTATATTAATTTAAAGGTTGGGTATAGTTGACATTTTGTTTATTTCCGAAACTGACAGTCACGGTAAAATCTTGATTTCATTTTGGATTACATCTTAACCTCTTATTAGATGCCTCTTGCATGACCTTTAGGTGGGATAGTGTTCGAAATCGAGCCCTTCCATAATAGGTCATCATCATCATCATCAGCCTGTTAATGTTTCCACTGCTGGGACACAGCCAACTCTCTGTGAGAGTGAATGGGCCGTAATCCACCACGCGGGCCCAGTGCGAGTTGGTGGATGTCATATGTCTTCAAGTTTTTGGTTGTAGGACATGCCGGTTTCCTCACGATGTTTTCCTTCACCGTTTTGGGAGCAGTGGTGATGAAATAATTTACATAAAGTAAAGCGCCTGCCTGGGCTAAAAACCACGACCTAGAACTTGTAAGTCGCGGCTGAAACCACTGGGCCAACACTGCTTACACTGCAATAATAAATAACTAAAAAAAGATATTGTGAAGAAGAAGAAACTTTTCACTACGTAGGTCCACAAGGACATGCTCTCTAAAAGACCTGATGACGCTAAGCAATTTAAACTGCGTCGAGAGGCAATATAAAAGTATTTTCTAAGAAAATTACAAGTGTAAATCAGTGGAATTGCATCGTATTGAGTCCATATGAACGTATTTGCATTTTTGCTTAATAAAAATCGCTAATTGTTGTGTTAATAATCGAATCACCTTGAGCCATCTATGAAGATCGCTAACTCACAAACAAAGATAAAAAAAATCATATGTGCTAGTTGCTTAACATTTTATCTTAACAATTAAAATCTTGCTAGAGCCAGCTTTCCCCCTTTTACTAGATAATTTAGAAGTCATAGTAACAGTATAAACAATGTTACAATGACTTCTAGCTTTAGTGGTCCGTATTTATCCAAAACTTTTAATATATAAAATCAACACAGCAGAGATAGTTGCGTCAGTATTTTGAGTCGACGTCGACGACGAAACTTTTCATCCTAGAAAATATATTGTGCCCATGAGATACTGGAAAACCCAAGTTTTGCGAGAACAAAATCGTAAGGCCTTGATACCTTACTTTGTTTATTTTTACAGTATTTTACTTAAAAGGTAAGCTACATTTTGGGGTAGCTATTGATACGAGTTTTTTAGGGTTTCGAACCTGAAGGGTCTAAACGGAGCCCTATTGCTGTCACTCACGTGACCCTGTGTCCGTGTGTCTGCCTGTCTTCTGTCACAAGACTTTGTGCCAAAGAATTTAATACTTCCCATTGACATCTGAACTTGAAATTTGGTGATAATGTTTATTATTACGTACTTGCTTCTGCCAGCGACTTTTACCTCGTGAAAGTCGAAAATTATTACGAGGGAATATATTCACGAGAAGATAAAAAGAATCCTAATGTGCTATTCCTGAATCTAAACTAAAATTGGTGAAGGACGTACCCTTTCTAAATTATTTACGTAATACCGAAAACATTTAAATGCAATCATGCCCTTTCATAGAGTTGTTCCCATTACCCTGCCGAACTCACTTACGCGATAAGGCTGCTGGACCTGGAATGGAAACAGGTTTGAAATCGCCAACACCCCTTGAGAAGGCGTGGTGATAAATGTATAAAGAGGCCTTCTATTTGCTATGCAGTGGGACAGTAACAGACTGGTATTACTAATAAGTGAATCATATTTAAAAAAAAACAATATAATATAAAAACAAAAAATCCGAATGCTATAAAATAATTAGCTGAAAAGAGAAAAACAAGTACTAGGTTTAATTCATACATTAAATATTGTTAGGTGCTACCAGAGCGATAGCAAACGAAGTTTTTATAGGATTTTCTATAATTCTTGTTTGAACAAGATTGGTGTTTTAGCAAAATAAAAGCAGTCAGTCAAATCACTTGGTTATTGCAGGATATTATCACGTTACCTGAAATACTAGGGCATCAGCTTTATTGAAAAGATTTTCTAATAAATACATCGCTCAACACAGAGTCGCTTAAAACCACTTGAGGTCTTCTATCAGGGTGGCGATGCTTTGCTTTGGTACATATTTTTTTTCCAATCTTGCAATGGTGACGTTGTCATTTTTATATGTTAATTTTTAAGAACCTCTAGTACCGATTTATTCCAGGTCATCATCCTCCTTGAGCTACTAGGGTGTCAGCCCACATGAGGAGGTAAAATAAATACCCATAAATACAGTTCGCCCGAACATTAACAGTCACCCCCACCACAGCCGCTGTTTTAACTCCTCATAAGTACTTATATCCTTGAAACTTCACAACTCATCAAAGTTGAGCTTTGTGCGTGGAGTTACATTCGCATTTTATGGTAAGCAGGTAAATAGGTAGGATTTAACAATGAGTCCTTATAAAATGAGGTGTTAAAAGGTTCTATAGAATTGATGGTGTTGGAGTGGGGAAATAAATTGTTGTGAATTGTGTTTCGTATGGTACTTTCTGTATTAAAATAAAATTAAAACAGTTTATTTCACATAAACCTCGTTGAGTACAGTACAACTATTTTCTAACAGTCCATCGGCAAACTTCGTGTTTCGTCTGTCGTCGTATTTCTATCAGTTGCTCTTTGCAATTGGTGCAGACCAGACGCTCTCAATCAACTTGAAAGTACACATAGACTTGTTAATACTCTTTTAACTTAAAGTAAAATATTAAAAAAAAATAAGATTGCTGCTAAAGCCGCAGGCATAAATAGTTTAAAATCTCTATATAGTTCACACGGCAATCAAAACATAACAACAATAAATTACTTAGTTCTGAATTCAAATTATTATACATTATACGATAAATCTAATAATTGGTGGACATGGAAATTAGCATTTGTTTGTATTCGGAAATGCGATGATTGCCGAGAGACATTAAGAAAACAGTTGTATTGTAGTAGCGGCGCGCCGCCGTTTATATACTTTGTGATTGTAGGTACTTATAAAATGACACAAAATAGTGCAAAGTTCAAATTGGCCTTTTCCTGAAATAAATCGAAGGATATTTTTAAAATAAAGAATTTGAAGAGTTTCATAAAATAAATATGTCAAATGCTTCGATTGTTCCACTCGATATTTATATGAAAAAAAATATTATTTTGTTCTCAATAAATATTCAAAAAAACACCGGATCACAGTCCCATTTTGTCAAAATTAACGACACCATAAATCACTTTAAAAACCATTGAATCGCGAGACCAACATTACAATCGGGGCCACAAAAAACTACACACACAAGTTTCGCGACACGACACGCGTTAGCCCAAAAAAGCGAAACATATCGCTTGTCGTATTTTTCAAATGTGGAATACGCAACGCCCGAGATTAACAAATGGATCGCGTGAAAAAGTTTCGGCAATAAATTTAGCTAAAGTCACAAAACTCTGCAACGACACGTTAAATTTTATTACTGCCTCGAGCCTGTGGAGCGTTGCTATTAAACTTGGGATATTATTGAAATGATCTCAGACAAAGGTTGTTATTGCACGAAAATATATGCGAACTTGTGAGTAAGAAGTTTAAGCGTCCGATCACTTCGTTCGGTAATGCTCTCAGAAGTTAGTGCGTGAGAATTGAGTTATTGCTCTCTGTATTGGCCCGCAGTGTATTAAAACGGTAATGTTCAAAGTTAGAAAAATTGTTTATATTATTTTTATAGGAGTTGTAAAACGGTGTCGCTTTGAGTTGAGGAACGGTTGCTTACTTCCCGGGGGTGACGTCAGAGATCGCATGGTAAAATATAACGGATCAGGCACTTACTGCATTATTGTCTCGTAAAAATGTGCATTTACCGGTATTAAGGCAATCGCCTACTGATAGCTTTGAAAACCACAACGGTAACGTTAAGATTGTAACGTTAAATTATACTCATCGTCATCATGAGCTTTTAATGCTCCCACTGCTGGGACACGGGAATCCTCTCTGTGAGATGGGCTGTAATCCACCATGCGAGCCTAGTGCGGGTTGGTGGATGTCACATGACTTCGAATTTTTGTTTTTTTTTTTATATATATTATAGGCTCGCGCTTGACCACTATCTCACCTGATGGTAAGCGATGATGTGGTCGACGGTGAAGCACGCTTGCCTAGAAGTAACCTATTCACTCTTGACTTAAAGTCCCCTAGATTGTAGCTATCGGGAAACACAGACTCCGGCCGGTTCTAGGACTTGTTCCCTCACGATGTTTTCCTTCACCGTTTCAGAGCAGTGGTGATGAAATAATTTAAACAAAGTAAAGTGCCTGCCTGGGTTTGAACCCACGACCTACAACTTCTTAATCCTGGCTGTTACCACTGAGTCTACACTGCTCTGCAAATAAACTAAGATCACCGGGTTTTATTATGATCTCGTTACAATCGAAGTCGATCCTTGGTAATGGTAAGTTACCAACCAAACCCACACATAAATACCAAATTGATCATAAGATTTAACGGTAATATTTAAAGTAGTTAATCATAATTACATAGAACCAATCAAACGTTTCTCCTTAATTTATTAACACGATAAGAAGAATCATCCAATGAATTAACATCGTAAAGGTCAAAATATAGCTCCTCCTGATAATATTTCGGCCATTTAATGCTTTAAAACGTTGTAAGAAAGGAGTTTATTGCTTGGGGATGTCCGTAAATTTATATATTATGAGGACGGTGGGATACGGAAGGTAACAAAGGTTACCCCCCGATTGTATTACCTTCCTATGGAGGATCTTATTAACTTTGGTTTTTTTAGGGTTCCGTAACCAACTGGCAAAAAACGGCACCCTTATAGATTCGTCATGTCTGTCTGTCTGTCTGTCTGTCTGTCCGTCCATATGTCACAGCCACTTTTTTCCGTAACTATAAGAACTATGCTGTTGAAACTTGGTGAGTAGATGTATTCTGTAAACCGCATTAAGATTTTCACACACAAATAGAAAAAAAACAATAAATTTTGGGGGTCCCCATACTTGAAACTGAAACTTATTTAATTTTTTTTTCATCAAACCCATACGTGTGGGGTATCTATGGATAGGTCTTCAAAAATGATATTGAGGTTTCTAATATTATTTTTTTGAGAGACACTTCCAAAGTGGTAAAATGTGTGTGTGTCCCCCTGTAACTTCTAAAATAAGAGAATGATAAAACTATAAAAAACATATGATGTACATTTTCATGTAAACTTCCACCTAAAATTGGTTTGAACGAGATCTAGTAAGTAGTTTTTTTTAATACGTCATAAATCGTAAACCGCAATTTACCAAGTACGGAACCCTTCGTGTGCGAGTCCGACTCGCACTTGGCCGGTTTTTTATGTGATAAAATGATTATTGGGCCTTATAAAAAAAACATGCAATAGGTAACAAAATCGTTTTCATATTAAAAAACTGTGTCAATAATTAATCACGTAAATGTAAAAAATAACGCACAAAAATTGTCACGTTCCAAGAAAAATCGAATAAAGTCGAATAGGATCTTTAACCTTTCGTAGCAGTCGCTACGTCGTAGCACCCGCGTAGTCTCGTAGCGTAGGCGTAGCACGACATCATGTTTTCTCAGAACAAACTTACCCCTTTGTTTGTAAGTACTGAATGGTCTTTTCTCATCTGGCTTCCAGATTAATTAAAGGAGAAACCAATAAAGTAAGCAGCTAGAAATTATTTAGCAACCGGAGCCTAGAAATATTGGCTCTTAAAACACAAAAATATAATATTTGCCCCATCCCGGGAGACGAAACCACAACACTACCAAGTTACCTCTGAAAGCTTTGTATAAATTCTCAACAAAATACTCTTGGAAATTTACTTTTATATATTTACAATCAAGTGGAAGTTGGTCAACTATTTCGTGTTCCGTTTGAGAAAAACAAAGAGAAAATTAACGATGAAGAATTCCATTATATTCGATGCTCTGTTGCTTTGCGGTGAGGCTTACTGTTTCTGTTTGTATTTTTGTATTTATACAGTTGTTTCAAGCTTCTGAGAGCCTGGTAACAGGCGCTTTGGAGCTTGGGAATAAGAGATTAGACTGGATGTATACTCAAATAATGTAAAAATGTGTTTGTTGATTTTTATATTTATTGGTAGAGCGATTTCCGTATTTTTCAGGAACGCATTCGCATTGCAGTCAAAATCCCTAAAAACACTAACATCTCTGATGTGTATATTTTTACCATTTTTAGACATTGAGTATATTTGCTGAGATGATATTTGCGACTTGAATTTTAACGTTTTTTGGTTTTTGTTTTCGTTTTTCATTTTTGTTCGAAAATGGTTTTCCTTCAGTTAAAAGCAATTATGAAGTTTGAATTACGAATGCCTCGTTGGTTGCAAGCGCTACTGCTGATCATGAGGTCCAAGGTTCGTCTCTCAGTTCGCGACCGTTATTGGTTTTTTCCTTCTGGAATTTCTCAGTAGCAATCAGGAGTTAAGAATCAATGGAGAGAGCTATTCGCGAAGTTTCCTTGCATGATCGAATCAGAAGAATTGCCAAACTTAAGTGGTAGTGAGCAGCCCACATTGCACGCAGAATGGATGGCCGTTGGTGCCGAAAAGATCTGGAGTGGCGACCGCTTACCAGAAGATGCAGCGTTGGAAGGCCTCCCTCTAGGTGAAGTGACGACCTAGTCAAGTCTGCAGGTATCCGTTGGAAGTGAAACACACAAGACCGATCAGTGTGGTGATATTTGAAAGAGGCCTATATCCAGCAGTGGACGTATTTCGGCTGAAATGGTGATGATGATGAATCAGGAGTTTGGAGTTATGTGGTTGATGAAAACAGGCTCGAACCGCCCGCCCCATGGAATTTGTGGTAACTGTCCAAAAGCCTCTGGCCGACCCTTCCGGCAATTCAGGCGTGATGTTATATGTTTATTATGAAAACTGTGTTTGCTTGAAAAGGAGAAAATCTATTTAAAGAGAAAAGCTGCCAATCCTTCCGCACATTGTACACAATCAACCAGGGGCACATAATAAACAAATAGTACACTTCAAACTACACTGTTACGTGGTCGTGTGCCGCTGTAAGCTGCTTGTGAACATTTCTGCGCTGCGCTGGCTTTGCCGGATTTAATCAGATTTATTTTCTGTGTTATTTTTAGATTTGTGTATATTTGTTATTATTATGAGCTGTATTTTTACTCACTTAATATCAGTTTGGATAGTGACGAGGTGTGAGACGTCTTTTAAACTAAAACTAAATTCGCTATCAACATTTTTGGTCACTTCAGTGGAGGCTTTTAATAATAGCACTAGGGTTTTGTTGCATCATATCAATAGCAAATCAATGTTCCTATCATGATATTCTACTAAAGTTTAAAGACATCGACAAATCTTTGACAGACGCTAACTTACGGAGTCGGAAAACTTTACGCAACGATTTAATAACGATTATTCTTCTTACTTATTCATCATCCTACTAGGTACTCAGATTTGGTATTTTATTTTAATCTTACTTTTCTTTACTAACATAATTTTAGTACCTAAAACGATAGTTAAGGGTTTAATTTAAGGAAAAATCAAAAATTTTGTATGTCGTTTTTGTAGCGAATAAACACTTTTTCTTTCTTTCTTTCTTCTTTCAAAGTAATGAAATCTAAATCAATAAGTTAAAATTACATGAGGCAGCTCCCTTTACCACTTTAAATAACAATAGAACTGGTACAACAAACTTCCCAGCGACACATTTTCCTTCTCTGCATGGAGCAATCGTGGGACAAAAAACACAAGCGCCCAGATTTTAGGCTCTTGATAAATAGTGATACGCCGAAAATGCAGAAACGTAAATTCATCCATGAAAAGTGCATCTCGAAAACCGTTCTCCAAACACAGAATCGACTGGGCAGTAATTTCAAATGTACGTATGTATTCCTTACTCTGAAAATTGAAGGTGGATAAAGTAAAACATACGGAGGTTAAGTTTGAGAGGGGACGCTTGAATTATATAATTGGTGCCCGAGATTTTGATATTTTATCATTTGAGAAACGAAATTTTCTAGTGTATTGTACAAAATAATATCTTTACACATTTTAGTCCAGTGTCAATTAAGTTCGCGTTTATTTTGACGTTAAATCGACTCATAATCACTGTTGTGGACACCTGGAGGCATCTACTAAAAAAACCAACCAAAACCATATAGCCCAATTTAGAAATAGAAGAATTTTAATCTAAGGTGGGCTTACACGGGCAATTAATTGAGAAACTATTAGCAATTGTGATTAAGATGACGTCCCGGCAACAACTAGCAATGTATGGCAATACAAAGAGTGTATACATATATTATTATATTGGTAAAAATTGCCCAATTTCAATTACCCGTGTAAACGAAGAACGTGTGATGTTTTAGTTTAGAAAAGGAGGGATATTAATGCAAACAATTCATTGAGAAGGTACTAATAATTTTAAATTTATTTTGTTTTAATGTAATTTATTTTTGTAACTTATGTAAGTTATTCTGTTTTGATTTGACATTAATATATTTTATTTTGATTTGACTTTACTTGTAACTTGATTTGACATTACTTTTTGTTTTGACCGTTATTTATCTGATATTATTTTTACTTATATTTAATGTAAAATAGGTTTTGAACTTTATACCTATGTCACGTTATCGCATATCGTCAATTGACGTGTAGTCGCAACGCCACTGTTCCCAAAGCCCATCCCTACAATCCACGTTACTCCTAAAATTGTCGTCGTAATTCTCAAAAATTCAATTTAAAATCGCTCTGAGCTCGGTCAGTCTGGAATATTCCGCGGAGGCCGGCCACACGAGTAATTGGTACAGTCGTGTACACGATGCATTCAAAAATCGTTCGAGTTGACTAGTTTGTATTTGCTGTACACTGTGGAGAAATTCCGTGGACCGGCGGTATTGAAGAGATTTGAACGATGTATTCTTTGAGGATTTTGTGGGTGAAGGGATTACAATAGAGCGATTGAAGTCAACTGTTAAAAAAAGCTTTTTCAAGTTGTGCCAGCAATAATGGCAGATTCTTCTTCGTCTTCCGTGTGAATACATTGAGATTACACAGAATTATTTATCTACTAGCTGTCCCACGCGGCTTCGCTCCTGCCAACTGGCTACCTACCCATCTACCCTACCTACGCTACATACATGGTTGTTGCGTAACTTTAACCGTTTACGCAGCGCACGCAACGAAAGCTCTCAAAAAGCATACATTTTCCCCGATTTTAGAAAAAAAACATTGATGCTCCGTTCCTATTGGTCGTAGCGTGATGTTATATAGCCTATAACCTTTCTCGATAAATGGACCACCCAACACCAAAAGATTTTTTCATTTCCAACCGAGTAATTCCTGAGATTAGCGCGTTCAAAAAAAGAAAGAATATTCTTCAGCATTATAATATTAGTAAGTAAAGATAATGCAGTAATAGATTTTCGACGTCTAGTGCTGCTTCAGAAGTAGTTGTTAGGCATCATGTACACGACTTTTTAATGTTCCCCCTGCTGGGACTCAAGCCTCCTTTCTGTGAGAGGGAATGGTCCGTAATCCACCACGCGGGCCAAATGCGTGTTGGTGGATGTCCCATGTATTCGAATTTGTTTGTTTTCCTTCACCGTTTTGAGAGCAGTGGTGATGGAATAATTTACACAAAGTAAAGCGCCTGCCTGGGTTTGAACCATTTACCTACAACTTATAAGTCACGACCGATACCACTAAGCCACCACTGCACTCGTTGTTAGGCATGCTATAGGCGTTAACAGGTATTAGAAAATCCTATCAGCGTAGTGATCGTGCCTATACGATAGATGAAGTTAATGTTTTTACACATAACAATTGTCTGTGATCTCTTATAAGTTAATATACGCCAAGAAATTTACCAAACATGTTGGGGTCGGCCTTCGATCTAACTGGATGCAGATTCGATTTAAGACGACGACTAACGCCAACGACCTTGAGGGAACAAAGCGCGCCCTCGTTTCTCACCCGCGCGACCCGAAATTTAGTAGTTTTTTGTACTTTTCTTATTATTCTACGACTTTAAAAAAAAAACTTCGGATCAAAATGTAGATAATTAAATTGTCTTTGATATGGTGTTGATTTCATTAAAATCCGCCCAGCGGTTTTGTTGTGATTGTCGTGTTTTTGTCCGTTTTAGACATAACTTTACAAATTAATTACACTATGTTATACGAATAAAACTCAAAATTTGCTCAGATGAAATTGTTAAGAAAATGGTCTAATATAACATATATTTTTTTCAATAAATTACGACTAGCCGTTTAGACGTGATTCTCATTTTAAAATCAGCTACTCAAGGGAATCGGTGCCTTAAATGGAGCAACCATCTCCCTTTTGCAACCTAGTAACTGGTCAACACAATAACCCTTGGAAAGACTGGTCGAAAATCTTTGAGGCTTCTGACCACCCTGAACGAATAGAAAAGATCTACGGAAGAAAAGAAGCTGCATGGATACAACGGCTTAACTTGCTTTCGGAGGCTACACTTGGATCTCATACCCTCTCTCTTAATTTATTTAGTAGACTAAATGATGACTGCTCATAATGCATAAATCTGGGTGCATAAACTTATAGTAAGTATAAAAGTACAGAAATCATATTTTTACGCTCTAGTGGACAGTCAGCTTAAAATTATCAGAGATCCAGCTGCGGCAAATCTCTTGATTGTTTTGCGAGAGCCCCTCTGAGTTTGAAATACAGTTTTTTCATACACACGGAAAACGAATGGCAAGTCGATAACTAATAATAACCCCCGACGGAAAAAGAGGGGTGTTTTAATTTTGACGTGTGTACTTCTGTGTTTGTGTATCTGTTTGTGGCATCATAGCGCCTAAACGGATGAACCGGTTTTGATTTCGTTTTTTTTTGTTTGAAAACTGACATTATCGGGAGTGTTCTTAGCTATGTTTAATGAAAATCTGTTTAGCCGTTCAAACGTTATGGGCGTTTTACCGGTTAAATCAGAATATTTTCGCAATATATCGTGTCATATTTACGTGTTCGATAGATTGTTGATCGAAGCGTGTATACTACTACATAAATTATGTAGAATACAAAAAAAAAAAAATCGGGATTTTTTTAAGTTTTACTTGTAATTATTGTAATATTAGAAGGACTAGGCGAGGATTTAAATCATAGGACCAACTTCTTTCTTTGGATTATCTTCTTTGCTACTGCGCAGCAAAATGTTTTAAACCTAAAGTAATTTCATTTATTTCACTAAACCGCTTCTTCAACAACATCATTTCACTTACACATCATGTTCTTTTCTTCATCCTCAATTAAAATAATTCATTACACCCCACTTAACCCCTACATTTCACCCCGCGTTTTTCCAATAACCCTTACAATTCCGCATTACTCAGTGCATAAGGCTTGTTCACACACGAACGGGCCCCATCCAAGGGCTACATCGCAATCAATGGGGCCTACCTTTGCGTTAACGAGGCCGTTGGTGTAGACTAGGGGTGAATGACGGGCCCCCAGTAATAGATATTGCAAGTAAAGAGGCAACTGCAACTGTTAGCAACTGAAAATAGTGCATAATTCCAGAGTATCTTTCACTGATTAAATTCTGATTCTAGCTGTATTAAAATTAAATGTTTTTTTTAGATTCTTAAAAAAATAAAACATCAGTGAAATGAAATAAAAGATGAGCCGGGTAAAATATAATTTATTCAGATAAATCTGCCGTTTTTGTTTCTGGAAATAATTTTATTTCGATATTTATGTATTAATGAGCATAAATCTACTAACAGGGTAATACGACCACCGTTTATATTGGACCTTATAATAATAATTATTATATATAACTTAAAAAAAGTTTATTTTTTATTTTCACTCTTCAGTTGTACCTAATAGGCAAGTTTTTTAGTAGTCTGACAATATAGGTTCCTATAATGCCAGAATTGCTTACCCGAATATCATGAAACTTGAACATAACCGGTGAAATAATAGTGTACCAAGGTGAACTGTACACATCTGCGTACCCCTATAGAATGAATAAACAGAAATGCAATTGGAGCAATGCCGAGAGATTTGCCATCTTTTTATGAAGGGTTGTGTATCTCCGAATTTCTTCATGAGATCTTCATCAAATTATACTCTCTCAAACAAAAAATAAATTTCAAAATCGGCCCACAATTGACGGAGATATCGGTGAACATAAAAAAAACAAACATAAAGACGAACATAGAACCTCCTCCTTTTTGGAAAGTCGGTTAAAAATATAAGTTCTCCTCTCGATATTTCAATACAAACGGTAATTTACCCAGAACCCTTACAAAAAAAATAGATAGGTACTGAGCTAGTAGATTCTCTCGCCCGATTGCCCTAAGTGCTGGCTCCTTCACTGTAAAAGCGAACTAGCCAACAGGAATTCCCTTGAAAAAGACCTAACAATTTACTGGTGTCTTTTTATTTAACTAGTTACCTACCCTTTGTAATCGCGTAGACGGTTTTCCTCAAAGGAATGAGTGGTTGATATGTATTCGTAGTTCAGAGATCTTTAGAGGGAACGTAATAAAAATAAAACTTACCTTAATGTAGGCGATAGTATTTCTCTATCTGCTAAAAAACTAACTGAGTTCACCAATTGGCAAGATTGGCGTAAAATTGTCTTTCTTTTGACTATTCATTTAACGCCTCTCAAAGATCAACAAGTAACAGTGGGGACGAAAAGCTTAACTTGCTTTCCGAGGTAACACACAACATATGATGCTGAAGTGAAAGTAACATACACTGCGATTTTTTATAGTAGATAATAAAATCCTTCAAACAAAATGTCTAACCCTTAACAGAACTCCTCTCCACCTCTTTATATAAACAAGTTTAATATCTGGATATTTCTAATACAAACGCATCAATAAATTACATTATTTGTCAGTGTCACTTACATTCCATATAATAAAACGATTTATAAAAAAGTATCTACATTAACCGTCATAGAACTGTTGTTTACTCATTATTATATTAGAAATTATATTTTAAATAAACGCTTTGATGCTGGATATGGAGGTAGTAAGCAGTGGTGGGCCAGTGGTTACGGCCGCGATTTAAAAGTTGTAGGTCGTGGGTTCGACCGCAGGCAGGCGTTTTACTTTGTGTAAATTATTTTCATCACCACTGGATTTATATAATTAATGTAAGTCTGAAATAGCCTAATCAGAGGCCTGTGGGGTTCATGGGCCTGTGGGGCCACATCCTCACACGAAAAGAGGATCACTACTGCTTCAAAACGGTGAAGGAAACATCGTGAGGAAACCGGCATGTCCTAGATCCAAAAATTCGAAAACATGTGACATCCACCAACCCGCACTGGGCCCGCGTGGTGGATTACGGCCCATTCCCTCACACAAAGAGGAGGCCTGTTCCTCAGCTGATGATGATGTTGCTGTAAGATAGGTTATGTAGGCGAAGCAGAAGAAAAAAACTAGTTCTTAATAAGGAATCGATATTCACAAGGATTCTATATTTTGCTTTTCTAAAAACAAAATAAGTTCCTGGTTAATTCCGGCATTTGTTTTCTAATACACTAAAAACACCATTTATTTTCTTTCAAATTTATATTTTGACTCTTTTAATTAGTTTTACCTGTATATCTCTTAATTTTAGCTTGCACGTCATCTAAAATGCATTATGCAGCATAACTACAGACACCAATCTAGACTAACAACTGTCTAGATACAGCAAAATAAGATTCTTTAGAGGTGTTTCACCTTGTTACAATATGTATAGTGCAATCCTCCGTAGTACGAGTACGAGTATATCGAGATGCCGTTTTCTATTCCTAGACAAGTAAATAATACTATAAAAAGTAACTTAAGGGAGAATAAATTCTCTTACTATTCGTTCATTGGCAACTGTTTTTGTATAGTTGCTTATTTGAATTCGGTAATAAATAAATAATAATAAAAAAGCTTAGCTGTTATATTGACAGATATTTAGTCAAAAATAAAATCGTAACTTGTGAGAGATCTGTAGTCTAAACTAAGCTTAGGCCTGTATTTCAGAACTCCAGGCCCCCCATTACATCGTTATACATAGTGATTGTCAACATGGGACAAATGGGAAATAGTGTGTGGTAATGGATGTATTGACCATTTTATTTCGGATAATATTTTTGTGTTCACCAAAAATCTAAAGGTACATCTAAAATACTGATCGTGCACCAAATATTAGTTGATCTACGAATAAATTATGGTCAAAGAATCAGTCCAAGAGCGAGCGAAGCGAGCTCGGGAACTTAGGGCACCCCGACACGTACAGGTTAGGTTCGAACGAGATGACGGGAGCTGAAGTGAGCGAGCAAAGCGAGCGAACTCAGCTCCCGTCATCTCGTTCGTGTTAGGTTACTTTTGACCCTGCAGACAGAAATAGGAGCCCCGCGCAGCGGGGCTACGTCGACTTATATGAACATATTTTGGTGCACATTCAGTATATTTGGTGGAACACAGGCAAAATTAGGTAAATGAAATGGGAATAAATTGAAGTATTTTTAAATACCATCCTTTTATTTCTACTTACAAATATAAAAGAACTCGATAAACTTGAGCGGCTTCAAAATTTTTGTATAAGGTTCATATTCGGTTTGCGCAAATATGACCATGTTTCTGAATTCCGTGTAAAGCTCAAGTGGTTGCCAATTCGCCTTCGCCGGAATACTCATATTCTTTCTCTTTTGTTTAATGTGCTCTTTACTCCTTCCACCCCTCTTTACCTCAAGAATCGTTTTCAGTTTATCTGCGATTCTCACACGAAATCTCTAAGGTCATCAGTTAACTTGCGACTCAAAATGCCAATGCATTCCTCAACTTTCATGGACAAATCTTTTACTGTCCAGGCTGCTCGTCTGTGGAATGCATTGCCTGACCCAATCAAACGTGCACAGTCGTTGCCTATATTTAAAAGACTCATCAAGGAACATTACTTATCGCTGTAATCGTGCTCTTAGTTTGTTGTCATATATTTTGTCTATGATTGTCATACATATTTTTATTTTTTTTCTTTCATTGTTTATAATTTAAATATGTATGTATTTATGTATCTATTTTATAGCATATATAATTATCTATTTGTGTTTTTTATTAAGTATTATTGTATCTGTATGTTCTCTGTTGGTATTGTTACACCACTGACAACCCCATGTCATGTCCAGGCAATCACTGTCCATTCCAGGTTGCCTGGAAGAGATCGCGGCAAGCGATAAGGTCGCCCATTGTATATGTTTAGTTTTAAGTTTCTTTTGTTCCTGTATTTTTTGGTGTACAATAAAGTATAAATAAATAAAAAAAAAAAAAAAAAAGGTACTGCTTTTCCCCAAAACTTCGTTCTTGTTGCATATTAGGAATCGTGTTTAAAATAAACTTTTGGCACCAATAGTATTGATTTAAAAAAATGTCAGGTCAGAAATCCTAGAGATAACCTACATAAACAAACTACTTTACTTTAATATTACAATGATTTAGATTTACAAATATTTGTGGTTTAAAAAAACTTGAATTATACATATTTCTTCTGAGAAAAATTGCTGTATTTTGAAGTAGTTATATCATTATTTTTTTATTTATTTGTTCAAAATGTGATGTACGTTTGAAGTTGGATAACCAATAAAAAATGGTGATATATCTCCCCTTATTTCATATTAAAGTCTTTTTCTGAAAATCTATGAGGTTACGTCGTACCAGGCAAGTGCTAGATCCGTAGAACTTGCTTTGTAAAAGTGCGGATCTCTCGACTTGCCTTGTGCCCTCGAAGGCATTACTTTTATTGACCTACCTTGACAACACCAACACCAATATATATTGCCTCCACATATTACATTTGTCTGTCTGTAATTCAACCCAAAGCTACTACTTGTGGATCAAATCAACTTTTTGAACGCTTTATTGATCTCTTGAACGTAGGGCGTTGTAATTCGAATAAGCCTTTACAAATTTATCTCTACCATCGACCCATTGAAAAATATACTTTATTCTTTAGGTTCTAAGATTCATATAAATGTTGGTGTTTTCTTGGTATTCAAGCTAGGGAGTTGTATTTTGTCAACAAGAGAGCGACAAGGCTGACATACCTATTTTAATAAAGTATGAGTAGAGAACTGAGATCCTTTTTATTTATCTGGCGTGTACATGAACGATTACAGAGATTTGTAAATAAATGATACTTTAGATTTTGTTCACGGGTATTTAGGAGATGTTTAAGAAAATCAAGTGGAAATTGCTGAGTTGATGCGATCAAAAGATTTTTCTTCCAAACCAAAACCACCTTCACGTTATTGAAGTTACATTATAATTATTTTTATGTTAATTTCTCAATAGTTATGATGATTAAAGGAACGTGTAAAGAGACTGTCTAACGTTGTAAAAAACTGAAACGTTATACAATCTCTTTACACGTAAAATAAAGTGAAAATGACGTTAGACAGTCATCTCTTGGTGTAACTGGCGTTGGAAAAATCTGCCCTTGTAAAACATACAAAACATTTAAAGCTTTTAAAATGCTTTTGTTTTGCAAGCATCCGTTCTTGATCTGATATTCATATGGGTCCGACAAATAATTTAATTTTATTCGTTACATAAAAACATACAAAAATACAAAAACACAAATCTTTCCTCTTTAATTATAAAGTACAATAGATATAGACAGAAGTTAACGACATTACCAATAATCAACACAGGAATTTAACAGGCTTTATCGATGATGATAACCCAATAGACTGAATAAATAAACCAGGAAAGCACTTCCCAGTGAAAAATTTCCGGCTTTTTGTACTAAAATGCATTTATAGCCTGTGCCATGTCATGTCAATAGACTGAGGGCTGCCATTCGACCAAAATTGTATATTTACCGGCAGCTATTAAAGATACGGTTTTTGTTTTTAGAGTGATCTTTTATCGGTGAATTTTTCAGTGGGCAGACAGAAAGGATCAGATTTAGAGGCTGAAAAAGTTAATTTTGATATTTTTGGTTTTAGTTTTTCTGTGCGAAGTTGCACTTTAGAAATTTAAGGATTGGAGGGTTTGATGTATATGAAAATAAAGTTACAGGCATAAATAGTCTTCAGTTATTTTATGTAGCCAATTTTCTTCAGTGTTACAATGCTGCTCGCATTGGAACTGGCCAAAAGGTGGAAAAATCTTACTAACATTATAAATGTGCCGGTTTTGATGAATGTATGTTTGTTACTCAATCGCTTCAAAACGGCTGAACGGATCTGAATGAAATTTTACACAGATATAGAATATAGTCTGCAATAGCACATAGGCTACTTTTTATTCCGGCATAACGTCCCCTGGGGATAAGAAAACACATTTCAGGCGGATAGAACCGCTGACAGAAGCTAGTTAGTTTTAAATTTAAATCTGGTAGATTTGTTTAAATAGGAACAATACAGTTTATTGCCAACCACTGCAACTTCTGAACGCCAGGATCAAGAGTAAAAAAGCGCGTAGGCCACGAAACTTGGAGAGTTCCAGAGAAACAAAGAGTCTGAGATTCCGCTGCAAAATTGATCAGAAAAGAACAACGGATGACTAAGAAACCACGTAAATCGTTTGCATCGTCTATTTAGGCCATCGATACATACAAAGCCTTTAAAAATACACGAAACTTGGAAACTCGACATTAATTTTAAAGGTCTCCGAATTACGTAACCCTCATTCTATACGTACACTTCCTTACCTCTCCAAACTGTAATTCGTGAAAATTTTCGACGTTTCCAAGCTGTTGGCGCAAGATGCTCCGCTAACACAATTTACTGAGAACGTCCCAGCAACGTCGTTAAACAGTTTAGACTCAACTTTAGGCACACCGCAAGAAAGCATGCAACTTTGCTGTTTCAACCCTGATAAATAGTTATCCAACTAGCTTCAAACTAACAATAATGATAATGTACAAATGTGTATAAAAGTGGAGAGAGGAAGAATTAATTTGGTATACAAAAAAACGGTACATGGTGGACATCCCACCCATACGCACAAAACGTTTTGGGAAACACTTTTATTATGCGTACAGCTAAGGAGTGGAATTCCCTGCCGGAGTCTGCGTTTTCCGAGAGCTACAATCAAGTAGTCTTTAAGTCAAGAGTGAATAGGTTATTTCTAAGCAAGCGTCTCACCGTCACCGTCAGCGTCGCTTACCAGCAGGTGAGATAGTGGCCAAGCGCGAGACTAAAATTAAAAAAATACATACCTCGCTGTTAATGTGAAAACTGCTCAAACACTCATGGCTGCATTGGAACGTTGAATAGCAATGCTGATTTTCTGTATTTAAGTAAAATAAGTAAGTAAGTATATATACGTATGCATTTGGAATATGAGCAGGGGGCAAATCCGTTACCTGCTTGGGGCCTTTACTGGGCACTTTGGAACCAACGACATGCTCATGAAAATGGGTCTAACCGCGACACCCATGTGCTGGTTGTGTGGGGAACATACGGAACGCATGGAGCACCTTCTGTGCACATGCGATGCACTGGCTGGTAAGCGAATGAGTCTCCTAGGGGTTGGATATCCAAAACCAGAAGACTATAGGCTCATATCTCCTAGTCTCGTTGTAAAACTCATGAAAAGTGTTTTCAACGAGATTGGCGAGGAGTAAGTTATCTAGGGGAACACAATAGATCCCATGGGTCGAAGTGTCCGAGTTATTTCTCGGCCCCTCCACAAGATAAGATAAGATATATACGTATTATATAAGTCCATATTTATTTTTTTGTTAAATTCTGTCATAAATAAAAATTAAAGGTTCTTAAAGTTCTTGCTCCTCAACATTCTGCAGTACTGTACTTTGAATAAGCTATGTCCTAGGAGACGAGAAACCATATTTCTTAGATGTCAAACATTGTTTTCAGGATGGAATTTTCAAGTGGTAAGTTTAAGAGATAGGTTGAACGTTTTATGTTTGGGAGTAATCGGTCATTATTTTCCCGGGAGAGTTTAAAACTATCCGTCATTTTGAGTTTGTGTCCTTTGGGTTAACCTGCAATTGGGCCACTGCAGGTAACTTTGAAAAAGAAATGGCAGTCTTCTTTGCTGTTTTATTGTACACCATTTGATATTAGTAAAGTATTTAG
Organism: Orthosia gothica; assembly: GCA_949775005.1. Classification (NCBI taxonomy): domain Eukaryota; kingdom Metazoa; phylum Arthropoda; class Insecta; order Lepidoptera; family Noctuidae; genus Orthosia; species Orthosia gothica. The sequence goes on from OX459038.1 coordinate 4,215,767, forward strand.
CGAATGTTACTTAAAATTACACGGTGTATGAAAAGACTTTTAAATGATATGTATTGATTTCCCCAAAAAAAAAACTTACTTACCTTTTTTCCAAAAAAAATATTATCGAGTTTCTAATAAACAAACACTACAAAGTGAAAAATAACTTTCTTTTTGGAAGTCGGTGTCTTTGGTAGGTACGATTTTTTTGCGTTTTAGTTGTGCCTACCTCATAGGCAAGTTGTTTAGTAAGGTACCTATAATGTCAAAATAGATTACCTGAATATCGTGAAACTTGAACATAACCGGTGAAATGAGACTGTACACATCTGCGTACCCCTTTAGAGCGTACTGGCGTGATGTTATGTTATGGAATGGTATAAACAATAAACAGACATGCTATGGCAGAATTCCCGAGAGATTTACCGTTATTTATTGAAGAGTTCTGTTGTATATTTTCGTAGTTCTTCATAAAATCTTCACTAAATTGAAATAGGACCAAATTAGGAACATATTCTATCAAACAAAAAAAGAATTTTCAAAATCGGTCCACAATTGACTGAGATATATAAAGTCGATCATACAACCTCCTCGTTTTTGGAAAGTCGGTTAAAAAATGAATTTGTTTTAAATGCACTTTCATAAGACCCGTATTATCACTTCACTTCTTGTTTTAATGGCACTAGATGTGTGACCCGTATTATGTAGGCACACAATTTTGAAGAACTGTCAAAATTCCATCAGAACTACCCACATAAGGAAAAAATACGTTTAAAATCTGTTTTAAATCCGGTTATAAAAAACGGGCATGGCCGAGTCAGTCTTCAAATAAGACTTACCTAAAACTTAAGATTTCACAAAAAATCTTAAATCAATTCAAATCCGTAAGTTAAGCAAACATAACCCAGAATTTCCTGTATCTAAGCAGCTGCTTTACAATTTTAATGACCCACCAAATTTCGGTAATGGTGGGGTGGTCGATGCTAGCTCATACATTATGAACGGGACTCGTATATCGGCGAAGATAAAATATAAGTTGGGTCAACCCTATCTTTTACTGTGGTGTGGATGGCAGTTGCAAATCTCTTGCTGGTAGGGTTGTGCTTAAGTGTTTCTTTGAAGTTGTTAACATGGGATAGCGTCACAACTGGTACTTCTCTGGTCCGGATGCCCGTCCCATTGACCTACGAGAGTGAAAGAAGAAAGAGATAAAGTGATTCTTTGATGTTTTTATCATGTCATTGCGTCAGACCTGATCACTGTCCGGTCAAAGTGAACGTCAAAATTATTTTATTTCAATTAGGTCATTAACCCCCCAACGATCGAGAAACCTGAATCAGGTCTGAAACAATAGAAAATCAATTGTTTCCTAATTACGACCGTTGAGCTCTAGCGGCACTTTTGAACGTCAACAATTAAAATTTAGTAGTAATACTAATTGATTCTACCGTCCATTCGGAAAAGTAGCTTGTTATGGAGCAGAACGGACAAGAAACTCCACGTCATGTCGGTTTGTCGATTCATCGCACACGTATTAACAATGCACACACTTGTGCATTATAGTATCTTCCTTGTTGACAGCTATCTTCTGATGCGATTGGCCGCCATGACCGAAATTCTGTCAGGAGGAGTACCTCTAAAGGACAGACAGATATTTTAAACACGATGCAATGATGATTTTGTGGCAATTCATGCTGTAACATCACACCTGCCTTGCATCTACTGGACTCTCGCAGCCTTGACCAGGTCGTCGCACCACCTAGAAGGAAAACACAGAGGACCTAGGCCTATGTCCAGCAGTGGACGTCGTTTGGCTGAAATGAAGATGATGATCACACCCTGTATGCCGAAAATTTAGGCAGAGTTGTATCTGTAATATACCAACATTTCACCAGTAGTGTCTAAATTCCACGCGGTAACCCGTTCTTTTATGTATGTGCAAACCTAATAATCAGTTTATCAACAAACCTGTTCACGATACTTTCTGTCGTATTTTTCAGAATGAATAAATACACTTGTGTGATGAAACTATTTAATTATTTCACGCCCGAAAACCATTCCCTTCTCGCTAACCAATCAAACGAAACTGTTTAAAAACTCAGTACTTTATCCTCTGGTCTCTATCTACAGAGCTACCCGCATTACCGTGGAAGCTTGGCAGCGCAACCTCCTGTCATTGGCTCTCGGCCAGTGAAATCTGTTCGCGGTTCATACGACCCTGGTACATTTTTATACATTTCTATATTAAAAATAAGTTTTATTACTTAAATATGTATGTTGTGGCTTAAAAGAGGTTAGTTACAACTTAGTGGTTGTATTTTAGTTGTTTTTGATTAAAAATAGATTTGTTAGAGTAAATAAACCAAGTCTGTACATAACATGATGGATTATCTCGAATATTGAATATTTTCTCGGACATTTGCCTACGTTTGATTCAATAGTATTCTCGGATGTAGTAAATACACACCTTATGAAAGACTAAGCCATACTTAATATAAATGCGAAAGTAACTCTCTCTGTCTGTCTGTATATTAAACGTTTACGTCTTAACGGACTTGGCACACAGGTAGAATTTATCCAGAACTAGCTGACCCGGCAAACTTTCTTTTGCCATAAAAAGACCAAACATTTATCTACCCTACCCTACCCTACCCTACACTACCCTACCCTACCCTACCCTACCCTACCCTACACTACCCTACCTTACCCTACCCTACCCTACCCTGCCCTACCCGACCCTACCCTACACTACCCTACCCTACACTACCCTACCCTACACTACCCTACCCTACCCTACCCTAACCTACCCGACCCTACACTACCCTACAATACTCTACCCTACACTACCATACCCTACCCTACCCTACCCTACCCTACCTATATAGCCTATGTCCTTTCCCAGGTCTCAAACTATCTTCATACCAACTTTCATCTAAATCGGTGCAGCGGTTTAAGCGTGAAAAGGTAACAGACAGACAGACAGAGTTACTTTCACATTTATAATATTAGTATGGATTAAGATATAGGATTCCAGGAATATGTTCCCTTGTGATAATTGCCGACTATTACGCGGGTGAAACCGCTGTAAGAAACTAGCTAGCTTACACATCGTTAAGATAAGTACATATTACTGCATTGTTCTTTTACGTACGTATCTAATCCAAAGTACAAAGTCATCAAAATCGTCTTCACAAAAAGTGCTTCAATTATTTTCACATAATCCACAAGCAAAGATTAACTCATCAAAATTAAATAACTCAATTCAACATTGTATCTCAAGTTACGTAAGTTCCACAGAGTCTCATATCGGGGAGGCAACAAAACCATCGGTAAGTCTTAATTCTCTCACCAATATTACCGCCCGGAGGCCACTTTTCTAAAACCAATAAATATAATAGCATCGGATATCCTACGAAATAAAAAGCAATCGGTTGAGTTCCATTTCGTCCAATATTTCGTATCGGACCTAAATTTTCTGGCGACGAACTTCGATTTATTTCAGACCAGAGGCCGATTTGGTTTTGGGCGAGCGATTTCACGTTAGTTAAATAGATTTAGTTTTTATTATTATAGCTCGAAGATAGTGATAGGAATAAAATTAATGTCTATCTGTGTGATAGTTTATGCGTGTAACAATGATATGAAAAATCGTAAAGAAAGTGCAATGAAAATTACCTTGAAGATTTAAAATCAAGATCACATAGCGTGCATGAAGGGAAGCATCACACACATCATCAGCCTATTAATGTTCCCACTGCTGGGACACAGGCCTCCTCTATGTGAGAGGGAATGGGCCGTAATCCACCACGCGGGCCCAGTGCGGGTTAGTGGATGTCACATGTCTTCGAATTTTGGTTCTAGGACATGCCGGTTTCCTCACGATGTTTTCCTTCACCGTTTTGAGAGCAGTGGTGATGAAATAATTTACTCAAAGTAAAGCGCCTGCCTAGGCTCGAACCCACGACCTACAACTTGTAAGTCGCGACCGATACCACTGGGCCACCACTGCTCAAGGGAAGCATATGAATTGATAAAGGCAGCGATAAAGATTTACCTACAACTGAACAGATTTTAAAAGTACTTTAATAATCTGATGACTGTTCCTCAAATAACATCGTATAGTACTTACAGCCTCACATTTAAATGTCCATACAAGAACAATTTTAAAGGGAAAAGCCAAAAGATTAGCACCCTTATTTATAAAAAAATATTCATTAAAACACTTTTTTTGTAAAAGAAGCAAAAAAGCAAAAATAAGATAAAAAAAGCTTTTTGGTATTCTTCTCAGCAAACCCTTTCTTATTTTTTCATAATTCCCTTTCATTGGCGGTTCGCCATATTGGATTTAGAATGATGTCACTTAGCTAACCACATGGTAGAACAAGACATGGTATTCTCTTCCCGTGACAGCTGGGTCACGTGATTGGCCTAAGACTACGTCATCAATTGCGTTGTGGTTCTCAAACTTTTTTAGTGGGGAAAAAGATAAAAATAATACAATAAGTACAAATGTTTTATAATTCTTAATAAATCGTCATATTTAATACTTTTTGTATTTATTTACTTTGCTTTCTTTTAATTGATTGCATTTTAGTATTTTTATTTATTTCGGAACGAAAACTCACAAAACTTGACTTGACTAAAATAAGTCAAAAAAAATAAGGTTAGGTTAAGAATAGAATAGAATAGAACGACGGAACGACGTATTGACACAACTATGCCTTAAATTATGGAAAGCGTATATCAATTAAATAATAAATTAATGAAAGGCACATACCAGTTATTTTAGGTGAAGTTAGTTACAATATTGAAGCCACGCATATGATAGCGTCTCTTCATTGGGAAAAGAAAAAAATATATTACACCGCCTTTTATACTGCTGTTTTTACAGTTTACGAAACAATTAACAATTTTTCTTGTGTATCTTTCAAAGTTTACGGGTTCATCACAAATGTTTGGGAGCCACAGTATTTTTCTCACCGAGCGAAACAACGCTATAGGTGTGAGTGACACGACAATAGCGATGAAATGGCTAGTTGTCAGTATGACACTTGTCAATTCGGTGTATTGCCACAGTGTGTTATTGAAATACCCGAGCAAAATGCATGTTTTATCTTAACAAAGCAATTATGAACTAATAATTCAAAATATAAATTAATTAAACACTAAATATACATGACATAGATGAACATAGATGAATCACATGAGTTATTAAATAGTTAAGCTAGTTAGTAATTTATTTTATTTACATTAACTACATGAGAAAGTACCTAAATTTTCTAAAAAGGATAATCAATGGTAACACTTATCGTGACGTAGTCTTAGGCCATCCTGGGAAGAACATACCAGGCGAAGTATACGGAGTATGTTATTATACCATGGCTAACCACGCTTTGTCTTCCAAACTAAAATAAAAGCTTATAAAATCTCGACGGTGTTTAGCAACTGATCAGTGGGTTCTAAATGCGAATCTGCCAGTAATGTCTGCGAATCAGTTGGTAAACAGTATTAATATTTTTATAATTAAGGCTCTAAGTGGCTAAGTTTTTCACTCAGGAACTCACAGATACACACTTTTGTCCTCTAAAATTGAAACTGTTGACCAAGACGGTCATCCGCCAGTGCTCACGTACCGAAGTGGATATATCGCATGCCTTGCCTTTATCACGATGACTGCCTCTCTTAGTCTCCGGGGCATAGACGCGTGAAGAGTAAACAAGTATTCATTTGTTTTTCTTTTTGGCAGAACTCCTTGGTCACCTAGTTATAAGCAGTATGGTTAGTGCGGTAGTGTTCTTGTTGTGTCTTTTATCACGAGGCGAGATTTACGTTAAAAGTGCAATAGATTCGAAGTACGATAGGCTATATCGCGAAGCCGATAACAATATTTGCGTGTTTTTAAACGAAACTGCATTGGCTCGAATTGCTAGGAGGTTTCTGTCTCTGAAGCTACCGGTAGCTTGGACCCAACTCTTATTACAAAACTAAAAACAAAATATTCGTAATTGGCTAATAAATAAATGCGAAAATAACTCTGTCTGTCTATTATCTTTTCACGCTTAAACCGCTTAACCGATTTAGACGAAATTTGGTATGGAGATAGTTTGATACCTTGAAAAGGACATAAAATAGATTTTGTCCCAGAAATCACCCTTAAGGGGGTGGAAAAGATGGTGGAAGTAGGTAGTTTGTTATGGCTACAAAACGCTTTCTTAGCTCAGATTACTGCATAGCAGATTACTTATGGCATTCACGTAAGTAATAATTATTATAAGTAACTTCGATGATACACAGTCATCTAAAAAAAAAACTAGTTCTAACCACCTCCAGTTGTAGAAAACAGACCACTTTGTAAGTAAACAAATACTCCAAGAGACAGGCTTTTTAAAACTTGAAACATTTCGCCGTAACTGACAAATACAAGAAGCTTCTCAATTAAGTTACAGCATTGCCGAAGCGTATGACCAGTGTAAGATTACTCCGTCATTTCCCTCACAGACTAATGCATTTCTTTTAGGAGCAGAAAACTAGCAATGGAATGTGGCGACATCTGTTAGGTAGTTTCATGTTGGGTTAAATTTTTAGGGTCAAGATATTTTTGGAAATATTTTCTGGGGGTCTCGGGCAAAGACATTTTTGACAAGGTTTGGGCCATTTTCGTTTTGGTGTTGCACTTACTTCTCCTTGAAATTAATTTCAGCTTGTCTGGTGTCAGAGAAGGTTAACATTATTTGAAGGGTATTCTAACTTATGAGTTCAAATTCTACCATGAACTAATGTAAGTTTTTTAATCAAAAGATGTTCTATTTTTGATAATTTAAGACTGATTGAGGAGGAAAAGTGAAAAGGTGCTCGGCTTTAATTGGATTTACCAAATTGGATTGGATTGAGATTGAGATTGGATTGGAGTTACCAAACTCGCAATTAGGAAGTTGAATGTTGATCAATAGTCATCGTCAAAAAACCTGTGTCAATTACTAGGAAAATTGCACTCCAATATATTTTAAACATTTTCATAAGATGTTGAAGCAATCTGCAACGTGCAACTTAGCTAAATACAAAGTATAAGTAGTTTTTCGTCTCAACATTGACACACTTGCACGAGCTAGATTGGAAAATTCGAAATGCTGACTTGTTTTTGTTTCCTGAATTTTGTTGCGCTTACAAACTTAGCTGTTATTAGCTGAAACTCATGGAAAAAGAGAAAATTTAAAGTGTTAATACTTTGTATAGGTAAGTTGATTAGTTTTTTATAGTTTTGGACTTTGGCACTCCAATGTACTGCAGTTTATTACATGAGATGTAAGTATGCAGCTGTTCTACAAATATGAAGGCTAATTATTGCCATACAACGTGGCAATGCTGCCAGTTTCTTGTGCTGTGTCTTTTGTGTCATCATCATCAGCCTTTTAATTTTCCCATTGCTGGGACACCGGCCTCTCCTCTGTGAGAGAGAATGGGCTATAATCCACTATGCGGATCCAGTGCGGATTGGTATAGATGCTACGTGTCTTCGATTTTTTCGTTCTAAGACATGCCGGTTTCCTCACGATGTTTTGCTTCACCATTTTGAGAGCAGTGGTGATGAAATAATTTACACAAGATAATATGCCTGCCTGGGTTCGAACCTAACGTTCGAGCTGAACTGATCCTATTTGGCGCAGCCGTGGGACACACAATGTCATATTTATATTGTGTTTTTCTCTTTTTTATTGTTGTATAGTTTTAAGTTTTTGTTTTCCTTTTTTTATTGTTTGCTCTAGTGGCTTTTGACAAATAAATGTATTTTCTTTCTTTCTTTTCTTTTAATGCGTTTGTGGTGATTTTGGAGGAAGCCTATGTTCAGCAGTGGAAATCTTTCGGCTGAAATGATGATAATTAATTATTATAATTGTTATGTTTGAGTAGTTTACCTTTCCACAATGTAATATTTATGTTTTTATCAATAAACGTTTGAAAATTCTCTACCAACGCTTTTATTATTCGACCAGCCTTTTCCACATTTTCAGTTTTGATTGGAAACCAACCTCAACAGATACTGTTGTGGTTTACCAAATGCGCCTGAAATATCTATTTGCAGATCATGAAACTATTGCCACCGACCTAAAATTAACAATTGGATAACTTTTTTAATTTTAGTCATTTCTAGTTTTCACCCGACTTTGCTTACGTGGCCTACTCAATTCAATTCAATTCCCCAGTAACCATATTTTATCCGGGATAAAGAGTAGCCTAGAAAATTCAGTGATATTGTTGCTTTCTTGCAGTGAAAAAAATCTTCGTAATCTAATCTGTATCTATAGATATTAGCTTATAGATTTAGCCAGTTTTGTTTAGCCAGTTAGTCCTATGTAAGGGGGACAAACCTAATGGCGACCATTATATACAATTGTGAGTTGTGGGTTTGAACCCAGGCAGGCGCTATACTTTGTGAAAATTTTTTCATCACCGCCGCTCTCAAAACGGTCAACCGGCAAGTCCTAGAACCATAAAATCGAAGATATGTAACATCCACCAACCCGCACTGGGCCCGCGTGGTGGATTAAGGCCCATTCCCTCTCACAGAGAGGAGGCCTATGTCCTAGCAATGGGAAAATTAATAGGCTGATGATGATGAAATACAAAGTCTAATGGAAAAATATCAGCAGATATCGTCCCTTGACGCGAGTACGAGGCTTATTTTTAAGTTTTTGAGGTTTTCGTGTATTTTTTAGTTATTTTATTTCATGCTTTTTAAAGTAAATAGTTACTTAGTAATAGACACGCTTCAATCGACAATCTATCGAAACATGTAATTATGACAGGCTACCTTGCGAAAAATTCCTTATTGAAAGAGTAAAATGCACATAACTTGGAACGGCTGAACCGATTTTCATCAATCATAGGTAAGAACACTCTCGACAAAAACCATTTCTAACAAAACAAAATTGAAATCAAAATCGGTTCATTCGTTTGGTGGCTATGATGCTACAGAAAGACAAACAGACATCACTCTTTTTCCTTAATTAAATAATACTGTCACACTTTGAACTTTATATCATTAGAAAACAATGTATTCCATCTTGCAATAATCTCGAAAATACAAAAATAAACCACAATGCTACATAGTAACCCGCTAAAACTACACTCCACTTGTCAACGAGAGAATTTTTCGTCGCGAGCTCCGGACACCATAAAAACGGTAATGGGAATATCAAGTTACCGCTTGCAATGGAGACGAATTGATTTCACAAATCAAATAACTCCCGTGCAGCCTTCGACCTAACTGTGTTTGTAAGCAACGTTATTTTCACGAATTTCTGTAAGAATGGTGAGTAGAGATTGAGGAACAGTCTTTTTTTTTCAGAATCAGAATTAGAATATTTATTTGTGAAACATAGGTATTTACATAAAGATCTTAGGTTAATTAGTTACTGGATAATATGGTTTCATTTTGTGAGATGACTGCCTACATTGTAGACATTCATCACTCACTTCTCACTTCTCACTTTTGACGTTATGATTTATATTTTGACATGATGATTTATATTTTTGACATTACGATTTATTTTTTGATATTTTGATTTATATTAAGTCATAAGTCATAAGTCATTTATTTCAGAACAATATACATTGTATAGAAATTTTGTAAAATAAACAAGTAGGTACCATTAAAACATTCCGATCGATAAAGAAAGTAAAAAAAAGAAAAAACTAATATAAAACACACACACATACAAAATACATTATACAAAATTTTACATCATCATCATCATCATCTGCCTAGCCTTTTTCCAATTATGTTAGGAAAACAAAAATTGTTTGTTGGGATACAAAATTTAACAAATTTAGATAATATTCGTATAATGTACCTAGTTTTGATTTGCATGTACCTAGCTTATTATTTAATATTTCTACAACAGCAATGTTAGTATATGTGAAACAATGTTAAATTTAAGATCTCAATGTACCATATACTGAGAAATAAATATTTACTTTACTTTATTGTTACTATGATTAAGGGGTTCTTAGAATTTTACATGTACAAGCATAATTCAAGCGTTTATTTTAAAATAATTTTAGGCATTAATTTAACAGTGTAACACATCGTCATAAACATATTTTAATCACGTAAAAGTAATCCCTGAATATATTTGAGGAAGTGCACCCACGCTACGATTTAATTATTTTGTAAAAATCATCAATCATATTCTTACGACATTTTTGGCATCATCAGTATACAGCGGTCTCATAATGGACGTGGATGTTTGTCCGTAATTGTTCCTAATTTACATGACTACTAGCTATTAACAGTGACTTCACTTGCGTAAAAGTTGAAAATGACAGCACTGGGCATACTACCAGTATAAAAGTATATACCCAGTTTTCTTTTTCTAATCAAGGCCAGTGAAAAATTTCAATTGAATCCATCCACTCGTCAATGTAGCTTGTTATGGAGAAAAACTGACAAGAAACTCCATACTTACTCTTTTAAAAATAACAAGTGGTTTACAATATTTACATAAGTAAATACATTAATAAATTCATATATGTGAGGACGATGACTTCCCTCTCACAGAGAGGAGGCCTATGTCCCAGCAGTGGGAACATTAATAGGCTGATGATGTGAGGACGATGGACCTAGAATAGCACTACATACTATACTACGGATAGGTATAAAGTATTAAAAGCATTAACAGATAAATTCATTAATTTGATAAATAGGAACATGGTTCTCACATAATTACAAATATTGTAAGTTTTGCATACATAATTAAGTAAAATACTTAATTCAACAACAACGGAACAGTATGTGGGTAATGATGTGGGTCAATTTATTAAACAAAAAAAAAAAAACATTGCCATCCAACGTGGCAATGCAGCAAGCGTTATGGGCACCTTTGCCCCGGGAACAGTTAGGGGCGGGTTATTTGACTAGTTATAAGACAGATTTTTGACGTGTTGTTGTGACTTTGACATCTAAAATAAAAAAAATAAAAAATAAAAAAAATATTTCTTTATTTACAATATTTCACATCAATTAACAAGAGTTTTAGAAGGGATTGTCATAAAACTTAGGTCCAGAGTTGAGTCTAAATCTAGGCTATCTGATACCCAGATTACATTCTTAAGGGCCCTTGTTATTCTACTTACAAACTGTTGTTTTACTTGTTGTTTTACCACAAAAGAAATTAAGCTTTTTGAAGCACTATTTTTGAGACATTATTGTGACACTTATTCCAACAGCACCGGCAATTTAAAGTGCTGATTGTTTTTAATACAATAATTATGAATAGGTATATAAATTAACAAATTTGATTTTGAATCCATCCAGCCGTTTAGGCGTGATTGATTGACAAACATCCAAACGTACATACTTTGGCTGGAGTTTCACATTTACCCATAATATTGGTCAACCTTTTCATTATTTCAGGTCATCGTATAATATTTAACTCACCAAAAATACAAAACTTCAACTATTGATCTCCTAAGTATGTCACATCACATTTCCTATTCAATATTTCAATATTGTGTGCTCCACAAACCACAAGCGCCTTCTCAGTTCGAGTTGAGGCTTCCCGGGAGACTGTCACTGTCAATATCAATAATAAACTATTGAATAATAACTCAGTATAAGACATTTTATAGTTTTAACGTTTCAAGACGGGCTGCTAAGCTGAAAGCGGTGGTTGACGGAATCCAATCTGTGAGCTTGCCAGTTAAGGGTATATTGGCTATGTGTTTGTGTTTTAAAGGACATTACTAAAAATTTAATGATTCATTAAAAAATATTTTTTAAAACAAGCTTTTTTCGCATTCTTCTCAGCAAAACCTTTCATTTGATACCCATATTATCATGGCAGCGCACAAAAAATAACTAGTCCGCCATCTTGGGCCGTCCGCCATATTGGATTTAGATCTTCCGTCACTTAGATGCATTAAACAATGCATTTTCATCTCTCATTTTTTTAAATTTCATCTTGATCGGAGGTAACTGCTTTAAAATTCAGTTGCAAGATTTAAACTGAACATACTTGCATACATACATTGCAAGTTAAATAAAAGCTTGTAAAATTGAGGTCATTAGGTATGTTTTTTAGTTTATAAGGTATTTTAAAAGGACTTGATGAGATGTTAGAGTTGAGTAAAAAGAGTGATGCCTAAAGAATATTTGAACTTTTATACGATAGGTTCTGGATTCCCGATCTAACTGAACTAATTATTGTAAGAAAGGTAGGTGAGATAGTGGTCAAGCGCAAGCCTATCAACAATAAAAAAATACAGGAAAAAAGGAGTGATTAATTTTTTTTTGCAGGCCGGGTTATGACATTTCTGCCTACTCTTATAAGAAAAAGGCGAGAGTTTGTGTTTGTATGTACGTAAGAACTATCTATACCAATATTATAAAGAGGAAATATTTTTTTGTTTGTTTGTTTGTACCGAATAGGCTCCGAAACTACTGGACCGATTCTGAAAATTCTTTCACCTATGGAAAGCTAATTTATGCCCGAGTAACATAGGCTATAATTTTTTGATATTTGAATTGAAGGGAGCGAAGCCGCGGGGGTCAGCTAGTCTTTTATATTGAGACTAGATTCTGCCAGCGGCTTCGCCCACGTGAAAGTTGAACATTTGCCCGAGGGAACATATTCCCGGGGCAAAAGTACCCTATATAATATTCCAGACCATAATTTATCTCAATGACAAAATTCATCCGGATCCGTTTAGCCGTTCTGGCGTGTAGAAGTAACAGACACACTACAAAAAAGCAATACTTCAAACGAGTAGCAGGCCAATAAAAACACAAAGCAATAAATGCCGTGTGCATTTTCTTAAGATTCTTACCTTTTTTTTTTACTTTTTAATAACTCGGGGCTGATTTCTGAATTAAGAATTTGGGGTTAAGAAAGTGTACTACGCTACTTTAAAGCCAAAGTTTGACAGATTTTTAGGTTAGAGTAGTTTAAAAAAAATCTCAACTGCCGATTGTAAATTTTCAAATTGGGGGCTAGTATCTATAACGATGCAAAGTTTTGAGACTCGTCCTAAACTGTAACGAACCACAACTAAATAGTCCGAACTTGATATCCCCTAATCATGGTCCCTCTACAAAGTAAGCGGCTAATGTTTGACAGTGTATCGGTGACGTTAACAAGCTGTGAATACGTCTGCAAAGTAATGGAATATAAGCTTTATGGAGTCGCAATAAGAAATAATCTCATTTATGGGTAATGGGTTTGTGAGGGAAAATATCAGAGCACGATGTGTTGAAATTTTTTGAATAGAAAAGTGAGGTCGTTTACCTTGATACTGATATTGACATGTGTAGCATAATGCTCAGTTTCCATATGTTTAAGTTACTAGTTCTTTTTGCAGAAATTAAAATTTTTAAGAGGATCCTTTTAAAAACCAATTAATCAAACAATTTGTAATTAATTGGTTTTTAAAAGGAATTTAAGAGATGAGCTCTGGGAGTACTAATCCGATTGCGAAAAATCTTTCACATTTCAGTTATAAAATGCATCAGCTATCGTCGAATGACAGGGGAAACTTTTTATTTCGAAAAGAAATCAAGTGAAATTTAGATGTTTTATAAAGAGTATAAATTTCTCTTGAAATACACAACTTAACGTTTTGGTAAATACGAGAAGGATAGCAGTGTAAACAAAGCTGCACAACTTCCTTGAATAACTTACAGTTGTAGTGTAATCGAAAATGGAAACAGGAGCAATGTAGGTGATTCGGTTAGGGTTGCTAGGTTTGGTGATATTCGTGATGAACTGTATTTTACAATAAGCCAGCGTATAATTAGGTGGAAATGACTTAAAAACCTAGTCTAGATGCAAGTACACTGTTAAAATGTGTGTGTACTAGTCACCTCTATCTACCAACACCTTTGGGAATACTGACGTGAAGTTGACGTTGTATTGACTTTTGTATATTATAGACCAAGGTTCACCAAATGGCGGATCGCGCTCCGGATCCGGACCGTCGACCCATTTTGTGAGGGTACTTAGGTAAACAGTAAAATATAATTAACGAAACTGTTTTTAAATCTGAATTTAAAAACAGTCTACAGACTGTAAGAAAATTGTATCCTGATGGTGCATGGAGTAATGGAGCTGTATTTTTTCCGGACATTTTTCACATTAACATTTGCAAAACATCCTGATAATCACTTTTATTGTTTTATTTAATTTCTATAAAGTTACAAGTGACGATGTAAAGGCCGAGGTGGGGGGAGGCAAGGTGGCTTTAAACCTTACGGACCACGGCGGTCATATTAATTTAAAAAAACGGACCCCAAGTGAAAGTAATTGGTGACCCCTGGTATAGATGATCAGATGTAAGCATTTGAAAACAATGAAATTGTAGTAGGATTTAAACGGAAAAATTGTAGCATTAAAATTTCAATTAAATACAGCGCTAACACTTCATAATTATTTCTCAGAATAAAATATGTTTCGTATTGAAGATGACAAACACCGTGAAAAGAAAAATTGACGTTTTCTAGATTTAAGCTAAACCGTAGTAACTCGAACTAAATCAGAAAAAAAAGAAAATATCTAATCGTAGCACATAAAGGAGTGTTTAATTTAGATACCTACTTATTGAAAAATGTTTTTTTGTCATGGTCATACCATAAGAATCGTAAAAATTTCCGAGACAAAAAATATCAAATGATACGAGTACTCAAAGATGTTTCCTAATAATAAAGTTATTCTGATATTAAAGATAAGATGATTATGTATGTTATAGTTTTAAGATTCACTATGTAACAATTAGCAAATAAACGTTTTAACCTATTTATATTTATAAGTTTAAAAATTCAGATTAAGCTTCAAAAGTCCAGCTTCCGATGAAACCTAAGACGGTTGTATCTAATTTTAGCCATTACCTTACTTGAGGAAATTCCTAACAGTTACCCAAATATTTCAAAGGACGAACTCCTACAACAAGAGGCTTTATTACCCATTAAAGAAAACCTAAACGTCTCCAGAGAGAATATTTTTAAAACTTTCGTTATAACATGTGCAACAGTTTATAGATATGATGTGTCCATTGAACCAGTCGTGTGCGATACAGAACTAACATTTTGCAATAATGTGCTAGATGTTTATAGGAGTTCCCATCGACAAAAATGATTAACTAATTTAAGGAATTTCCTCTATTCTACCATCTTAGGGCATGAACTTTTAAAAAATCCTTTTATTATGCTCACCATCTTTAAATTAAAGGGCTAAGTATTTTGTCTGTTAGTAAATGATTGAATTAATAATCTTTATCATAGATAGAATTCTATCATCGAACAACTACACTGACCCACGTACGAGTATCACTTCAGTTTGAAGGACCTCCGGTCGACAGTGTCGCCATGTCAACGGAAAAAAAAAACTCGATGAATATGAATAAATAATAAACTATGTGTAACTGTTAATGTGATGACTTGAGGTGGAATCTTGACTTGGAATATAGAAGTCAATTTTATAAAAAAAAACCCCGTTTGGCTTCAAACGGTTTGAGGATTTAGCCGATGAAAAATATTATTATAAAGAAGTTAAAATTTTATTTTACATTTCAATCCAAACAAATACGCGTCGGCCAAGTTGAAAGTTTCCGGCGCTTTTTCCATTCTGTATCTTGTTTGAAGTACATCTTCGAAGTAAATTTTATAAACAACAAGATTGCTGTCAAAAACAGAATCAACGTTCAAAATACAAGTACTGCAACCAAGTAGATACCCACCTTTATACTAATTTTGAGAACCACGGTAGCAACCCCGCCTCCGCGAAACCAATTTACTTATTTCTCCGAAGAAATAACGATTTATCTCAAGTGGTTGTTTCCCAATGAGAATTTGATTCACAATTAAGTTTAAATTGAGAATGATTGAACAACAAGACTCTTTAGACAAATTAATATTTCTTACCGATATTAGAAATGATTTGGAGAAGTTAATTATAAATATATTTTGGGGAAAATGAGGTGGGTTTGAATTGCTTTCTTGCGCTTGGCAGTTACCATCGGCAAAGAATTGGTAATTGGTAAATATTTTTACCAAGGCTAAGAATAATAATAACAACATGTAACTGACCCGCTGCAAGCAGCGGCCTCTTCTCAAACAGAGAAGTTGTGCGCATTATTAACCACTCTTGATTTGCAATATTCATACGGTATTACGAGAAAACAGACATAGGTCATGTGTTCGAACCCAGGCAGGCGCTTTAAACGGTGAAGGAAAACATCGTGAGGAAACCGGCATGTCTTAGAACCAAAAATTCGAAGACATGTGATATTACGGCCCATTCCCTCTCACAGAAAGGAGGCCGGCAACGGACCAAAAGGTAGTCTAAGAGCAGCAAAAGGTGTCCATCTATCCTATCCTACGGCATTTCGTTTATTACACTGGTATTTTGTTTTGTATTTTTCACTTTGAACGTGCGTTAATAGCCACGTTTGTAATCTACAGTCACACAGAACAGAACTGCTCACCGTAGTCATTGGCATGGGATATTAGGATGACGATGATTGTATACTCATCATCATCATATCAGTCGAAATATGTCCACTGCTGAACATAGGCCTCGCCCAAGCGTCGCCACTTTGACCGGTCCCATTCGTCTCGCAACCAGCGGATCCCCACAACCTTCACCCTTCATCGGCCACTTGGTGGGAGGCCTTTCAACGCAACGTCTTTCGGTTCGCGGTCACCACTCCAGAACCTTTCTGCCCCATCGGCTATCCGTTCTGCAAGATATGTGCCCTGCCCACTGCCACTTAAGTTTGGCACTTCTTCGGGCTATGTCGGTAACTCTGGTTCTCTTGCGGATCATTTCTGCATTTCTGATTAGATCACGCAAGGAAAATCCGAGCATAGCCCTCTCCATTGCCCTTTGAGAGACTGTAAGCTTTCTGATGAAGCCCATTATAAGCGACCACGACTCAGTGCCATATGTCATCACTGGCAACACACAGTGGTCATAGACTTTTGTCTTGAGACATTGTGGTAAGTTGGATGAAAAGATATCGCGCAACTTCCCGAACGCTGCCCAGCCGAGTCGGATTCGACGGTTGACCTAGGATGATATATACTAGAGAAGAATAAATTAAAAAAAATCAGAAGGTGTTCCATCTATTTTAAACCCTTCTGTATTATTGTCGATTTTATTGGCACTGTTCTGACAACATTAATTTGTTCTGTGTTTAGCAATAAGTGAGCTGCCACACAAGCAATTTATTGTAGCTAGACCAGTTAGTTCCGTTCGCCAACATTTTGAAATAGACGAATGTGCAATCACGTACAGAGATACTCAAAACTTACGTTTGGTAGTTTCTTTTTCTGTTTTAGGACTTAAATTTTGTGCCTGGGTGAAGTAATTCAAACATTTTTGTGATTCGTAAGCGTCTGAACACAGCCAAAGGAGTTTAAGTAATACTAAACCAAATCAAGAGCACAAAGTATGTAAGTGGCGGCGTAATTTATATTTTGTGTCAAGAGTGATAGGAAAAAAATTTACTTATGCATTTGTAATTGTTTCAAACTTCAAAGTGATCGAATTTAGTTGTTCTAAGTACCAATTACTTTATTTCAATCTAATTACAAAAATATCAATGCATTCAAGGCAAATCACCAACATCAAAGTCATTATTTTTATCGTATCATGAGCCCCGCGGTTACGCTCCCGTCAAAATTATAGCCTATGTTACTCGGGAATAATGTAGCTTTCCATAGGCGAAAGAATTTTTTAAATCGGTCCAGTAGTTTTGAAGCCTATTCGGTACAAACAAACAAACAAAAAATCTTTTCTTTTATAATATTGGTATAGATTTCAATAAACTAGTTTAACATCTTGCATTTATAATTTAATTTAATCTGTATTTTAATATTTTTTAATTTAATTTGACATAATCTGTATTCTAATTCAATTTGACCAATCCTGTATTTTGGTATTGTTTACATATATATAGTATGATTTTATTAACAATATACAATTTAATATTCTAATAACAAAAACAAACCTATATACAAATACAAAAAGGAAAAAAGCTCATTGTGCATCAAAAAATTCGTCCACATCGATGTCAATGGGAAACGTGCTCAGAACGCTGGCAGCATTGCCACATTGGATGGCAATGCTGATTCTCTGGCCGAAGAAAAGGCCAGCCCTCTGGTCACGTGAAGAGTCGACGACCTTTGTGCGGTATTGTTTTGATTTACTTAAATGTGACATTATCTGTATTTTAATTAATTGAATTGGATCTGTTTTTCAGTATTATTTGAATGTGATTGAATATGTTGTATTTATGTAGAGCATTTATGCTCAATAATGTATTAGCTCTGTTTACCTATAATTAAATATGCATAAGAGGATAATGTGTACCAATATTATAATTTTTGTATAAGTTTTAATCGTTATGTAACTCGTTGGTGATCCTAAATAAATAAATACCAGCTCATAACTGTCTCACTGCAAGAAAACATTTAAAAGTCTAGAAATAGCAAAATTACTATTAAACTACTACCATTAATCTTCGTTTCCTAAAAGAACCTAGCTTGTAGTCAACTGCGATCTGTTACTGATGCACCGATAGATTTAAATAAAATACTCTTCCACTGATGCGTTTTCAATCCCAAAGGCAAACGGTACATTGTGATCGCAGCTTCAGCTCCTTTTAAAAACGTTTTACAAGTATTAAACGGATGCATAGAAATGCTTGAAAGCCGTATCGTTGCGGGAATTGAAGAAAAACGTTTAGTAAAAACTTGACAAGTGAGATCTGTCTCTTCCCATAAACATAACATTTGTAGATACTAGCTTTTGCGGCGGTTCTTCTCTCGTAGTCTATCCTATTAAATCGGTTTTTTTTTTTTCGGAATAAAAATCTATTAGTACTTAGCAATAAAGCAGTTTTCTAAAACTCTTCTAGATCTTAAGCGGTCTTCATTTCAAAACTAAAATAATTGGTAGCTCTTCTACTCACGGACGGGACCGAAACATCATTGCTTTGCTTTCGTCATTGATCGAACTTAGAAAAGCAGACGTCACGAGTCACAAGCCAGGCACACTGACCCTAGTCTTGCTAAAGGGTATCGTACTAACCAGTTACTGGGTTTTGGAAGTCAGATAGGTATTCGCTATATGTAAAATACTAGTAGTCAGCTGCATCTGGACAGATCAGGAGCCATTCCCAAAATAGTTGGAAAATGGCGAGTCATATTGCTACTACTAATGAATGTTGATAATAGGTAAGTAAGTATATTTCCCTCTAGGTTTCGAGGTCTCTACCTGTAGTCGGACTGATATGGTGGCGTTTTGTACAAACACTTCAACGCCTCGATGTACTGGTAGTCGATCTGGCACCGATGGATTTTCGGTCCAATCGAAGGCTTTCTCGTAGTCCACAAACGCTAAGCAGAGAGGCAGGTTGTACTCTTCGGTCTTATGTATAACCTGCCGCAGCGTATGAGTGGCGTCTACGATCCTGAAGCCTTTACGGAATCCGGCTTGTTCGGGAGACCTGTGCGCGAGACTATTCGTGATGACTCTTGAATACAGCTTGTAGACATGGCTAAGTAGTGAGACGGGCGGGTATTATTCAAAGATTTATAAAATACGATGACTGTGGCGCGTGCGGCTCCTACGATGCGTCTAGGTGAGCGTTCACCTTAAATTACTATGCTAACACCGCCCTCCTCTTTCTATCTCTTGTAACAAGCTGCAATCACTAAGTCCAGTCTGTTTTAAAGTGTAACGGTTATCAGGCCATTCATTCATATAATTAATTAATAACTTTAAAGCACATTTTAAGATTACCAAAAATATTTAACCGCCATACAGCATGCTATATTTCATAGCAATGAATCTTAACGTGGATTAGTCGTTTAAGGCACCCAGAAAAATTTATTGTGCATTTACCTATGCTATGAGTTTTAGAAAACTTGGGGTGGTCTATTTCTAGCTCTAAATTCTATGATGTGCTGACGATATCATTGTTATTATCATTTCAACCTTCGCGCCGCTGAGACCTGTTTGGCAATCGAGGCAACTGACCCGAAGGATTAAACTCAAAATCTTCGGGTCCAATGTCAAATCCGTGCTGCTCTACGGGTGCGAATCGTGGAAGATCACAATGGACAGTATACATCACGCTCGCCTCATTTACACATTGAGGCAAAGGCTCAGCTAGCCGCCAAAAAGTCGGGGATCCTTACGAAGGTGAGACGGTACTTCACGCCTGAACAGCTGCTTAACTTGTATCAAGCACAAGTTCGATCATGCACGGAGTACTGATCTCATCTCTGGGATGGATCTGCCAAATACCAGCTTGAAGCACTTGAGTCGATAGAAAAACGGACCAAGAGGCTCATCGGCAATGAGAAACTGGTCGAGTCAAGGCTCCAGAACCTTGAACATCGTCGCCGAGTTGCAAGGCCGGTCGGTTTTTTATAGGTTACATTTCGGGGAGTGTCCGACGGAACTGCACAATTTGATGCCGCTTAGCGCGTTCCATCATCGGACTACAAGACAAATGGCGATGCGTCATCGGTTTAAGGTGGACAGCCCACCTATACGCATAAAGCGTTTTTGGAACACTTTTATTGTGCGTACAGCTAAGGAGAAGAATTCCCTGCCGAAGTCTGTATTTCCTAACAGCTACAACCTGGGAGTCTTTAAGTCAAGAGTGAGTAAGTAAGTCAAGAGGTTACTTCTAGGCAAGCGTGCCCCATCGTCGACCACATCATCGCTTACCATCAGGTGAGATAATTGTCAAACGCGAGCCTATCAATAATAATATAAAAAAAAAAACATCTCACGCCAAATACAAGTCTTCGTCAACTGCTGTCTTCGTCGCAATCTCAGAATTTACTGGCCCGAGACCATCTCCAACGTAGAGTTGTTGGAGAAATGCCACAAGAGCCCGATCTACCGCCAGATCAAGGGTGGCAAGTGGAGACGGATTGGCCACACGTTCCGAAGGGGTCCCGATCACACAACCAAGCAAGCTTTCGACTGAAATCTCCAAGAAAGCGTGGCCGTCCTCGTGAAACCTGGCGTCGTCGCACCGTGTTGGCAGAAGCGACGAGCATCGGCATTAATTGAGGCGAGGTGAATCGCAATGGAGGATATCTGTGGATGTCCTCTACCCCATATAGGGGTTATAGGACATTAAGTCAAGTCTTACATACTTAGTCATAACTTCAACCGAAAGACCAGGCCTACCCCACTCGTCACCACATCTGCAAGTCCTGATGATACAGCAAACACTAAACTGGGTCCCTTTCAAAACAGTGTTTCTTTTTTCTTTCTTTAATAAAGTTAAAGTTTTCTTTACAATTTAAATAATGGCAGTACAAACTTCGTTGTAGGTATTTATTGAAAACGTGCTTAAACTAGTTGTGAAGTTATAATAACTTCATTTTAATTGAACTGCACAATTTGTTCTCCAAAACTGTTTTAAAGAGAGTTAAATCAGCAATGCTGAATTGATACTTTTATTTCTTCTAGATTCTGGAATTATTGATCGGAATAAAGTTTTTTTATTGTTATAATCAAGTTTGAAGATAAGTTTAATAGGTAGAGGTAGAAATAACTAAAAGCACAAGGAAAAGCCGGAAAAATCTCTGGGAACTAGTTTTCCTCGTGGCTTTGTTTCCGTAGCGTAAGGAGCCTCGTATTTTTTTGGAATAGTGACAAACTTGTCATAATATACTCAGCTGTAGAAAACAATACTGTAGAATGTTTATCAGTGAAATAATATTCGTAATTGAGTCAGTACACTATAACGTTATGTTCTCAAATGATAAAGTACAATTTTATTATTCGTACAATATTTCATCAAAAGACATAAGAAATATTATATTAAGTTTTATTTTACGAAACTGTTTTAATTTCACAAAAAAAAAGTTAAACCAAAAAAATCAAAAATCCGACTGCTTCAAAAGCGAACTAAAAAGTCGTAAACAAGGAAAAAATAATGCTGTGCAGCCGGAGGATACATATTCGCAGACTGGCTGACCAAAATCTGTTGTATCCTCCGCCTGCACAGCATTATTTTTTCCTTGTTTAAAAAAAATATACAATGGGCGGCCTTATCGCATTCTGCGATCTCTTCCAGGCAACCTGGAATGGACAGTGAATGCGTGGACATGACATGGGGTTGTCTGTGGTGCAACAATACCAACAAAAATACAATTATACAAAAATAAATATAATTATCAATGATACAAATACAAATATATATATATATGCCATATAATAGATACATAAATAAATACATATTTGATATATAAACCGTAAAAATAAAAGTCGTATGACAGTCATAGACAAAGTGTAAGCCAAAATACTAAGAGCACGATTACAGCGATAAGTAATGTTCCTTGACAAGTCTTTTAATCACAGGCAACGACTGAGCACGTTTAATCGGGTCAGGCAATGCATTCCACAGACGAGCAGCCTGGACAGAAAAAGATTTATCCATGAACGTTGTGGAATGCATTGGCATTTTAAGTCGCAAGTTAACTGATGACCTTAGAGATTTCGTGTGGGAATCGCAGATAAACTGGAAACGATCCTTGAGGTAAAGAGGGGTGGAAGGAGTAAAGAGCACATTAAACAGAAGAGAAAGAATGTGAGTATTCCGGCGAAGGCGAAATGGCAACCACTTGAGCTTTACACGGAACTCGGAAACATGGTCATATTTGCGCAAACCGAATATGAACCTTATACAAAAATTTTGAAGCCGCTCAAATTTATCGAGTTGTTCTTGGGTAAGATCAAGATAGCTGGCATCAGCATAATCAAGGATGGGGAGAAGAAGAGATTGTGCAAGCGCAATCTTGGTGGCCGTTGGCAGAAAATTACGTAGTCTCCGCAAAGTCGCAGCAGATGCAAACAACTTGCGGCTAACTTCCTGCAGTTGGGCAGTCCAAGAGAAGTTCCTGTCGATGAATATCCCCAAGTTCTTAACTTTCTCACTGAAGGGAATTACTGCATTGTCAAAAATAACTTGGGGAAGAATCGTCCAGTTGATCCTAGAAACCATTCTAGGACTGCCCACTACTATTACCTGAGTCTTTATGGGGTTTACCTTAAGCCCATACCTCTTGCTCCAATCGCAAATGCGAGCCAGATCAAGATTGATGGTTTCTAAAGCTTCAGACAGCTTTCCGAGAGGAGCACGCGAGTATAATTGCAGATCATCTGCATAAAGATGGTATTTATAACTTTTTTGTTAGTTTTTTTTCGAATTAGATACATTTAAACATATAAGTGTTATATATTTTTGAAATCATCTCTTAAAAACCTTGATTTTGATACCCTACACGATGGGTTTGGAAGAAGAAAAAAAATTGGGCCCCCACAATATGGCACCCAAAATCCGCCATTTTTCTATTGTCCAATTTTAATGTAGCCTATAACACTCGCAGGGTTAAGACAAATCGATTGACGTATGGATTATCAAAATCGGCCAACGCGTTTGTTCTCTGGAACGCCATATAGGAACAAACACACTGTTCGGGTTATTCACCGAACAATAATAAACATGTCAGCATAATTGCGACATCGCGCGCTATGCCCTGAATATTTTATGTATTACCTAAGTAAAATAGTCAGTACGCTTTCGGATAGCATATCGGGCGCGACTCAACCTCATCTCATTCACCTCATTAGTTTTAATAGTTATCCCAGTTAAGTTACTGAAATATACCTATCTTTATAATCTTTAATCCTAGTTTATATTTATCTCACCCCAACCCCGAACATTGGTCCTTCGAGCCATCGGAGCGGGATCAATACGCGCGCATCTACTAACTGTGCTGTGTGAGTGTCTCGCTTGGAATTTGTTACCAGACCCTGGTAAACAGAACTGATCGGATTTACTTTCCGAAAAGTTCATCATCCTGCTGATCCTGATTGAACCTGGTTTATACGAAAGCATCGCGTCATCTCATTGCGCTGCTACTCCAGGTTTGTTCTTGCAGCCATCGCAAGGACATTTGATCTCCAAAGAAGCCTTCAGCACAAGTAAGGTCTCTTTTATATCTTAAAAATGTCGGAAATGGATGACATTTTAGCAACCCAACAGCAACTAATCGAAGCCGTAGATAAGCTCTTCACCAACTTCAAGAAGGATGGTGCAGAGCGCAAGACCGCAGAATACTTACGTCGTCGATTAGCTGTATTGGAACAATACTTTACAGAGTTCCATAATAATCACATGACTTTGATATCTTTTGGTGATCAATCTCATACATATTTCAGTACTGACCAATACGATCAAATGAAGGAGAAATATAACAACATTAAGACTATTATACAAAGCTATAACCCTCTCGCAAACAGACCGCAAACCCCGGAATTGAAACCTCCTTCGTTCCAACCTACTGCGGAATCTCAAACCTCGAACCTCGCATCCCACGCTGCTTCTAAAACCCCTGCTCTTGAAGAGAGTAAAGCTGAAACTCTCTTCAAAAAGCAAGCTACCAATTTTAAGGCTTTCTTGAGAACTTCTTCCAATATCAACCTTGATCTCGTCACGGAAAAATGGGAATTTGAAGATATCCTGAAGACTATACAATCCCGTTGGGCGGCTATTGACTCGCTTCATTGGGAGCTGGACAACGAGTATGGCGGATCAAACCCCAAATACGAAGAGCAATTCACCCATTACGAGGAGTATTATAACAAAATAAAGAAAGACATCAATAAGAAAATGTGGTCCGTTGCGCATATTGAAAAATCTACTCCCAAAATGGAGATAGTCACCTTTGATGGAAACTACAATAAGTGGATTTCGTTCAAAGACCTTTTTACCGAAGCAGTGCACAACAACCCCTCTTTGTCAAATGCACAAAAGATGCAGTTTCTAAAGAGTAAGATCAAAGGTGAGCCCGAAAAATTGATCCAACATCTCCAAATAAGCTCCAACAATTATCCCGTATGCTGGAATATCCTCAATCATCGTTATAATAATAAACGACTGATCTTTACATCTTATCTTAACAATCTCATGAATATCCCCGCAAACCAGCATCAATCATCAAATCATATAAAACGCATTCACGACACTACATATGAGAGCGTGAATGCTATCAGGAATCTGGGAGTCGATGTGTCTTCCTGGGACCCATTCCTGGTATGTTTATTGTCTCAAAAATTGGATGCAGATACATACGAGGATTACCTACAAGCCTTAAAAGCCCCGCGAGAGTTGCCCGTCTTGGAAGATTTCCTTAATTTTTTGGAAACTAAATTTATGATGCTGGAAACTTCACGTAAGAAGATTGAGAATTCCACGCAGAAATCACCCCCATCGCAATACAACAACAATAATAAACCATCATTTTCAAAGGGTTCCAATTACAAACGAAATTATAATAATCCTATAAAGAATTACTCAACAAACCAAGTTTCGCAATCGTCAAAGTCCAAACGCAAAATTAACTATCGCAAGCAATGCCCTATTTGCGACTCCAATGATCATCGAATTCATGCATGTCTAAAGTTATTGGAATTGCAACCTAATGAACGAAAAAATGCTATTGATAACTTGAAACTTTGCATCAATTGTTTACATTATCACGAAGGCAAAAAATGCCTTTCCGAAATAAGGTGCAAAGAATGCAATAAGGAACACAATACCATTTTGCATGAATCTTTTACGTCACATCGATCAGGGTCAAATGCAGCCACGATTACGAAATCGCCTTCTCAGCAGCAAGAAACTAACACAGTTGCATCGCTTCGTAGAGAACCCTCAGAAATATTGCTTGCCACAGCAATAATTAACGTACAAGCAGTGGACGGATCTTACCATAAAATGAGAGTTCTTTTAGATCAAGGGTCACAGACATCCATTATTAGGGAAAGCGCAGCTCAGTTGTTAAGACTACCGCGACGGAAATGTAACGGCTATATCTCTGGAATAGGCAATAAGGAAAACAACTGCAAGGGCATGATTACCATCAAATGTTCGTCGCTGGTTAGCGATTTCACCTTTGAAACGGACGTTTATATAATGAATAGACTCATAAATAACTTACCCAGCTGTACCTTGCCTAAGCCAGACTGGCCTACTCTGAACCAAATAACTCTTGCAGATCCCGAATTTTACAAAAGTAGGCCTATTGATATCTTATTTGGGGCAGATATCTATTCCACTATCCTTATGGACGGTATCTGTCGATCAGAAGGTGTGTTGCCCATTGCCCAACAAACCCAGTTGGGATGGATCTTAAGCGGCAACTACAAAACGTACCATTGCAATGTGACCCTAAATAATATCGAAGATATGCAGCAATTTTGGGAAGTGGAGGACATACATGAACCTCTAGCAATATCAGAAGAAGATCAAAATTGCATCGAATTTTACCAAACTTCGACCTCCAGACGGGCAGATGGAAGCTACGTCGTTAAAATACCCTTCAAAGAAGATTTTGAGAACAATTTAGGCGAGTCGAAAACAAAATCGATTGCTCAATTTTTCCAAATAGAGCGGAAATTAAGTAAGCAACCAGCTCTGGCATGTGACTATAAAATGTTTATTTCTGTATACTTAGAGCTCGGACATATGACACCCGTTGCGCCACACGTACAGCCGGACTGCTACTTGTCGCACCATTGCGTCCAACGATCTGAGTCATCAACTACCAAATTGCGTGTCGTCTTTAATGCCTCGGCAAAAACCTCGAGCGGATACAGCCTCAATGATCTCATGTGCCGAGGACCCAATTTACAACAAGACCTTCAGAGCCTTATCTTAAAATGGAGACAATTTAGATACGCTTTTACAGCAGATATAGAAAAAATGTTTCGCAAAATCTGGCTACATCCCGATGACCAGAAATATCAGAAAATTATCTGGCGAAACCATCAATCTCAACCTTTAAAAGAATACCAGTTAGCGACAGTTACCTATGGCACTAAAGCCGCACCATTTTTGGCCATGATGACACTGAAGCAACTGGCCATCGATGAAACGCCAAACTATCCACAAAGTTGCGCTCCTGACATCTTAGAACACTCGTTTTACATGGATGATCTCATGCATGGTGAACACTCAGCGACAGCAGCTAAACAGCTCAAAGCAGAGATGATCAGCCTCCTCAAATCAGGCGGATTTAATCTCAGAAAATGGCGATCAAACTTGCCGGAATTAATAGATAGTTCAGATGCACTTCAAAAGGAAGACTTTGACTTTAAGCAACCGGAATCAACCAAAACATTAGGTCTTCGGTGGGAACCCAAAAATGATCAATTCATTTTTCATCCTATAGAATTTATCTCCAGAAACATCCTTACAAAAAGACAATTCCTATCTCAAATATCTAAAATTTTTGACCCCTTGGGCTGGTTAGCACCAGTCACAATAAAACTTAAGATCTTGTTCCAAGAATTATGGAAATCTGACCTGGGTTGGGACAACCCTGTCCCTCAAGAAATCGCGTCAGAGTGGAATACTATTAAAGCCGATCTATCTCATATATCTCGATTTAAAATACCACGTTGGATTCAAACCCAGGCAAAGGATATCATCGAACTCCATGGCTTTTGCGACGCTAGCACAAAAGCATACGCATGCGTCGTGTATTGCAAAATACAGAGAGAAAATGAAACTCATGTGACCCTTATTGCAGGGAAATCAAAAGTAATACCGCTGAAAAAACCACAATCGATACCGCGTCTGGAACTCAGCGGCGCTCTCTTGTTGTCAAAACTTATGAGAAAAATCATCTCATCCCTATCGAGCTACAAGGTGCATGTTTATGGTTGGATTGATTCAACGGCTGTTCTAGGTTGGTTAAGTGGTGAACCGGAGAAATGGAAACCCTTTGTTGCGAATCGAGTGAGGCTAATTACTGAAATAATCCCTAAAGATAACTGGAGTTACGTAAAATCCAAAGAAAACCCCGCAGATTGCGCAAGCCGCGGTTTACCTGCTGCTCAATTAGCCTATTATTCACTGTGGTGGCAAGGGCCCGACTGGTTACCACAATATAAGCCTACAGAATCTCATAATATGCCGATTTATACGAGCATTACAAACGCAGAACTCAGAAAGAAAGAGGCAGTAAATACGGTCATTTTTAACCCCGAAAATTCAATAATCAATCAACTATTACCAAAATATAGCACTTTAAGGAAAGTTACCCGAGTATTAGCTTACATCAACAAGTTCATCGACATTGTTGCTTACAAGAAAAAACGCACAAGTTTTCTTACTCTGCAAAATATAAAGACAGCAAGAGAAATGGTAATTAAGCACGTCCAAAACGAATATTTCTACGAAGAAATATCACGGCTGAAAAGGAATGAACCACTAAATAAGAAAAGCCAGATTCTTAATCTCAATCCCATACTAGACAATAATCAAATGCTCCGTGTCGGTGGCAGACTTAAACATTCGAATCTTGATCCAGAAATGAAGCATCCTATCATAATCCCGAATCAATCGAAACTGGCAGATCTAATCATAGATGAATCCCACGAACTTGTATTTCATGGTGGAGTAAAAATGACTACTGGATTTATAAGACACAAATACTGGATTCTTGGTGGAAATAGAGCCACAAAGAAACGAATAAGAATGTGTGTCAAATGTAAAAGAAACAATCCAATACTACAACAACAAATCATGGGTGACCTACCTCCAGCACGATTGATTCCTAACAGACCTTTTTACCACACAGGAATAGATTACACCGGACACATCCTTATTAAGGCCAACAAAGGCCGTGGCATTAAAACCAGTAAAGGATATGTCGCAGTTTTTGTTTGTATGGTGACCAAAGCCATACATTTAGAAATTGTCTCAGATCTCACAGCGTCAGCATTTATTGCCGCGCTTCGTCGAATGTCGGCTAGAAGGGGAGTTCCAGGGCACATCTATAGTGATCAAGGAACCAACTTCATAGGAGCCAACAAAATTTTAAAACAAGAGCTTGCCGAAATCTCCTATATCTTGTCGGACCAAGAAGTAACCTCGACAATCGCTGAAATGAATATTGAGTGGCACTTTAACGCTCCATCATGGCCATCTGCTGGCGGACTCTGGGAAGCTGCAGTGAAGAGCCTAAAACATCATCTCAAGCGGGTCGTGGGTGAGCAAAAATTAACCTACGAGGAATATATTACCCTACTAACCCAACTCGAGGCTTGTTTGAACTCCAGACCACTGTGCCCTCTGACAGAAGACCCTGAGGATTTGGATTTTTTGACCCCGGCTCACTTCTTAGCAAGTGGCCCCAGCTTAACGATTTTCGAAACAGAGCATGACCTCAGAACACGGTGGCACTTGACGCAAAAAATCTATCAAGATATATGGGATAAGTGGAAGACTGACTACCTCTCGCAGCTTTCTACGAGAGTCAAATGGCGACAGCAACAAAGGAATCTCAATCTTAATGACATCGTTATTATAAAGGACGACAACCTTCCACCAGGAAAATGGAGTCTAGGTCGCGTAATAGCGCTGCATCCTGGAAGTGACGGACACATAAGGGTCGTCACACTTAAAACCAAAAATGGGGTCTTAAAACGCCCAGTTGTAAAACTGTCCTTACTGCCAACAAATAAAAATGATCAAGATCCAAATGGCCCAAAGGTTGATAATAAACTGCCAGCGGCGAAGAAAAAACGTCCTATCTCATTTTCAGCAATGGTTTTATCTTTGACATTATTTATGCTGACACTAATAAACACCACTCAAGCATCCTATAACTTCACCCCGCTGACAAACAATAGTGTATACTTTGACAAAGTATCTAATATGCACTTAATTAGAGATGATTGGCATTTAATAGTCTATTATGACACAAACCCATATCAAGAAGGAATGGCGGCACTAACAAAGTATATCAAGTACCTTGAAACCTTATGCTCAACGATTAGAACACAAACACCTTGCGACGGCGTCATGTTACAACTCGAGCACGAGTTCGAAGAAATCAAACATTACGATAATATTGTCATGATAAATGACTCGTTTATGACTAATAAGAAACGCCGGCGACGCGGCTTGCTAGACGGGGTAGGCTACGTTGCAAATAGTTTATTCGGAGTATTGGACCAACGATTTGCAGAAAAATATGAGAAGGATATTGACCTTTTAAAGCATAATGAAAACCACTTATACAACCTCTGGAAAAACCAAACGTCGGTCGTAGAAGCTGAATTTAATTTAATGAAAAGGATTGAGAATACTATAAACAAACATCACAAAATAATAAATCAAAGGCTTAATTCTCTCCAAGATTCTTATAAAAATCTCGCTCAGCAAGTGCAAAACATAACCATCGTCACTGACTTCATAACCTCGACTTTCACTGCCAACAACTTGTTGTATACCCTTCGACGAATCCAGGACTCAATTTTAGATACAGTAACTGATATTTATAGTGGAAAATTAGATTTTCACTTGATATCGCCGAAACAACTCAGATCTGAGCTAAACATAATATCAGCACAAATATCTGGAGACTTGGTAGTTCCTGTCGACAACTTTAATCTTAAAGATCTGTACAGCTTGCTCAAAGTAAGAGCCAAATACTCTGGCAAATACCTAATAATAGAAATAAAAATACCCCTGATTGAAAGAGATATTTACGAGGTATTTAATCTTATCCCGGTTCCACGCATTGTGAAAGATAACAGGATGATGAAGGTCGAAACTATCTCTGAATTAGCAGCCATCAACATGAGAAAGGATTCTTATTTAACTATCACAGACACGGATCTGCAGTCATGCGTATTACAAAACCCTGTGACTATTCTGTGTCATATCAGAAAGCCTATTCACCACATGAAAGATGATCATAGTCTATGCGAGACGATCCCAGGCACAAGAACTTGTAAAACTAAAACTACCCCGTGCAAGGATGACTGGAGAGAGTTAACATCAGAAAACAAGTATTATTATTTATGCTGCAATGAATGTAACGTCAAACTTCTATGTGAAAATCAAGTTGAGGCAGTTAGGTTATCAGATGCTGGTCTGTTGCGTGTTGGGGAAGGCTGTCTAGCAAAAACAGAAAATTTTATGGTGTACTCAAACAAAAGATTGTCTAGTAAAATTAGTACGACGAGAAATATTATCTCACCTGAAATATCACCAATTAATCACATAATAAATATCACTATGCCAGAAATCTCATATGAGCATAATCCCAATAACTCAGATGACCTCAGGCAATTTGAAGCCATTAAGAGAAGTCTTGAGATCATGAAGCAGAGTGAACCTTTGAGCACTAATATCTCCTACCACGACGTCCACCAGTATACCGCTATATATCTCATCATATTGGGCATCTTGTTATTGGTGGCAGCTTACTGTTTTAAACGTTGGCGTCAAAGGCAACGTAAAGGAAATCGCTCCACTTCTGCAGCAGAGCGGTCTACAGCCCCTGCGGCAACTGCGGTGCCATCTCCACACACCGTTGCTGATAGTGTTGTGATTGAGTGTAGTGAAATTAGGGAAAATGGGCAATCTAGTAGTAAACCAGTGAAAAGTGATCCTAAGCGACTAGCGCTATCTAGTGAGTGCTTACAAAAAAAGGAAGATAGAGGTTCTTCACCGATCTTTCGCGTGTTCTCTCTTCCTGATTTACACTGTAGCGACTCTGTTTAATTTGTAAGGTTACCTTAATCTCACCTACTAACATAACTCACCCTACATAACTATTTTAGTATTAGTTGAACATTGTTTTCACCTTGTTAGTATTAATTTCATTACCCATGTAACTATACCTACCTACTAACCTCATCCTTTTCTCCCTCGGGAGCATGTTCGGGTTATTCACCGAACAATAATAAACATGTCAGCATAATTGCGACATCGCGCGCTATGCCCTGAATATTTTATGTATTACCTAAGTAAAATAGTCAGTACGCTTTCGGATAGCATATCGGGCGCGACTCAACCTCATCTCATTCACCTCATTAGTTTTAATAGTTATCCCAGTTAAGTTACTGAAATATACCTATCTTTATAATCTTTAATCCTAGTTTATATTTATCTCACCCCAACCCCGAACACACACATACATGCATACATAGACTGATAAATATATTACCCTCCTTCGGCAGTCGGGTAAAAACACACTTCTACATCACAATGTAGAAGTATTTATTTATTATATGCTTTATTGTACACCATATAATACATAAACAAAAAGAAACTTAAGTCTAATACACATACAATGAGCGGCCTTATCGCATGATGCGATCTCTTCCAGGCAACCTGGTATGGACAGTAATTACTTGGACATGAAACGGGGCGGTCATTGGTGTAACAATAACAGTGCTAAAATTATATACTACAGTAGATACACAGATAAATACATAAGTTATGCAATATTATTTATAAATACATACATACCCACTTAATATATAGGCAAATAAAAAGAAATACAAAAAATTACGACAATCTATTGATAATCACAGTATTTGTTTGAAATTGACAAGCTAAGAAGAAGACAACAACAGATAATGTTCCTTTAAAAGTCTTTTGAACACAGGCAATGTTTGAGCACGTTTGATTGGATCTGGCAATGCATTCCATAGACGAGTAGCCTATACCGTAAATGATTTATCCAAAAAAGTCGCGCAATGCGTTGGCATTTGAAGTCGTAAGTTCTCTGATGACCTAAGAAATCTCGTGTGGGAAGTATGTTTTCGTGAAGCAAATTTGTAAACTTTTTAGCACGAGCTTAGGACTACCTAAGCCAAATAAATTAGCTCAGTTTGAAGGATAGACAAAACCAGTAGTGCGCAGTGTATTTATTACATCTTTATAAAGCCTAAGATTATTTCTAATTCAATTGAAACTTCAAGTACTAATCCAGAGTAAGTAATGACGTACTAATCTAGAATAGTATTGCATCAGATTTTTCAGGCAATTTTATTCTCGTCGATTTCTTATAAATGTAATAAAGATGAACTTAGGTTGTCTAAGACTGGCTTAGACCCGGCGAAGGCATCCTCTGAATCAGAATAAGATTATGAAAGTTTTCAAGAAAACTTTAGTTCTTTCCAAGTTTATTTCTTTGGAATAGTACCGTAATTAGTTTTAGTTATGCTAGTAATATTTTGGTAGAGATACATCAAAATATATCAGGATGTTATCCAGTGCTCCCCGAAGGCACATAAATGTATGTATAGTATTAATACAGACGGTACCTCAAACACGGAAAATCAATTCTGCTGGCGAATAAAGTTGAAAAAACTGGCCACGGTCAAGTGCGTGTCGGACTTTGCACATTTAGGGTTCCTTACCAAACCGCAAAAACAAATTGGTTGTAAGAAAAATCAGGAATTTTAAATAAAAGAATCTGATTTATCAATATATAGTATTTGTCAGTAAAATATACGTAATAATGAACATAATCAGAAAATTTTAAATTTAATGGGAGTCTTCGGAACTTTTTTTTTAATTCTGGCGTTGGTGGCTGTGAGAAGCTTTTGTTTGCCAATATTTTTAAAACAAAAAATACAGTATTTATTTAATCAATGAGATCTAAACAACGATACCCCACCCCCTTTAGCTGTATGAGAGCGCCCCTTACAAACATTTAAAAATGTGTTTTGACAATTAATGAAACAGCACAACACAAGACAAAGATGCTTATTCTGTGAAAATTTGAAGAATGTAGCTCCAACTGCTTGGCTGTAAAATCAGTGTGACAGACGATGGATAGACGGACAGACAGACGGGCACGTGAGTGACAGCAATAGGGCTCCGTTTGGACTCTCCGGATACAGAACCCTAAAAAGATCGAGATTATCGAATGCAAGAAATTTGACTTCTATGGCCATATCGCCAGCAAACCTGGTGACAACCTACTAAAGGTAATTGTCACTGGTAAGTCGGGGCCAAACGAACCAGAGGTAGAATTCCTATAAGCTGGTCAGACAAAATCTGAACCTCTCTGAACATTAAAGCCTCAGAAGCTGTTAATGTTGCTGAATGTAGAAACAATAGGAGAGACATAATAAAGGAGAAAGTTTTTAAACAACGTGATCACGAACCCCAGGATTGCGGCAACGACGCAAGAAGGAGGAGTACATTTGACTAAAAAGTTGGTAGTTATAATTTCAATTGAATTATTTGACCGGTGACTAAAGAATTGTGTGAAAATTGGCTCTCATGATGCGATGTGGAGGAATGAGGAAAATTTTTAGTATAATGTGGATGGCTTTAAGAGAAGGGGTAGACCAACAAAACGAATATATATGTCTAAAAAGTGGGTGAGAAGAGCTCGGTGACGAGAACTAACACAGAAGTAAAGATAATTACAATTTAAAACACATTTTTATTTCATGGTACATAATTTATCTGGTAGTACACACGCTTTGATCGACAATCTATTGAACACGTAATCATGATACATTTTCTTTCGAAAACATCACAATTCAAATAGTAAAACTTTTGAACGGCGGAACCGATTTTCATCAAACATTCAACCCACGATATACCTTTAAAAAAAATTACAAATTCAACATCGGTTCATCCGTTTAGGAGCTATGTTGCTACCTACTGACAGATACGCAACAATCAGGTACACAGTTCAAACTTATAACACCCCTCTTTTACCGTCGGGGTTTAAAAAAGTCATGTAGAGCCGAATAAATTTGGATAAGGATAAAAATGAAGGTGATTTAAATTTTGATATGACTAGTTTTTGAAATACCTAAGTTCTTTTCTTAGCTCTACAAAAATATTGTTTCTACTTTCCATGCAGGACAAATAATCCATCCTCAATATAACCTTCTCCTAGGAAACCTGAATATCACAAATTCAAAAGATTGCAAACTATTTTTCTCTAAGGCATTCTATTTACGTTCTAAAGTATAGAAAAGTTTAATTTTCTTCAACAAAGTGTACAAGAAGCACGTTAAGGCCCACAATAGCATCAAATACTGGGTTTAATATAATATACGAGTACCAGGATTACAGAAGCGTGTAGGAGATATCGATCACGGCTTATCTTGAAGGGCGATGTGTTTTGTTTCTGCTTCATACAAGTGTGTTCATGTAAGAAAGTTATGAGTGATATTTTATTGTTGCCAATAATTATTCACCGTGTCAATATAGGTTTCGTCAACGATTATTCTTCTTGCATCTCAGTGTTCTCCTATTTGAAAACAATATAATAGTGGTCCCGGGTAGACTCACCCGGGACCACGGTCGTTGCAACACGGCCGAAACATCGGGCGAAATAGGTAAACAAATAATCGAAATCATCGCGTTTCCCGTGATAATTATATTGTTTTCAATTATGAAACGCGAAAGTTTTAAAGTTAATATTCTCCTATTTGCACCAGTTTTATCCACATACCACAATATTTTACACTAGACGAATATTCGTTGTACATGAACCGTGTTAGAGAAATGCAAAATACAATGTTTTGCTGTTTTAACTCTTCATCCATCATTATCGCAAAAATGTCGTTTCCAAAAGCTCATCATCATCATTTCAGCCGACATACCACCTTCCACTGCTGAACATAGGCCTCCCCAAACTATCACCACATCGATTGGTTTTTGTGCGTCTCGCATCTAGCAGATTCCCGCAGCTTTAACCAATGGTTCACATAGAGGGAGGCCTTCCAACGCTGCGTCTTCCAGTACACGTTCGCCAGTACAGAAATGTTCTCCACCATCGACCATCCGTTCTGCAAGAAATGTGCCCTGCTCACTGCCACTTGACTTTGGCAATTCTTCGGGCTTTGTCAGTAACCCTGGTAATAGCTGTATGGTAGGCTGTAATTGGAAGAATCATAGATTCACTTCTATTTACATCTCTCCATGTCACCCTGATCTCGAACAATTTAAATAATTAATAACCAACCAAACAGATTAAAGGAAAAATATATACGTACATACTTATATGAAACAGAATTAATTACACTCACCTTAAGGTTGATACGCCCACAATGTCGTAGAACCTCAAAGGCTCGTACCGACATACTACAAAACGTATGGGGTTTAAATTGCTATTTAATTCCTTCGCTAATCCCATGAATTTAATGGGATATCGACTCGGTTGGAACCACTACACTGCCGTTCGATAACCAGAGTGTCACTATCTGACAAAATCATATTTTGATTTATAGATGAAAAACAAACTAAAAACTGCGAAATACGTACTTGTAGTACGAGAGTTTTCGGTGTCAAAAAATAGATCTCATTGCCCACTTTCAAATAGGCACATTGTTAATTTAAATCGGTTACTTTATTTTGTTAACATAACAATTTGAGTCGTTTTTATTTATTATCTATTGATGGTTGAAAATTATTGCTTAGGCTCTAAGCGATATTTATGAATTTTCTCCCTAAGGAGAAATCGATAAAAGTTTTTTTTTGGTGATTACGGAATACCTCCGTAATCAGCAAAAAAAAACATTTATCGAAAAAACCCAAAATTTCTCAAATGTCATATAGTGACACTCTAGCTGTGGGAGGGCTTTACACTGGTGCTTGAAATAGGAAGGGCGATGAAAATTGCCAAAGCTTTTAGCGGTTATCGAGAGTTTTGCACGTGTACGCGTGTTTTTGCATGAATTGTCGATACTATATTTTTTGAAATATTTACAAGGATTGAAGGTACATAGGGTAAGATATTTATTGGCACTTTAAGACAGTGTGGCCCTACCTTCATAATCAAATGCCCGGAAAATCATATTGAAATGCACTAGCACAAAAAATATAATGACATCGAAAGAAATATTCTAATCTTTATCTTAAGAGCCTTTTCATCCAATGTAATAGTAATCATACATATATTTTCACTGAATTATAATAACCAGCCAAGTGCGAGTCGAACTCGTGCACGATAGGTTCCGTACCACTATCGCAAAAAAATCACGTTTGTTGTATGGCAGCCTCACTTAAATATTTATTTTATTCTGTTTATTATTTTCTTGTTATAGCGGCAACAGAAATACGTCATCTGCGAAAGTTTCAACGGCTTAGCTATCACGGTAGATTCAGCCTGGTGACCGATGGACAGACAGACAGACAGACGGACCGCGGAGACTTAGTAATAGGGTCCCGTTGTACCCTTTGGGTACGGAACCCTAAAAAGCTATTTAAAGTCCTATTACTGGCATGGAAATGCCAACATCGCGTAATCTATGGTTTTCTTTTTTTTGGGTTATAAACTCAGAAGTGCCAATAACTGGAGGGCTTCCAGCGTTACCCCACATATTAGGGAAATCCATCAAATAATGCACTATGCACGTAAAGCGTGTAGCAGTGAGCACATAGCTCGCAGAACGGATGGTCGATTGATGGGGCCGTAAACTTCTGGAGTGGTGACCGCGAACCTGTTGACGCTACGAATACTTCAGGACCAAGTATAGCCAACCTTTAAAAAAAACTTCAAAGAAAAACAACAATAATAACCTTGCAAACTCTAAATCTACTAAAAACACAGATTACGCCAAAAATCTGGGAAAATACAGATTGCATCGAAACACACGAAAAAAATCCGTTCCG
Source organism: Orthosia gothica (assembly GCA_949775005.1). Classification (NCBI taxonomy): domain Eukaryota; kingdom Metazoa; phylum Arthropoda; class Insecta; order Lepidoptera; family Noctuidae; genus Orthosia; species Orthosia gothica. The sequence continues at coordinate 4,253,225 of OX459038.1, forward strand.
TATGCAATCGTTTACATCCGTTTTATATGGACTGTCACATAGTTGACTTTGTGACGCAGTCCGATCCATCATCGGTGAATTGTTGGCTTGCTGCTGTATTTCTAAAGCTTTACTGGTACGAAATATAGCGTGCTCGTACGGGGTTGAATGATTTTCGTGATATTGGAATCTGCCTATAAAGTCAATAAAGAAATGTTTTTAGATATAGTCTATTCCAACATCTCCTGATAGGTTCTATTTGCTTTATGTATTAGACAGATCGGACACTATCAAAAAATCTTTAGAAGATACATCGTTGACCTCAGTAATAAAAAAATAAAATAAAATAGCCTTTTATTTCTCCAGAAAATGCTATTTAGCTAAGTTAATTAGTATGGTTAGTATCAAAAGAATTAGTAGTTTATTATAATAATAGTTAGTAGTAAAAATTTTATAAAAAGATTTTAAGATACTTTTTTTTTATACCCTATCCTATAGGCTCACGCTTGACCACTATCTCACCTGATGGTAAGCGATGATGTGGTCGACAGTGAAACATGCTTGCCTAGAAATAACATATTCACTCTTGACTTAAAGACCCCCAGATTGTAGCTGTCGGGAAACACAGACTCCGGCGGGGAATTCCACTCCTTAGCTGTACGCATAATAAAAGTGTTCCCAAATTTTTTTGTGCGTATGGGTGGGATGTTTACCATGTATCGATGGCGCATCGCTTTACGTCTGGTAGTCCGATGATGAAACGGTCTAGGTGGAATTAGATCGTGCAATTCCATCGCACACTCCCCGAAATGTAACCGATAAAAACCGACAGGCTGGCAACTCGGCGACGATGTTCAAGAGCCTGAAGCTTTGACTTGACCAGCGCCTCATCGCCGATGAGCCTCTTCGCTCTTCGATCGACTCTAGTGCGTCAAGTTGGTATATGGCAGATCCGTCTCAGAGATGATAACAGTATTCCATGCATGATCGAACTTGCGCTTGATACAAATTGAGGAGCTGTTCCGGCGTGAAGTACCTTCTCACCTGTGCAAGGATCCCCAGCTTTTTGGCTGCCAGCTGAGCCTTTGCCTCAATGTATGGGCCAAAATTGAGAGTCGATGTCAACGTAACGCCAGGAAGCTCAAGATGGTCCCTTATTGACACGGTCACATCTCGGAAAGTTGGAGCCGGTTGAAATTTTCTGTTTTTTGGGGCAAAAAGACACGCTTGGGTTTTAGCTGCATTAAACCTGACCAGATTTAATGCAGATTTTAATATTATAGTGAAGAAAATAAGAAGAAGAATCCCTGTAAGAATCCCTCTGCAGGTAAAGGCCTCCTCCAAATTGAGCCAGTTTTCTCTGGATTGCACTGTTTTTATCCAGTTTGGACAGATGTTGCAAAGTCTCCCCTTCTTTCTTTTGCCCCCCGGGCCCCCTCCATTCTGTCACTCTTTTTGTCCACCTTTGATTTTGCAGGCGTGCTATGTGTCTTTAATTCATGTCTTAACAAATCTTTCATCAATGATTCATCTCTCTCTCTCATTTATGATTCACTAGCAGCCGTCCGCGGCTGGTCCTGCGTGGAATTATAATTAACTAGCTTTTGCCAGCGGCTACGCCCGCGTTAATTTCGAAAATTATCCCAAGGGAACATATTCCCGGGATAAAAAGCATCCATTCCTGATTATAATCTATCTCTGTGCCATATTTCATCCAGATCCGTCGAGCTGTTTGATCGTGAAGAAGTAACAAACATACAAACACACACACGCACTCACAAACTTTTGCCTTTATATTAGTGTGATGTGATAGCCTGTTTGATATTCTGATGTATAAGCTATATTATTGCAAAGTTTCATCGAAATTTGTTCTGTGTTTATGCGAGAAACAGTACCAAATATCTATCCATCCATTCTAAAAAAAAACTGTAGTTTTCAATAGCAGGATTAATCAAACTTTTAATCCGGTAATTTGGTCTAATTTTCTCACTTCTCGTGAGGTCGACCAGTCGATTACTCGTAAAAGAACAAACTACTAACATGAACAATGATCACTTCCTAAATCGTATAGTAACTGACATTTGAATATTATTTTGAAATAGCTGTCTCACGCGGCTTCGCTCCCATTAACTGGCACCTACCTACCCTACCTACTCTACCCTACCTACCCTACATACATGAATGTTGCGTAACTTTAACCGCTTACGCCGCGCACGCAACGGTAGCTCTCAAAAAGGAATATTTGCCCGTTTTTGCAACATTTTTCATTTATGCTCCGCTCCTATTGATCGTAGCGTGATGTTATATAGCCTATAACCTTCCTCGATAAATGGACTATACAACAAAACAATATTTTTTCAATACCAACCAGTAGTTCCTGAGATTAGCGCATTCAAACAAACAAACAAACAAACTCTTCAGCTTTATAATATTATATATAATATTATATTTACTATAGATAGCTGGCTAAAAGCTGATCTGTTAACATTAATCAAACAGACAAATAAAAAAACCCATAAGAATAAGAATCTATATTTGTTAACATAGGTGTTAACTATTTAGCCCCGGCTAAATAATAACAGCCGCACGGGTCGATCTTCAAGGTTAAGCAACGCTTGACAAGGTCGGTCTGGATGGGTGACCATTTTCAAATTACCTAGTTTCCTCCGTGCCTCGGAAAGCACGTTAAACCGTTGGTCCCGGCTGTCATTTGAAGATCTTTGACAGTCGTTACGAGTAGTCATAAGCTTAAGATCTGACGCCAGTCTTGCCAAGGGGTATAGTGTTACCCAGTTACTAGATTGTGGAGGTCAGATAGGCAGTCGCTCCATGTTAAACACTGGTATTCAGCTGAATCCGGTAAGACTGGAAGCCGACCCCAACAACAATTGGGAAAAGGCTAGGCAGATGATGATGATAGGTAGTTACGCGGTTAGTTTCTCTATGTTTTGCCGTGAAGCGTGCAAATAATATCAAAAATAAATTCATTAATTTACGAACAATTTATCAGCAAGTGTTCCATGAAGTAATTTTCAATTATAAGAAGAGCTGGACTTTGAGTGTACAATTATACATTATAGTTTAGAAAAACATTAAATGCAAATATAAATTGTCAATTAATTAAAGAACTAATAAATCATTCACTCATGACGTTTATTTATTTATTAGTATATCCTCGCACTGGAACGCCTTGCAGCAATTACACCAATGGAGCACAATCTTATGATAAACTAACCATGAGTCCAGGTTTCCTCACGATGTTTTCGTTCACCGTTGTCAGCGATGTCCAAGATCAACTTAGAAAGTACATACATACATACATACATAAACTCACGCCTTTTTCCCATGGGGGTAGGCAGAGACTACAGAACGCCACCTGCTACGATCCTTACATACTTCTTTTGCTTCACACACATTCATACATCTAGTCATACACACATATGAATTGTAAAAGTCACATTGGTGCTTGCCCGTATTCGAACCCACGACCTCAAGCACGAGAAGCGAGGTCTTAGCAACTGGGCCACTACGACGTTGCAAATCTTATAAAACCATAACGTTTTTTGGTCCTTGCATCGGGACAAGATAAGGATTAAAAGGATCATTAAGACATTTACATAAATGCTTATTATACCAATAATAGAAAACAACTAACAAAACTCGAACACAGCCTGAAAGGTTTTCCTTAAATTAGCTTTTTGTGGTTTGCCATAAAATATTTTTTTTTTATGTATAAGTTATAGGCTCGCGCTAATAAATCAATCTGCCTTGCCTTTTCCCAACTAGTCGGGGTCGGCTTTCAGTCTAACCGGATTCAGCTGAGTACCAGTGTTTTACATGAAGCGACTGCCTATCTGACCTCCACAACCCAGTAACAAGGTAACACGATCCCCCTTGGCTAGACTGGTGTCAGATATCAGGCTTATGAATACCCGGGACCAAAGGCTTGACGTGCTTTTGGAGCCACGGAGGAAACTCGCTATGTAAAGATGGTCACCCATCCACGGACCCGCCTCGGCAAGCGTTGCTTAACCTTGAAGATCGACTCGTGCGGCAGTTATTATTTAGCCACGAGCAACCACATACAAAAATCTTAATATCACAAGCAATAAAATTATTCATTTTTATTCAGCAAACTCTTTCATTTGATACCCATATCATAACAGTGCACAAAAAATAACTAGTCCGCCATCTTGTGCCATCCGCCATATTGGATTTAGAATAATGTCAATTAGCTAACCATACATTGTCATCCAAACTAAACGTATGTGCAAAAGTTCATCTTAATTGGTGGAGGATAACTGCTTCAAAATTCAGTTGCAAGATTTTACCCGAACACACTACATTCCTACATAAATACATACATTGCAAGTTAAATAAAAGCTTGTAAAAACAGCAATGCAAATTATCCCAAATCTAAAAAACCACAAGGCTGAAAGGAAAACCGTAAATCCCTAATCGTTACCAAATAAATGTCATTACAGCACTGATCTTACAATTAAATAATAAAAACGCTCATAAACGAATTAAAATGCAAAAAAAGAGACCAATAATAAACGCATTCCATGTAAATAAAGCATCGGGTTTCACAACACACGCGTGTCTATGGTGACGACTCATCGCACAACGTGCAGCTAAGGACTTGCACAGGTGGGCTGGGGGGGGGGGGGCGACCGCTGACTACCCTACAATCATACATAAATAATAAACAACCTGAAAATATTTGCAAGAAGAAAATTATTGCGAAAATGTTTAAGTATTATATTCAAGTTTTATCGGTATTAGTTATAGTTGTTCTACAAGTTTTATTATTAACCTATTAATAGTGCTCGAACACACGTGCGCAGTAACCTAAATGACTACAAGTACACAATAATAATTATTCCTTATCAAGTGTGAAATCTCGTTGCAGCGCGATATGCTTATTATACAAAATAGTCCAGTTATCCGTAATTAAATGTAATTATTATAGGTTAGTGTCTTTGTTCGGCGAGTGGAGACGGCCTTATTGACTGGGCGGCGCCGGTCGCGCGCGTTCGGCCGCACTCGGCCTGTCGCTCGGACGGGCTCGGCAAACTTCGCGCCCGCTCGGAACGTTTCACTAGAAATTTAAGGGCTGCGTTAGGGGTATTCCGACAGGCGCGCTGCGTCTGCGGGACGGCCATGGTAGCCGCACGGCGTTACATAACGCGCCGACCCCGATACATGACTCAAAACAATTCTAATATTATTCATCCGATGAAAAACTAAATAAAATAGATTCTCTTATACAATAAGCGACCCGCTGTAGACCCCCGGTCAAAGAGAAAGCGCCGCCTAAAGCACGGCCAATTGTCGTCACGACAAAAAGACGATAGTAGCAATTTCCCTTTGCCGACAACCCTTTGCGAGGCGAGAGGCTGAGCGCGCTCCGGGCACATGGCGCGGGGGGCGGCGGGGGCGCGCGGGCAGAGGGGGGTGGCGGGCGGGGAGGGTGCGGGGAGGCTTTCCCGGGCCGCCCCGCCTCAGTGGCGGCCTGCAGTGGCAACGACGCGCGTGTCGCCTCCGACACTTCCGCCCCGCGCACCTAATCCGCTCATTTAGCTAGCAAACGCCGCATACGGTGTGGTGGCGGAGGCAGGCCTGCGGCGCGAGCCCCGGGGCCCATGCTCTGAGGGGCCCGTGCTCTGACCGGGGCCTCGCCCGGCGCCTTCGACCGCGTCCCCGGCATGTGAGACCGCGCCGCGCCGCTCCGCAAAATGACCGTGTGTTCAATTGTTTACGTTAACGATAGTTGATAACCGGGAGGCCGACGCTGGCATGCTCATGTGAGTATACAGAACCCGATCAATTGTACCGGCCGCAGACACCACGTCGCGTCCACGCGAGCACGCAATTTTCCCCGTGAATAAATAAGCTAGCATGTAAAGTCGTACAAGAAGACAAAGCGTAGTTAATGTCTCGGAGCGTTTTGGAGCGGTTTTTCTGCATTGCGACAATGTTGTACGAGAAAGTTTTGATATATTATTAACGTGCGAGTGTGATGTACAGTCGACGCGGCGCTGGTGGCGGTGTGCTAGTCTGACGTGACGATGTTGTGACTTGTCGGCAGTCGGACTGTTGGTGGGGAGTCGAGGACTGGTTGTCGTGGTCGCGCGGGCAGCTCCTCGCGTGCTGGCCGGCGCCATGCGATAGCGCGGCGGCGCGGCCGGGCGGCGGGCGAACACTCGTGCGCTCTCGGCTATGTGCCGTCCTTGCGCTACACTGTAAGTACCCATCAAATCTCCAAAGAAAAATACATCACAGTTACAAAAACATAAAATTTTCACCATTTTCCCCATAATCACCGCATTTGACAAGCGGACTGGTGATTCCAGAGTATGCGCGAAAACGTTCACAACCTGTCACGCAAACACGCTAGCTGAAAAGCCAGATTACATTAGAACACGGATCACCATTTCCACCAATTAACAAACTGGTACATCCACAAAACCAGCGAAAATAGTCGGCAAAACCACGCGAAGTGGTGCTCACATACACTTAGGACTTTTATGCCTGCTAAAAATAATCCCTGACTACTTACGTGGCTGGTGTCACTAGCCATTCTCGCAAAATGACCCATAACTTTATTCCCCATTGCCGCACTCGTGCCGTATATTTACGATTACGTTGCGACGTAACGTACAGACGTCGTACATAAATTTCGCGCGTACGGTTGTTGCAATTTGCCGTCTCAAACCGAAAGTAGGTTAAGTCAAAAATTGCGAATTTCTCTAAAGTTGGTCTGGATGCTCGTTTTAAGTTATGGTGATGAGATTTCTGTGGAAAATGTTTGAGAACTGCGTGAAAGTACGTTTGTGACTGCATAATGTTCACGTTTTGTGACATTTAATTAAGTAAAATGTGATGACGTCACGACACGTTTACCATTATTAGCCATCACAATGATTGACTCACAAAAATACCTTTCCTATTCAGTTACAATTTTAGTACCTAATTACATATCAAACAAAAAAGTTCCAAACTTAATAAAAGTACTAGGTACCCATAAATTTACTAGAGCCAATCAGACTCGTGATTGAAATTCAATTCCGCGGATTGGAGAGCACTTACTTACTCTATGTCGTTGAGAGCCTCAGCCGTGCACGGATTTAGTCCTCTTTTATTTACTATGGGACTCCACGACTAAAAGTAGAAAATAAAGTGCTAGAAATATTTTCAGGTTTATTGCATTTCAGCTGTATAAAATTATACCCAACGTGACGAGTATATTTTTCAGAAAAGTACGTACAAGTATTTTGGTCTTTTGGTAGAAATGATTTGAGTATAAATGTAGATGGATGAGGAAAGGAAGACTAGACTGTGTGATTGATGAGATGACAACTAAAAATGAAGATGATGTGATGAACCGCAAGTATATTAGAATAAAACACTTTTTAACAAAAAAAAAATAAACAGACTTCATTAAAAAAAACACTATAAAGCGTAAAGTTACTTTCTTTTCAGAAATCGATGTCATAAACGAAAAAGTAGGCACCAAAGACACCGTCTTTCGAAAATAAAGTTATTTTTCGCTGTGTAGTGTTTTGTTTTGGAAGTCGGTTGATTTTTTTTATTTTCCAATTTTTAATTATGATACCTTATTTATTACCATTATAATACGCATTACTCATAAACTACTCGTCAGATCTTGACCAAATAAAAAGGACCACATGAGAAGCACCAGCTTTCAAATAAAAAAGGAATCACCAAAATTGGTTCCCCTAGTAAAAAGTTTTGAGGTAACACTATTAAAAAAATAAGGTCGAATCGAGATCCACCATTTTTTTTAAATCGTTTAATAAAAGCAAGAGATGATGGTACAAATTCTTCTATAGAAACACAAATTTTCATAAAAGAAAAGGACCAAATCATACACTGATCTAAATTAAGATCGTTTGATCGGTACCCATCGGTTTCTCTACAATTTAATGTAATAAATAGACAATCCCACATACTCAATGCTTTTATAATTACTTATGAAACGACTGGTTCTAAGTTAATTACCTTTTGTGAAACAAGACCTCAATCAGAAACCTTAATTAAGAAATGAAATAGGTCTGTTTTTTGTGACATAAATTGCCATAAAATTTTGGTACAAATTGATAGTTAAGTATCGGCATTAATATATAAGTATGCCATAAAATTCTAACTTTTACAAGCGGCTTTGCCCAATTGTTAGTCGAAAATTATCCCACAGGAACGTGTTATTATGATAAAAAATATCCTACGTCTTAATCCAGGCCATAGTCTACCAGGATTTAAAATTTCATTCAAATCCATTGATCCGTTAAGACGATGACAGTCGCCAACAATCTTAAGGGAACAAAAACGTGCACTCGATTCACACCCGCGCGACTCAAAATTCAGTAGTTCTTTGTGTTTTTCTTATTATTCTATGACATAAAAAAGCCTAAGATCAAAAAGTACCTAGATAATAAAATTGTCTTTGAGTAGGTGAAAATTTCATTTAAATACGCCTGATGGTTTTGGTGCTATCATCGTTTTTTTGTCCGTGTTAGACATAACTTTACAAATTAATTACACTATGTTATACGAATAAACCTCAAAATTTTCTTAGATCAAACTATAAAAAATATGGTCTAATATAACATATATTTTTCCAAAAAATTACGACTGGCCGTTTAGACGTGATTCTCATTTTAAAATTAGCCACTGAGGGGTATCTGCGCCTTAAGGCGTGATGGATTGACAAATAATTAAAATTACTGAGTTTCATATTCATAATCTGCCTAGTTAAAATACTTTGGTGACGGCTTCCAATTTAATCGAATGCTGCTGAAAATCAGTATTTCACATGGAGCCTGCTTATCTGACCTCCACAATCCTATAACTGGGGTAATGCGAGAACCTTTAGCAAGACTTGTGTCAAAATATGACTTTCATATTTATTATTAGCTTCTGTCAGCGGCTTTGCCCGCGTTATAGTCGGCAATTATACCATGGGAACACACTACCGGGATAAAAAGTAATCCATGTCCTATTCAAGACTATAATTTATCTCTGTGCCAAAGGTGAATGGCAGATTTTGTACCGCATTATTTTTCTGTTGTTCGGTTATAGAATTTGTACCACTTATTATGTCAACTAAGCCATTTATTTGCATGTAAGTTTACTATTTTTAAAACTTCGGCTTAATTAATAACATCAATCTAAAGATTTTAATATATAAACGTTATAAAATCGTACGCTAAACGCAGTTATGTTATTAGAAATTGCCTTACGTAAAATAACACAAATATTGAATTGATAATTAATTGCTTAGAAATAGAAATAACATTAAATATAATCAAACTCATCATTATCAAACTGTTGCAGTCCGCTGCTGGATATAGGCACGGTACAGATATCTATATAGGTATCTCTTAATGCCCTGAGTAGGTACGATCCGCACCTCAATCTACCTACTTAATGGTAAGTAAAACACTACAAAGATAGCAACAAATAATTTACATAACACATAATGGAACATTTACCCATATGTAAAAATCTACATTGGTACACTAGTACGTAACCTTAAAAAATAAAACTGGTTATAACATTTACGTCCTAAGTTTAAAAAATCTAAGAATTTAAAAAGGGATTATCTATCATATTAACTACCAAATAAAACAAAAAATATCCCAAAACACGAAATTTCTATTAGCGGTACGAAACTCCCATACAAGCCTGCCGTTCTCCTTTGATCCAGATCTTTACAGCCATCCTGGCGTGATTGGGTAACTAACATACATCTAAATATCATATAACATACATCAAAATTTCGCATTTATAATATTAGTAGAATATTAGTAGTGTGATATCAGTTGGGTACATCAATAAATGAACAGTATTGACGTATACTGTATCTGCATATATAAGATGCCATTTGTATACACACGTAAAAGTTTAGTCATGAATAGAACGCGGGCCCCTTATTTGTGCTACTCCATTTACCACCGCTGCCGTAGCTAAGTGTTGTGAAGGAAAATATCGTGGAGCTCCGTTTCGAATATCAAAAGTGACAAAAATAAATAATTTCAGGAAAAGGCGTGAATAGAGAAAATTTTGTTTACAAAACACTGACCGGTACTTTGGTTTAGTTACATAGATCAATATCGGATGGCAACATGTTCAAAACGGAGATTGTTCTTCGAATTTCATAAATTTCTGTCAAAGTATTCAAGATCGTTTTCAGATAACAATTTTGATGTTGTCATGAAAATCGAAAATTATCTCGCAAATGTATTTACAGTCAAAATCAAATGAAATTGCAATTCCAATTAGTATTTTATCACAATGAAATTCAATGTTAACTTTATTTTTAAACAGTTACTGTTTTGGTTGCAAATCAAAGACGGTAGATATTAACAAAATTAATTGCCTTCCACCGCTTAAGAGCCGTAAAACCGTTACATTCTAAAGTGTACTTCTTAGTAAAAAAAAATATTTATTATTGATTCATGAACATTATTTTTGAAACATGTTTTTTTCGTGTAACTAAAAGTTTTGCTTTGAAAATAAATTGGATACTCCTCCAAAACGACTTAGATGTTTAAAAATATTTATACACAGAAAAATTGATGGCTAGAATCTCTTCATAACTGAAATAGCATAAGTACATCAAAGAATATTTTTCAAACAAAACTGTCCACAAGAAGGTTCAATATTGATATTCTAGCTCCGAAGCAACGCACGGCCAGTACTGCGTTAACTTTGGGGAAGGGATACACCTTAAGAATTTGAAATATCAATTCTGCAGATTAGAAAAACGATCAACTTTTCCATGAATACGTAACACAGGAAATTATTATCATAAAGATTAGGTAAATAAATGCACTTATTGACATGGTCAACACGGTCAGTTGTGCTATTCAGTAAAAATCTCAACCTGAAACTTAAGTGTAGTGAGCTTTCAATCTGTCAAATCTAAGTGAAATGACAGTAGACTTCAAGCTCACTCCACCTCTGTTTTCATGACAAGATGGTTACCGAATAAATCAGCAGCTAGAACTGTGAACTGTAACACAATAAATATAGATGCAGAATCAAAAAGGTGACGGCTTTTAGACAATGCTGACAGAATTTTGGGAACTTCTTCTATAGACAGCAATAAAATAGAATTTATTGATGTAGAATGAGCACTTCCCACCTTCTTTTTTGGCTTGACACCCTCTTGTTTATAAAAGTCTCGACAATGTTGTTGCAAAACAGCTCAGCTTAGTTTAAGATTAACTATGTTGCCGTATAATGTTTTCGCGTTATCAGACGCTAGGATACACACCATAAGGCTAAAACATTTTGCAGGCAACGGGACCGGTTTTGCAACTATGCTATATGTCTTGGTGAAATATGACTCTAAGGGGTGAAACCTGATCGGAAAAATACAAACAAAAATGATGGAGAGTAAAAATGGCACCCCATGATTCAAATATTGTCTTCGAAGTAACTAGTTTTTGTAATTTTCATATTTTCCTGAATTTATATTTTGAACGCCCATCAAAAAATCTCCTTACTTTCCGCTTTAAACCACATTTTAGTATTTCAATTGTTTTCTTCCTATATAAAAAATCACGAAAAACCAGTTTTTAAAAACACGTTTATTTTAGAATTAATATTTGTCGGGATATTTACCATGTATATTTAGATTTTGGTTGAGAGCTCAATATTTCGGCACCGTTACAAGCGCCATGATCACAAGAAAAAAAAACAAAATATACATGGTAAATATCCCGAAACAAATATTAATTCTAATGATTGTGACCATGTCAGCTTAAAAACGTTTATTTTAATAAGGTCTATAGTTACAATAAATCAAACAGTTATTTTATTTATACAACTCTATAAATTGCGTCAGAGTATCATGGCATCAATGTCAAAATAGCTACCGATTCGTTTCCATTCCCTCAGGGAAATCAAGATCATTCCGAAATTCAGAACTGGTAAGGTTTTCAGAATTTATCTCTTACCCAATATGTTAAGCTATTAATAATTTAATTATGTTATGAAATGGAATGTTGAAAAGCATGAGTCGTAGGTGGTGGGTTCGAACCCGAGCAGGCGCTTTACTTTGTGTAATTTATTTCATCACCACTGCTTTCAAAACGGTGAAGGAAAACATTGTGAGGCAACCGGCATGTCCTAGAACCAAAAATTCAAAGACATGTGACATCTACCAATCTGCACTGGGCCCGCGTGGTGGATTATTGCCCACTCCCTCTCCCTCTATGAGAGAAGGCCTGTGTCCCAGCAGTGGGAACATTAAAAAGGCTGATGATGTGATGAGTTTAAAAGAGACTCTCGTATTTATAAAAAATCTTTTGTAATTTCATGTCAGTCTCAAACTGGCAAAAATACCCCCAATTTCCCGAAACTTTGACAAGTTTTTGTAATTCATTGTCACCGAAATGGTATTGCGATATGAATGTGAACGATTTTGAAGTACAAGAATTGGGTTTCTAGGTACTGACTATGTCATGGTATACTAGGTGGAGAGAGAGACCGAGCTATACAGGATGCATAGCACTATCCCTTATCCACAATGCAGTCATGATGACGGTAAAACGTCATAGTAAGATTTATCATGTTTGTATATTCCTCACATATTTTTACCCGGCTACTAGGAGAGGGTTGTGTTTTTCGCGTATCTATCTTATATCTTACAAACCGCTACACGGATTTATTTGATTAAGACATCCTTAGATGCGTTTTGACCGCCTAAGTGTTCTTAAATAGGTTACGTTAAAAGAAAACATGGCAGATTTTGGGAGAGGAGAATCAGTTGATTAACCAGCTCGCGAATATGTATCCTCCGACTGTACAGCATGATTTTCTTCTTGTTTACATCCTTTTAGTTCGTTTCTTAAGCATTGGGTTTTTGATTCTCAAATTAACTCTTTAGATAGTCTCTTTGAATATAAAGTTGATCATATCACATATATATATATATATCATTTTCTGTGTAAATTCTGTGTTTAGAAACATTAATTATTTTCAGTCTATTTTATACCAAAGGCCTTCAATTCTCCCTGCCAATCCGCCCGGTTTAGGTCAATTGTGGACCAATCCTGTCGTTATGCATCCCGCCATCTTCTTCTAGAAAAGAAACATTGCTTGTTATAAAAAAATCTCCTAAAAGTAAAATGCTAGCGACATCTAAAAATGCGTGAAATTCCATTACTCTCCATTATTCATAAATATTTTCGGTGCGACGTAGCCTTATCTTAAAAATGCTGTCCCATCATCCCTAAGGACTGTTTGGTTGAGAGCCTTCTCAACCAAATGATTCTTTAGGTGAAAGATGGTGTCAATAGCTTATTAAAACCCACAGAGAGGTGTATAAAATACGGGCCTAGCTGAGGCTCAGAACTATTACTTTTCATAATATCTTAATTATTCCAAGTGATATTGTTGTTGCAGACACTATTAGTTTTTAATTTAATCTTGTAAGATTATAAATTCTATGTAATTATTATATTGCAAACAGATAATTTTAAATACAATAAATCCATACTTGATAGTTTAAAATATACTCGTTTTGCCGATGTCTTATTGAAAGAAAGGGTTTAATAAAAGGTTACGCAATTTATTATAAAATTACCTGGGTGACTGAGCTTAGCTCGTGTTAAAATAGGGCAAACGACGTTTTAAAAATGAAACCTAGATCGATTTATCGCCCTTGAAACCCCTTGCATACTAAATATCAAGAAAATCGTTGGAGCCGTTTCCGAAATTCAGATTATACAATAATTTCTCGTTTAAAAGTAGATATAATTGTTTGTCAAGAATCCGGTGGCATGCATTACTGTATTGTTTGCAGTAAAAGCGTTGCAGTATTTTTTATGTGAAAGATGAACATACATCATTCCATCCATTCATCCGTCCATCCTCTGTAATTCTATTAGCTGTTAGAGTTCTAGGAAATTGTATTCATTGGCTTTGCCTGGCTGTATCTTAATGTCGTTAGGTTGATCTTATTTCTCGACTTGATACTAATTCGATGCTACGATGCAGTACTGTAAGCTACTCTGTGCTAAAATGTCAGAGTATTGTCTGTGAAATGCAAAAACAGACGTTAATATACATTGATTAATTATTTTGCAAAATGTGATATTGCACTAGTCAAAAATATCACATTTATTTATCATTGCAATTACCCTCTGCACACTTTGACTTACAGTTTGACCCAACACATGCAGATTTGTCTATACGTGATATTTTTGACAGTTAGTTCTTTTTTTGAGAAAAAACAATAAGGAGAAGATCCAAAACGTATGGACTGACAACCCAAAAATCTACACGAACTAACTTTATGCAGATCGATTGCTTATAACGAACGAAATTTCCCTACCTAAGTCTCATACTGAAACTCCATGGGATATCGAAGCTAAAAGCTGACAACGTATGCATGGAAAACGTTTTCACAGAAGAATAAACCGACTTCAAAAGCGAAATATTAAAAAAACCGGCCAAGTGCGAGTCGGACTCTCACACGAAGGCTTCCGTACCACTATCGCAAAAAAAACACGTTTGTTGTATGGGAGCCCCATTTAAATATTTATTTTATTCTGTTTTTAGTATTTTTTGTTAAAGCGGCAACAGAAATACATCATCTGTGAAAATTTCAACTGTCTAGTTATCACGGTTCATGAGATACAGCCTGGTGACAGACAGACAGACAAACGGACCGCGTAATAGGGTCCCGTTTTTACCCTTTGGGTACGGAACCCTAAAAAGTGTAAAATAACTTGCATTTCGGAAGTCGGTGTCTTTGATACCTCTTGTTTTTATCATTTTTCGACACCAACTGTGTTTATTTTAATTTTATAATAGATTATTTATTGTTATAAACTAAAAAAAAATATCTTCTTTCTTCGTCACAATGTCGATATGTAAAGAAGAATCGGTCTCTGGTAAATAAAGGACAGTGGAAGAAAACCCTTTTTTTGTCAGCCTATTGCACCGATACCGCATGGATTTGGAGTATGTGACTTGGCTAGGGTTATTTCGCTCGTTCTAAGCAATCGATCGGCATACAGTTTGTTCGTATCAATTTCCGCGTATGAATTTGCCGCTAGAGGCGCTGGTGTGACGTGAGGTGTCCGATATGTCAAATTTCATTTTTTTTTTGCTTTTTGCGTGAGTTTATTTTATTTTCTTTTTGTTGTGAATATTTTCCAAATATGGCAGACTAAGTTAGGTACGGGACCATCCACAGCTTTAATAGAGTTTTATGTTTCGGAAGATGTTATTCTCCTATTTTTCGAAAGCAAGGGGCTGCACGGAACTGATTTTATATTTAATCGCACTACTACGGCGCTTAGTAATGATTTTAATTTAAACATTGCTTACGTGCGCGTTGTAACATTTATGGACCCTAGTCAATATTCCAAGTTTAAACTGATGTTAATTAGTTCATCCTCATTGTCATACGTCTCCTTTGTATGTTATATATTTTTTGATTTACCAAAATTATGCCTGTAAAAACCAAATCAGCTTCCTAATTCAGCGCCCTGAGATAAATTTAAATTGTATCAGTAATAAAAAATTTGAAAATATTTCACTACCGAAATCTCGATTTATTTTACACACTGTAGCGCATGTCAAACTCATAATTTTGGACTATTTGACAATAGTTACTGCTGATAGCTTAGATAAAGTACCTATAGATTTAGCCATAAAATGAGCTTGATTGATAGAGCGAGATCGCTAATTGGCAGCCCCATGTAAATAATAAGGATTATTTTTTGTCTTTGTCACCATGGCCGGCTTCTGCTGTTTGTCAAACGTTAATATCATGGCAGGTTTGACAAACTAACTCGGTCGTGTTTGATTTTTTGGTGATTTAGCGGGATTAAGTATTTATTGAGACAAGGAATTGGGTTATTTATAGATAATAAGTGTCAGTGCGATGGTGGGTTGAAGTGTTGTAGGCTGTAAAAGCCAAAGTGTTATTGTTATTGTTGTTTCATGTGCGGCCACGCCATGGCTCCATCTATAGGTACTTTATCTAAGACTCTTAGATAAAGTACCTATAGATGGAGCCATGGCGTGGCCGTAGATAGACTGTCCCTTGAGGCCCTAGACAAATGACAATCTATCATCGAAAGCGTGGCGATAGCGATTGTCAAAAAGGCAAAATTGTATGGGATTGACCAGCGATATCGAAGATTCACGTGATCAATCCTTACATTTTAACATTTGGACTACCGCCTTCGCTGACATCGAATGCCACTTATCTAGAGCCTCGCACTTATTTCTAAACATAAAGACTCATACATTTCCTCATCTGTCTTTTAATGTTCCCACTGCTGGGACACAGGTTTCCTCTCTGTGAGAAGGAATAGGCCTTAATCCACTACACGGGCCTAGTGCGGGTTTGCGGAAGTCACATGTCTTCGAATTTTTGATTCTAGGACATGCTGGTTTCCTCACGATGTTTTCCTTCACCGTTTTGAGAGCAAAGGTGTTTTTTTATATATAGATCGATAAGCTATGATGGTAAGCGATGATGTGGTCGACGGTAAAGCACGCTTACACATACTTTGACCCACCTTCAGTGTTTTATTCTATTTTGTTTGTTATTTTATTATAAAAGTTCCGTTTCCGTAAGTGTGTCCGAGGCATCAACAGTAGGCCCTATCAGAATATCAGCGCAGCGTTATTACCTTTTCTGATATCGCTGCACATGCTGAGATAGGAGCCTTTTTGGTCTCGCACAGAGTTTTTTATTTTATTATTGTTAAAGTGTATGCTTATTTCTCGTGTCTCCTGTGCGGGTCACAAATAAATATTTTTCTTTCTTGCCTAGAAGTAACCTATTCACTCTTGACTTAAAGACCCCCAGATTGTAGCTATTGGTAGACACAGCAGGGAATTCCACTCCTTAGCTGTACGCATAATGAAAGTATTTCCAAAACGTTAGTGCGTATGGGTGGGATGTCCACCATGTACCGATGCCGAATCGCCGTACGTCTTTTAGTCCGATGATGAAACGGGCTTAGCGGGATTAGATCGTGCATGTCCACCGCACACTCCCCAAAATGCAACCGATAAAAAACCGACAAGCTGGCAACTCGGCGACGGTGTTCAATTTAATTGTGATGAAACAATTTACAAAGTAAAGCGCCTGCCTGGGCTCCAACCCACGACCTATAACTTTTAGGTCGCGGCCGTTACCACTGGTCATAACCTAAAGTAGATAAAAACTTAAAACTGATACTAAAACTAAACCACCCTGCATCGCAATTTAAAATCAGTTAAGGAGAAGATTATCACGTTATTGTTAAGGGGCAGTTATTACGTCGCCGCGGCGAAGTATCAAATATGAAGTTTTTTCAAGGGTCTTTATCTCCGGGATATTGTTTAGTCAGCGGTTAGCGTTTATTGTCCGGGCGGCTACAGGATGCACACTTGTGAAGACTTGATGGAAGAATATCCATAACGTTGGGGAATTTACTTGTGCTTTTTTTGCTGTTTTGGGTTTTTCGTCTGTGTTTGTTTAAGAAAAGTCTGTTTTTATAATTGATTTAGGTGTTAAATGGGTAGAGAAAAGTAGATAATAAGTATTTTTTCTGGCATATCTAAATAATATGACAATACAAGTTTACTGAAGACAAAAAATTAAATATATATTAAATACCTATAAGAAAAATAAAACTTGCTTTGCCAATCAGTGTTTTCAACATTACAAAAACTTTTCAAGATACTCAGCAGAACAGAAGCCAATCAATACAGATACTATTTTTTTATTTTGTTTACTTGAAAAGCTGAAAGTTACGTAAAAAAATAATGAACGGCCGATTTTTAGTTACAAAACCTTTCACCACCCGTTTGAAAACCAGCCTTATTACTATTCAATTACGTTGTATTTTTGCCTGTGCGTCGTTCACCGCAGATCGACACATAATACAGGGCTGGCGTCCGTCGTTGGAGCCCAATGGACCTCTTCCTTTATTTGAATATTTATTAAATCATCCCCCCTTTTACCCCAAACGATCGAACCCCCCTTAGTGTTGTGACAACGAGCCTTTCCTTCGCGTTTCATTTGGCTTATCGAGAAAATGTTTGTGATGAAACGTTGTTTTTCGACTTGGGACTTCCTCCTTTTGGACCGTAATAATTTACAAATTTCCTTTTTAGTTTTGAGGTAAAAATATTTTCGGAATAGTTTTTGTCGGAAACAATCGTACATACAACAACAACTGCCTGAAACGAATGGAGGCACTGTCTAAAGAACTAATTAAACTTTTCATAATCATACTATATTAAAAAACTGTGGGCATAAATAGTTTGAAATAAAAGTGTCAAATCCTTCTGCACCCGTAGCCAAGTTGACAATCTTAAATCGATAACGCTAGTAGACAAGTAGAATTTAAGAAACCCCCGACACATTTATTTTGCGAAAACATCCCGATTCAAACAGTAAAACGCCCATAACTTTTGAACATCTGAACCGATTTTATTCAAACATAGCTAAGAACACTCTCGATATAATCACCTTTTAAACAAAAAAATAAAAATACAAATTGGTTCATCCGTTTAGACGCTATTATACCACAGGCAGACACACAGATACACAGATGTGGCGGGGGCCCCCCGGCGGGGGTTAAAAACGAATCAATGTATGGGAATGACACATCTGAACGTTAAGTCACGTGGTCAGACCATACAAATAGATGGCTTTAACGATTGTAGAAAGAGATTCGATACGAAACGTTTGTAACTAGAAATGCCAAATTTTTACAGCTTTTGAGGTTAAAATAGAAATTGACAATACTTTACGTCGTACGTAAAATTGAGAACTTTGAAAATTACTTTAAATAAGCTTATTTTAGGAAAAAAAGAAAAGCCTATTTATTTTATCTTTTTTTCTTCATGTCACTGGTACGACAGTAATGACATTCTCTCCAAATCCTATTATAATATAGGATTATTGCCTAATTTATGGTCAATTCTAACATCAGATATGTTTAAAATAACAGTAATTACGGTCAGCTTAAAGAGATAATGTTCACAATGTTTATACTGCATTAACTACGCTCGCAGTGTTAATGAGTGGGCTGTAACACCTACTAAGCAGCTTATCGACCGAGACCACTGTCACTACATGCTAGGCTTCGTCGTTTACTGGAGTCCTGGTACCTAGATAAGTATGTTAACAGACTTCTCAGAATGATATAAGCACTTATTTGTTAATCAATAACATTCAAATCATGTTGGTCTGACCTTCGATATCTGAATTAAGAATTTTAAGTTGAATGTTTTAAAACTCTGCTTTAGCCTGAAAATCTGTAAAACTTTGGCAAGATTTTCTCAGTATATAAACTCTTAGTCATTTTTTGACTCTTAGTCAAAATTCGTCGATTGATTCAGAAAAAACCGGCCAAGTGCGAGTCGGACTCGCGCACGAAGGGTTCCGTACTTGGTAAATTGCGGTTTACGATTTATGACGTATTAAAAAAAAACTACTGACTAGATCTCGTTCAAACCAATTTTCGCTGGCAGTTTACATAGTAATGTACATCATATATTTTTTTCAGTTTTATCATTCTCTTATTTTAGAAGTTACAGGGGGGGGGGCACACATTTACCACTTTGGAAGAGTCTCTCGCGCAAACTATTCAGTTTATAAAAAAATGGTATTTGAAACTCCTATATCATTTTTGAAGACCTATCCATAGATACCCCACACGTATGGGTTTGATGAAAAAAAAATATTTTTAGTTTTAGTTTCAAGTATGGGAACCCCCAAAATTTATTGTTTTATTTTTATTTTTGTGTGAAAATCTTAATGCAGTTCACAGAATACATCTACTTACCAAGTTTCAACAGCATAGTTCTTATAGTTTCGGAAAAAAGTGGCTGTGACATACGGACGGACAGACAGACAGACAGACATGACGAATCTATAAGGGTTCCGTTTTTTGCCATTTGGCGACGGAACCCTAAAAAGAGGCTATTGGATTAAGTCATCAATTTCACAGAAACTCTCTTATTTTTCCCCATTACTAGGTTTTTCATACGGCTTTTTCCATAGTCTACACCATGGCAGCCGTGCATTTTTTAAGAGTAAAATAGTATTAGTATAGTATAGTATTATTAATTAGTATTGGCACTCAGCATTATAAGAGTAAAATATTTTTTGATTGTCGTGTTCCCTATTTCAGTTTCAAACGAAGAACACTTTGTTCTGTATAAGAAAGGCATAAAACGGATTCTCCACAACAAAGAACCCTATGTTCTAATGAGTTAATCACAAAATGGAGTAGCAAATTATAAACACACGACCTAAATCGTAACCAAAGGCTGGAAGGCATACAAAATCAAACGTGAAATGCCCCGTTTGTAAATTCTAAAGTGAAATAAGCCCAGACTCTCTACAGTTTTGGTTCAGCTGACAGTTCAGCTGCTAATCAATTTTCATTTAGATGCTTACTAGAGCTAAATCGGTGCTTCTCGATATAGACGGCTCTGTGCTAAACAGTTTTAGTTTTTAAAAGCTAGGATCGATATGGTATTTTGCAAAGTTTAGATAACCTAAGTAAGGAGACACATAACTGCCGTAAGAAGAATGCTGTCAACCTGTAAAGAGGGAACTCTTGTAATAAGGCTAGTTTACAAACGGGTGGCGAAAGGTTTTGTAACTAAAAATCGGCCGTTAATTATTTTTTTAAGTAACTTTAGCTTTTAAATAAAAAAAAATATGTTATCAATGCGCATTAAACGCTTTGGGAATAGTAGAATTCGCTACCGAGGTATGTGTTTCCTGATAGGGGTAAAGTCCCCTATCAGGAAAATGTAAATTAGTTATTTCTAGGCACGCGTGTTTCATCGTTAAGAACATTATCACTTACCATAAGTGACATGGTGGCCCAACACGAGCCTATATAGTCAATAAAAAAATCCTATTTTTTGTTGATTGGTATTAGTGGGCTGTCGAGTGTCTAGGAAGGTTTTTGTCATGTTGGTAAAACTGCAGACATCACAGTGAGGGTCAGCTGACAGTTCAGCTGCTAATATTTTTTTATGTAGCTGCTTAGCTGAGTAAGATATCGAGCACATAGGCTAAAAAAAATAGGTTGGTTTGTAAAAGCGATGAATCGATATGTCCCCTGATGCGTCGTGTGTGTGTAATACGTTGTGGTCATTTTAGAAAAACCGGCCAAGAGCGAGTCGGACTCGCGCACGAAGGGTTCCGAACCATTATCGCAAAAAACGTCAAAAAATTCACGTTTTTTGTATGGGAGCCCCCCTTAAATATTTATGTTATTATATTTTTAGTATTTGTTTTTATAGCGGCAACAGAAATACATAATCTGTGAAAATTTCAGCTGTCTAGCTATCACGGTTCATGAGATACAGCCTGGTGACAGACAGACAGACGGACCGCGGAGTCTTAGTAATAGGGTCCCGTTTTTACCCTTTGGGTACGGAACCCTAAAATAAAAAAGGACTTAAAAAATCTATGATTTTTAAGCATTGCTTGTCGACTGCATAGACTCTTCGTAGCACGTAGCAATCCTCGTAGCGCGTAGCATTCTACGTAGAGCGTAGCATTCTACGTAGCGCGTAGCAATTTCGTAGAGTCGCTACGACACACGTAGCCACTCTTTATCGAGGTTGCAACAAAACATTTAAATTTATGCACTGTAGTAACTGTCGTAACTGGCTAAGTCTGTGATTACTTATCTTTCAGTGGCTTTTGGCATCAGCTTATTAACTTAAAAAAAAAAAAAAAAAAACTATCCAACCTCTTTCATGGTCAAGGGTGATTAAAAAATAATCAAATTCACAAACGTACTGATTTTCCGATTTATAATGTTCGTAGGATAAGATAAACTGATGGGGTCCGCTAGAACCGATCTAGGTCCTGTCTGGGTCGCAGATAAATTTGAATAAGAGTTACCGCGACCCTGGCTCAAGCAACTGAAGAAACGCGGGTGGGTTTTAGTCCGTAAAAGTCTGACACGCCCTCCCACTTCATCCAGAGTGGGACACGTCATTGGATGACTTAAAACCAAAAAAAAAAGGATGAGATTAGGAGTAGGATTATTTTCCAAAGTAAGTATTTCTCGAATATTCATAACCTGAGTCTTCAAGTCGAGAATGAGTAGATTTATTCTAGGGAAACGTGCTCTATCGATGGCCGCTTCAGTGATTACTATTAGGCGATATTGTGGTTCAGTGACAGCTTATAAAAACTGTATTAAAACATAACTTTCTTTGCAGTCTGGTAATAATCTTATCTATAACTGGTGGTCTGTAAAACCTCAATAAAACCTAACATCATGCCAAATTCAAATCTTCTTTCATCGAGTTTTTCGAGACAGTAAGCACAAAGCTCGTCGACTCTTGACGTGACCAGAGAGCTGGCCTTTTCTTCGGCCAGAGAATCAGCATTGCCATCTAACATGCAATGTTGCCGGCGTTCTGGGCACTTATTCCATTGACATCGATGTGGACTATTTTATATGTATGTGTGTGTGTATATTCTACTCTACTCTTTTATTATGCAACGGTTCCATTTTTGGCTTTTAAGATCCCGAGTCTATAGACTAGTATTCATAACATAATTATATGACTATATGTTATGAATACCGAGAACTCACTCGTTCAACTTTGCTATTATGTTCACGTAAATCTGTTGAATATAGATATATGGCTTCAGTAATAGTGAATCGTCACTAATTACAACTATCAATGATAATTGCAGCACATAATTATGATTCTGCCAACATGCAAATTATCGACAAATTCATACTATCCATTTCACTTCTCAATTAATATTTGCAGAATATTTTTAGGCATACACATGAAATAAAGAAAATTACAAAAAAAAAAATGTGCATTCGATGAAAATGCTGAATGACTAATGTATAAGCAATGCCATCTTCAATCATTGCAAACAATTTTACGAGAGAATTTATGGTAATATTTACAGGACAGTTCCTTCAGAATTTTCCCATAATATTGTCATATATTTCGAAGATATTCCCCCATTAATAGTACAAAGTTACCTTAAAGCGCCAGTTTCGTAGTGTCGTAGCGACTCTACGAAATTGCTACGCGCTACGTAGAATGCTACGCTCTACGTAGAGTGCTACGCGCTACGAAGATTGCTACGTGCTACGAAGAGTGCTACGGATAGTTGCTGCAAATAAAAACAAGCAAGCAAGCAAAGAAAAGCAGTGCCTAAAAAATCCTAGACCTTATAAGTCATTTTTTTAACAGACTTCCCAAAAAAGGAGGAGGTTATCAATTCGACTGTATTTTTTTTTGTTTTACTTCAGAACTTGTTTCTTGGTGGACCGATTTTGATGATTCTTTTTTTATTTGAAAGCTGGTGCTTGTCATGTGGTCCCATTATTTTCATCAAGATCTGATGAAGAACTTCGGAGATATAAATCACTCGGGATAGCTGCAATCGCATTTGTGTTTATTGTTTACACCATTTCATAACTAAAAAGTGGAAAATAAAAATAAAGTTTTTCTAAAATGTCATCAATTTTTTTTTTTTTATCTTGGCTTGCGCTTGACCACTATCTCACCTGATGGTAAGCGATGATGTGGTCGACGGTGAAGCACGCTTGCCTAGAAAAAACCTATTCACTCTTGACTTAAAGACCCCAATACGTAGTACTTCTTTTCAAAAAAATAATTGGGTAAGAGAATAATTATAGTCATCTTGAAAATACCATCACTAGCAGTAGCCGCTAAGACACTCAGTGCTCTGTAATTTTGGCGAACCTGACGTACAGATGAAGGGTGCAGAGCGAATGGAAAATAGCTCGCTGTTCAATCTCGAGTGTTCTTGATTATTTGTGTACGGCCCGAGGATTGCGGTGCATATTTTGGTAGGAATTGGGGATTAATAGGGTCTGTCGTTGTGTTTGACAAGAGGAGCTCGTTGCTAAATAATAACAGCCGCCCGGGTCAATCTTCAAGGTTAAGCAACGCGTGCCGAGGTTAGTCCGTGGATGGGTGACCATTTCAACATACCGAGTTTCCTCCGTGCCTCGGAAAACACGTTAAGCCGTTGGTCCCGGCTGTCATTTGATGATCTTTGACAGTTGTTACGAGTAGTCAGAAGCTTGAAATCTGACACCAGTCTTGCCAAGGGGTATAGTGTTACCCAGTTACTGGGTTTTGAAGATCAGATAGGCAGTCACTTTATGTAAAACACTGGTAGCTGAATCCGGTAAGACTAGAGGCCGACCCTAACAACAATTGGGAAAAGGCTAAGCAGATGATGTTGTGTTTGACAATAATATTTGTTTGTTTTTGTTAAGTTCTTCCTGAACTGTTGACTCCCCACTATCTGACCGCATCTCCTTGACGTTCAAAAGTGCCTGTAATTTTTTTACAAAAAAAAAACGCTTATTGTTTGAGTAAAGTTTGCTTGGAAAAACAACAAATTTTCTCTGTTTACTCAGATTGCAATTTAACATTTCAGTATATTTTCTATGATATACCTGCCATATTTAAACAGGTAAATTATTTATTGAACAATGTACATAATATTTACATTAAATTTTTTGTAAAATAAAATAACATTCGTGATTCACCACATTGTTTACATCTTAAGACTGAGTTTTTAAAAGATCTTTCTACGCAAGCATTTTGTAAAAAAATTAAATAAATTGTGTTTGCTTGATGTATGAATGTTTGTGCTTTTCAAAGTTTACGTGACTGAAAGCGTAAGTGTGGAGCTAATCTTAAACATTTTTTTAAATAAATATTTCGTAGAATGCAAATATGAACGTGTCGTACCACCTCAGAAGAGGTATTAGACTAAGTTCTATTATGTCAAAGAGCTCTAATGCTGGTACGGCGTATTTGTACAAATATTTGCTCTTAATCTCTATAACAAAATTAAATTTATTTGAATAGCAGTAAGGTTCGTTTTGCATTAATTTCGCAAATATTTTGTCAAATATTCCAAGTGTAGTGCCAGCACGAAAAGAACCTGGACATTATTGTCGAAGTCAATTCATAAAATATTATTATTAAAATATATACAGAGGCTCTAGAGAAGTGTCCATCGACGTCAGCAAAGGCTAATGGCTGGTCTAAATGCCAAGGATTGATCACTTGACATTTCGACAGCGTTTGACATTCCCATACATATTTGTTTATTTCCCAATCGGCATCTCGACAATTTCGTTGAAATAATTTCATTTTTCTGGAGCCTCAGGGTATTCTCACAATCAACCATATGTCATCATCATCAACAGCCACTTTTCAATGTTCCAACTGCTGGGACTCAGACTTCCTCTCATAGAGGGAGTTGGCTATAATCCACCACGCGGGCCCAGTGCGGATTGGTAGATGTCACATATCTTCGAATATTTGGTGAATCAACGATGTGTGCTTGGTGTGTAACCAGTGGTTGTGCTTACAGCAAAATCCCCCTAAAAGCCTTACTAACTTCACATAAACTCTTTTCACAAGCTTTTATTTAACTTGCAATATATGTATGTAAGTGTATTTGGGTCAAATCTTGTAACAGAATGTTATAGCAGTTATCTTCCACCGATTCAGATGAAATTTTGCATACACGTTTGGATGACAATCCATGATTAGCTAAATGACGTCATTCTAAATCCAATATGGCGGACGGCCCAAAATGCGGACTCGTTCTTTTTTGTGCACTGCCATGATATGGGTATCAAATGAAAGGGTTTGCTGAGAAGAATACAATAAATCTTGTTTAAAAATATTTTTAATGATTTTTTTTATTACTTAACGATCATCATCTGCCTAGCCTTTTCCCAACTATATTGGGGTCGGCTTCCAGTCTTACCGGATTCAGCTGAGTACCAGTGTTTGATATGGAGCGACTGCCTATCTGACCTCCACAACCCATCAACTGGGTAACACGGTACCCCTTGGCTAGACTGGTGTCAGATCTCAAGCGTCATTCGTAACGACTGTCAAAGATCTTCAAATGACAGCCGGGACCAACGGCTTAACGTGCTTTCCGAGGCACGGAGGAAACTCGGTATGTTGAAATGGTCACCGATCCACGGACCGACCTCGTCAAGCGTTGCTCAACCTTAAAGATCGACCCGTGCGGCTGTTATTATTTAGCCACGAGCTCCTCTCAGTGTCTAAGTTTTTACTTAACTATGTTAGTATAATATTATCTGTGACAAAATCCAAAGATCTAGACAAGTTGCATTCGATGTTAAAATGTGAGGTGTTGATCACGTGGTTTTTGATATTGCTTGTCAATCCCATACAATTTTGTTTTTTTGGCAATTGCTATCACGCGCTTTCGATGATAAAAGGTCACTAGGGTCGTTAGGGTTGTCTAGGGTGTGTCTGGAGCCTCAATCAACCACATAAACAGATCAATACCTGTGGCATTGAATATTAAGTGTAGCAAATTGAAACGAGACACGTGTCGAAGTTAATATCATTAGTCTAACTTGTTGTTACTAATCGAATAGAACCTGTTTGTGATACCAGCTATTAGATTCTGCTATGTTGTGAAATTACAGGTCATATTTAAGCGGTCCGTCTTTGGATTGGATGATTTGGAACACTGGCATTGTTTTCTGATTCTATTGCCACGAATAAAAATCGGTCAAGTGCGAGTCGAACTCGTGCGCCGAGTGTTCCGTACATTCCGATAAATTAAGCTAAGTATGTATGTATGAGGACATCCTTTAATTTTCAACCTTTATTTTTTTTTGGAATTATTCCTTTATTTGTGCTGTAACAAATTTTGTGATACTAGGTCAACGGGAACTATCATATAGGTTTTCGACCCAAAACCTATAGGGTACTTCTGGTTAACTTAAAATTGACATTTTTGGTTAAAAGCAAGGTCTTACAGCACAAGTAAAGGTGAAATTCTAAAAAATTACAAAAGTTGAAAATTAAGGTAGATTTTGCTACTTACAAGTTTTCGCGAAAATCTAAATTTGCCCATATCTTATATCGTGTTGACTCAGGACCTTAATTTTTATACACCCCTAATAGATACCACAGACCTCAGTATCTGGAATAAATTTCAACATGCGAGGACCACCCGTTCCTGAGAAAATCGGTGGTGACACACGGACAGAAAGACGGGCAAGAAAGTGATCTTATAAGGGTTCCTTTTTTACCTTTTGAGGTACGGAACCCTAAAAATGTGTAAAACTTTAAGATAATTTGGGATCAAGAGTGGCCATGTTAATACCAGCGTCGATCATAGTAGCATGATGCAGGTGCCTTTAGGGTACTCCAGCTTGCAGGACCTATTCTGGACAGGGGTACCGCACTTACATTGGGTTTCAGTCTGGTCTATAAAACCACATTTTGCTAAGCGGTATTTGTAGCGGCCTAACCGGTTTTTATTGAGAATTATCTGATAAAATGGGCACTGAGAGTTGACTTAAGATACTTACCCTTATATTGACATCTTCATTTCGAACTACAATCTTGGCTTGTTTATTAACCTAGTTTTCTTCTGAAGTAAATGCTGAGTTGGTAACCCTTTCGGTATGTGCACGTCCAGCGCAATTTGTCTTTGCTCGTCTTTTCCGTCGTTTACTCCATGTTTGTTGCTGATGTTTTGTGCCTGTAACAAATAAATATCTTTCTATTTCTTCTATAAAACATTTGATTTTTCGCCGATTTTTGATATTTCTTCGCCGAAACCTTTATAAAGCCACAGCCTCCCTGTTATCGCTACAATCGCAGTAGCTCAACGCTCCCTAATTGGCGCGAACGAACGAAACTTCCGTTGAACGGTTTACGATTTCCCTTCTCAAATGAACAGGCGATACGTCATTTCCTTGCGCACCGATTGGCTGGATCGCGGTAACAACTTATCCGGTATTAATTTGTTCTGACGCAGATTCGTCATTGATGCGTCAATGGATCCTGTATATGTGGATCCGTTGGTTTGTAGTTTGCGGGGATTATAGTTTTGTTTCGGTTCCCTTGCTTGGTTTGTTTTTATTGTTTTGGCTTTATTTTGTTACGTGCGGGCAATGGAAGAGTGGACAGGCGAGTTGATAGCTTTTTTTTTTGAGTGATGGAATTTGTTTTTACTAGTGCCTATTTGGAATGTGTGTGGTATATTTCCTTTTTTTTGTTAAATTTTAAATGTATTTTCAATGTTTTTTAAAAGATATAGACTAATATACCAGCTCAATATAAAATTAATAGGAAGTCATATTACCTTTCACATGAATTCCCCTAGCGGAATTCATAGAACCCCATGTGGTACAATTCCCACAGACTTCCACCCCGCTTCTACCTCAACCGATTTCGACAAATTTTCACAACACTTTCAGGTAAGTTTTGTGTATCTGAAAACCCCAAAACCTGTCCATATCAGGTTAAACCTACTTTTTGACTTGATTCTTAGGAAAAAGATTACTTTACACAGTTCTACATACACAGCTGCACATATTCACGCCTTTTGCCCTGCAGAAATTATAGATACAACACGGTCAAAATAAATGTGCACCTCGCTGAAATGAGACCTCACTACAGCCTACCCGCGCGGGGCTACGCGTTCGCCTAATGCACCAATAGCGGGAGTGACCACATGTTAAATTTAGTCTTTTTAATAATTTTACTTTTGTATAGATACTTTTACCGATTGTTTTGTAAATGTGTGAACATTGTAGGCCTTCTAGATGCTTGTTAACTTTTTTAATCGTTTTATTTTCTTTTGTTTATATAATATGTAATAATTTTTTTTTGTTTTTCTTACGACTTATTGTCGGGCCTACGTTGTCCCCCCATATTTAAGTACTAATGCTGTAACATGGAAATATTGTAAAACCAAACCGTTTTTTAAAAGAGTTACCATGGAGTTTCTTGCCGGTTCTTCTTTATAGGAAACGACCAACCCGAACCGTTAACCTTTTGTCGACGTTTTATAAGTGCCCATTGTAGGCCTATAAGAAAAATGAAAAATTGATATATAGATAGATAGATAAACCATTTATTCAGTGCACACAAAAGACACAGCACAACACACAAAATCACATACATGTGGGTATTTGGAAAAAAAAAGGTGCCAAAATACAAAAAAAAAGAAGAAGAAAAAACAACATAATACAAATAAAAGTGACACAAGTAACATACCTACTAGATTGAATTGACGTCACAGCACCAGGCGCACCCTTATATTAGACCGTACATCGTGCATCTTCCTCAAAACCGACATTATTATTGACAAATATTCCCACTCAAAGGTGTACTACCACAAAGACAAAGTTATTTATTTCAATCAGGCAACTAAGCGAAAAAAAAAAATTTAAAAGTTATTATATTTGATTCTGCCGTCCATTCGGAAAAGAAGCTGGTTATTGAGAAGAAAGGACAAGAAACTTCATACATACTCTTTTAAAAAAAAGTGTTTTACAACATTTACATACATAATATATTAATATTACAAGTAAGAACGATGCACGCAGACTAACACTACTATACTACGTATAGGTATAAAGTACTACAAGCTCTAACAGGTAAATTCATTAATTTGATAAATAGGAACATGGTTCTCACATACTTACAAATGTAGCTAATAGTTAAATTCCCGAGAATCTATCCATATCAGGATACTCAAGCAGACTTACCCCCGATCCGTACCACGTCGAGATTATCGCACGGTCCTCAAACCGTGTGTACATTAGCTCCGTTGATGAGCTTATGAAGTCACTTTAGATGCAAAATTCTGTTACGGAACAGCTTTCCGAAGGCTAGTGTGTCGATAGCCTTATGAATTTATGTGTGGCTTCTGTAGAGCTTAGTAAATCGTGTATTGATAGCGGTTTTTGGTTGGCAACCGAAGTTTGTTAGCCGTTTATGGAGAGAGTTTCTGCTGTGCATTATTTTGAAGGCTTTTGAGTTGAGGCTTGCTTATTTGTGTAGGAAAAATATTTTGATAGTAGCTTATTTCAAAAGTCACAGTGTTGAAACATGATAAAAAAGATACTAAAAAGAGTGATCGTGAAGTTTCTTGCCGGTTCCTCTCCATAGGAAACGACCGATTGCAACAAAAACTAGCTTTTAACCTAATATATGACCTGTAACAAATAATTTAACGATTGTATAATGTTAATACGGGCGCCAAAACAATATTTCCGGGAATCTGGAATATTCAAACAATTTAGCTGAATGGTTTCAAATCTTTTAGCAACTGCTATGGTCTGCACTGGATATTTAATTATTTTATCTATATATTTTCACAAAACGTCTACTCCAATAACTTTCCTTACCAGCCCCCAATATCGACTATCTTCCTCAGCCCCCAATACCAACCACCCCCTCAACATCAGAATAATAAGGACAAAATTCACAGCCGATTAATTGAATACCCATGTAAGCGTCGTTCGATAACATTTATCTCTCCCGATGTTATTACGAACAAAATTCGCGAACATAAAAAGGCCCATTAATGGACTAAACGTGTTTAAATGAGCGAAACTTACCGCAATATTAATTCACTTCGTATTAAATAGGCACATTTATTTTGAATTTAATTATTATGTTAGTCACTAAAATAATAATAGAGTTGTTTTTGTATTGCACTATTTAGATAATTAAGCTTTAATATAAACCTGTATAATTATGTGGGGAAAAAGCGTTACTTTATGTTTGTAAGCATCAGTCTGTATCTACCTGTTTAAAAAAAACCGGCCAAGTCTGAGTCGGACTCGCGCACGTAGGGTTCCGTACTTGGTAAATTGCGTTTTACGATTTATGACGTATTAAAAAAAAACTACTTACTAGATCTCGTTCAAACCAATTTTCGTTGGAAGTTTACATGGTAATGTACATAATATATATTTTTTAGTTTTATCATTCTCTCATTTTAGAAGTTACAGGGGGGGGGGGGGACACATTTTACCACTTTGGAAGTGTCTCTCGCGCAATCTATTCAGTTTAGAAAAAAAATATATTAGAAACCTCAATATAATTTTTGAAGACCTATTCATAGGTATCCCACACGTATGGGTTTGATAAAAAAAAAAATTTTTTGTTTCAGTTTTAAGTATGGGAACCCCCAAAATTTATTGTTTTTTTTCTATTTTTGTGTGAAAATCTTATTGCGGTTCACAGAATACATCTACTTACCAAGTTTCAACAGCATAGTTCTTATAGTTTCGGAAAAAAGTGGCTGTGACATACGGACGGACAGACAGACAGACATGACGAATCTATAAGGGTTCCGTATTTTGCCATTTGGCTACGGATCCCTAAAAAGGCAATATCATCATCATCATCTTTCTGCCCTCATCCCATGTTACTTGGGGTCGGCGCAACCCGTTTTCTTCTTCCATACCGTTCTTTCTGACTCCCTTTTCCTTCTTATCACTGCTCACACAGTCCATCCATCTTTTCTTTGGCCTTCCTTTTCCTCTCCATCCATCCACATTTATATTCATAACTCGTTTAGTAACATGCTTTTCATCCCTCCTCATCACATGACCATACCAGGACAAACGGTTTCTCTTCAACTTTTCTGCCACTGGCGCCACTTACAGTAGTAGACATGCTTCGATCAACAATATATTTTGAACACGTAAATTATGATATAATATCTCGCGGTTTCAAACTGTAAAACGCCGATAACTTTTGAATGGCTGAACTGGTTTTCATCAAACATAGCTAAGAACACTCTCGATAAAGTCCTTTCAAACAAAAAAAAAACAAAATCTGTTCATCTGTTTAGGAGCTCTACGGTGCCACAGACAGATACATAAATACACAAACACACAGGCCACAAATCAAACTTATAACACCCCTCTTTTTCCGTCGGGCGTTAAAAAGGTCAACAATGATCACACATTTACTGTGTATTCGCTACTGGATTCGGGTGCTTATGTGATGTTAAGTTGCTAAATCCATTGATAAAATCATATCAGTTCAAAGGATTAAATGTTCAAAAAAAGACATGAATAAAATTTAAATCTACCCAAGGTAGGTAAAAATCTTTTGTTGTGAATATGATATATTAGGATCACACAATATTGTTGTTTTTTGAGCATTAATTTGGCGAAAAAAACACGCGCCTAAGGTCTTAGTGACTTTAGTGTCCATGTCGAGTTGTTGCTAACTGTATCGGATCAGGCATTAGTTTACGAACAAAATAAATCGGCTAAGGAAAAACTTCTACCTAACTTTTTCGATAAATCAATTCCAAAAATATCTCTAATACGGACGAACATCGGTCTGCACATTTTTTCATTTAAAATTTGTTTAAATTCATAATAGAACGAAGTGTAATGTTTTCTACTGTTGTCTTAATTGAATCCATAGGTTAAAGTAAAACTCCTTCGTTTTATTGAGCACCAGGCTCCAGTGTCTCGTCGTAGACACTTAAGAGACGATATGCATATTTCTATGCACAAAAACCTGTGTATGAATATCGCATACAAACCTTTCCTTTTGTATTGCGGCAATAATACCTACACGACACTATATACTCTGTTTGAGCCATAAATGTCACAACAAGACTCGTAAAAAAATCAAGAAATATCATACAGTATGTACACACATACAAAGTCAATATCAATATGTTTTAGTGGGCATACCAGGATATCATAACCCGTTACTGGTGACATTACACCATGGGAGGCTCGTAAAATACCCCATAGGGTACCATAGTAAGTGTTTCGCCTCCTTTTAGGTGCAAAAGGATAGGTCGCTTGGAAGAAATTAGAATTTCGATTATATATGATGTATGGGCTCGAGGGATGTGGGAACCGCTTGGGAACGGCACGTCTATTTTTACCCTGGGTGATATTGTAGGTAATCGATTATTTTAAAAGGTATGGGAGCCATGTTGCACCTCTGAGAGATAAAGGATTTTCGTTTTCATGTTTTGCAAAGGTGATTTTGCTGGTTTTGACTGAAAATGGAGATACTCGTAAATGGTTGAATAGTTTTTGTAATCATATATGTAGACCGGGTGTAATACCAAGTTTAAAATAACCCAACGGGCAATGAAGAGGGCTATGCTCGGAGTTGCGTGATCGCATCAGGAATGAGGATTGCCGCAGGTGAACTAAAGTTACCGACATAGCCCGAAGAATTGTGAAACATAAGTGGCAGTGAGCAGGGCACATAGCTCACAGAACGAATGGCCGATGGGGCGAAAAAGTTCTGAAATGGCGACCGCGAACCGGAAGACGATGCGTTGGAAGGCCTTCCACTAGATGGACCGATGACCTAGTTAAGGTTGCGGGATTGCACTGGATGCGAGACGGTGGTGACGCCTGGGGGAGGCCTATATCCAGCAGTGGACGTCTTTCGGCTGAAATGATGATGATGATGGGTGTAATCATATTTATAATCAGCATTTAATAGAGGCTTTCCTGGCTTCCCGTACGTATCGTGAGATAAAAGAAGTATTAGACTCCTTGCACTCAACGATAGCGCAGCTTTCTACAATCATCATCGTTATCACCTAATTAAAACTACCCCGGTGATCACCATTCGCACAGGCAATCCCAGTGACTCCTTATTCTATCATTCACTCCTCACACAATCTGTCCAACTTCTCGTTGGCTTAGGTACCTTTCCCCTGAAACGCTATTACTAACTCCCTTTTCCTTCATATCACTGCTCACACAGTCCATCCATCTTTTCTTTGGCCTTCCTCTTATTCTTATTCTTTCTTTTTTAAGAAAACGTTGCCCCACACTAGGAATTTCTTCCTGTATCGTGGGTGCGTTTACAAACATATAAACTCACATACACAACACCCAGAGCCGGAACAACTATCTGTAGGTCATACAAATATTAGTTCCGTGCGGGAATCGAACCCGCGACACGCAGCGCAGCAGTCAATCGCTCAACCACTGCGCCAACCGTGCGCCTCCTATCATTCACTCCTCACACAATCTGTCCAACTTTTCGTTGGCTTAGGTACCTTTTCGTCAGTGAATGAATTTTCTTAATCGCGTCCGTAGTTTTCGAGATTACCGAGATTCTATAAAAAAATGCTTCTTTATTTATAATATTAGTTTAGACCAGTATTTTCCAAACTATGGGTCCCGACCCACTGGTGGGTCACGGTCTGATATTGGATAGGTCCCGAAACTAAAGCTGCTAAAACAGTAATGACAAAAATAGGAAAAAAATAAACATCCTTCTTATTGAAATAGCACTCGTTGTAATTAATTAAATATTAATAAAAAAGAGTGCATGTAGTAACTAAGTTCTTATTAAAACAGTCTTTGATGCATGTACACAGTAGTAGTTATGCCCAATATTCCCTCTCTTATTCTTCATGACAGCCAAAAGTTGAATTCCGAATGTGGAAGTTTTTGTTTGGTAGATCGCAGGCCAGTCAACTTTTCAGAACCACTGGTTTAGACAATCACCTACAACCAATCCTACAAGATCTGGTATGATCACCATTACGATTATAAACTGACAAAACTATCAGACAATATTGATCATCATCATCAGCCTTTTAATGCCATATCCACTGCTGGGACACAGGTCTCCTCTCTGTGAGAGAGGTATAGGCCCGTAATCCACCACGAGGGCTTATTGCGGTTTGGCGAATGTCACATGTCTTCGAATTTTTGGTTCTACGAGTAAGACATGCCGGTTTTCTCACGATGTTTTCCTTCACCGTTTTGAGAGCAGTGGTGATGAAATAATTTACACAAAGTAAAGTGCCTGCCATTGGGCCACCATGAAGTGGCCTGGAATGTATTGATACACATTTTCATCCCACCAACATTCGCCACTGACCCCAACACGTTGCTGCAAAAGATTTTAAATAAAACTGAATGCTTTTAATCAACAGCGAGCAAAAGAAATCGCCAATATTTTGTGTAATTAATTAGTTTCATTAAGTTCCACCACATCCGAAGCCTTCATATTTGCTGAAAATTTTCAGTGAAACAGTCAATAAGTCCGATAAGCTTCGAGGAAGTGTGGTTGAAAAACAAACACGGAATAAATTAATTTAAAATTGGCACTTGCATTGGTTGATCCGAGAAACCGAGTGGTTTGCGTATAATGATGATAAAAGATTGAGTTAATGGCAAGGCTTTGGCAAGTGGTAGATTATTTAGATTTAAGTAAGGTACTCCATAAGAACCATGCATCATGCATGGCATTCAGAAAATGTCTAGATTCCTGTCATTGAAACAATATTCGTAATAATCAGATCAGTACGTACGTACAGATACGTCTAAAATAAAACAAACCATCTATATTAAAAATAGTAAAATTACATTAATAAAAAAATTACTCAAAATACAATATAGACATTTTAAATTTTATTATGTATTAAATATAAACTATCTTAGTCAAATAAACTTATTGTAATATAAAAAGTTAAATGAATAATTATTTATTTATTTATTTTATTTATTTAACCATTTATGCACACACACAAAATATACAAACAAGAAGAAGAAACAGAAAAATAGGTACATAGGTGATGCTTATTTCTATAGAAATCTCTTCCAGCATACCTGCGAAAGGAAAGATGAAGAAAAAAGAGATGTAGACATAGTGTGT
The DNA here is from genome assembly GCA_949775005.1 of Orthosia gothica. NCBI lineage: Eukaryota > Metazoa > Arthropoda > Insecta > Lepidoptera > Noctuidae > Orthosia > Orthosia gothica. The sequence goes on from OX459038.1 coordinate 4,288,721, forward strand.
AGGGTTCAAAAATAATAAACACAAAACGATTTCAAACTAAGTAATAACTGATAAACAATACCGATAACAAATTAAATATACTTATGTTATAATAATATAAACAAACATATTTATAAAATAAATATTAAAACAATAAATACTAATACCTATCTATATATATATATATATAAAAAGATACATATTTAAGCAACTATGACGGAATGGAAAGGTAGTGGTCTTTCACTCTTTTCTTAAAAACTGTAAGAGTTTGGCAGTCTCTGTTGTCAGGCGGCAGAGCGTTCCACAATCGCACGGCGTACACAGTAAAAGAGTAGGAGTAGAAGTCGGTAGTGTGGGAAGGGATATTAAGATGATTTTTAAGGTGCGACCTGCAAAGTGCATCGGAAGGACGGGAGTAGGAAAAGCGTTCACGGAGGTAGGAAGGTGTTTTAGGATTATGAAGGATGTTAAATAATAGACACAATATGCGAGAGTTCCTGCGAAGTCGAATAGGGAGCCACTTGAGTAACTTGCGAAAATCTGAAACGTGATCATACTTTTTAAGGTTGAAAACAAAACGAATACATACATTTTGCAAACGCTCAAGTTTATTTAAAAGCTCCTCGGTAGCATCCAAATAACAGGCGTCGGCGTAGTCAATGATGGGCTGAATGAGTGTTTGGGCAAGGGAAATTTTGGTTTTCAAGGGCAAAAAGCTCTGGAGGCATTTCAGCGAGTGGAACGAGTAGTGCACTTTGCGACTTACCTCAGCGACATGGGCAGTCCACGACAAATAGGAGTCCATGATTACCCCCAGGTTTTTAGCCGTATTAGTGTACCCAATCTGTACTCCATTCAACAAGAGTGGGGACAGCGACGCAACATCAAGCCTGTTCCGCAAATGCCTACCGCCAATAACCATGGCCTGAGACTTCCTAGGGTTGATTTGCAGCCCAAAGGACTGCGACCACTCCCCAATCAACTCCAGGTCACTGTTTACGGCAGCCACGGCAGCCTCCGCATCAGAACTAAGAAAATGATGGTAAAGCTGGAGGTCGTCAGCGTAGAGATGGAAGTTACAGGAGATGATTCTAGTAACAGTGTTAATAAAAATAGAAAAGAGAAGAGGAGAGAGAACGCCACCCTGGGGCACACCCGCAGCAAGAGAGCACCAATCCGAAGAACACTCATCAAGGCGTACCCGCTGTGAGCGGCCCCTGAGATAGGAGTCGAACCAATCAATAGTGGAAGAGGAGAAATTTAAAGATTTAAGGATACCAAGAAGGATATCGAAGTCAACAGAGTTGAAGGCACTGCTGAAATCAAGAAGCACAAGTAGCGTCAGAGATTTGTGATCCATAGCCCAGCGGATGTCATCAGTCACCTTTAAAAGAGCTGTGACAGTACTGTGACCAGGTCGGAAACCAGATTGAAAAGGACTAAGAAGATCATTACTATATAGAAACAGAGACAGTTGCTGATGAACAATGATGAATAATATTTAACAATAATATTTAATTCGACATGAAAATAAAAAGGTATTAATTAGTGCATTAAATCAAATAAAGTATAATAGTATCTTATATTTACCACCTGTATGTACATTATGGGTGCAATAAATTTCATTTGAATTTGAATTAAAAGCAGTCTACTCAATCAAAGTCATACCTTCATGTTGATGGTAACAATCATGATATTATCAAATGTGCATAATATTACAAGACGTACAGCGATGCGATATGCATCGGTACACGGTGGACATCCCACCCATATGCACAAAACGTTTTGGAAATACATTCATTATGCGTACAGCTAAGGAGTGGAATTGCCTGCCGGAGTCTGTCTCTCCCGATAGCTACAACCTCGGGGTCTTTAAGTCATTAGTGAATAGGTTATTTCTAGGCAAGCGTGCTTCACCGTCGACCACATCATCGCTTACCATCAGATGAGATAGTCGTCAAGCGTGAGCTTACATATAATTAACAAAAAATGTAGTTATGTCCTATTTACCTATATCCAAGAAATATCCTCAGTTATTGCTTCTTTATTAACCGCTGTAAACGCAAAAGAATATTTTGTCCAGAAAAATGTAACGAAAAGCATCTAATTATTCTTCGGCACCATATTTTTGTTTCAAAATTACATTTTTAAGTACAAAAAGAACGCGTTATGTAGCATGTGGCACGAACATTAGTGGATGCAGAGACATTGTAACTTGGGACGGACTAATACATTTACGCTTGTGTGCCCAGTGAATTATACAAATGTGTAGCATTATACAATCTTTTAGTACGAAAATATAAAGCAACTTCTGGGGCAGTCGGGTAAAAAATTGTATAATGTCTATGAAATTATACAAAAAAAATGTTATGAGTTTGGCAAATGACATTGAAACATTATTTTTACATATCAGCATTTAGGCGATTCTTGTTTTGTTTTACTATAAAACAGCACTAAAACTTTGTGCATGCGTCAGAATATTGAGAAGATAAACATTGTTGCCTTAATATGAACATCACCATCTATCATCTATCTCTATTTATCTATCTATCTATATTTTGCATGCCGTAAGGCAAAATGTATTGGGACAATTTATTAATATTCCAACTTATATGTATACATACATTATCAGCAAATAAATGATTTCTTTCTTTCTTTCCAAGAATAAAACTTTGCTTTAATTTGAATACTGATTCGATCTACTTCTGTGGACATTCTTGTCATCTTTTTTAAGATTTTTTTGCTGTGACATGTATTTCTATTTTGCCTTAACTCTTCCACTGCCTTCTTTTATTTGTAAGGTAATAACATTCTATCAAACGTCAATGCTTCTGACATGGCGCTTACGACCAATTAACCGACAAACGGGCTCCATTGTTCGTTGTGCAATTGTGCAGTGTGGCTGAATAGTGAATACCTACACTTGAATTCAAGCTGGCTTGCTTGACGGCCGATTAAGACGTCTTTTGTCTACTCAGATCACGCTGAAACACATGGAAAAGGGCTGTTTCTGGTTTGAGTTATTGGATTTTAGAACGTATCTAATGCTATTCACCGTGAAATAAAAATACACCCTACCCTATTATTTTCAAAAATATAGCAATTTTAAATACGTGTACCTAAAGCTAAATGCATGAAAAATCTATGTTGAAAGTGGGCTTATGTATTAGGATACTAAATCATATCAGGGGGGTAACCACAAGCTCTTAGAGTAAGGTTATTTTGAGATCGAGTAAGGGACAGATGTATCTGACTTGTATACATCTGTCACTTACTCGATCTCAAAATAACCTTACTCTAAGAGCTTGTGGTTACCCCCCAGGAGTGATGTTTAGCATTCGGAAACACTGACCTTTTTTCGATTTAAATGGGCAAGTTATGGTCACAAAAATAGAAACACGATTTTCATGAATACTTAGGTAATATCCGTTCGACCACATCAGCGTTATTTTTTAAGTTTGGACGTTCGTTTTTATCTGTTTTCATGAAAATTGGCTTTTAAAGGCTATTTGAATGCCGAAAGTTACTTTAGACAGCCACTGAAACCCCTAAACTTCTGTCTGTTTCCCATTACTTGAGTTAGAAAGAAGAAGCTATAACTATAACAGGTTTTATAAACCTCTTTTACAACCTTCTTACATCGTAACTAACATGTAAAACATTTACGTTTACGACAATAGACAGTTTAACTCACGTGCATCTACCAGGATTGCATAGAGACTATGGAGCTCAAATTGCGCCACTAAAATAATCAAGGGAAAAAAAGATATCGTAATCCGCAAGTAAAACGTTGACAGTAAACAGTTTTGGTCACGCGCATGTACCAGGATTCCAAACGGGCAGTGGCGGTCAAATTGTGCCACAAAAAAAAATCAAGTAAAAGTTTGAACCTATCTTATATCGTAATCTGCATGTAAAACGTTGACAATAGACAGTTTTTGTCACGTGCACGTACCAGGATTGCATACGGGTGGTGGCGGTCAAATTGCGCCACTAAAAATAATCTAATATGGCCGCTGTAAACCTTCGTGATGGATGACAGTGCTGCGATAGTGATCGGGTTTGTCGCGCTTTGTGTGAGTGACAACCCTAAGATGCATGGCTGGGTTTTTTGTGAAACTAGTCGCGTTTTTGCTAAAATTTTATCACTAAAACCTGACTGGAAAACGGTTTAAAATTCTGATAAAAAGTGAAAGACTTAAATAAATTACACTCACAACGAAATGTTCCAAATATGAATTCAAAAAATATTGTATAAACACGTACTTTTTTTCGTGGGCAGGTTAAATTAAGAAAATGCCTACGCCGTCCGTCTGTCTGTCTGTCTGTCTGTCACCAGGCTGTATCTCATGAACCATGATAGCTAGACAGTTGAAATTTTTACAAGTGATGTATATCTGTTGCCGCTACAACAACAAATACTAAAAACAAAATAAAATAAATATTTAAGGGGGCTCCCATACTACAAACGTGATTTTTTTGCTGTTTTTTACGAAAATTGTGCGGAACCCTTCGTGCGCGAGTCCGACTCGCACTTGGCCGGTTTTTAATTTATTGACGCGTATGGGCTCATTGACTTAGTGTAGAAAAATAGTGTCATTGTATAGGATGCGCGCGCTGCGCAGTCATGCGCAATGAGAATCTAAATTGCCCGCTATACCACATATTTTTTCCGTTTCCTTTTTCGTTTTTTTTCAACTATATGAGTGAAGATATAATAGTGTATGCAACGGCATATAATTAGATATTAAAACATTCGTGTGATACTATTATCACACTCGTATTTTAATAATCCCTATTAATATGACCGTTGCGTGTTGAATTTAATGTATCAATGCCATTGTTAAATATATTCATTTCTAAAGTCTTCGCTATTAATGAGTGTTATTTCTGCACTAATATTGTAACTTTCTGTTAGAATTTAATATTTGCATGCTGTGTCTATCACATCATACTGTACACCTAGTATATATTATTGTTTGTATTATACGGTTATTTTAGTGTAGTTTTTAGATAAAAATCACTTCTCACTTAATTTACAGGCTATTACTTAGTTATTTAAAGCTAACATTTATGCTCACTTTTCCCATGAGGTAGGCAGAAGATCCTAACACTACTCGTTTTGCTTAATTTTATTTACGTTCATACATCTGGTCATACACGCACGCCCGCTCTAGTACCCATACTACGCACCAGGCCTAGTTTAGTAAACATAATCCTAATGATAAGGGGGACTCAGCACGAGAAGTTTGAACTTTATCATTTTAACAAAAAGTAACAAAATAATTTTTTTATAAAGACCCAGAACATTAACTTTTCAGTTATCTAGATGTTCCTTATATTAAGGGGTTTCAGGCAACCTCGAGCGAAGTGCTGAAAACTCTGAAAATACTCGTTTTAAACAAAGAACGGAGGAGAAATAATATGGTTTCGTCTGATCATACCTTGAAGGAGCTGTAGGTTTGTGGTATAAAGTTTTGTACCGAGTACTAACGTGCCTAGTTAGTAAGATAAATGTATAGTTTATCTACTGAAGTAAAACAAGCCTTCGAAGTTTCTTAATTCACTTCTGTAGTGTATCTGTCTCACTCACACGTTCACTTTGCCATCGCCACTTTCCCCCACACAGACATACACAATCTCGTGCGCACCACGTTATTATTACGAGAGCTGTAAGCGAGAGTAGACGTGTTGAAGTGTGGTCAGTGAGTGCGTGTACGAGCCTGTGAATTGCTTTATAGAACCGGTCACTACAACTTCCTTGAAGGAGTTGCACAAGTCACATTATACTGTGATTTTTAATTTCTTAGGCTAAACTGACAGCTGCCGATGACCTTATTTTTTTTAAATCTTGTGAGTAAGGATCAATCATAAGTGATTCATCGAATCGGTTTGACATAATTCCTCAATTTAATTTTACCAATTGGTGTAATTAAATGTTTTATGAATATAAACATAATAAATTTAAGTATAACAGTATGAGTACACATAGTACATACACTTTTATTGTGTTAAATATGCCAGCTTGTCGGTTTTTTATCGGTTGCATTTCGGTGAGTGTGCGATGGAATTGCATGATCTGATTCCGCCCAGCCCGTTCCATCATCGGACTACCAGACTTACGGCGATGCGTCATCGGTACATGGTGGATATCCCACCCATACGCACAAAATGTTTTGGGGACACTTTCATTATGCGTACAGCTAAGGAGTGGAATTCCCTGCCGGAGTCTGTGTTTCCCGATAGCTACAATCTTGGGGTCTTTAAGTCAAGAATGAATAGGTTTTTTCTAGGCAAGCGTGCTCCATTATCGACCACATCATCGCTTACCATCAGGTGAGATAGTGGTCAAGCGCAAGCCTATAGACGACAAAAAAAAACAACAATAAAATAAATGCGGTCGATAAAATGAAGTCTGACATAAATGAGTGGAAACTAAATAAGGGCCGCTAGTTTCTTAACAAATGTAATTTTTTTGCCGTGAAATAGTTACATTTTCGATCTACTTCGATTTTCGATAAACTTTCGATCACTTAGGCTACGACACTATTTTTATGTAACGATGTCACCCCCCAAATGTCAGTTTAGTCTACGAAATTAAAAATCACAGCGTTGTTGGAAACTTGTCTTTTGTAACCACCACTTAATATTTTTAGGAAACGAGTAAAGTTTGATTATTTTTTATGAAGGAACTCGTCCTGAAAAATGCTATCACCGTAGCTTTTTGTCGCATTGCTGTTTTCCGATTTGCAAGATGGACGCCGGTGTAGAAGGTTTTGTTTCTGTAAAGGTTTCCTGCGATGCGTCAGATATTTCTGACCTCAGAGGGCAGTGACCATTAGTTGGGCAGCCGTGGACCTATTTCATAAAACGACAATAGATGACAGGTATTATGATTGCTACACCACCTGTCGCAAAAATGTGACATTTTTGACGAATATTTCGCATTATCGTTGTCAGTCATATTAAATAAGGCCTTGTCAGCCTGCTTCAAAGCATAAAAAGGCGTCCAACTCCACCACACATATCAATCTATCAAAAAGTACATGTACACTTCCGAACACATGACAACATTAATTGTGACAAGTCACCTCCTTGTGCCGTCACTTCGATGACAATGACAATGTATCATCTATTTGTCACGCACCACTTTATAAAATACCAGAACCATTTCTGTCGCATAGCAAAGTTGCCGTTTTCCGTTTTGAAAGGTCTCCAGTCTTTAATACACCATTTTATTTTAGTTTTCTTTCTAGAAAGTCAAAATACAACACCAACAATGCCTGTTGTATTGCAGATATCAACCGACACGTTAACCACCACCATAAGGAGAGCTAGCTTGTTCGCATCCCAGCAAAAAAATACAATCATATTCAGCACCACACATCATAATATCTATCAAAAAGTAATTCTTCCGTCCACATGCCAACAATAATTGTGACAAGTTACCTCCGTATTGTGCCGTCACTTCGATTACAATGGGAGTGTCCCGCGGCCCCAAATGGGCCCAAATCATCTATTTGTCACGCACCGTTTTGTAAACGAAACCCTTTTGATGCTGAGTCGAACAGGTGGGTTAATAGTTGTGTCTGTTTATTTGTTTGAGGATCTTTGTTGACCGTTTGTTTGTGGGTACTGTGCGTGTTGATTGGAAATGGTATCTGTCAGTGTAACAGGGGGCTTTATGGATAGTTTTAGCTATTTATTTCGCAATAAATTGGGTAAATGATTGATTGTTCAATTATTAGGAGTACTATCGCGGGCGCACAAATAAGATACATAGTATTTTCATAGTGTATAGGCCCTAATTTATTGAAAGTTATAAGTTACCTATTATGTAATCATTCACAGTTTAAGTCTTCATTAATTCTACAACCGACAACCTGAATATATTGTTTTTTTTTTATATATTTTTTTGACATAAAACAACACCACTCATGAATGACACAACTTGCAAGCAGTTAATAAATGTAAAAGTAATCCTGTCTCTCTTTTTGGCGCTTAAACCGCTATTTTGATGGATTTTGGTGTTGAGACAGAGTAGATCTTTGTAGAAATACATGTTTTTATCCCGGGAAGTTATCATTATTATCAATTCCTTAAGATAATTTCAAACTTTATGCGGGTGAATCCGCTGGCAGAAGCTATTGACAAATATTTTTTTTATATGCTACACATAATACCTTTTCAATATAATTATTATTTTATGCTTGGTTGAATTGCAGAGCATATATTGTTACAATAATTCTAGGCCAGGGCTGGGACCAGTTACTGATACTTACTCCAATTACGTCACCGATATCAGTAACATGGAACCCATCTTGCGTATAATTTCAATAATGACGTCATAATCCGGGCAATTAACTAATTATCCAGCTTCAAAAGGTGTTTAATCTAATTATGCCATAGCTGTTATATCATTACAGAGTTTATGGCGAAATAATTAGATTATACAGCAGATGAATGTTATAATTTTGAATTATGTTTGGAAGTATTCACGTAATGGCTGTACTTTTAACTCAATTTGAAGCCGAAATGTTCTTTTGATAGATGCTTTGGAATGAAGAAATATAAACTTTGCATTGGGTGAGCATAATATCAGTGTGAGAAGAGATAGAAACCGCGTTTGGGTGAGCATAGTATGATTGACAAAAAAAATTGGAAAAGCACCCAGACGGCGGCAACCATAGCTGCAATCTTTCGAAAGTTTCTTGGCAGCTTCAAAGTTTGTCAAATACAGTAGGTAAATAATACAGGAGAAATAAAGAAACATATACTATGCATTGGTTAAGCATAGTGTGTGAGATGAGATAGATATCGTAGTGGATGAGCATAGAATAAGTATGAGAAGAGATAGAAATCGCGTTTTACTATGGCAGAATAATTTTACGGAAAAAAAATTAAAACACGACGGCTGAAATCTTTTGAAAGCTTGATGGATGCTTCAAAGTTCGTCAAATACTTTAGGAGGAACCATTAAAGGAGTTGTGTGTTTGAATAATATTAATGTTATAATCATGTTTTAATAATATACTTGGCTGGGCTCCCCAGCTAGGATAATAGACCAACAGGAAGATTCAGACAGAAACAGAAGACATTCAATATTCTTCTTAGAATAACGACCCACTAAATCATTACTTTGAATATACGATAGCTACCTACTTGTATTCATACTTAAACAAAGTTTTTCATTACTCAAAGAAAAATATGTTCTTCAGTAGACCGGTGTTTGATTCAAATAAAGCTATATCGCATCAAACGGTACCTTTCTACAGTTTCCCGTTTCAAACAAATCCCTTTGAGCTCTGGACCATTTTGAGTTAGTATTGGTTGTTGTCATTTCATACAATATAGGGCCTTTAAAAGTGTCACAACACATTGGGATCAAACGTTTCGCAGTAACAAAGTTATTATTTCGTGCATTTCAGTTTCATTTAATGATCATTGTAAGCAAATTTCAACTTTATTTCTAGTAAATTTAAGTGTGACAATCCATATCTGCTAGTGAAATGTTTTGTGGTTGATTGTGTTTATATGCGTTTCATTCGACCCTGCTATAGGAAAATTATTCTATAGTTGTATTTCTATGGTTTTTTCAATAATAACACTGAATCGTACTACTAAAATGTGTGTATGATCCGTGTCCGTGAAATTTCGGTTCCGAAGTAGCCGTAGTACGTCTTATAGGGAAGCTTAAGCTTCCCTATAAGACATAATTATGCACTACATCCGAACTGTATCCGTCATAATTCAGAACATTTTGAACTTGGAACTCAAATCACTGATCACGGATACGAACGTGTAGTGCGTAACCGTTACGCTTAGGTTTTTAATGTTGTTTAATCAATAACATATGAACAGTTGAACCCTGATTTGGAAACACGGCTAAACTAGCTTGTTTTAGGACACAACTTTATGCACATAGTATGTTCGCTACCGATAGATAATGCGGGAAAATTCACAGACAAAATCCAGTAATCTATAAACAATCCCACAAAAAACTCCCCGAATCAGCAAATACAACAAATGAACAAAACAATACAAATAAACCATACCTTCTTTGTCCACACAGCAATGAAGTGTATTACAATTCTTATGCCTAATATTGGCGGAGCATTCTGACCTCATTCGTCGTTCGCCAGCTATAGCCCGCCCCATATGGCAAATAGTAAGCATGTAACTATGTTAACAGCATAGGTTATTGCTGGACCGACAGTAAATATGATAAACAGGGCGTATTTATACAAATGTTTTACAAACAAAGTCAAATGATATGTGGGGGGAATTTTCGGGAGAGGCTATAGTTTGAGTGGATAGTTTGTTTGAATGCGTGATGCTGTTGTTTTTATTTGCTACTTTTAATAATGGCTAATAAGAGTTTCGGGTATTTAACAGAAGAAGCAGTCGTCTCATAACAGGTTCTTTGTGGTGTCTACCCACCCCGGCGTCGCTCTGGTTAATATAGAATATAAGTTTTTAAGCTGACATGGTCACAATCATTAGAATTAATATTTGTTTCGGGATATTTACCATGTATATTTTGATTTTGGTTGAGAGCTCGATATTTCGGCACCGTTACAAGCGCCATGATCACGAGAACTAAAGTATTTGCGGGTGGGTGTTATTAACGAACTGACATATACGTGGTAAATATCCCGAAACAAATATTAATTCTAATGGTTAATATAGATTTTGTGATTTTATACTTCTTCATGATTCTTATTGCCTGGTAGTTTGTAAGTCTTTACAACACATGATTCCATCCCCGGATATACTTCTTTTCTTTATGTTTCTGTTCTCCTGGTAGTTTGAGAATCACCACTCATGATTCCCAATTTTAATTCAGGGTTCTGGTCTTCTGGTCAGTTGTAGAATCTGAGCTCCTAGATGGTTTTAGAGTAAATAATAATGACCATACAAAAGGGGAATGCCCACAGTCCATAGACACTTTGGCCCTGGGTGCCCACATATAAAAGCATATGTAAGTGATAATATGCTATTTAAAGAATTAAATGGTATAGGAATTGGTTTAGAAAAAAGTCCGGATTGTTAAGATATTAAATGGTCTTTTATTTCACAAATACAGTTTTTTAACAATAATTCTTCTATAATACATACATATATTATCCAGTTTTTTTAGATCTATTATGTATTTAATGATCTTATACATCATTTGCATCATAAACAATTAGTACATCATCCAGAAATTGAGCAGGAGGGAAAATATCAGCCTGATGCCGTGCCCAACCCAAATACCATATTACTGTCATAATATGGGCACCGCATCCTATCGTTCGACGGCCGAGAATACAATTGCAGCAATACTTTTTAATTGCACTTCTACCAGCAACAAACAAAACAAACAAAATAATACAAATGCAAACGGGTTGTGATTATTTAGTTATTTACTGATTTACACATACAAATACAATCTGACATTATGACAGATAACCGTGCTGTCATAATGTCAGATTCGATGTTGCCACTTAACAGACATAAAAATCCATGAATCGATATCGATTTTTTGTAATACACGAATTAATCAACGAACGAAGTAATGAAAGCGCCCTTAAGATTATTATTATGTTTTTTTTTTTATAATTCTGTTATTAATGTATTTTGAAAAAAATAAAAGAATGGCAGTTAAATTGTGCAGTAGCGTTTTTGTTATGATCTAAAGAATTTATGGTGTATTAACTAGCAATTCGCTTGTTTAATTATCATAACATCGTAATAATAATCGAAAAATCTAATAATATTGGCATTATAATAATTACACCATAAAAAATCTATTGAATAAAAGATAATCCATTATATTTTGAATGATATTAATAATTGGCAACACTTTTTATTTTATCCACAAACGAATGAATTCCGGATGTACATAATTTCATTTAATTTTTTCGGTACTTTTATTTTTTGCAAAAATGTTGCAATCTTGTTTCGTTAAATGAATACCGCGATTAATAAATATAAAACAAAATCGTTTTTTTTAACTAAAACACATTGTTGGGCGTTTCGTGGCCAAAAATGGGCATTGCCCTTTCATCCTCTATTTCAACCCTATGACCCTAGGGATGAATTTAAAAAAAAATCTTCCCTGAATGACACCTACAGTATAAAATAAATATCCTCTCAAAATTTCAAACTTCTATAATTAGTGGTAACAGTTGATATGTCAGTCGGGACATTGCCTTATATATATATATATATATTGATACAGAAAGCGTTTTATACTATTAAAGATTACGTTGAGGACAAAAAGGCTTGGGATTGAGCTGCTCCAATTAATTTTGATTTTTTTATATTTTGCACCGTGAATTTTGTTTTTAATTTTGATATTTTTTTTTGTTTTCTTGCAATGACAAGAATATTTACTTTTTAAAGTATTATATTTTTAATTTTTTTATTATTGTGAATGTGAAGACTATGTGGATTTTTGTTTTTTATTATAACTTAGTTAGTTTTTACTCATGGTCTGGCAGTTTGAGTAGTTTATGCGGCCTACCCGAATGTCCTTTCTTTGGTATTGTTCGTCGAATCGTTGAGCTCCGTAAATTCTGAGTTGAGCTGCTCGGTTATTGACAAATGCGTGCACTGACTGGACAGGTCCACTCAATCTGGCTGGTTCTTTCCTCAAAAGACCATTTCAGACATATGTCTACATGGTCTTCACATGATATAACCAAGTTTTTGTCAAGACTTTAAAAGAGACTGTGACCTCTGAGTTTGTTTCGGCCTTTCTTCTCAGAGTAGTCAGATAGGAAACGCCGACCTCATCTAGTTTTAAAAAATATGATCGACATGTAAAAGTGTTTGTACAAACCAACTTACAGAAATAAAATCATTTATCATTATCATTTATCATTATCATTTATCATTTAAACTTCATGCACTTAGGTGCAATGGCGGTCTAAATGTCTTCTGTTTCGATTAATTTAATCTAAAAATAATCACCATTGAATACTGTTCTGCATTCTACAGAAAACAGTAGAGATCTAAACCTAATCTATATCTACACATTAAGAAATTTGTGATAACCCAACAAAATCCATTCTTACTACACGACCAAATTCCTCGGGCCCACACAAAATATATAATTCTCATCATTTTCGAAGCGTTGACAATAAATAAAATAGGTGTTTAAAAAACGTACCCGCAAAGTGCAGAGGCTGGTAATACCGAAAATAAACTTTAACGCTTAACGTCGTATCGTAAAAATAAATGTGTTGTTGCCCTTGCAAATATTCTGTTTCGACCCTTAAAAATTAGCATAAACACAGCGCCCACTCCAAAGATTACGGTACAGGGTGATGCGTAAGCATAATTACTATCAGTCTGTAGCTACAGGGTGTTGGAGGTTAAGACGGTCATCCTTTGATGGGTGATCTTGTGAATGTCGTTCGGTATTGTTTGGAGAGGAATGAGTAACGGACTGGCAGATGTTAATTCAAATTGGTCAATATTTTGAGAACTATAATGCTGATTTGAATTAATTTCTTGGTTACGAAATAGTTTGATGAATCCATTCAAGAGGTAAGTTTTTAATTTAGCCGTAGGAATTAAAAATCTTAGAACTTACTCGTAAAACAAAATACGTTTATGTGTTGCCTAATGAGTCTCCGTCGACCACAGTATCGTTTATTATCAGGTAAGATAGAGGTCAAACTCGAGCGTATTAAAAAAACGGAATGTACTTTCAGGCATTTTAAACTCATTCACCCATCAAATCTCAAATACATCGACACCGACACACCGACCGACACTATCATTACACCGACATTTAAACTAAAGAAAACTACGACATTATACATCAGCTAATTCAAAAATCTAGCGTCTAAACACGACAATACTACAAATGTATAGACAACAAACGTGAACGTACAAAATGTATAGCGAGCAGCGTTGCGTTTGCGCTGAGCAGCGACTTTCAGCACAGAGAAGTAAATACGCGAATAAACATTAATAATTTAAGGTTATATCTGATACATTGGGGCTTGGACGACGCTGGCGAACGTTTTCTGTAACAAGCGTGCGGTCCAAGTATAAGAATAGAGCGAGAAGCAAGAAAGTAAATAATCATACCTGGCAAGCAATTCAATATTATTTAGAGATTTCTAAATTTGCTAAAACTTATGACAGTAAGTAATAAACACCATTAGGTATGTAACTATAAAAAAAACCCAGTAAATTGATTGTAGGTTTTTGTTGATTTCAAACTGCCTAAAATTGTAGATTGTAATTTTATACTAATGATAAGTAATAAACTAAGTTCACTGATTGAAAAGTTAGAACACTGCACTGATTAATAATTTACCTAAAAAATGCTGCCGTGGTCAGCGGTGCTATATTTTGGGTAGACTGAATGCAAAAGACATTGAGTCAATAGTAACTAAACGGGTGTGTCACGTAACTTTCAACGTCCTAATAGCAAGTGATGCAATAACCGCAGCACTAATTTAATCTATACTATAATATTATAAAGCTGAAGAGTATGTTTGAACGCGCTAATCTCAGGAACTACTAGCTGGAATTGTTTTTTTTTTTTGTGTGGGATAGTCCACTTATCGAGGAAGGTTATAGGCTATATAATATCACGCTACAACCAATAAGAGCGGAATATAAATGAAAATGTTGCAAAAACGAAAACAAATATTCCTTTTTTAGGGCTTCCGTTGCGTGCGCTGCGTAAACGGTTTAAGTTACGCAACAATCATGTATGTAGGGTAGGTAGGTAGCCAGTTGTCGGTAGTGAAGCCGCGTGGGTCAGCTAGTCTATTATATTTATTTATTCATGAAAACTTCATGCAACATAGGTAGGACTTAATACCATACTATTCAGATACATTATTAACTGTAAATATGATAAAATTGAAATATTATTAGAAGATAACTCCTGTAACTTGTACCACACTCCCTGTCGGCGTACGGTCACGAACTACAGCCCCCTCCCACACAACAATGGGCGCCAGAAAATGGCTACAATAAACTGAAGGGGGGGAGTGGATAAATTTTGTCTTACACAGTTTTCGTGAACACTTTTAAGCGCAAAGTTTACATGCGAAGGCATAAAGAATGCTGTTTAGGTTCAGTCACCTGGGAGAATGTTTGTTTAGTAAAATTAGAACATGTATATTCAAATCACGGATAGAACAAAGCAGATTTTTAGCATACTGTTACTATTTGAGTTCATGTATAAGATAAGATAAGATAAGATAAGATAAGATCATTTATTTGTTCAAAACATGAGTATGCACACACATGGCAATAATAATAATAAAAGTATAATAAAGTAGTAGGATAAGTAGTAAAATAATAGTATAATCTATAGTATAATATAATAGTAATAGTAGTAGAATAGTAAAATAGTATAATCTATAGTTTGTAGAAAAGATCATTTACTAAAGTAAAAATATCACGAAAACCGCCAAGCTTCATCGCGTTCATTACAGAGACTGTGATGTTTTCATGAAAATATTGTACAAAAATAGCTCAACCAACATTCCCCGTAATCAAAAACCAACAGTTCCCCAGATATTGCCGCGCCGTATTTAAAACAAGCTCATCACAAACTAAACACACAGAACTAACCTACTTTCAGCATTACAACTAGTCGTAAAACAATCGCACCGACCCTAACTTCAGAGCAATGTGCTCCCACGCCAAGAAAAAATAGAAAAAAAAAGAGAAAACACATTCGCTCATTTATTTACGAGTGTGCCTTTGGCTTGCCTGCCCCGAGCCATTAGCAGGACCACTATATCTGTCTCTTTTCATCTACAGCAGGCTTATATTTAGCTGTTTCGCCAAGATTTTCCAGTACTATTGCTCTACGGGTTAAAACACTTAAACTTTGAACTAAAGAAAATTGTCCGTACGTTTTTATCAGTGGGTTCGAGATTTTTATCGCGTGTTCAATTGTTTTTTTTTTGGGAATTTAGGTAACGCTCGGAGAGAAGTTAACCCCGATGTGGGTTATGGGTACCTGATTTTTATAAATAGGTTGCGGCAGAGAAGGATGGTTTAATATTTTTCGGCTGGCAACCTATGCGTCGTTTTCAAGTCGTTTAACCGTTATTAAGCGCGATGAATTTTATTTAGACCTATTTATTTTTGCGCTTGAATATTTCTCGTGTACTCTAAAATGAATAATTTTGTGCGAACACACAGTTTCGTAATATTTGTGCTGTCCTTTCTTAGTAGTGTTCATTCAAGTATTTGAGCATTTTAATGACGGTTGATGACGTCACCACTGTCTAGTAAATTTCGCTACAACGCGTTTTTTTTATTTTCTTCTGAAAAATAAAGTATGCATTCATTATACGTACAGTTTATCCAGTTTATTCCTCAATATAGTGAATGGGTGAAATATATCATACAGAGCTGTTTTAATAATAGCAAATCACTACAGTTACAGTATTTAATTGGTGAATAACCGCAAACAATGGTGTTGGCTTTCATGCACAGTGACCAACTAAATTTAGAGAATATAAAATTGTCATAATCATGGTTTTGTGCAAACGCTCTTCGTAAAAAGTACAACACGACAGTGTGGAAATAATACGACAACGCATTTTTATAGTATACTAGCTATACCCAACCTACCCTAACTACATACCTACCCTACCTACATACCTACACTACCGGCCTACTATTTTTTTTCTATTTAAAAACTTTTAATAACAAACACAACAAAAATATAATTAGTGAAGTCGGTAAAGCCGTTCTCAGGTTATAGCGAGACCAAGAGAAATAGGGGTTCATTTATATATATATAGATCACGTCGCACCAGTCTTAGAACTGTATCTACTCATCACCATTTCTGCCTAAAGATGTCTACTGTCGAACATAGGCCTCTCCCAAATATCGCCACATCGAACGGTAATGTGTCTCGCATCCAGTGGATTCCCGCACTCTTAACCGGGTCCACCCGGTGGGAGGTCTTTGAACAAATCTCCTAGGAAGTTTTAATTATAAATTAACGTCGTATTTCTCTGTTTATAATAAATTTTAGCTTTAATGGCGAGCCATAGGATTAGCCAGGCTTCGCCTTAGTCAAATATTTGTTGCCTTTTTTTACTTTATTTCCTATTCTGCTAATGAGATTTGATAATGATGAAGGGAAAAATGACGGAAAACTGTTAATAGCAAAACTAATTACAGATGGTTAATCTTACTCCAGTTCACTCAAATATGTAGATTTTCTATGACAATTTGAGGAAAGAAAATAAAGAAAAAATAATTAGTCTATTCTTAAAGCGGTGAACTTGCCACTTTCTACATGGTATTTCTGCCAAACCCTAAAACAGGCGTAATGTTATATTATGTAAAAACGATACACATTAATGCCTCCACCTAAATAATTAGAAAAATTATCCCTCACAATCAACTATTAATACATACTTACGATTAACAATTTTTTAATAAACACAGATGTCGGTAGTTGGCTGTACACCTATCCATTTTGCCGACTGTACAGTTCCTTCTTTAAGCTTATCGCAGTTATTACACACGGGGCAGTTTAATCAGTCTGCTTGTCCCTTCTCACTCCTGCTTCGCAATAATTCTTAAGTTAGAAAGAGAGCGCGTTATTAGGGTTAAAATGTTCTGTTTCGAATTTGGGGCTGGCAAGTATTGGGTGTAACAATCACAATAGTAACATTTATTAGTAAAAATAGGCACAACGTAAAAATCGTGAGGAAATTATGATATTCCAAGCCATGGATTAGAAACCCCTAAAATATTATGAGTGTTGGTGGTCACTAAGGAAAGGTTCCTATGCAGTCTAACAAAAAAAAAACTATTGAATAAATATAAAATACACGCGTATATATTATGAAAATACAAACCCACTTTACCAAATCTGGAAACATTTCATAGGCCGTTTCCGGATAACAGAATCCACAATGTCTTTTGACCGTAGATCATTATTCAAAAAATCAAAGAAAAACTTCTACTGTTTGTTCCGTAACAATCAAATATTTATATCGATCACTGGGTCCGAAACGTTTTCAAGCGCTCCGTTTTTCATTACTGAAAAATGAATGAAACTAGGTATGGCCCAGTGTGTATTGATTATGCTGTATGAATAATAATATTATAACTTATCTCCTTATACATTCATTATGGAACTTGAACCAACAATTTTTAGAAAAAAAGTTAACGCAATAAAAATGTTCATTACGTAAGAGACAGACAACAACAAATACACCAAAATTGTCTCAGAACTCTTTTAAAATATTCTAAATTTTATGGGTACTACGGTGGTCTTATCACAGGCACACACAATTATAAATATACCTATTCCTTAAAACATGTATTATGAAACTATGGGTCAATCTTTTTTGGTCGGTATTTCACTTAGATTTTTTGTAGGTACTATAAAAAAGTAAGTGCTCATACAGAAAGAAAACGACGATAACGGTTCCACCATTTCCATCGAATAACACAACCCTGAAAATAGTCACGCTATAATAAAATGTGCCATTCGCATAGAAAAAAAAGGCTTCAAGACAATGCCTACAAGTCTGAGTGTCCCAAAAAGAAGCATTAGGAACGACCAGACCAAAGAAATCCTTCTAAAGGAATATATCTACATTTAATCGAGATAAATGTAGGGTTTCAGTTAAAAGCGGGCAGCGAGTATTAATATGAGCGTAAATTAGTTCATTTGAGGGTAGTTTTAGATTAATTGTTTTGTACATTATAGGATAGTAACGTAGTGTTTTGTTATTTTAGAGTTATTGAATTTATGATGACTTTCTGGCCGATTGCTGGCTAAAAGACTCGCCTCCTCTATTATATGTGGCCGTAGTATAGGCATTTTTGAATTATTTCTAAAATTCTTTAAATAAAGCTTCTCAAATCGGTATTTTAACGTCTGTTTCTATCCGAGGCAGATTTTGTTGTTTTTAAAAATTGAAATGGGTTTAATTCATACTTTGACGTGTTTAATCACAAAACTATCCTCACGTAGACAGATTTGTTCACACTAAAACCATTTAAGCTCATTGATACAAAAACCTTAACATCTTAAGCTACCCGGACCCACCAACAGAAAACAAAAATAAACAGCACAATAAAACAAAACATAATACTGCCCAAACACTTCCTTTGCTGCTAATCTCTCATCGTTTACACCGTAATACCATTTATATGGCGATTCCTGTTTCCTGTTTGTGCGAATTCGGTGACTAGCTGCCCTCAGAAGGGATACATGGGGATAAAATAAATCTAAAACCAAATACTCTTCGATAGTAGTAATTACGGTCCGTAAATACGGTAAATAGTGAATAGTAAATAGTGCTTTTTTAACTTCTTTTGTGGACAAGGATTTAGGTGGTATACGGATTAGTTTTGCCGACTGTACAATATAGCGGCAATCGTATGAAATGGTTATTATTTTACGTGGAATAAATTTACTGTAGTCGTACTTATAGCCGAATGTATTGTTAAATTGTTATTGAGAAAGAGTTCAGAAAATACGTATAAGTAAAGATTTTCTTGTGTATGAAGAAATAAACATTTGTTTGAGCCTCACTTGCCCGGTGTGAAAACAGAAATGGTGGTTTCTGCCACTGTTTGAAGAAGGACTTCTGATTGATGGTCATGTTTCAGGATTGCCGTTGCTACGAATTTTTATAATATTTTATTCTAATGCGCAAAGGGATACGTGTACACTTATTATTTATTTTACGATATATCTTTTATGGAATGTATGTATTGACTGTAGAAGTTTATTAAGACACGTTTAGTTATCTTGGAAACTACGCTTGTAAACATTAGCCGATTCCTATGAAACTTTTGGCCGTCTAGTATATTGTAGATCATACATAGGTCACATGAAAAATGCAGAGTATAATGACTTTTATGGCAGTGACATAAGGTGGATAATTTAATGGATCTTTGTTTTTTGTCGTTACAGCTTGAAGATTTGCTGGTAGTTCGATTTTGATTTTGATCTTATTTTTATTTTAGTGTGCTGTTTTCCACTCTCTTAAAACCGCAAAATTTCGCCTGTTATTTTTTTAATAAAAATAATTATATTTTTTACTAACCACTCCTATTAAAATTTACCAAAGTTTTGGTCCTTCTTAAACGTCTAGATATGCCAAACCTGGATCAAAGTCAGAATAGAAATTGTTTTATGTCCTCTTAGGTACCAGGTTTTCATAGACAGGAATTATTCACAGGCTTTGTTAGTGCTTAAAACGAAGATTACATTCTCTTCACCCTGATCAATGTCACGCATCTTACTACTAGGTACTAGGATACTAGGAGTACCGAAGAGT
The DNA here is from genome assembly GCA_949775005.1 of Orthosia gothica. Lineage (NCBI taxonomy): Eukaryota > Metazoa > Arthropoda > Insecta > Lepidoptera > Noctuidae > Orthosia > Orthosia gothica. The sequence goes on from OX459038.1 coordinate 4,308,992, forward strand.
AGATATTTAACCCTCATCGCGTAAAGATTGGTGCGTAAAAAGTTACAGATTTTGTTACTTCTTAAAAACAAGCATACCGTCTCCATAGCCTGTACCTGCCTCCGTAAGACAACTTGTCAAAACTGTCATGGTGCGAGTATGAAAAAGGGACACATACGAGTATATACAAGTCATGTACATGTGTCCCTTACGCACAATGCCAAAAACTAATCATTTGCTTTAAGATCCCCCCTGATCCTGATTTGGAGATCGTGGAATAAGATAAAGCCGCCCGTTGTATGTTTTTTAGTTTCTAATGTTATTTTATTTTTTGATGTTAGTGTACAATAAAGTAATACACAAATAAATAAATAAAATCACGCACTGTACTAGGAGTACCAGGAGAACATAACATAACCGTAGGATAAAGATTACTGGTGCGTAAACAGTGTCAACTCACTAATTGGCTTCTGGCGTAGTAACCCGTATGCTCCACGATGTGTATAATATTCAATATGATATGTATTCAGGGTCACAGCCTCCCTTTATATCGGTTTTGTGTTAGCTATAAAGGGTTGGCGTGTCAGAGATACGGAGGTTATGTTGTGTCCCTATTTTCCAGAGTGGTCTATACAGAGATTAAAGTATAGTTCTTGGGTGATTATATGCAAATTAGTTTTGAAATAATACCTACTGTCATTCAAGCAATATTTAAACAACACTCTTGGTAGTCGAAGTGTTTTCTAAAGTTGTATGTTTTATTGTTGCGAGATCGAAAAATCGCAAGATTGAAACTGCCAAGGAAAGGTACCCAGCATTCTGGCTCCGATTTGATTTATTTTGATATGTGTTAGAGAGTAGTCTAAAATAACAGACATGTATTTTATTTAGCTGCCCAATCACAACCTATTGAGATAAATTGTTCTCCAAACTATTGAAAAGTGACTAATCCCTCTAACTTTTGTAGAGAGTTTTGTTCAAGCAAATTGCTAGTTATATGAAAATATGATTAAGAAAATACGTGTCTGTTATTTTGAACTACTTTCTGACGTAATTATATCAAAATAAATCAAATTGGAGCCGGACAGTTGAGTATCTTTCCTTGCAAGTTTTCTTTCACCATTACATTCTGTAAACCGTTACTCTAACACCTTGCTAACACTAACTCCCTTCTCTTTCATAATTTTCTAAAGCCTTATCCAAAGTTCGTTTCTTGCATAAATAAATTACTAAGCTATTGCTAGCGGTTTCGTTTGCGTGTAGGTCGAAAAAAGATCTCAAAAGAACCTACTATTAAGATAAAAGTATTCTATCTGTTAATTCAGGTTATATACTATCTTTGTGCCAAATTGTATCCCATTCTGTTAATTAGTTTCTGCAGGAAAAAATTACAAATATTCATCTATGTTTAAATTATCTCTGTAAACGTTCCTAAATACATTACATGCACACACCATCCATACATTTATCGACACAAATTTTCGCGTTTTTCATAATAGTAAGATTCAAGTTTTGTACAGATTAAAGCAAAACAAATACATTTTGAAGCTAAAACTGCATTTTAAAATCGGCACCAACCTTACTCCGCTATCTAAGCGTAGTCATAATATAATATTTATCAAGCGCATTGCGTGCCTCCCCTGTGAAGCTCACAGTGACCGCAAAATATGAACCTATTTCCACCATTCCGTTCTGTCACGCCAACATATTGCTATCATTGACACGCATTACTTTTATATCATCCCTCACCCAATCCAAAGGTATTTTGTCCAGCTGTTTCTAATGTTCGCTTCTTTCATAATTATAAATAATATTATTAAAAAAAGACCAGGTGCGAAGTACTGTAACTGCTCCTTATGTAAAAATACCTGTACCATGCAAGACCTTTGTGAGGCCAGCGCTAAGGCTATCGACGTGGCTGAATACTGTCTCGAAGAAAATTTAGTGAAAGAAAACATCGACACGAATAAGAAGTACTTATAACATGCGTTTATAACGAGATATTTAAACTTAAGTATGTAAGGATCGTAGCAGGTATAATAATAATAATATATAATAAGCCTATATTAGTTTCCATGACATTAAAAACATATATATAATAAACTATGTTTAGCAAATAGGTATTTCAGATCGATATTTTAGCCCCTTTCGGGTCTAGGCCTCCTCCAGTTGCCCCCATGTTTTCCTTTGGTTAGCTGTTTTCATCCAGTCTCTTCCTGTCAATTGAAGTATGTCGTCTATCCAGCGAGCTTTTGGTCTGCCCCTGTGTCTTTTGCGTCCCGGACCTGTCCATTTTGTTACTTGTTTAGGCCATCTTTCTTCAGAAGAACGGGCGATGTGTCCTGCCCATTTCCACTTCAAACGCTGTGCGTGTTGTAATGCGTATATCACTTTGGTTTTGTGTCTGTTTTTTTATACTATTGACTTTGTCGATGGTCTTGATGCCAAGGATGCTCCTCTCCATAGCAGGTACTGTTCTACATTTTCTACCTAACTTTGTGAATATATGTCATATGAATTATTAAAGTTTTCCTAGTAATTAAAGCAAAAGAAACCTGTTTTGAGGGCAAACTGCATTCCGAAATCAAAATCAACGATTCTCCGCTTCCTAAACCCTCCTAAAGCGTAGTAACACTGTAATATTTATCAAGCGCATTGCGTGCCTCCCCTGGGAAGCTTACGGTGACCGCAAAATACCTACCTATTTCGGGTTTCTTTGCACAATCCACTGGAAGTCGGCAGCTTCGGTAATTATAAATGTGCTCGACTGAAATGAATGTTGTATCACTGTTTTATGGCCGGGGTTGGACTTTATTTGTCTAAGTTGTTTGGTTACTGTTTGTTTTGTATTGATTTTTGGAGAGTGCTGATATTTTTAAGATGTTTTGAGACACACAGAGAGATCAACTTAATGACTAGGGCCCTTAAACTGATCTTATAGATCCCGACAGCACCCAGCCTTTTTAAAGATCTTCATAATATTATAAGAGTTTGTAAGGATGGATGGATGTATGGAAGTTTGTTACTCTTTCACGCAAAAACTACAGACCGGATTTTGATGAAGTTTTATAGAATTATAGCTTATAAACTAATACATAGGTAGAAGCTTCATTTGGTTTTAACTTTCTAATATCTTGCGGACTGTTTGGATGTGTAGTTTGTACAGGCTGGTTAATTTATACAGTTTGCTTGTTTTATTAATTATTTACTCACATGATTGCGTGGTGGTTTTTAGATCACAGGTAAAGGAAGAACGCATGATAGCGCTTTACAACAGATCACAATTGTCACAGATAAAACATAGAAATATTAATATTCTTGTGTTGGCATCAACATAGGCTATAATTTATAAAAAAATTGAGTAATGTTGGGTGAGAGCAGTGGTGGCCTAGTGGCATCGGCCGTGACTTACAAGTTGTAGGTCGTGGGTTCGAGCCCAGGCAGGCAGGCGCTTTACTTTATGTAAATTATGTCTTCACCACTGCTCCCAAAACGGTGAAGGAAAACATCGTGAGGAAACTGGTATGTCCTAGAACCAAAAATTCGAAGACATATGACATCCACCAACCCGCACTGGGCCCGCGTGGTGGATTACGGCCCATTCCCTCTCTGTGTGTGTGTGTGTGTTGGGTGAAGTACTAACACCACGCGAGAGGAGCCGCGGGCAGCAGTTAGTGGTTTAAATCTGTTAAATAAGCACAGTGAAACCGATTTTAATAAATGCCGCCAATTAATTGGAATGCAGTCAGTTTCATCAAGACGCAAAATTGATTCTTAGCAACTAACCTGTCCTCTCTTTTTTCCCTCTACAGTCTACCCACTATGTCTACTTCTCTTTTGTCATCTCTCCTATTGCAGGTATGCTGGAAGAGATTTTATTAGAAATGAGCAGTCCTTTGTATCTATTTTATAAGCTTTTATTTAACTTGCAATGTATGTATGTAAGTGTGTTCGGGTCAAATCTTGCAACTGCATTTTAAAGCAGTTATTTGCCACCGATTAAATTAACATTTTGCATACCTATACGTACTCGTTTAGTTTGGATGACAATGCATGGTTAGCTAAGTGACGTCATTCTAAATCCAATATGGCGGACGGCCCAAGATGGCGGACTAGTTATTTTTTGTGCACTGTCATGATATGGGTATCACATGAAAGGGTTTGCTGAGAAGAATACGAAAAAAACCGGCCAAGTGCGAGTCGGACTCTCACAAGAAGGGTTCCGTACCATAATCGCTAAAACGGCAGAAAAAACATGTTTGTTGTATGGGAGCCCCACTTAAATATTTATTTTATTCTGTTTTTAGTATTTGTTGTTATAGCGGCAATGGAAATACATCATCTGTGAAAATTTCAACTCTCTAGTTATCACGGTTCATGAGATACAGCCTGGTGACAGACAGACAGACAGACGGACCGCGGAGTCTCAGTAATAGGGTCCCGTTTTTACCCTTTGGGTACGGAACCCTAAAAAGCTTGTTGCATAAAAAGATTTTTTAATGAATCTTTTTTTGCCTGTTTACCTTCTTGCCTGTGTATTATGTGTGTATGCATAAATTGTAAAAATAAACTTCCATATTTACCGCCATAATAATCAATTTGACATTTTGGAATAACACATAAGCACATATTAATATTACCAACATTTCAAAAGATCCCATATGAAATCTAACAAGCATACTCACTCACATCCATTCATCCAAGACCCATTGAAGCTCAAGAAAGAATCCTCAAAGCATTTCTATATTTAGCCGAACAATGCTAAATTTAAACAGTTGGCCATTAATTCTGGCGCGGGATGGCAGATACCTGACAAGTCTGGCGCCAAACTGGCAATTTTGAATTGGTGCCAACGCCATACAATACGCATGTATTCTTACAACGCCAGTCTTCGTAATCAATGTTTGGTCTTGCGGATATGCTGGAACTAAAAGTATTATAAATCCTGGATCTGAGCACGACCTAAAAGCGTTGATGTGTGTTAAGAACAGGAATAATTTGATTATGTTTTCTGCTGTTTATTAATTAATCTTACTTTGTATTTTGATCGCCAATAATAATCTTGCCATCAAAGAAGAAAATAAGAAAAAAAATATACGTGTTACAAAAACACTTAACCAAGGTAATACTTGTAGGTACGTTTGAAATATGCAAAAGAATCCAAACAGTATCTCTGTAGATCTACATTCGTCTTATAAAATATTAAGGTCTACCTAATTAAAAATGGATGTGACCTCACCTTAGTTCACCTGCAGACAGACAGTATTGCGTCGAATCAATAAGTATTTCGTTTTATCATTCTGTGCGGAACCCTATAAACGTTATACTCAATTCAACGGAAAACATTTCGGCCCTCTAATGTATACACGCTCCCTTTTCTCTCACACTCCAAACGTTCTTATTCGACATTTTTTTCTTTCCCTTACTTCTGTACTGGCATTTTATTTTTATAGCCGTGTCTTGGAATATTTCCCGTTGCCTCGCCCCGGTGTAATGCCAAAGAATTTCCGAATACTTGCCGCTGTCTACGTAACCAATAGTTCAGAAAAATAACACGAAAAATAAATGATCAAAAATTTATTTGGGAAATGTTCTCAATCACGACAAGGCAGCATTATTTGCTTCCAGGATACCAGGTAGTGAACTTTTCTCGTGAGCGCATTCCGCGACCTTGATTATGGTTTTCAGTTTTTCTCTGAGTTCATTTGTAAATAAGACTGTTTCATAGGATACTGATCTTTTCACGCGCAGCAGTTTAGGTAAGATACTTTCATTGATTGCATGATTCTTGGGTATAGCTCGCACTTGCACTGGGTGGTTTCTCGAGAACTCTGTCAAGCTAGCAGTGTATTCAAGCAGAGCTCTTACACCGTATAACACCACGACCAAGAAAAGAGAGAAACCAGTAGTGATGTACTTCTTCTCGATACAGTGCAGCAGATTAATCTTTTCATACTCAAGTAGATGGTCGGAGAAGATCAATATGTGTACACTTTGAAGAGGCAGATACATGCCAAAGTATAGAATAGACATGAAATATAATGCCAGTATGAATAAATACGTTCGTCTGTAGTCCTTTGTTATGCTATTGATGAACTGCGTCAGCTTCATGGCGTCATAGATAGGGTTGAGCATAATCAAAAGCGCGGCCATTTGGAATAATAACAAACTCGTCAGGACCATGCAGCTGGACGCCATCATCTTGATCGGATTAAAACGTTTTATGGCATTTTAAGTTTAACCATTCCTTTTCCTGTTTTCTATAATTTCTTTCATATTTTCATTATACCAATATTTGTGTGACAATTTATTGACATCTCCACGACAAGCATTCGTTTTGTAAATTTATTATTTTATTCTTTTTGGTTTATGTTAACCTCTTGTCTATTATTTCACTGGATTGAAACTGTATGGTGTTCGAAACTCGATGGCAATACGAAATTGACACTGTTCCTCATTAATTTGAATGATCTTGGCAAAATGCTTACTTATGTGTTTGATATTCAACTGAATTGTATTCTGTATCTTTTTAAGACGTCTTTCAATGTTGTTGATGTCTTGTTGGTGGTTCCGACATACTACTCATTAAAGCGGCACTAGTAGACACCTGTGTGGTCTCGTCTTTTTTTAAAACCGCATATCTACACATAAGTTCGAATTCAAGCAACCGAGCAATTCTTATCGAGAAATGTACTAACCATCCAATCAATAATATAAGGTAAGCCTGCATGAAGAAACAAGTATAACAGAACAACATTTTACTTGCATAGTAATCCATCATGATACTTGAGTCCACGTTTTGTAGAAGATCTCGATTGCATTTGCTTTCATAAGCATATTCAAAAAGAGTGCTCAAAAATGCAATACTTATAAGAAACGCAACTGTCTTTGGCAGTTTTGAGAATTTCTGTTTAAATTTACACCAGTAATCCCTTAAATAACATGGTTCCTGAAAAGGCTTTATAAGTGCTATCACCGCAATTAGTTCTACGAAGAGGGAAAGTCCCAGAAACATGCGAAATATACATGTCATTCTAGGATTTTTCCTTTTTATCTGCTGAAGTGTCAATTTTATCTGTTGCTTTTTGAGAAAGCCTTACTTCTGGTTCTGACGGGTCTGTATCCCTAGTACTTATATCCTCTTGAGTTCTATTAACATCTATTTGTTCATCTGCAACAGTTTTCTCAGGAATAAGTAATAATGTATCGTCTTGTATCGAAGCAAACGCATTAGGTGTCGTTTCCAAAAAGTTTTTAAGTATTAAAGTCTCTGCTGAATTCAAATGAACTGTTAGAGGCCAATGAGCAGGGTCCTCATCAAACACATCAATGCACTCTTCAAGTTGTATTATACCAGGTATATCTTCGTCTTCTTCAACTTGAGAAATCGCTGCATCGACCAAATTGTAGTGTCCCATCAAACTTGAAAATTCGTAAAGTCTCGCTGAAAATATGATTAATTCAAATAATCTCCAAGTTACCAGTAGAAAAAAAAGTGAGAGACTTGCAAGCAAATAGTTCCTGTTTGCATTTGTTACTGCTATAATACGTTGCACTTTTACTGTTGGTGACGCAACTGCTCTGATATGTTTGGGTATTCTTAATTTATATAATGTTTTCATTGGCACACAAATACCAAAAATTACTATGATACAAATATAAATAAATGATGCAGTGTAAAAGGGATGTCTTGAATTTGTTTTCAAATCTTCGTAGAATTGTTTTATATATTTAGATAGTGTAATGATATCGGTAATTGGATACATAAGACACGCAATAAGTGCCATTTGCATTATATTAGCTGCAAAAAGTAATACCGTGGAACAATCAATAACCGGGTGCATTTTTAGTAAAATTTATTCCATGTTTTTATCAAAATGGTTTAGTCTAAACGCCATACTGACAGAAATATTTACAGATTAAATACCAACCATAGATATTAAAGAAAACTCTGCCGTATATTCATTGCTATATTCCTTTTTGGTGCTATCGAGGGAAACAAAAATCCCTTTACGATCGTTTCCTTGAGGCGTATAAACGCAAATTGCGTCACCTACTTCCCCATGATTGAATTCGTTATCAAACGCCGCCTCACAATGGCGTATGGAAATCGAAACTTGTAGCAGAGGCCTATTTACGTACGTAGGTACCTATGAAACAAAATAACGGGACGGTATGTGGCATATATTTGGATGTGGAACATGTGTTGCGCGAGACTCACGCATAGCAGCCTTGCTACCTGTAAGCACACGTATACGTCACCCATTAGTGTGGCAGAGAGAACGTGTTGGCGTCTCGCTTGCTCCGTTTCTGCACGTGGCTCCCCCCTTACAGGTGGCAGCCGGTGGGAAAGAAGGTGTTCCTTTATCACGACCATTACCTAGGTCGATTCAATTATGCTGAACTGTTGACTTTGTGGACACCTATATTTCCAACGGCTGTGTAACAAGCTCTTGGTAAGGAGCCCAATCTAGTGTCGATAGAATATTTTAATTAATGACTGGAGCGGTGCAATAACTTTGATATTGTACACACATTAATTTTATAATGTTTGCCATGTGAAACTGGATCGATCGCTTCTCAACACCGTAGCTTTAATACTCTTTAAGAGAGATATTGACTGTGCTATTTTGATCTATTAAAATGAAGTATCATAAATTATTTCATTTGAAGATACTGTGTTTAATATTTAAATTACATTAGTTTACTCTATTGATCCAGGTTCAATTATAACTTTTAAAGTCGAATAAACAAGTGCACTGCATAAACACTGTCTCTTGAAATAGCATAGATAATTTGTTAATCTTTTTTTTTATTTAAAAATTTTTAAGCAAGTGACACACGGTATATTTTTCGGGAGTTATTCAAGCTTAGTCATATATTTATAGGACAAAAAAATGTTTGAAAATATTGTTATAAAATATTTGAAGATAATTAACTACCTATTGGGTAATAAGGTTAATAATAATATTTTAATCGCGTCTCGACGGGCTGAACGGAATTTGTGAAACTTCACAATAGAGTTTTTTTTTGAGTCCGAATCCGGTGGACTGTTCCATCGATTTTCGAATTTTACGAGGTTGAATCTGTTTTGTAAAAGCTAGTTTAAAATATTATCCAACATTCAGGTGTAGTAGGGTAAAACCAGTATAGTTGGCTCTGGGGTATGGGTGCCCCAAGGGTATAGTTGCCTCATTTGTAATTACTCTAGTTCACAGATTAATCACATGCTGATTTATTAATATATCGAAAGATTCTCCAACTCCACTAAGTTGACCGTAACTCATGTATCTGTGTCATGAGAAGGCAAAATACGATCAAAGGTTTTGCGGAATAGATGTCCTGTTTCTCGGTGGGGCAACTATCCCCTACGTGGGATAGTAGTCCCAAAATATAGAGTGCCGCAAGAATCGCTAATACTCTGGCAATATTAAAGATAATGATTTTTACTTTTCATAAATTTGTAGATAAAAAACCAAAGTACCGGCCAGTTTTACAACTAAAATATTTTGCTTTTTGTACAGAGAGATATAGAGCGATTTCAAAAAGTAGTGCAACATCCGGCTGTTACCCTATCCCACTCCTAAACAACTTTATATCATCGAATGAATTCCCCCCGCAAACGTAGGTATTTAGTAAACTTCCAGTAATAACTCTCAAAGATTCAATAAAGCTATGTTAGTTGTTATCACTGCAGACTTGCAATTAACTGAATAATTCACTGAATAGTTTTTTTTTTTGCAAATACTTTCTGTCCTACGCAGCTTCGCTCCCGTCATCTGGCTACCTACCTGCCCATCTTCCCTACCTACCCATCTTCCCTACCTACCCATCTATCCTACCCACCATACATACATGATTGTTGCGTAACTTAAACCGTTTGCGCAGCGCACGCAGCGGAATCCCTCAAAATGGAATAATGTTTCCCGTTTTTGCATCATTTTTCATTTATGCTCCGCTCCTATTGGTCGTATCGTGATGTTATATAGCCTATAACCTTCCTCGATAAATAATTTATACAAAACTAAAGATGCAGTTCATTCAAAGTACTATAGATAGTTCTACTCATATTTGCGCGCGGCTCTATGTGTGGGTAAGCATGTGTGGGTGGTTGTTTGCTTGGACGACGACTGCCGCGTCACTGCCACACAAATGCATAATGTATAATTACAAGCGCACGCACACATGGCGCCGCGCGCACAGATGAGTGGAACCAAGTCGAACTATCTAAACACACCTACTAATTTAAAATAGAACTAGCTGTTGCCCGCGACTTCGTCTGCGAAGCATTAGTAATTCGAATAGCTTATTTTTTATATCGCAGCATAATATTGTGGGTTTTTCATACAAACTTCTACCTCTCTTTCCACCCCCTTAAGTAAGATTTCCGGAATAAAAACTATGCTATGTCCTGCCAACGTCTCAAAATATCTCCCAACCAAATTGCATCTAAATCGGTTCAACGGTTTAAACGTGAAAAGGTGGACAGAGAGACAGACAGAGTCACTTTCACATTTACAATATTAACTCCGCCCGCGACTTCGTTCGTGTGATGGCAACCAAAAATAAGCTGCTATTAAACCTGAGACAAACGGTCCAGTTCGGTAGTTCCAAATCGATGTAGAGGTTCCCATCCTAGTGCCATTTGATTCTTCAAAGAAACTTTGACACTCCTAAATCGTCTTCTGGGGGTAAATCCGAAAAACTAATGATGCCATCCTTTATTATTTTGCCAAAGGGATAAGATTTTTATACAAATAAATGTCTCCCTTTTAACCCTTTAAAAAGTCGAATTTCCAAAAACCCCTCCTAAGTGCTCCCCAACGTCATAAAAAGAAGCTATGTGCAGTAAAAGTAATCAAAAATCTTTACCACCCCGAAGTCGTATTTTAAGGGTAGTTTCGAAAAACTAATTATTAAAAACCTTTATTGTTTATTTAGGATGGTATTTATGTCAAGTTTCATGTTTATTCACCCAAGAAATCAGATTCTTCAAAAAAAATAACATCCCCTAAATCATCTTTTGGGGGTAGTTTCGAAAAACTAACAATGAAAGTCTTTTTGTTTATTTAGATTAGTATTTGTGTCAAGTTTCAAGTTTATTAACTGAAGTAATAAGATTCTTCAAAAACACTAATACCTCCTAAATAGTCTTTTAGGGGTAGTTGCAAAAAACTAATAATCACAAACTTTATTGTTTATTTAGGATGGTATTTATGTCAAGTTTCATGTTTATTCACCCAAGAAATCAGATTCTTCAAAAAAAATAACATCCCCTAAATCATCTTTTGGGGGTAGTTTCGAAAAACTAACAATGAACGTCTTTTTGTTTATTTAGATTAGTATTTGTGTCAAGTTTCAAGTTTATTAACTGAAGTAATAAGATTCTTCAAAAAACTAATACCTCCTAAATCGTCTTTTAGGGGTAGTTGCAAAAAACTAATAATCACAAACTTTATTGTATATTTAAGATGGTATTTATGTCAAGTTTCATGTTTATTCACCCAAGAAATCAGATCCTTCAAAAAAAATTACATCCCCTAAGTCGTCTTTTGGGGGTAGTTTCAAAAAATAATAAGAGCAACCTTTATTATTCATTTAGGTTAGTATTTGTGGCAAGTTTCAAGTTTATTGACCCAAGAAATCACATTCTTCAAAAATATTAACATCCCCTAAATCGTCTTTTGGGGTAGTTGCAAAAAAACTAATAATGACAACCTTTTTTGTTTATTTAGGATGGTATTTATGCCAAGTTTCAAGTTTATTCACCCAAGAAATCAAATTCTTCAAAAAAACTAACATCCCCTAAATCTTCTTTTAGGGGTAGTTTCAAAAAATAATAATAGCGACCTTTATTATTCATTTAGGTTAGTATTTGTGGCAAGTTTCAAGTTTATTGACCCAAGAAATCAGATTTTTTAAAAACACTGTAATACCTCCTAAATCGTCTTTTGGGGGTAGTTGCAAAAAACTAATAATCACAAACTTTATTGTATATTTAAGATGGTATTTATGTCAAGTTTCATGTTTATTCACTCAAGAAATCAGATCCTTCAAAAAAAATTACATCCCCTAAGTCGTCTTTTGGGGGTAGTTTCAAAAAATAATAAGAGCAACCTTTATTATTCATTTAGGTTAGTATTTGTGGCAAGTTTCAAGTTTATTCACCCAAGAAATCAGATTTCCCATACAAATTTCAACAACCCCTAAATCATTATTTGGGGGTAGTTTCGAAAAACTAATAATGTCAATCTTTATCATTTACTTAGAATACTATTTGTGCTAAGTTTCAAGAATTTTGGTCGAAGGAATTAGATTTTTCATACAAACTTTCAACCCCCTTTTTACCCCTTTAGGGGTGAAATTTCCAAAAATCCTTTCTTAGTGCACACTTACGTCACTTGAGGAACCTTTCTGCCAAATTTCATGCTTCTAGGCTTAGCAGTTTTGGCTGTGCGTTGATTGATCAGTCAGTCAGTCAGTCAGTCAGTCAGTCAGTCAGTCAGTCACCTTTCGCTTTTATAGATATAGATACATAAAAATAACCTTCAATCACGCCTGAATTCATTTCAAAACCTGCAAAAGGGACATTTTTTCTGTAGAAAACTACAATATAATATATTTTAGATCTTACACCCGCATGTGTATTGTCTTCTCTCGCAGAACTTGTGACGTCATTACCACGGGGGACGTGATGGCGAGATGTGTCACCATCTTTACTTACACCTAGCTTACTAAAAAGGAATTTCTTGTTTCTCATTGTATGCAAACGATAGAGCGATTAACAAATGACGTGCATTTTGAAGATTTATTTGGTGAAATTTATAGAAATTCCTTTTTTTCGATAGTTTCACTTCCGAGGCTACAAAAGGGCTTACTAATGATAAGCATAAATTTTATTCCCATAATTTACATTGGCATAACGAAATTCAGCATAAAGATCATTACGAATTTATTAGGCATAAATGCTTTGTCATAATGTATATTGCCATAAATACTGTTGGCATAATAACAATGATGCATAATCTTGTACAGCATAAAGTTATAAACACATAATTATACTTACCTACAAATAATGTTCTAAGGAAAAAAAATGGCCACCCCGCCGCACCTTAACCTAGTTAATTTGAGTCCTTAAATCAAATATATTTAATTAGACATTTTAAGCTTAGGTAAAACAATATTCAATCTATTCAAATCGATATTATTTTTTCCATATTATGAAAATTGACATTTTACCCGTAGAAAATATAATTTTCGACGTTCAAACATGTACCCATAAAATTATTATGTCAAATAAATATTATGCTTTAAATATTTATGCAACTCCAAATTATGGCAAAACAAATTAGACCAAATGACAGATAAGCTAACCTTTGCATTATGCCAAAGTATTATTATGCCAAACAACATTATGCCTAAAAAAAATATGCCTTGAGATTCCCCTGCAAAAAAACCGTTCATTTAAGCAAGATTAAAATCCTTTTAATTTCAGTCACTAAAATATTAACAGACATTTTAATATTAACCACTCATAAATCAAATATCAAATCCACAGCATTTCAAGATTCACTCATGTCATTCACCCCGATCTTGTTACTCTACACAAGTTAATATTTAACACACAACATACATAACTAAGCAGCCCATTCGTTTGTTCCAGGTAAGTTTGGACCTCCATCAAAACGGACCTGTGGACGTCCGCTTTTATTTACAACCGTTATTTACGTAATATGGCCTTTTGCAAGCTGTGACCTCCGTAATCAGGATGTAAAGATATGCCTACATGTGTCTACATTGTGTTGGATGTAAGTTTTTTTTTTTTAATTATTGGCTCGCGCTTGACCACTATCTCACCTGATGGTAAGCGATGATGTGGTCGACGGTGAAGCACGCTTGCCTAGAAGTAACCTATTCACTCTTGACTTAAAGACCCCTAGATTGTAGCTATCGGGCAACACAGACTCCGGCAGGGAATTCCACTCCTTAGCTGTACGCATAATGAAAGTATTTCCAAAACGTTTAGTGCGTATGGGTGGGATGTCTACCACGTAGCGATGGCGCATCGCCGTACGTCTTGTAGTCCGATGATGAACGGTGGAATTAGATCATGCAATTCCATCGCACACTCCCCGAAATGCAACCGATAAAAAACCGACATGCTGGCAAGGATTTGTGTCAGAATCAGACAAAAGTAAGTAATAAGATTATTTTTTAAGTTGTGCTACATTGGTTTCTAACTATCTAAATATGCGCTTACACGGACAGCTAATTGGGCAATCCTTGTAAATTTCTGTACAATCTTTGTATTGTGACAGATTGCTATGTGTTGCGAGACATCATTGTAACCACAATTGCTAATAATTGCTTGTGTAAACTAACCTTTATAGAGAATGAGTAATACATTTTTCCCGTATTCTTTCAAGCTAATTTTAAAGGGTAGGTAATGCTAACGTGATAACGCGTTCGAATTTGCCGCTAGGGGCGCTGGTGTAGAGTGAGGTCTTTAAAATGTAAAATTTCATAGGTTTTCGGCTTTTAGTGCGAGTTTATTTACTACTTTTTTATTGTTGTGAATATTTTCCAAATATGGTAGATTAAGAAAGGTACCCGCTTTTACTGACCACTGCTTTAATAGAGTTATGTGTTTCGGAAAATTTTATCCTCCTTTTTATCGACAAAAAGGTACTGCGCGAAACTGCAACATTCTCGATTTTATATTTGATGGCACTTCTACGGCATTAGAAAAGATTTAAATTCGAACTTTGCTTCTGTGCGTATTATAACAACGTTTAACAGCTATATTTAAAGACCTTACTCACCAGTGGCGCCAACTGTTGAACACAAAAACTGAAGCCTTCATTTTGACATTATCAGTCTTATTACAAAAAGCGGTTTAACTAAAAACCCAGGTTTAAATCTCTATAAACCACGGTTTAAATAAAAATGATATTACAAATAATGGTTTAGCGATAAACCATGGACCATATCATGGTCTAACGCTAAACCTCGGCGGCCCCTAGTTTAACGGTGGTCTAAGTCGTATCTGTCAAAGTTTTTCTTTTAGGTTATAGAATCTTTTTCATTGTGTTGTGTTGTTTTTACCCGAAAATGGATATTAACATGGTGGATTTAATTGATAATGAGGATATTACTTTTTCCTCGGTACTCCAATTCTCAGATGTTTTTTTTTTGTTGGTCCATCACAACACTTATATAATAATAACACATTATTAACAAAGAGGCAATTGTTATAATAGAGACTTGGAGAACTTAAAAATCCAAAGCCTAATGAACTTTGTTCAACGAGCGATGGTTTTGTTTATTGTTATGGTTTCATGTAACGCGCGAGAATGTTACGTTTCGTTACACGAACGTAGATGTATTATTAGTAATTAATACGAATTTAAGTAATGTGCTTAAACCTAAACCAAACTGCAATCGATAAAATAACTAATGTTTTTATACATGCAAAATAACAAAGTGTCAATATTTTAACACTCCTAAACATCATTTAATCCTTATCGTATTATCAAAAAGTTTTCTTTTCTGGGCTAACGGAACGTTGCAATTGAACGATATTATGGTGAACGAATGATATTTGTTTTATTCTGTGGTTGATATATTGACAATGGTTCAAATGACGGTACTAAGAAAACCAGGGTTTTTTTAAGTTTTGTAATACGGACAAATTTAGACCATGGTTTTGCAGATAAGCCTGGACTTGATAGGCCAGGTTTAAACCAAGGTTTATTGAGTTTTTTGTAATAAGACTGTGAGTCTAGCTTAGGAAGATTTGAAACATTGAGGTAATAATGTACTTTTGAAACCGGTTTTTAGTCCCTTAACCCATAACGCACAAAAATCAACAACAATCAACAATCAGTGATTTAGTTAGCATTATACTCTGAAAACTGAACGTAAAAACGTGATGAGTAGCAGCTTTTGTCAAACCCTTAAAATAATCAATATCTGTTACTTGGGCAAAGCTAGAGCAGGATTATGACGTCACGCGTCGTGGACAATTATACTCGCAAAATTATCATCATCTGTTGAGTACCAAAAAAAGTTATTGAAGTAACAATAACCCTTTCCACAGTCGGCGAAAAACAGGGGTGTTGTTTAAAACACGCTGAACCACTCCACCTCCAAACATTCTAAGAAATCTTATGAAAGTTTGAGTTGAGCCAAATACAAATACTAAACTTGTCACAGTAGATACGTGAAACGTCCATGTTTTTCTACTCTTTCTAGTTTTTAGTACTAGCTGTAATATAGTTCGTAGTCTGTTCGTAGTCTAGGGAAGGTAAAGGCAGTTTGTGGATTGTTGTTGGTCAGTAGTTTTCGTGTTAGCAGTAGTTATGGTTTTAGTGATTCTGAGTTTCTGAGTAGGAAGGTTTTGAGTTATGTTGAATCTGTTTCTTGGTATTGTAGTGCGTAATACGTAGAAGTGGTCTGGTTGCAACTACAGTAGATACGTGAAACGGCCATGTTTTTCTACTCTTTCTAGTTTTTAGTACTAGCTGTAATATAGTTCGTAGTCTGTTCGTAGTCTAGGGAAGGTAAAGGCAGTTTGTGGATTGTTGTTGGTCAGTAGTTTTGGTGTTAGCAGTAGTTATGGTTTTAGTGAACCTGAGTTTCTGAGAAGGAAGGTTTTGAGTTATGTTGAAGCTGCTTCTTGGTATTGTAGTGCGTAATACGTAGAAGTGGTCTGGTTGCAACTAAATTGTTACATTCAACAAATTTCTTAGAGCGCCGATGCGATGAAATTTCTTTTCGGCAAAAATAGTGACCTTTCATGCATTATTTAACTAACCCTTGTAAGGAACGATTTTCTTGAAATCCTCCGGCTTCGCTCATTTTAGTTAGCAAAGGAGCTTTTGTGCAAAATTTCAAGCCATCGATCCAGGCTTTCTATTGTTTTTTTAGTTTTCTACTTCATAATTCTGAAAAAAAATACTTATATAAACAATATCCCTTTTTTTTGTTTATGGGGGGGAAACCTTGAAAAGGCACCTGGACTTTTGGAAAAAAGACCAGGTAGTGTGGGATTTTTACTTCACTATAACCACCTCAGTGATCAACAATATACCTAAATAATCTGTAATCTACTTTCACAATACTTTTAAGTTTAGCAGTATACAGCAATTTGCACAAATGCAGCCAACTATTAAAATACTGGAATAAGGTAAAGGCGTCTAATAGCTTGCAATTTTCAAGCCGTTATGGTTTACTCACCGTTACATTCCACGGAAAAAATTGCAAGAAACTGAAAGCGATCATTATTATCGACAATTTCTTTTTACTTTATTAAACACCCTTGTTCCACAACGTTGAGCTCTTTGTATTGATTTTTGGTTAAAAAGTTGGGTAAGGGAAACGTTCCATTTTAGGTTCTGGGAAAGTAATATTTGGAGAACGGATTTAAGGAAAGTTTAAATGAAAAAATGAATAGGCTCAGGGTGCCTTGAATTGGGTAATGGTTAAATCAGTGACGCAAAAAACGTCATGGCTATATCTTCTTCTAAAGGTATAGGCAGATTAGATAATGTTGGTACATTCTGATTTTGCGACGCATGTAGTATGAATAAAGAAAGTTCAAAGTTTTACAACAAAAACCGGTCAAGTGCGAGTCAGACTCACGCATCGAGGGTTCCGTACAAACCTCAGCTTAAAGGTATTACAGACCTGAGTATTTGATATGAATTTAAATTTAATACCTCTACGCGTTCATGAGGGGTAGTAATTTTAAAATTATTAAAAATATTTTTATTATTATGATGTAACTAAAAAATTACGGTTTTCGCAATTATTCCTTTATTTGTGCTATAAAACGTTGCTTCGTACCAAATTTCAAGATTCTGAGTTCAGGGAAGTTCCCTGTAGGTTTTGATTCTCATGCGGGTGTCGAAAATTTGCGGAAATTGCATAAACGGCTGAATCTTTTGATTGCGTTGGCTTAGAAGTTTGATTTTTTCACACCCTTAAGGAGCAGTAGACCTGAGTATTTGATATAAATTTCAGCTTGATACCGACTCGCGTTCCTTAGAAAAAGGGTATTGACAGACAGACGGACAGACGGACAACGAAGTGATCCTTTAAGGGTTTTGTTTTTGTTTCGAGGTACGGAACCCTAAAAATCAGATTAAGTTACGTGACCAATCAAAAGATTTCATTATAGCGTATTAAGGCGTATATATGTCCCAATGTTAACGTGGTACTGGCTGTGCGGCCGCTCTGTACCAGAATATAAATATTGGACCTCCTTTTGGACAGTTTTGTTTGCAAAATATATTTTTTTACGTTATCCTATGTAGATAAAGAATAAATTATAACCATAACTTTTCTGCGTAAAAATATTTTTAAATATCCAAGTCGCTCTTGGAGGAGTATGCAATAGAAGCGAAAAAATATCGTGTTGTTAATTATTTCTATAAAGTAAAAGTATTAGTCATACGAAAAAACCTTGTTTCACAAATAATGTGCATGAATCAATCTATACCAATATTATAAAGAGGAAAGATGTTTTTGTTTGTTTGTACCGAATAGGCTCCGAAACTACTGGACCGATTTGAAAAATTATTTTACCAATAGCTACATTATTCCTGAGTGGCATAGGCTAGTTTTAATCCCGAACGGGTCCTGTGGGGTGGCCCACGGGAGCGAAGCCGCGGGGAACAGCTAGTTATAAATATGTATTATTTTCAAAACTTAGTCGTTACTTAGGAGTTTGCTTTAGAAAGTAACCGTTTTACAGCACCAAAGCGGAGTATGGCCGTAACATGGGACTAATATCTTAAAAAAACCGGCCAAGTACGAGTCGGACTTATGCACGAAGGGTTCCGTACCATTATCACAAAACAAGGCAAAAAAAACGTTTGATGTGATGGGAGCCCCATTTAAATATTTATTTTATTCTGGTTTTTGTATTTGTTGTTATAGCAGCAACAGAAATAAATCATCTGTAAAAATTTCAACTGTCTAGCTATCACGGTTCATGAGATACTGCCTGGTGACAGACAGACAGACGGACAGTGGAGTCTTAGTAATAGGGTCCCGTTTTTACCCTTTGGGTACGGTACCCTAAAAACGTTCTACTTTGTTTACATTAATTACAGTATACAATTAATTCCTCGATGAAAAAACCCTTTTCACTCAGTGTAAACATAGTTGACATTGTCAAATAATTACGTACAATTTGTCACTACCGAATGTACACTAGTGTGATTGTAACTAATTTAGCAGCTCATTTAAATTAACAGATAATTAATTGCCGGCATGCGGGCCCTATCAGAGGGAAGCTAGTGTTAATGCCCGATCAATATTGGATAAGCCGTTTGTCATTGGTGAATTGATATTGTTCATATTGGAGTGTTTTGTCAAGGAAGTAGGATATTGATGATATCCTTCCTGAACGATTTAGAGAGTTCGCCGAGTTCAGTTTCTCTTGTATTAAGATTGAACATGAGTTTTGGTGTCGGTCTACAATCGATAACGCTGGTATTAAACTAATCAATGTATGGGAATGACACATCTGAACTTTAAGGTTGTCCTAGTCGATTATTCTTCCATAAAAACGTAGTCTGGCGATTACTCCACTTTTTGACGGCGTACGTTAAAATAAAAAAATATATCAATTTGTCTCATCATTATCTAGCCCTGTATGGAAATAAAAAAATATATATTTGAAAGTTATGAGCGTCGAAAGTTCCATATTTTAACACTGATTTTAACGCATCTTTGGGCGCAAATAACTACCATATGAAGAAGGAAAATTGAAAAACAGTTAACATACAGGGATAGATTAGTAGTTCATCAATGCAAATAGTTTTATTTTGAACAGATAAATTTTGATAATTTTCATATACCCAAAGGGCGGTTTATATTATTTCGCGCGCTCGTTTTCGTCCTAAATCATCATCCATTTCGCTACAAATTTGCAAAAGTATGTATTCGTACGCGAACTAGCGTCTTACTGCTTATCACAGCATCTCTCTGTTACACACGTGTTGTCGGATGAGATAGCATGCATTTTAATCCCGCGCACAAAATAGTTCGTGCAGTCGCCGCGTCGACTGCAGACCTGACAGACTAGACCTTTAGTCACGTGGTCAGACCAAAAAAATAGAAGGCTTTAACGATAGTCGAAAGAGATTCGATACGAGACGTTTGTAACTTTGATAGGCGGGCAGATGCAAATCAATGTCTACTGATATAGCATCGCAGTTTTGTATTTTAAAATTGTCCGCTTTTTCATAATCTTCCTTCATAATTTTACATTTATTACAGCAGTATAAATCAAATATCATCATTTATTTTAAGACTGACATATCTGTCTACCTATGTATTGTGGACCAATACTGATGTATGATTGATTCATAAATAATAATAATAGCATTATTGTGCAGTCTCCTTTTTACTCGAAAACATACTATACGAAAATAATGTATTACTATTGCTATTTGTAAAAGACTTATCCATGTAATTAGCTACCTTTTTATATTATACATAGGCTCGCGCTTGACCACTATCTCACCTGATGGTAAGCGTTGATGTGATTGACGGTTTAGCACGCTTGCCTAGAAGTAACCTATTCACTCTTGGCTTAAAGACCCCGAAGTTTTAGCTAACGGCAAACATAGACACCAGCAGAGAATTCCACTCCATAGCTGTAAACATAATAAAAGTATTTCCAAAACGTTTAGTGCGTATGGGTAGGATGTCCACCGTGTACCGATGGCGCATCGCCGTACGTCTAAAACGTCTTCCACATACAATTGATAAGTACCTTAGGGACCCCAAAGGGCCGAGCCATCTACAATTCTGTAAAACATAGGTCCAAATGGACGAAATCAATTGAAAAAGAAAAATAACCATAATCGGTACCTCCTAATTTTTCTAACGGAACCTTTTACCGAAAGCTATTGCGGGTACTAGGGGATCATAACAATTAAGTTAAATGAGTCACCATTACGGTACCCTTACCTTAGTAGCCCTGACCAATGGCGTGATCAGGTTACGCTTTTGTACTAACATGTGTACCTCGTTATGGTCGCCTAGTACACTATTAAAGGTAAAGTAGAGTTTTATTTTATCGTTCGAGGAGTGATAGGGAAATAGTTAATAATGTCAAGATTCTAGTACTACTTTTAGCACCTTTTTAGGGTTCCGTACCTGGAAAGAAAAAAACGGAACCCTTATAGGATCACTTTGATGTCCGTCCGTCCGTATGTCTGTCAAGACCCTTTTTTTCAGAAACGCGCGAAATTTATATCAACTCAAGTCTACTGTCCCTTAAAGTTGTAAAAAAATCAAACGTCTGAGCCAACGCAATCAAAAGATACAGCCGTTTATGCCGCAAATTTTCGACACTCGCAAGGGATTCAAAACCTACAGGGTACTTCCCGTGAACTTGGAATCTTAAAGTTTAGTACGAAGCGATGTCTTATAGAAAGGATAAAGGAATAATTGCAAAAACCGTAAATTTTTAGTTACATCATATAATAAAAATATTTTTAATAATTTTAAACTTACTACCCCTTTCCTCATGAACGCGTAGAGGTATTAAATTGAAATTCACAACAAATACAGTTTGTACAGAACCCTCGGTGCGTGAGTCCGACTCGCACGTGGCCGGTTTTTTGGTTAAAAATGATAGTTGGTAATAAGAAATAAGTATTTAATCAGTTATAATTATGGAAAGTGGTGATTATTCCTGATTTTCAAATGTCTTCTTTGCAAGAAAACTTTGCAATATTACATGTGATAGATTTATCCATTCGGCTATGTGGTATGTACTAACTGATTAAACAAATAATATATTTCAGTTTTAAAACTTCATCCTCCGTCAATGTAATTTAATTATACAGATATTTGATGAGACCACAAAAAAACAAACAAAAGCATTTCTGCGCAAAAATATGTACGCAAAAAGTATTCCATAATTACTAAATATCAGTATCTTCAAAAGCGAAAGATGAAAAATTTAATTAAAAAATAACACTGGCCCCGCGGCCGCGCGCTAACCACGGCTATCAATTTTATTTTAAAAAGTTTCGCTCGCAAATTCATCTGATTGCGACCTCCTTAGGTTTACAAGAGTTTTTAAACGCTTTAAGGCCGCGTTCGTCTTGATGAGTTCAGAGTTGCCAAAACAGAAAAAAGAATTTCGCAGGATTACCTTGGGTCGGAGATGGACAAGAATTTGAATTCAGAATACAAGTTCCTCGACAGCATCACAATATTGGTTTGATTTTATTCAAAAAATTCTGATTATTGAAAGTCGGAATAGTCTTTTTGTGAAGACGCGATTTGGTCACGGCGACGTAATTCGCAATGAAAGGGCTGAAAGTTCACGATTTTGTTTTATTCACCAAATTGTTTGAAAGGATTTTTCTCCTCAGAAACGATAAAAGAAGGGTTATTATTTTCGTTGCTAAGTTCGAGTGGGCTTTGTGGTTTAGAAATACGTATGAGGAGGCCTTCCTTTTGTTGTGGTTATTACTCTTGGGGATCAAGTATCGGCAGTTATCAGTTATTACTTCCTGAACCATAAATTATTATAAAAAGGGTAGCTACTGTTTGAGCAACAATGGCTTTTTGTGAAAATATTGATAGCATTTTTTTCATATCGAGAGTTTAATCAAAAAATGTTTTCCAATAACGTCTGTAAGAGCGCAAAATTGAGTCAAAGCGAGATTTGAAAAAATGTGTAGCACAGAAATACCTTATACTACCCAGAACTTTTATTTACTGCAAAAATAAAGCCACTATAACACCTAAACTCTAGGCTCATAAATTCCGACGGAGCCTTTGGAATCAACATATTTCACGTACTTAACAAATTTTATGTATGTCACGTTCAAACCGAATTCCAGCGTCGAGTTTACAGTGCCTACCAGGCTAATTCAGTTTCAGTCACTTCCCTTTACCCAGTTCAATTCACTTCGTACATTCGCTTTTCAGAAGCGTCTTTTTGAAATTTTGTTTAATGTTGGCCGTTTGGACCAATGTTTAGCCCAATGTTTGGTAATGTGCCGGATTTAGTAATGTGTGGTACGGAATTGGATCTAATGTTGTTAAATTGTACAAATAAGTGGGTTGTCTGGCATTGGTTGTATTGCCCGACCTTTCGTGTAGGTGGGCTAAATAAATTATGGAAGTATCGAATTTGAGACG
Source organism: Orthosia gothica (assembly GCA_949775005.1). Classification (NCBI taxonomy): domain Eukaryota; kingdom Metazoa; phylum Arthropoda; class Insecta; order Lepidoptera; family Noctuidae; genus Orthosia; species Orthosia gothica. Next base: position 4,332,149 of record OX459038.1, read on the forward strand.
GTAGTATCAATAGATGAAATTATATGGTAGAAAATCTGTTTTATTTTGTTTAATAGGTAACCTACTCAACATACTTTACGTTTAAGATTAGTGTAGTCTGGACATGAGAAAGTTATACAGGGTTTTTGGTTAAACACTAACAACCGTCGACCACATCATCGCTTACCATCAGGTGAGATAGTGGTCAAGCGCGAGCCTATAACGAATAAAAAAAAAAAAACCTCGCAGGGCTGTACTACCCACATGATACAAAAACAGCTGATCCATGTATTTATACTCGCATAACTCGCCAGAATGTTTGGATCAGGTGTTTTTTTGTTGATTTTTTAAAGTCGTAGTCGTAGTTGTTTTTAACCCCCGTCGGAAAAAGAGGGGTGTTATTTATGATGATAGTAATATTATCCCTGCAAGGTTGTTAGTATTTAACCTATAACCCAGTATATTAATTGAGTGATTGAGTGAGTGGAGTTTCTTGTCCGTTCTAGTGTTTTTTTTTTTTTTTTTTTCTCTCCATAACAAGCTACTTTTCCGAATGGACGGTAGAATCAATTATTATTACATTAAAATTATTTTTTTTGACGTTTCTAAGTGTTGTTTAGTGGCCTTATTGAAATAAAGTATTTTGACTTTGTAAGGATTGATTTGAAAGTTAAACGGAGAAATTATAGCGCAACGGCTGACAAAGGAGAATGGAAAAAAGCCGGCCAAGTGCGAGTCGGATTCGCGCACAAAGGGTTCCGTACCATTATAGCAAAAAGGGCAAAAAAAAAATACGTTTGTTGTATGGGAGCCCCACTTAAATATTTATTTTATTCTGTTTTTAGTATTTGCTGTTATAGCGGCTAAAGAAATACATAATTTGTAGAAATATCAACTATCTAGCTATTTCAGTTCATAAGATACAGCCTGGTGACTGAGTCTTAGTAATAGGGTCCCGTTTTTACCCTTTGAGTACGGAACTCTAAAAAGGTGTCGCGCAAACCCCAAGTCACATGGAAAAAGAGCGCAAAGGTGAAATTGACCTTCTAGGTATATAAATACATGCATTTTGAACGTAAACAAGAATAAAATTCCTTCGATAGTTAGAACTCTTTTTCCCTTTTCAACCCAACTTAGAACACTTGACACGCTTTTCACCGAAAGTATCCTACCACGTGAATCCTTCCCAATGCAGGGTTTGCCTTTGTGCAAAGTTATGTTGACCTATCCTTTCTGGTTTCAAAGTTTAAGTTTATTTTTGGTAACTTCGGATATCGGCCCTCTAAGTCCCGAAGGTACATGTAGGTATATCGGTTTCGCTTTTATCCCTCTAGGGGTAAGCCGAGCCTTTTCCCACCTTTTGAAGACGCATTTATCAAGACACGAGGCAAATTATGTAACAATCTGCATATTTTATACGAAAATTATTTTCTTTAACATATCTTTTTCGAAAAGCTTTTTTTCATACAATCCCATTTCCATGGGAATGTTGTTTTTTTTACAGAAATACGTAATGATCCGTATCAAAATGTCCTATTCGCAAAAGGGCAGAGACCGGTCTCGTCCTATTCTAAAAATGTTTTTTTTTTTTTGTTACCGTCTTGTAACCTGCCCAAAGGCACCTGGACTTTTGAAGGAAATACCAGAGAGTATGGGATTTTTACCTCACTAAAACCACCCCGGTGATCACCACCAGTACATGGAACCACATGGCCCCTGACCTCTTATAAGACTACACCTGTTAACAGGCATTGCACAGAGGGAGCTCCGCTCTGTGCAATGCCTGTTAAGGGCACATTCCTAATGACCTAGTAGCAAAAGGTCCTACAAACAAAAGAATGGGAATGGTACAGTCATACCACACAAATATATGAGATTTTTACAGGAATAATTTTATTCAACATTTCGTTGAGACTGTTAATCCATACTAATATTATAAATGTGAAAGTAACTCTGTCTGTCTGTCTGTCTGTTACCTTTTCACGCTTAAACCGCTGCACCGATTTAGATGAAAGTTGGTATGAAGATAGTTTGAGACCTGGGAAAGGACATAGGCTATATAGGTAGGGTAGGGTAGGGTAGGGTAGGGTAGGGTAGGGTAGGGTAGGTTAGGGTAGAGTAGGGTAGGGTAGGGTAGTGTAGGGTAGGGTAGGGTAGGGTAGGGTAGATAAATGTTTGGTCTTTTTATGGCAAAACAAAGTTTGCCGGGTCAGCTAGTTATAAAATAAAACAATAAATTAAAAGTAAAAGCCAAATTATATAATGTGTTATTTTTTTCCGTTCAGTTCAAAGTGATAATTTTCAGCTTTAATTTAGTAAGATAGTTTGGTTTTAAGTTTCGAGATCTTTTTCATCTTAATTTTTAAGTATTTTTATCATAGCACTCAGTGCTAAGGTAGTTTCCTCATAGTGACATAATTTTCTAAATTGGGTCTGTATTTTCTACAAAAAAAATAAGCAATTTTATATAATTAAAATTATTGCCAAGATATGGTACTTCATGACATCAGTATAACTTGATGTAACAGCATAACCTGAACATTCACGAGAAACAAACCTGTGTGCAAAATTCTAGCTCGATCGGACACTCGAAAGTGGGTTACCTGGCACGATTTTATTGAAGGCAACGGGGACATGTGAAAATAAATAAAATAATTAATTAAAAATCTTTTTAAAACAAGTTTTTAAGTATTTTTCTCAGCAAACCCTTTCATTTGATACTAATCATCATGGCAGAGCACAAAAACATAACTAGTCCACAATCTTGAGCCATCCGCCATATTGGATTTCGAAAGACGTCACTTAGCTAACCATGCATTTTCATCCAAACTAAACGTGTGTCGTGCGTGGTTGACCAATTATGATGAAATTTTGCATACTGCTTTAAAATTCAGTTGCAAGATTTGACCCGAATATACATACATACATTCATTACAAGTTAAATAAAACTTTGCTTTTCTCCAAACAGTCAAACGTACGTTGAACTTAGCATTACATAACCTCTTAAGTTTTCTATTGGAGGTCCTTAATAAAATAGTAATATAATAATATTCCTCCACGGTCCCAGAAAAGGTAATTGCATTTACCAAAGCAAACAACATTTCTCTAGCGACTTTTGCCGAAATCGAACTTTTTCTTCCTCTATAGGTAAATATTGAGTTGATGTGTGGAAAGACAAAAACGAACTTTTCTTTGACCAAATTCTTTTGGGCGGGTTGATTCTGATATGGTTTGGTTGCGGGTCAAAGTTTTATTTGGGTTAATTTGTATTTTTTTTGTTTCCGGGGAACCTTCAAAAGGCGCCTGGACTTTCGGGGAAAAGATCAGGGTGTGTGGGCTTTTTACCGCACTAGAGTAGATTACTATTGGCAGAAGCACAGGATCAGTCGTTGTGGTAACGCTTGAGGGAGTTCGTTCTTTAAGTAGTGAACCACTATCATCTAGAATGTATGGTAATAGATTTTCGTCAGTGATCAATCAATCTGCCTAGCCTTTTCCCAACTATGTTGGGGTCGGCTTCCAGTCTAACCGGATTCAGCTGAGTACCAGTGTTTTACATGGAGCATGGCCTATCTGACCTCCACAACCCAGTAACTGGGTAACACGGTACCCCTTGACTAGACTGGTGTCAGAACTCAAGCTTCTGACTACTCGTAACGACTGTCAAAGATCTTCAAATGACAGCCGGGACCAACGGCTTAACGTGCTTTCCGAGGCACGGAGGAAACTCGGTATGATGATGGGTGACCATTTCGGTCACCCATCCACGGACCGACCTCGTCAAGCGTTGCTTAACCTTGATGATCGACCCGTGCGGCTGTTATTATTTAGCCACGAGCTCGTCAGCTCAATTTTCGTCAGTGATATGAAATAAAAAAATACCACTACCATGTTTAAAGCCATTTAAGGACGGCCAGTAAAAGTCGATTAATAGTCAAACATTTAGTATCGAAACATAATCTTAGGAGGATTTTCTAGTTTCTGGGCTATCTTCAAGCAGTTTTATCAGAGCGGGACTCTTTTTAAATAGACTAAATAAAAAACAAACTTTATTTTAACATTACCAATTTTCCCGATTGTCTATTTGCCCAATATCAAACTAACATAGAAAATCCAATCTAAGCTGACCCAACATAAAATAAATTCATTAATATCGTTCGGTTTAATAGAAATTTCTTAGGGACCCTCGACATCTAGTTATTTAAAAGTAAATAAGAAGCTATTCTTAGCTGAATTAACCCAGAAACCTGTTTACCTGGAACTAATCAAAGGCTCGAGGAGGGTCTTAAACTCAATAAATGTAGATAAGTTTTTAGGGATCCGTACGTGCGTTTACACGATGCAAATTGGGCTGTTGCGAGAGGGTTGCAAACTTGTATTGACTTGTTTTTCGCTTTGTTGAAAATAAATGTTTTTAGTCTTTCTGTTTGGAAGGAGTTGATGTAGAAATACTTGGAGATTTGGTTAGGGAGTGTTGATTAATTGAAATTAAGTCATGTTTAAAGTTATGGGTTGATAATTACAGAATTTTAATATATAATCCGCTGCAATCATTCATTTTATATATGCGGAAACAGCAAATCGTTTAACTAAATATCAAACAGACAATTCAAATCACTAGGCAGCATTTTAGCTTTTAACCGTCTTGGTTCCACTTTAACCGGCAACCATTTTCCTTGCAATTACCAACATGGCAACATTCTTCTCCCTCTACAAATCGTTCCACCTCCTCTTACTACCCCAGAGCTACATTTAAATGCTAGAAACGGCTACACCACAATAATTAATTCAATCTTTGTTCACTCGGGTCACGGGCAACGCGTACTCCACAGACAGCCACGGATCAAGAATTCACTTTGCAACTTTTGCTTCCAAAATTCCTTAACTCGCAAAAACGTTTAGAATACAGTAACGAAGTGGAAAGTTCTCTTCTGTATCACATTGATATTCTAACGATACAAGAACTTTAGACGGATAGACACGAAAGTTACTTATTCGTGTTTTTTTCTGGTGTTTTTTTGTTGGCGAGGTCAATACGGGCTAACAGAGTGTTCTTTGGTATACTTTCTGGTAACTAAGTGGATTTGGTAAATAGGGGTCGATGGTAAATGAATTGTAGGGAATATTGTCAATAAATTGTAGTTCCAGCTAATAGTTATTTTGTGGAGGCCGTTTCGAAACTGTATTGTTCTGATATTATAGGTAGGTGTTTTTTTTTGTTATTTATTCTTTGTAGTGTAGTAATCTCTGCAAGTGCTGATTCGATTATAAATTCTCTTATTCGAATTTTATTCTGAACTAGAACAAAACTAACTACGTATCGCTACCGTTAGACGCACATATCGTGCTAAGGGGGGTATTACACTATCATATCATAAATGAGATAAAATTATCAAAGATGATAATCATCATCTGCCTAGCCTTTTCCCAATTGTTATTGAGGTCGGCTTCCAGTCTTGCCGGATTTAGCTGAGTACCAGTATTTTATATGGAGCGACAGCCTATCTGACCTCCACAACCCAGTAATTGGGTAACACATATCGAAGATGATAATGTGATTCATATTATGTTTTTTATATCATAAAGGTGAAAGAGTGTGAGTATGTTTGTATGTTTTTTACTTCTTCACGCTCAAACGTTTGGACGGATCTGGATGAAATTTGGCACTTAAGTAGAATATAGTCAGGCATTGTTATGCCTGACTATATTCTACTTAAGTGGGATAGGATTCTTTTCATCCCGGGAATATGTTACCACGGGAATATTTTCGTATTTCATGTGGGCAAAACCGCTGCCAGAAGCTAGTTGTTATATAAATATGACCCCTAAGTTAAATATTCAGCAAACGTACAAAAAAATCAATCCTTCACATTTAAAAACAAAAATACTTGTACAAAGCTACACCCATACAGCCACAGAAAGCAGCTTTGTGCAAAAAATAAGCGCAAAAAACGTTCGCAAAAACCGTACACGAACGAAAATGTCCAAGCCAATGTATCCTATTCCGCCCCACAAGTTATATTCTGATAAATGATTGTGGGTGATATACTGTTTTGTGGAAATTGTGCCTTTTTTGTTTCAGCCTTTTCTGTTTTGTGTGACTACGCGATTCGGTCGGGTTATACGGGTTGACTAGTGATTTTAGTGTGGAAATCATTTTTGTATTATCTAATCTCGCTTTTGTTCTGCGGGTGAAGTCAATGAACTGGATTAACTACTTTATTGTTTACACAGCGTGTTTTCTCGTCAAAATATAGTATTTTTGGACTAGTTTTTCCCGTGGCGTCACTCTTGTGGCCTGTTCCTGGAACAGTGCATCTTTTGCTTGTATTACAAGTAGTCTAGGTCACCGTGTGATAATGTAGCTTTCTGACAGTCATAGAAATTTGGTTTTCGAATCAGTACCTACTTCCATAAATCAACTTTAACAAACAAACACTTTCAACTATTTGTAATATGACTTTAGGTTCGTAGTGAGCACCATTTTAGAGGGATAACAAACAACATACTTCTAAGGATGAAGAACTAGCTCATCTCGCAACCAGCGATTTATCTTAGACCAGCGGACGAATCGCGGTTTCACCCACGTAGTTCTCGTTCCCGTGGGAATACAGAGATTAAAGTAGCCTATGTCACCCGGGGATAGTGTAGCTTCCCAACGGTGAAGGAATTTTTGAAATGGGTCCAGTAGTTTTTAAGTGTATTCGTTACATACAAAAATACAAATCTTTCCTCTTTATAATATTAGCATACTGATATAGATGTGTAAAAACGCCCTAGACCTTTTGGTTTTGCGTGATTTCTTCTTATTATTGGAAGTTTTCCCTGCATTATCTTTTAACACAATATTTTTTCCATGGGGGCAAGACCAAACTACAAACGGAAATAATACGTCCCTTAACATCCCGTGGGGATGAAGGGTAAAAAAAGCCTCTTGTCCTTTTCGTGACGTAAGCATCCATTAAAAGTTTTCGCGCATGCTTCCTTTGAATGACTTAAAGTATTGCATTTATTTTAATACTAGCTGTTGCCCGCGACTTCATTTGCGTAGCATTAGTACTTTGAATAGCCATTTTACTTGAGAAATTATCGTCTCTAATACAAAACGAAGACATGTTGTGCCGACCCCAAATAAATAAAGACAAGGGCTAGAGAATTACGATGATGTTAATGAAAATTAACGTTTCAATTAAAATAATTTAAGGTAACCAATAACGCGTAGAGTTTTGTTACAATATTAACTTACTAATTTTAACAATAAGGTCTTCTGGTGGATATTGCTGACAGCGATAAGACTCATTATACCTATGGCATTAAATATTTGAATAAGACTTATCACTATTTTGGTGTACAATAAAGTATACATATTCTATCTACCTTTAAGAAAGTATGTATGCCTGGCTTACCCTTAATAACAGTTTAACAACTTCTGTAATATGACTGTTCCCTTAACCTTGTCATTTACCTACCTCATTAATTCGGTCTTTAACCAGTAACCACGTCGTAAAATTTACTACAACTTTTAATTCGGTGCCATAAATTCCTCCGACATAATTTGTTACAACGACCCTATAAAACTCGCGAATAATCGTCCAATCTATAGAAACTACTTTCATCGTTATACGCAGTCTTCGCGTAGTTTAAATCGTTCGTATAACTTTAATAGATTCTTGAGTTAGAGTTAAAACGAGCAAGAAAGAAGTCCGCGCGGAGTAAGGGCTTGTTCAGACTGTACCCTTCTACTTTTGCTCAACCATGTTTTTGTAGTCTGAGTGTAAGTTATCAGTAAACAAACCACATTGTGATTTGCGTCTACGACAAACTCGTAACAGGTGTATGTGTAAAATGTTAATTGATATTGAATACAAGCTACCACAATACGAGAATTCAAGGAGTGGAAGTGAGATCCTAGTCGAGATTGTTTAAATCAGATGTGTTACTACCAAAATTCGTGTGGGATGTTTGTTCTAAAAGATTACTTGAGCTTTTAAACACCATAATTGCATTTACTTTTCAATATTGTTAATTTTGCTCACCATATTTATCAATTACCAGTTGGTGATCATACAACGCCATAATTAAAAAGTACCTCAAGTTGGTGGGCCAAAAAAGTTGTATCCACAATTTTGTGGTCCAAAAAATTCTATCTGTACCTGCACTAAGGCACTTGTCCCGCCATCGACGAGGAAACCATTAGCTATCGACTATTTTCTAGCTGAAGAAACGGATAAAAACATGTAGATCTCGTGTCAATAAAAGAGACACATATATACTAGTTTATCGCTGGCTATTCACATTGCCGATGCCGGTGAGAATTCTCTCCGTCGCCCCGAGCGAGTGGAGCGAGTAATCTCCCGTCACACAAAAACAGTAACTTACAGCCGAGCGACAAAACTATCGCAACTCGCTTCTCGCTGATAGTCGCCGGTGGGACAAGTGCCTAAGATTTCGCATGCAAGAACGAGCGTCTACACGCGGTCGGCTAACTTCGAGTACACTCGGCAAAATTCAATTTCCTATTTACACTGCATCGGAAAAAGTGTATAACTTGAATAATGTATCGAACGTTCCAGATATAAGTATGTGACAAAGTTGTCTTTTCGAATGCTAGGCATGTTATGAACAGCGTATGTTTTGATATAATTTGTTTTATTGAAGTTAAACAAATGGAAGTAATTTGAGCAAAGCCATTTTTGTTGTGGTTTGTGCAAATATTTTCTGTGGTTTCCATTCCGGTCTGATAGATTGCTGCATTTATCAGTTGGGTTGGGCCATAATCAGCGAAATATTCAAAATCTTACTTAGCTTTGTTGAAGTCTCATTATCATCTGCCCTTGTTCCATGTTACTTGGGGTCGGTGCAATACGTTTTTGTCTTCCATTCTCCCATGTCAACCTTCATGCTAACATTCACTCCCTTCAGGCCAATATTGTGCCAAAAATTTGGTATATATTACAAGCAAGTCATGATCCCTGAAAAATAATTCATGTTGGAAAACGATTCCCATTCTATCCTCAGCACAAATTCTATATACGTTCACCATTCATCCAGTCTCTAATATAAAACCCAGCTACGCACTATTCATTCACCCTCACAACACACACCCGATGTTACCGACAGCTTGCTGACAGTCCATTCTTTCCATCCATCTGTCACACAAGTCTGCTTTTGACTTACCATCAATTAAAGACCCAGCGATTTGTCAATTAATTCTCGTCAACAGAACAAACAAGGCCATTGTAATTGCAAGATGTGTGGAGAGCCCTTATATTAATGGATCTTGAGGGACGGGTCTCTGATGGATAATTGCTTAGGCTGCTATGCGAAGATGTAATTAGAGTAGATGAGTGTAGGATTTGGGGTTGAGACCTATATCAGGTTAGATCAATGGCTGCTAAATTTTAAGGTTTCTTGTTCAGTATGGGGATCAATTGCTGCTAGATTTGAATGTGTGGGTTGCTTGAATGTTTGATTATATAGTTTCGTTTGATGACTGAGACAGTGCGCATAAGTAAAACAATTGTTGGCAAGAGGCAGAAAATATTTGGCTTTCCTCTAAATGTACATATTTTACTAGATTTTTGACAGCTTTGTCTCTGTGAATTGTCTGTCAGAGTCTCCTGACTCAGGTCAACAATCTTTAACATTCAATGAAATTAAAGGGACTCGTTGCCTATATTAAATTATAATTTAAAATCAGAAGACAAGTAGTTAGCAGAAAGCCAGAAAATAATAACTCAGAAGAAGCGATTTTCGCGAAAACGCCGAAGTAACTATTCTAAGACTTCCTTTATAGTCAAAGATAAGAGAAATATAAATTATTTCTCAGTAGAAACCCTTGTTTAATTCTAGACAGGTCTCATTACTTGTATCCATAGACTTGTATCTTTTGCATTTGCTCCTTTATCTCTATTTTCATCATGCATGAACTCGGTGGAGTCTTCACATCCCGTATTCACTGAGAACGCTTCCTATTTGATTACTAGAAGTTATTTTTAGTTTTCAGTTCGACCTCCTTTTTCCTTTACTTTTGAATCGTGACTAGTTTACGTGATGTTCTCTTGCAATTTATATTTAGGAAGTTAAAAGTAATGGCAGAACAGGGAGGTCGATTTTGGTAGTAGGAATCTTGGAAAAAAATATGAACACGAAAATTATGAAAGACTTAAAATCAACCCAGATAAACAAGACATGATCGAGTTGATGATGACAAATAACAAAAATAAAACTAAAACTCAAATAAATTAAAGCAGGTAAAGCAGAATTATTAAAGTACCTACTTAAATAATCATTAAATCCAAAACACCATGAATTAATAACACTACCGTAAACTCTCATAAACTTCCATCCCCATCGAATATTCCAATTCATTGAAGTATGTGAGGATTTTCTAAAACACATCACGGGTCAGTGATCAGTGACACCCGCTGACTTGTGACTCGTAAGATTGGATTCAAGATTGAGGCCAATCTTTTGACAAGTCTCCCGAGCAAACCCATTCAGCCGTACCATGGGGTAAAGGTTGCGAACAAATAAAATATCTTCAACTATGAATGTATAAAGATGACTCGAATATGAGGGAAGGTAAAGCAAAAGTAGAGAAGCGTGAAGATGGAAAATTTATTTTGGAGATTGATGTAAATAGTGATTGGAAATGAAGAGTAGTTACTGTTTATAGTATTGATGATTAGTGTAACTCCTTCATTGAGAGAATTATTTCGATAAATCCTTTTTAGAATTCACTCTATGTTATATTTAATCAGTTAAATGTTTTTGTTGTATGTTGGGTATCTTTATATTACAGACCTTAAAATAGTTAGGAAAAGGATTGGCCGGTGATTTTGGTTATGTTTTATTATTTCTCATAACGATTTCTTCTTTTTTTTCAAACGTTAAATAAAAACACCCGCAGTTCAGTCTCGGTAACGTTGGACGGAAGCACACCGAAGAACACCTTGGGGTAGCCGCCTCCGCGCTTCATGTTACATACTGAAAAACTAATATGATAATGTTGTTCCACTTATGCGGCACTATCGATAGCTTTATTTTTGTTTTGTTGATAATTTACTATTAACATTCCTCTATTTTATTTATTGTTTACAACGCTAACTTTAAAATTTACCAAATTGTCTCATTGTTATCTGTGGAGAACGTGGTTGATTTCACATTAGTATCACTTCTGTATCCTATATTTTTGTAATTCTTAATGTGTAACTGTTTGTTTTCCCGAATAAATAAAATAAAAAATAAAATAAAATAAAAACGTTAAATACGTCTACTTATGTTTGCGAATAAGTATTTATGCATGTTTTTTTTTTGTCATACACAAATAAACTCTTTTTCTTTCATTCTCCTCTTTTTAAACTTCCATTATTACAAACACAATCGTTTAACCAAGAACCAAATTCCAAATTAATATAAACTCTTCTCATTGTAAATCTTCCCCAGACAATCACAATACAGCAAAATACTTCAAAAGCCTCTAAACAAATGTTTCCTAGCAGCAATACCTAACGAATTCATTTGACTACAAAACGACTGGCTCTTACTCAACATTTAATCCCTCTCCGTCTGATATCGAGAAACACGAATTCATCATGATTTCACAAAGACTTGTCTTGTTGTAAGCAGAGGAGGTAACTGGATGTGGTGCAAGTGATGAGATTTTTATACTTATACGTAGTATAGTAGTGTTAGATTTGGTGCACCGTCCTCACGTATATGAAATTATGTATGTATGTAAATATTGTAAAACAGTTTTTTTTTAAGAGTGAGGGTGGAGTGTCTTGTCTGTTCTTCTCCATAACAAGCTGCTTTTCTAAATGGCCGCCGGCCGGTAGAATCAATTTTTATTACTTTGACATTTTTTTTTTTGACGTTTTAAAGTGCCGCTTAATGGCCTAATTTTAATAAAAAAATTGTCTTTGACTTTGATTTAGATTGGATAATGACATTGAATTTGATATTGAATGATATTAATATAGTAAGGCAGGTATACAGACATTTGTTTCGAATACAGTTTAATGTAGCACTACCGGTAGCGCACCACAAACTCTGTCAACAGTAGCTATCGCTATTGCCATTGAAATAAATGATAATTAATTATAGGTACTTTAAAAAAAAAAAAAAAAAAAAAAAAAAAGGAATGAAGACAATACAAATTCAGAAAGTAAATACGATAAAAATTTCGAAACGCGAATAAAAAAGTAGACTGGTTAAAAATAATCAAACACCTTGTAGATACGACAATCTTAAGTCAAAATAGATCTCTTGAAGAGCATCACTAGTCCAAAATCGAACAGCAAGACCAACAATAACCCGCTGATTACTTAAACCGATTCCTATACTATCGAACAACGAGCAACTCGAGCTTTCAAGGAAACTTGTCGGTTGCTAACTGGACGCATTATCTACACAGTGAACTTATCCCACGAGATTCAGTGAATCAGCTGGAAGTTAAGTGTTTCTGCTTCATCTTGATAAGGATTAAATGGAAACACAGTTGACGGCTCTGCTGTTAAACACCCAGTTAGTTTTGTTGGGAGTGGATGTGACTTTTAGTAGTAGAAGATTTTCTTTGTAAACGATGAAAAAGACGATATAAAAGCAAGCCTTGCTGAAATAGTTAGAAAAGAAAAAAGAAAATAAAAATACGTTTTTAGCAAACACACAAGGAGAGGTACACAATGAATTTCGGCAATTCAGTTAAATGTCTATGCAATAGCGTCTAACAGAAATGAACATTATTATGCAACTCCGTCTGTTAACGATTTTTTTTCAAAAATAGAGTTGTAACAAGCGAACGATGAAGGTTATCATCGGTAGTATGTTTTTGTCAAATTTTATAGATTTTTACATCGTCATATCCGAAAATTTAAGAAAGGAAATCTATTGTACGTTTTAAAATCTGCTGCATTTTATTTTGTTTTCTACAAAAAGAGTCTCGTTCATTTAGTGGACTTAGTCTTCGCATTTTACATACTCTAGCATGAATTTCGCAATTTAGTCAGTGAGGAAACTAGTAGCACTAACAAGACGCATTATCTATGCCGTAGACTCATTCCCACGAGTGCAGTATGTTGAATCAGCTGAGTCAACAGTTTCTGTTCCATTTGTATAGAAATTGAACTTAGACTTGGTTAGCTTTATCAAGCGCTGCATGTGGAATTGTCAATTGTCAGTAGGTTCGTCTGTGTTCTTTTGTATTGTTTCTGTCTTTTAGATCTTTGTTTGTCTCAGTTAACTGTCGTTTTACGTAATCAATTGTTGATTATATCTGGTTATAAGTGTGAGCACTAAGTTTCAGATCATTATTCGGTTTATACATCATGTCTGTTCATAAATATACATGTTTTACTTTCCTTTTTTTTTCCACAATATATAAAATAATTGAAATATTAAAACAAGACTGAAATTTTAAATAAATTCGTCTGAATCGGGTTTCTGTGAAATCAAAATGTACATTGAATACTTTAATCCTTCACATATTGCCTTTTCCACCACTCATTTCTCGGCAAGTCGATATGCATCCATCGAAAATATTGACAGAGCAAAGTGAATTCCAACAGAACCAACCAATTTATTCCACTTTTGCTCTTTTGGGAACGATAACAAAGTAAATAGTAACGGGATAACAGTCTCAAACCTAGATTCAAAGACAATATCACTTGACACTGACGTCAACGCATATCTTTAGCCTTGGGAAGCCGTTCAGACACTAACGTGTTTAAATCGAGGACTGCCCACTAGAACACGTTCGTCGACAAACGTTATACATAGATTGCTTGTTTGATCGTTGGCATAGTTTCTGTTTTGTTTAGTGACTTGTATATCTTTGGTTCTGGTGTAGTATCGGTTTGTGTTGTTATGTAATTTATTACCTTTTTAATTTTCTGCATCCTTATTTATTAAATATAGCAGCAACGCCTATTGTCTAATTATCTGTTAAAAAGCCGTTCGAGAAACACATACACACTATTTTGATTAATGCTTAGGTTGCTTGCTTAATTTGAATTCATATTTTAGGAAAGATCTCTGGCTTAGTTTGAGAAAATTTATTTGTAAATATAATCCGATGTAAAATGTAAATATAAATAATTAATTTCGGTAATAACATAATGCAGTAAATTTTTCTATAGGCCTGAAATAATAAAATAGATTTCTAATTACAATATACGTCGCACACGATAGCCTGATGACATCGCTTGAGCCGGTCGCACGGTCGCTAGCCTTTGTGCACTTTGTGCGAGAAGCATTAGACCGGACGATATGTGGTGATGCTTGGAACATGCCAATGTAAAGCAGTGGACACCTTTCGGCTGAAATGACGATGAATTACCATAAAAGATTCATTAATAATATAAGCAACCTCAGCAAAAAACAAATATAACCCACTCAGAACCCCGAAATCTACAACAAAAATAAATTAAATATCCTCGTATGTATAAACGACCAAAAATCAATTATACTCTCCCGATACGTGCTGACCACTACTGGTCACAGTTGTGTGGCACCGCACACGATCAGGGCACGGTCGGTCATCGATATACTGCGGGACCGCAGCGGGAATGAAATGTTGTGATAACGAAGGACATGTTGATGGGGCGTTATTGTTTTGAAAGGAGTGGGGTCGGTTGTAACTGGGATCAGTTGTTGGATAAAAAATGAATAGACCACGTTGCCTTTGGAGTGAGAAGTTTGAATGAAGAAAAATTATGTCGGTAGCTTGAAGCAAGAATCAGAAAAATAGAGCTAGGTACAGGTTACGTATCTACTAAAAAATTATGTCTAATCAAAACTTCAAAAATCGTTACTATCACCAAAATTTGTATAACGTGTAGAAAGGACAGCTCACAATGCTGATTTTTTTCAGAGTTTTTGATCCTAAATATGTTTCCTTCTTGACAGTGATAAAAAAAAATCTTTACCTTATTAACTTATCTTTGTCAATATTTTGTCAAATTTGAATTACTTCTGACTTTTTCAGCGATTTTGATATTGATATACAATTTAAAATATAAAGAGTTTCCAGAATGAAAAAATAACAACGGCCAAAAGTAGCGGCCTCTCGACCGTGATAAGTTACTTGGGCGACCGAGAAAGGCAATCAGTAGTGATGGGAATTCACTCCAACTTTAAAGATTTTTAAATACAAAATATTAAAAACTTTATAGTTTCGCAAATAACATAGCATCGCCTGTATTTGCCTGTAGGCAGAGGTTCGTCTATAGTAAATATTTGATCCCATGTCATAAAGAATGGAGTAAATAATCATCGCGAATCATTTTCTTCAAACAGCTTTCATCTAATACCTTTAAATGAGCATTTTTTGTATATATACAGGGTGGAATTTTGTAATGCCACCTGAAGGGAAAGTACTCTTAATACTGTAGATAGAAAATTTTAGTCAAAGAAAACCTCCTTTATTTTTGATAAGAAATAAAACTGCATTCAAGGATTTTCGAAAATTCGCTTGCCACACCCGGGTATCGAACCGACTAAAATCTTTAAAATTGCACCTTGTACTTTTATTGCATCGATGGTTAGGGTCAATTATAAGGATAAAATCTCTCTAAAAAATTTGATAAATTAAACGAAGGAAAAACCATGTAATTCGAATTTAAATGATTTTCATGTTAATTGGAGGTACAGTCAAGGGTCAAAAGTGCACTCATACTCTCCCAAAACTCAAATGGCTAGTTTTTGTAAAAGAAGTTAAATTATCCACTACTGATTTAATATTTTGTATAGAAATTTAAGTATAGATTATTCCTAGTAACCACGAAAAGTTAAAATTCTACTACCTACAAAAAAATCGCCTTTGCTGTTTGAGTGTGACTGCACTTTTGACCCTTATAGTACCTACAAAATTTAAAATAGATAAATAAAAAGCTTTTTAACATAAAAATCAAACCAAATTCAAAAAAAAACACTACAAAGCGAAAATAACATTTTTGTTTTGAAGTTGGTGTCTTTGGTTCCTATTGTTTTCCATTTTCAACACCGATTTCGGTAAATAAAGTTATTTTTCGCTTTGTAGAGTTTTGTTACTTTGGAAGTTGGTTTGATTTTTTTGCCAACTAGTTCTGGGTTACTTTTACTTATAACCAGATATGATTAGGCTTTATTTTCAACACGAAACATTGCCAATTTAACAACTTCTCGCTTCGTCAACTACGCTCTACAGACTTTAATGCCACATCACTAAACAGGCTGTTTTAGATTTCAATAACACCACAAGCAGGCCAAGGACGCGTTTCCCTGATCCCGTACTCCACCATATACATAGTTATTTTTACTAAGCTACCACTGTGTACTCATGTATAATGCATCCAGACTTTAGCTATTATTCATCGCAGTATTCCAAACTTTTGCTTATGATATTAAAGATTCGTGGACGTTATTGGATTACGTAAAGTCTGATTCTGTCGCTGGCTATTCATGTGTGCCTGGTATGCCTGGTTTAAGCGGCTTGAAATCAGATACAAGGACGGTATGATATAAGTATTGAAAGAGCTTATTTTCGGGAGAGATTTTTGTTCATACAAACCGGAGATATTTCTGCTGCAAAATGTTTCTAGGCTTATATTAAAAGTCTGATTGAATGATTTTATATAACCAGCAGCTTGATTGCGTAAGTGGATTCAGCCGGGCAAAGGGTATGACTCCAAGAAAAAGTGTGACAAATTCCCTTTAAATAATCAGCAATTACTCTGCAGGTGTTTTACCAAAGCTGAATTTTCGAAATGTGTTTAAAGAGTCGAAGAAAAAGGGACAGGTAGTTATTGAAAAACACTGAGCATCGATTCACATTACGCAATAAAGGGACCCAAAGGAATCGTACACATAAAGGTTTTAGCAAGACCCTTACCAACGCACATAACATTATGTACTACAAGCTCTAGTGTCCCTAAAAAGAAAATACCAGACAATGTGATACAGTAACAACACAACGAACATTAGTTGAAATTCAAACACGTAATGATTCCTACCTGAAACGGTCTACGCCCGAATGGTACGATAAAATTCAACATAAAAATTCTAAGCGTTCACCAAACTTAAAACACAATAAACAGAAGGGACAGAATCGTTTTCGTTCACCTCACAATAAAAATATCATAGGACCGCCCGAATGGTCCACGTATATAAAATAAACAATGTCTGTAAAGAAGTAAAAAGGTATGAGGAGATATTTAGGTTTCACGTCGAAAGTTTATGGGGTAATATCGTTATTTCTCATGATTGCGAGTGAAATTGCCTTTTTGGGAACGGTTAGTTTCTGTACGCGTTTTTTTCTTTCATTCTTTCTTTTTTCCCCAATTATTTTTGTAGGAGTTATTTCATAGAAATAATTCAAAGGCTCATGAAGGCTCCCGGGAGTTACGGACAATTCTATCAAGAAAGGGACACGGACTCAAAATGATTTTTTGTGGAAACTAGCCGGTTATCGTTTTACTTTATCGCTGGCCTGTTACGTGCCTCTCACAAGTTACTGTTCGCCTGGTACTTTCGATTGAGCTTGCCTTACTGCTTAAAATATAATTCGCTCGATTGAATTTCGCTATTTCGGTTGGATTACCTATCGGCCTAGTTGGCTTGGTCTAAAACGATTTTGGAAACACACTTCGTTTGGCTTTTACCTCAAAACCGATGTTTGTGTTCCTAGTTTTTACCTATCCAGTTTTCTTTTCAGGTTGCACTGTGGCATGCCTTATTTTATTTATCAAGGATAGATGACGAAGCACTATTTATTTGTTATTCAAAATGGAGACACGATGTAAATGGACACCAAACTCATTGCTAATAAATACTTTTTATTGCTAGTTCTCATTAGTAATAGGTAACATCGTACTTACCATAATAATACATGTTTCAATACTTCCATACACATTCTAGATAACGATATTAAACTCATTAAATTCACACTCGATCGTCGATGAAATCGCTTGTAATACGAGATATTTCTATTGAACAATAATTACTAATGGAATGTGGTTTGTGGTCGACACTCACTGTGGTACATCTGCCATTAATTATACACGATGTATTAATTCGTCACTATTATTTGCTAGCTTTGAAATGTCAATCAGTGAGTTATGAAATTACGAGTATGTCGGTAGTCGGTATTATGATGGATTATTTTTTGTATATGATGTGAAGTTGTGGTGAAAAATTACTTGGTGCATATTTTAGAGCTAATATTGTAGAATATGAATTAATAAATTTTAGTCTTTCGTGCATTTCGGGGAGTGTGCGATGGAATTGCATGATCTTATTCCTCCAAACCCGTTTCATCATTGGACCACATGACGTACGGCGATGTGCCATCGGTACATGGTGGACATTCCACCCATACGCACTAAACGGTTTGGAAATACATTCATTATGCGTACAGCTAAGGAGTGGAATTCCCTGCCGGAGTCTGTGTTTCCCGATAGCTACAATCTCGGGGTCTTTAAGTCAAGAGTGAATAGGTTACTTCTAGGTAAGCGTGCTACACCTTTGACCACTTCACATCATCACTTACCATCAGGTGAGATAGTGGTCAAGCGCAAGCCTATCGACAAAAAAGAGGAAGGGCCGAAGGATTTTTAATATATAGGTGCACACTTAGCTCCTAATGGTTCAACGAGATTCGATTTATATTACACCGATAAACAATTTTTACTAAGCGAAATTGCAAGAACTTTCACATGGACCCAGTAAGATATGACTCAACCGATTTGCGCTTAAAACTTTCTTAGAAAATACATGCGCAATATCGCCTATCTACGCAATTTACATTACGTCGCTTAACGAGGTTCCATACACTCTCGCCTTTTTCCGATGGACCACCATGAAGGCAGAAACTACAGAACCTCGGATGGATTTTAATATGATTTGATGAATTGGGAAGATAATGTAAGCTAATTTTCTTGTTTTGTGTGGCAAAATAGCCATATCTTTAATCTAAATAGTTTTGACGTAAGACAAAAAAAAAACAGTACAATATAAAACAAAAAGAAAACGATGCATTTCCTTTCATTAAAGTATCGTTTATCAATTCGTTCAACCACCCTCTCTAAACTTTAAACATTAGCTCCTTATTATCCAACACACTTTTCTTTTATATCTTAAAAGAATCAAAACTTGTCAGCCATCAACTTTCCTCCAGTAACTTTGTCTTAAGACTTGCTTCTTGATCGATGGAGTGTCAATCAAAGCACTGGTGTGACAAATATTTTGCGATACTCACAACTTAGGTACTTACGCTTTAAAGAATCTGGTGTTCTTCTTTGTGAAAAAGATTTTCTTTTTGCTGATATTTTATTTTTATTAAGATTTTTCATCGTTTTTTCGGGTTAATGGAGCGGAAATTAGGACAGTGTTCATTTTGGTGTAATTTGGTTTTCATACTGTATTTTTCATAATAATAAGTTTTCAGAATTTCAGGAAATATGTCTTGATATTATATATGTTACAGCTTCTACCCGCGCGGCTTCTTCCGCGCAATAAGTGTTTTTTCAGCGCAAGAAAACACGCTATCAAGATAATAAATATCCTATGTTCTTCTTAGGATCTCAAACTATGTCCACACACAATTTCATCTAAATCTGTTAAGCGGTTTAAGCGTGAAAAGGTAACAAACAGACAGAGCTCTTTTCGCATTAACAATATTGGTACGTTTTATGATATTTTAAAAGATTGTAGTATTACAAACTGCTATGAAGACACAAGCATTTGGCAATATTACGAAATGAACGCAGTCGTTTTCATTAAAATCAAACACTTTTCAGCAACTAGTTCTTAACATTTTTATTTGCATTTACGCTGATTCTAATTTTCGCATTCATAATATTAGTATGTATTATGATATTTTAAAAGATTGCAGTATTACAAACTGCTATGAAAGCTAACATTTGGCAATATTACGCAGTAATTTTGTTAAAAATCAAACACCTTTTCACCAACTAGTTCTCAGCATTTTTCTTTGCATTAACGCCGATTCTATCTACGCAAATGAATATTATTAACATCTTTGTACTAAATTTTCTTTTACATACTGTGCAACAGATATAAATCTTACTAGATAACGCAAGTCCCTCCATCTGTATGAAAACTAAGCGTGCCACTTTTTCACACGCAATTTAAAAACAAATTTACTTACCAATGAAAGAAAACATTGCCAATGCCTCGGCCAACTTTTTCTATACAGTCTTTACAGCTCAATATGGCATGAAAGGGCATTTTTTTAGATTTCCGGTGCCAATAATGCTAAATGAAAGCTCAAATTACGATTATTTATCGTAATTTTACTCCGTTATTTGACAGGCGAAGTACATACAATCGCGTCATCTAGTTAGATTTATATCTGTGTACTCTGCTGGCTGCGGGTTTTATCTTATGATGTTTTTTCTTGTTTTCAGGTAAGTCTCGATCTGTCGATGACGCAACCAAGGAGGACCCATGTCTTACTGGTAGGCCTCACATGTTTTAATATTACTGTTGTGTTCTATACATGCCTACGTACCATATTACACAACGGTTTGGGTTTGGTTACATGTGCCAGGTGACACAGTGGCTTGTATAATGCAAATTTTTGCTTTTCTTTATTTTAACAAACAGACTAGTCGTCTGACCAATTGTGAGTATGTTTTTTTTCTTCTTTATTGGCAGCTATCTATGATATGACCCACGATCGCTTCAATGTCTAGTGGGTATTGAATTCTTTGATTTAATGAAGTCAACCTTTTGATATAAAGTAATAATATCAATCTGTTACTGTCATACTGTAGAGCAAATGCCTCTTCTTTTACAGAGAAGGCACAAGCATTATTCATCACGCTTGCTCAAGCCGGGTATATTTATGCCCATACAAAATTTACCCAGCCCCGGCGCAACAGATAGTATTTTCAAAATTCAGTACATATATATTAAGCAAATAAATTACTGACATTCGCCATTCCCAAAACTAATGTCATTTGCATGTGCACAATGTGCATTTTCGGCAATTATATATATACAGTCATTAATATTAAAACAAAACACTATATACGTAATAATATATATATTTTTTACTTTTTTATAGTTTATATACTTGTCAGTTTTTGGGTCACCTTTGACGAGTTTTCTTTAAAAAAATAATGTGTTGCAAACTATAAAATATGTACAATTTATTTCACAGAAGCATGCCAATTATATTTTTTCTTAATTAGTTATATTTATTTATACTTTATTGTAAACGATAAGTTACATTTATAAAGGCAAATTAAAACTAAAAACACATACAATGGGCGGCCTTATCGCATTCAGCGATCTTTTCCAGGCAAAGGCAAGTATACCAGGTATACTTATTATATATAGACTTTTTTCACCGAAAACACAAAAATCATGCAACTCTCAACACAATGCTTTTTAAATAATACCAACGAACCACATTCAAAGAAGAAACAAAACACCAAGAAAATATAATTTAATAACAAACGCAGTACTTTAACAGCGTCTATAATAAAAGTTTTCAACACCAATTTTAAATTAGCAACTTTTAAGCTGTATTGTAATAATTAATTCCCGTAAAACTTTGCCAACTGGTTGTACCACTTTAGCAGTCATGGTTCCCATAGGCATGCGTTCATCTTTGGAGTTACGAGCTAATTATAAGCTAGCTTTCCTGTGAGCTTTTAATAAGTAATACTGCGCTACTACGCTCCCGGTTTTTAGAAGCCGCTGCTCACACCGATGCGTTGCGTGGAAAATTATAACTGTATTTTCCGAGAAGTATTTTTTTGTGATTTTTCATAGATTATTTTCAGATCTATTAAATACAAAAAGGGGCCTTATTTTTAAGAATCAATAGTTGGATAGGTAACAAGAAAACTTGCAGTGTTTTATAGAATTTTGTGTAGGTACAGTGTGTCGTTCTTTTACATATAAATTAATTAACTGTAGCTGTAATATAAGAGTACAGTATTGTATTTTTTTTTGTTTCTTTGTCTTGTTCGTTAAAATTGGAATGGGTATAAAAGTACAAAATTACTGCATAGATTGAACAGTGGCAGAAACATTTGAAATCTGTTTAAAACTGTTCATGGTAAAATTTTATGAAAACTTCAAAACCGGGCCCATCTATTACAAAAAACCGTTTACCATTACACGTATTCCGTATAGTCCATAAGAACCTTTTTACCTAAACGACCTACAAGACATGTTCGAACGTGACCTAAATTCTAGTACCAATAAATAAATTCCCACGTTCGGTACGGTGTGACACAGGATTAACTTTAATATGAATCGAGCCTAAACAACGGGCTTTTAATAAAACAGCAACGCAGCGATAGCTAGGCTCATGAAATTTATATTAACACCCGAGATTGTCCCGCGATGTTGCCAGTACAGGCGTTTTTTTTGCTTTTAAGGCGAGCTGGAACAAAAAGAATGCTTAGTAGGTTAAATTAAATTCTGCAATGACTCTTTGTGATTTATGTTCGCCTGGTAGCGGTTGTTGACTGGGTCATGGTGATTCACTGATAGATTTTATCATAGCAAGAATGTATTTAAAGAAAACAATGGATGACAAGTACAAATGTCAAATTGCACAAATGTATTAAATATTTTTTTGATTGGTACTATTAAAATTCGGTACCTAGCTAATTCTAGTAGACTTGAATATTCTAGTGACATTATTTAGAATTACATGATATGTATGCTAAACCAACGCTGGCAGTTTTCAAATCAAGATGACTTGATGTGATTTATTCTTAGTTAGCATTGTGCCAGCAACAATATCATGAAAAGTCTATCCTTTACGTTACGTATTGCATTTATAATAATCAATTTAATTACAGGTCATTATTCTCACAATATTCGTTCAAACAATCACTTAAGCAGATTGAATTAAAATCCTGCAATCGCTCTTTTTGATTTATGTAGTCCTGGTAACGTCAGCTAGTTACGTTGATCAGGTTCACTTGACAATATTGATTGATGAACAACCCCGCACTCATGAAGTTTTACTTCGCGTCAACAATCTTGAGAAAAATAACATTGTTTTGGTATTTTTATAGAACATTATTTGTTGAATACTTGGCTTTTTATTCTACATAATAAAGTTTTCTTTACATGTATGTCATTGTTTAGCTTAATAGTTAAATATTTAGTTATCAAGTGCCGAGGTTTATACAAAATCATTTTTAGGAATTATCTAAATGATTTATTTCGTAGACAGCATACAATACAAATCCAGAGCCACTTTACGTATGACTCAACAAAACGCTTCACCTAAAACCACTATCCATCGACATACTTATCATAAAACAATACTCAAAGACACGTCAATAATTTTGACTGATGCCAAAACTTTCTACCATCCACTAAAACAAATCCAATCATCTTCACGCCATTGCACACACAAGATAATAATAGGAACAACGTAAAAACTTGTATAAAACACCAATAGCCCGGTATCGAACTCTCCTAGTACTTCGTCCAAGTTCCTAACTAACTTCTTTCGTTATATTTTGCTTCGTTCGTGCCATCGTTACTGGCGATCGTGACTGCGCTGATTAATTCATTCCTAGAGAGGGGATGGGGGGCATTGTTTTTCCCTCTTTTTAGGTTATTTGGCTTTGATAAATGAATGGGAATTTGTCTATTGTGGTGTGGACGGGAGATAAATTGTGAGGTTCTTAGAGTAACAGCCTATTGATGTCCAGCTAAGACAGTTTTGTTGTCCGTACTTGTTTGAGAGTAACTTGTTATTGATGATCCATTTTGTATGGTTGAACACTTAATTTAAGGTTTATTTTCGTCTTTTCTTTTTTGGATCTTTTGAATATGGTTTCTTCTGAGTTACTGACACTATGGGTTGATTTGTTGAATTGAGAATTTGGGGTGTCAAACCTTACTTAAGTGTCAAATTTTGTTTAAGTTTTCGTAAGTACCAGCTTGGCAAATACTCAACTTAAAATGCTTATTCAAAAATCGAGGGTTAATATCTTACTTAACTGTTACTGCACCAGAACTAACTTGAACATCGTTGCCGAGTTGCCAGCTTGTCTGTTTTTATCGGTTACATTTCAGGGAGTGTGCGTTCGAATTGCACAATCTAATTCCACCTAGCCCGTTTCAGCATCGGACTACCAGAAGTACGGCGATGCGCCATCGATACATGGTGGGCATACCACCCATACGCACAAAACGTTTTGGGAACACTTTTATTATGCGTACAGCTAAGGAGTGGAATTCCCTGCCGGAGTCTGTGTTTCCCAAGAGCTACAATCTGGGTGTCTTTAAGTCAAGAGTAAATAGGTTATTTCTAGGCAAGCGTGTTTCACCGTCGACCACATGATCGCTTACCATCAGGTGAGATAGTGGTCAAGCGCGAGCCTATAGAATACAAAAAAAAAACTGTTAATGCTAAATTCAATGTATGTCATCAATTAATTGTAAAGGAAATCTTCAGTAGATTTCCTTTACTTGGGCTAAAACAACAATGCTCCACCATATATACATACATACATAAACTCACGCCTTTTTCCCATGGGGGTAGGCAGAAACTACAGAACGCCACCTGCTACGATCCTTACATACTTCTTTTGCTTCACACACATTCATACATCTAGTCATACACACACGCCGGTTATGGGTACTGCGCACTTGGCTCCACCAGTTTTAATTAGATCCATTTGAGTTCGTGAATGAAAGAAACAAAGATTGTTCTTGCAACGATCTACCAGGAGTCCATACCTCAATAGAAGTACGCACACAAACTATGTCAGAAACCCAAAATTTCTCCAAACTAGGTGCACCTATATTCTATCCTTACTCTAAACAGTGTATTTTATGTTTCACTGTACTGAATAGAATACAAAGTTAGATTTTCTTTAGAAATAGGTACTAGGAGAACAGATCTCTATTGAGATCTTCCGCATTTTCTCACATTTGTATTCAAATATTCTACCCTTTGGGAAAACTTGTCCAATGACTGTAAGTTTTGAATTGAAGTTAGAGATCTTTAATATGATTAGGTGCTTTATAATGGTGTCACTGTTGACAAATAATACTATCTTTGTTGCAGAACTTAATGCTTTGTTTGCTGGCAAAATCAGTGTCATTTGGAAAGTGATATACCTACTTAGCTTTGAGAAAGGGGTCAACAACATAGATATAAAGTCCCTTCATATTATTTTCTATCTTTAAAGGAATACCAAATTTCTATTTAATATACTTGAATTATTGGTAGCGATTGCCTAATGGCCAACATACCCTTTAGTGCCGTACAACGGTAACTTTCTAAAGCATACTCCTTAGTAACAGCTAGTTTAAAAGGTTTGAAAAAAAATATATATTTATTATTGATTCATGTACATAATTTTGAACACAAGGTTTTTTCGTGTAACTAATAGATTTGCATTAATAAAATAATTAACAACACGATATTTTTTCGCAGCTTTTGGAAACTCCTAAAAACGACTTGGATGTTTAAAATATTTTTACACAGAAAAATTGATGACTGGAATTTCTTCATTACTAACATAGCATATGTAAATCAAATAATAGTTTGCAAACAAAACTGTTCAAAAGGAGGTTCAATATTGCTATTTTGGCATCGAGCGGGCGCACGGCCAGTACTGCGTTAACATTTGGGCGTATATGGCGCCTTAAACACTCAGCCCTTTTTGAAAATTCTATTTGACAAATTGTGAAACGCACCCTGGTATGTTTGGTTGAATACATTTTCAATAGAACATCGAATCGCTTGACTTGCATTTAATTTGTGATATGTAGATAATTTTTCATTTTTGTAGAAACCGAGTGTTACCTAGCTAATCACCGAAAATACTGTCCAGAAAACATGACTAACTCGCCAATACTTCGTTCAAAAGTCAAACGCAATAATTGTACACAACATGCCCATAACCCCAAAATCCGCTGTCTCATGTTTTACAGCTCAATAAAATCATCAAAAACGTAAAATATATGGAATCTAACAAAGTCCATTGTTCACCATCATTGTCTAACACACATTCTGAAATTTTTCATCGGAAAACAATATCCGTCAGGGGCCTATTAAATCGTGGCTCTAAGTGCAAATATCAGGAATGGACGGTTAGGCTATAAAAACGCCAAGTGTCATGACGCATGGCGGCTGTGTACGACCAGTATCATACGATGACGTATCACAATGTACCCAGCACGATGTTTAAAAATCGTTTTCGTTTTTTTTTTGTTTACAGGCGGCCTAATATTTTGATGCCGTGTTGTAAAAATGTTTTATTGGCTTCGATTTTACTGGGATTACACGTATGCTGTTGTAACTACAACAATGTGTGAATATGAAAGAGCCGTTGTGAAAATCTGCGCATAATAATATATACATATATATTATTATAATATCAAGTCATGTTTTTTTTCGCTAAAGCTAGACAATGCGTAAATGAGATATACTACTTTTCAGCGTTGAGTCGAGCGTTGGACATTACAGAACGCGTTTTTATTTAGTGATCTTTTTAGGTGTCATCTAGTGTTAGCGAAATCAACATAGATTTAGTTTTGATAGGTGACTGAGAACCCTTAATCCAGTCAATTTTAATCATCGTTATCAGCCTTTTAATCTTCCCACTGCTGGGACACAGGTTTCCTCTCTGTCAGAGAGGGAATGGGCTTTAATTCCTAATGCGGGCCCAGTGCGGATTGGTGTATGTCACATGTCTTCGAATTTGTGGTTCTAGAACATGCCTTTCCTCCCGAAATTTTCCTACACCATTTTGGGAGCAGTGGTGATGAAATAATTTACACAACGGTCGAGCCACGCCAAAAATACCTATTTCTAAGTTAGAAATAGGTATTTTAATTGGCTAATTTAAAACTATAATTTAGACTACAATAAGTTCATGGTGTTAAATAAGGGATAACATTTTTACTATTAGATAATAAAATTTCTAAATCAGCCATTATAACGTAGATTGATAGATGGTAAAATTTAGCGATATGACGTTAACGGGAATATTGGAGATATTTGGAATTTTACTGGTAAACCGCAGCCGACCTTTCTAATATTATCTGGAACGACATTTGCATTGTCAAATTCCTTAGGCATTATAAATTCGAAGAAAAATTAGTACCTATTTCAATCAAGAACTGCATCACACTAATATTATAAAGAGAAAGTATGTTCTCAATACCAATATTTTTTAAAACATTGCGTTCACGCTAAACCTTGTATCTTTAATTCCGCCGACATCTTTCAAAACCCAAGAATTTTCTAGAGAAACTTAACTTAAGAGAAAATCAAATAAGACCTTTTGTAGATATATTCTGTAGGCAAACAAAATCTGAAACAGTAGAGTTTAATATAACCTTTGTCAAAGTAACTCTGTGAGCGCTTTGAACTCGACTAAAACCACATCCATCATTTCATTTCACTTGTATTTGTTGTATAAACCTCTTTAGTGATGTACTAGTTCGATTAGTCGATGTTTCAGTCGATGTATTGGTTTTTCACACTACTAGTAGGTACAGCTGAATTAAAAACATAAAATGAATTTGTTTTAATTTAAAGGGCACAACAAACAGCTAAAGTATAAAAAAGTAAAAAAAATATGAAAAGCAATGTCCCTGTTTTCCTCATTGGTTTCGAAAGCGGCGGCGTTGCTGCGTTTTTTGAAATATTTCTGCGTAACCATAAACCGAAAGCATGTGTTATTTTCGGTAGGTATTAATATAGAAATAAAAGGTAATTCAATAACAGTGAAAATCAATCAACAATTTATTTACGCCATTTCAACTAAACGTATTACCAAAAGCAGAAACAATTAAAAATTAAATCAAAAACCAATTCAATTAAAATAATATCATTCCAAATTCAAATCTCAATACACGGCTTCAATAAAATCAAACTCAAATCAATTCGAAGTTTAACATTTGTAACAGTAATTGGTGTTATCGATTACTCGGCTTATAAGACCGTACTCGATAGTCGGCAATGAACTTCAAACGCTAATTGGGCCATCCCTACTTAGTAATGTTCGGTGCGTAGGAGGGGAAGCTCTCTGACTTCATTTCCAACCTTCAGCCAGGTATAAGCTTCATATTAAATTTATACAGAGCACGATAATATTTTCTTTTTTTATTTAACGAGGTGTTTTCTGCCGTTCATTTTTGTTTTCGAGACGTTATTAGTTCAAATGAAAAGTGAGTGAGTTTTAACGTTAATAATTGAATTTTGCAAATTATTTTTTAAGTCATTCTTTTGAAAAACGTATCTCTACATAGCCAATTTATATGCCACTCATTTTATTTTCCATATAAGCAAAAATCAAAGTAAACAAAAACACAGTCTCAAAACACGATTGCTAACAATAGATACACGAGAACAGGCTTAAAGCTAATGCCATTGATCGCGAACCTTCCAGATAATTCCAAAGAACGACACAAAATAAATTCATCCAGTACATTTCCACAATATAACGAAATATATCGTGTTTTCCGAAGCAAAATACTGATCGAATATACGCGAAGCGACACGGACAACGGAATCGAATTAGAAAGACACAAGACACAATCAGTGAATCAAAATGATAACAGAATATTTTCTGAGAAAGAAAATACTAGATGAACTAATGAAATTCCTGGTATTTTATTGAGTGACACGTGTAAATATGAATGAATGAATAGTAAACTTGTTTTCGTGTTGATATATTTGTTCATTTCTGATTCAATCACCCAAGGAAACTCCGAGAACCAAGGTTACCGACATAGCTAGAAGAATTGCCAAACTTAAGTGGCACGCAGAGCGGATGGCCATTGGGGCCGAAAATTTCTGTAGTGGCGACTGCGTACCGGAAGACGCAGCGTTGGAAGGCCTCCCTCTAGGTGGAGCGACGTCCTGGTCAAGGCTGCGAGAGTCCGGTAGATGTGAAACGCACAGGACCGATCAGTGTGGCAACGCTTGAGGGAGGCCTATGTCCAGCAGTGGACGTTTTGCAGTCAGTTGGACTTGTATTTACTTCTCCTGTCCCGGTGTCTGTAATCAAATCTTACAATGTGATGGATTGAACTGAAATTTTGCACATGCTTTCTCGTTACAATGCATCAAAAAATTAAATAGTTTATTTCAAATAAACCTTAGAGATACTTTTGAATTGTCAAACAAAAAAAAAGATGTTTCTAGTTGCAAATTGCAAGCGTCAGTAGGTCTCAATAGAAAATAATTTGCAAGAAACTCCACGAACACGCTTTTCCATCAGTTTTATTTTTATAAAAGCATGTTCAAAATAAAATAAGTTGATACCTTGTTTAAACAGCAATTAGGATATTTGAGTCGACTGGGGATTCTACTACAACCTTTTCACTGACATTCTTGTTTTCTTTTTTGTGAAAACTTCTATAGCGGCGGTGAGTGATTTTTAGTAGGGACAAAACTTTTATGGGTTCGCGTCACCAATATGCTAATGTGGCCGCGTCACCGACATGCTAAAGTGACGTGTTGCATCATTGATAACTTTTAGTTTTAAGTTCTATTCGGTCGGCACTCTTCATGACTACCTATTTTTTGTAAATAAGGTTTACTTAAACATCAAAATGCACTAGCCAAAATATTAGCTCTTTCAAGTTAAAAAAAGATTTTAAAGTATATACCGACAATAAGCCGGTTTTCGGCAGCGCAAACACTGCAAAACAAACTATTTAAAAAAAATACCGGCCAAGTGCGAGTCGGACTCGCGCACGAAGGGTTCCGTACTTGGTAAATTGCGGTTTACGATTTATGTTGTATTAAAAAAAACTACTTACTAGATCTCGTTCAAACCAATTTTCGGTGGTAGTTTACATGGTAATGTACATCATATATTTTTTTTAGTTTTATCATTCTCTTATTTTAGAAGTTACAGGGGGGGGGACACACATTTTACCACTTTGGCAGTGTCTCTCGCGCAAACTATTCAGTTTAGAAAAAAATTATATTGGAAACCTCAATATCATTTTTGAAGACCTATCCAAAGATACAAGTATGAGATTGATGGAAAAAAAAAATTAGCTTCAGTTTCAAGTATGGGGACCCCCAAAATTTATTGTATTTTTTTCTATTTTTGAGTAAAAATCTTAATGCGGTTCACAGAACACATTTACTCACCAAGTTTCAACAGCATAGTTCTTATAGTTTCGGAAAAAAGTGGCTGTGACATACGGACGGACAGACAGACAGACATGACGAATCTATAAGGGCTCCTTTTTTGCCATTTGGCTACGGAACCCTAAAAAAGGTCTATCTAGACGCAGACTGTAAATAAATTACTAGACATGGCTAAACAACATACCTAATAGAGTTTCATAGCTACTATAATCTTGCTAATATTATATATGCGATGCATGTTTGTTACTCAATCATGCAAGAACGGCTGGACGTATCTGGATGAAATTTGGCACAAAAATAGATTATAGTTTGGAATAGCACATAGGCTACTTTTTATTCCGGTATTATGTTCCTTTGGGATAATTT
Source organism: Orthosia gothica (assembly GCA_949775005.1). Taxonomy (NCBI): domain Eukaryota; kingdom Metazoa; phylum Arthropoda; class Insecta; order Lepidoptera; family Noctuidae; genus Orthosia; species Orthosia gothica. Next base: position 4,362,603 of record OX459038.1, read on the forward strand.
TCTACTTTCACGCGGGTTAAGCCGCTGCCTGAAGGTAGATATCAGAAATTTAGAGACGGAATTACTTTATTTTTCCGACAAAAAATGGTTGCACAAAAAAACATTGTATTGCAGTTTCACTTTTAGGAACTTCATAAAATAACTAGTTTTATGACTATTATCAATGATTTCTTAATAAATAATCTCTTCCATTATCCTCTGTCTACTCCACACTTAACAATATTCACCACCCAGATCAATCAAATTGCAATCAGCATCAATTTATCTCTTAACGTGCTGAGAGTCGAACTGTTGTGGGTTATCCCGGGTAGCGATGTCAGCGATGTTCATCTTGGTTGGTATCCATCGCCAATCCTCCACATTGCTGTTGTCCTCTATGGCAGCTATGCGAAAAGCGATGAAACCTCTGTATACGCACACTCCTCTTCGTATCCAAGTCAGGACGGTTTTGCTGTCTGACCAGTATGTGACTGATGCTGGCTTGCTGTCGTGCTCGAGTATCACAGCTGTAGCTACGCGGGTTCCCATCACCGCGGCCTGCTGCTCGTGTCGCGGTATCGACTGCAGCTTCAATGGAGCCACTTCACCTTAGCCATGACGAGGCTCACACGGCCGTGGCACATAGCATCGGTGAATACGTGGACTTTTACTTCTGCAGACCGGTACAGCACAACGCACTGCAGTTATTCCCAAGTCCATCCCTGCAACCCTATGTACGCTAACAGACTCTAGCATACTTAAAACAAGCCTCGATTCCTATCTAAAAGTTCTCAACTAAAGGTGTTACTTACTTCGAAAGTGTTCAGAGTGTATAAAAGCTGTTTTATTGTGCACGACAAGGAGTGCAACGTCAATAATAGTTTATTTTTATAGTCTTGGACGGAGCTGGGTATTATATTTTGTGTTGCTGAGATTTTAACTTTGTTTTGGTAAAATTAATTAAGGTTTTTTAGTTTTTTTTTTCAGGGATAAAAATTAAAGTGGGTTAAAGCCATTCATCATTTTCAAAACCTCATGTAGTGAAAATAGCACGAGAAAATAAATAAAAGATAAAAATCTCAAGATTCAAGTACTAACTTTTATACTTTGAGGACAGCCAGCGAAGCCACAAAGAAAGTTCCAGATTAAACTAGAAAATTAAACGTAACAGAAAACTTAATTATTCTATCAGCCAATTCAGCAAAAACATTCCTTCTATAATTTATTCGCCCGGATAACTCTGCGACGAACCAAATTTGGTGCAAGCGTAAGCCATGCACTACTTTTGTCAGTGTGCCAACTTCTGCAACCAGTTCAGACTGGTTAAATTCGGATATAACCAGACCAATCCAATGTAACAATGCAACATAAAAACTATAAAAAAGGTTTATTTAACTTTTGGAGTCGTTTCAAATTAATTTTTTGTTTTTATTTTTGGCAATATTGTGAATTTATTTCTCTTGTTTATAGTATTGGGGATAATGGAAAATACATTTCAAGTGGCATTCGGCTATCGAGATCAAATAGAATATTAAATTCACTTGTTTCCTGTTTTCGGGTTTTTATTTACTTGGGCTTTTTAGTTTCCTTCTTCTATTAAAGCGCCTTCAGACAAATTGCTTTCAAATATTTATTTCTCCAAGCTTAAAATGGCGATTTTACCCTGGGCTCTGTAGCAATCATTTCTCCCTGATAACAACGCGCATGCGTGACCACTGGGTACTAACCACAAGCTATACAAATTACCGTTACTATCCCTTCATGTGACACAGCCTATATCACTTAACCTAACCCAAGCTTCCACGCCAAACTTATTTATTTCAAGTAACATTTAGTAGAAAAGTAAACAACCGAAAGGTCTCTAAGAAAAGTCGATAAATTCAACTTAACTTTACATTGACATTTTTATATGAGAACGAGCCTAAAGAGGGCTAATGAAACTTCAGCGAAACTTGGATAGAACTTCGTTATTGGACCATACTTCATGATTAGTCCGGAGCGAACGGGATCAAGACTGTCACAATAAAGATAAGATTTCATCAATTGGCCTTCTTAGAGATTATCCCGGGTTTAGACAAAAGAATTTTGGTCTTGGAATTTTTTATTCGGGATCATTTTGGGTTAGTGGTTGATTACTTACCAGATTATCTTTATAAAAAGGATTTGACATACTGGATTCGTTTAAAAATTATTATTTTTCCTATTTTAAATAGGGATGTTTCCTGGGTAGAAAATGCAAATTCTATTTAGTCCGTCAGTGAGATTATCTGGACACGTATTTTTTGCTTTACCAAATCAATATAAAAAATTACAAAGTTAAAGCGCATCATAGTTCAGGAGTGGGGGCTTGTGACGTCACTAAGGCAGTATAAAGTGTGCTAGCGGCGTGACGTTTCAAGATATTTCAACGCATTAAATCGTGGTTTATGTTTTATCTTTAGTTTTACGCGTCAAAAGAAAAAAAAATACGTGTCCATTATTTTTTATTAATCTACCTTAGAAGCAGATAAGTAAGATACTAAATGAATAAAAATATTGTGCATTATTAACGGAATTGATAAAAAAAATACATTACTATTGAATGTTATGGCACGAGTAAGTCGAAAACACGATAATTATTGTATAAGCTAAGCAGTAATCTTACTAATATTATAAATACGAATTGAATGGATGTATGTTTGTTACTCAATAACGCCAGAACGGCAGAATGGATATGGATGAAATTTGGTACAGAGATAGATTATAGTCTGGAATAGCACATAAGCTATTGTCATCTCGGTATGATGTTCCCTTGGGATAAAAAAAACACTTTTTACACGGGCAAAGCCGCTGGCAAAAACAAACAAAAAATATAAACATGAAGTAATTTATCAAAAACATATTTTCTTTCATAAAAAACCATTCATAAATATAATGTGCGTAAAAATTAACAAGGCGTCACATACTTTTTAAAAGGTGTTTTTAATATACTTGAAAGATAAGGAAAATGCCCGAAAATTTCTAAAAAGCGTCACATTTTCATCGTCTCATGTCACTGATGAATAGATCATGTTTTCTGAAGATATTATTTACGTTTGCGAATTGATGCTTAGCAAAGCGTATTTAAAAGGAACATTTTATTGCTCAGTACCTTTCCATACGATGTAAATCAAAGTTTACAAAGCATTTTTCCTTATTTAAGTAGTTATCAAAGCCATTTATATTTTATGAGAAGATGTACTAATTGGATTTCTCTTCACAAGTAGAGAAAAAACCGGCCGAGTGCGAGTCTGACTCACGCACAGAGGGCTCCGTATAAACAGCTATATTCACCAAAATAAATAGGTAACATTGCTAACGTTCATAAACAATGAAAGCACTGAACATTGCTCTAACGAAGGGACAACATTAACCTTGCCTTTCGAAAACTGTTGTCCCCATACATCAATATACAAAATTCTAACTTATTTAAGTACATTTTATAAGTTGGTCGATTGTTACTCGTAAACTTGTAAAGCCTACTACATTGCCATAGTTTTACTTTTAATTTTGTTGTATAAACTACTGCCGTGAATTATTTCACATAACCAAAAGCAACCATTTAGCAGGAGGGGGGCAGCTTAATTTTACAACAACGGATCCCAGAATCAAAAATGGATTTCACAGACCCATAATATTTTTGAATGGCCTATCCAACGATACTCCACACCATGGGATATACCGGAAAAAAAATCATCCCCACTTTACATGAACAGGAGGGAAAAACCTTAAAAAAAAAAGATTTTATTTCACCACTGTGTACATGCCACATGTATATCCATGCCAAATTATAGCTTTCCAGTAATAAAAGTCTCTGAGCTAAGCTTCTGTCAGATGGACATGGCGAAACTATAAGGGTTCCTTGTTGACTACGGAACCCTAAAAATCTGCTGTCGTTAAAAGCGTCGTTCAAACTGCCTACGCAAAACGCCCTAAAATTTCAGAAGGCCAAACGTTGCTAATCTGCCCCATCTCCAGAACAAACGTAGCAAAAGTTATTCCTGCAGATTTCCGGAAAATAAAACAGCATTGCTGTAAAGCTGGGTCCGAATATGGGTAGGTACCTAATTACGTCATCGGGTCGCCATTGCCGAAAGCCAGCGATGCGTGAACAGCTTCGGACAGCAATTGTATCCATCAGAGACGAATGGCGGATTTTATTCTAGCTACGTGTTAAGAATGTTTTTTTCCAACTTTTTTGTCTGAAACCATGTCGGATAATATTAAGGATTTTTATTGAAAAAGGTTATTGTTCTCTGGCATGAGACGGCACTTCGCTTTTTGATACGGAAGGTGTTTTAGGAGCCATAACTCTGGGTGGGGCTTGCGACGTGTGTTTTATTGTGATCGCTGAAATAATAAGAAAAATGAATTCTAGAAATTAATACTAAGATGTTCAGTAAAATTTTCGTATAGTATGAGATCCCAATATTGAATCCCTTCGCAACGGGATCGAAGGTTATTAATAATTGTATGATTACGGCAAACGATTAAATACCGCTTCACGTTAAAATTCGTCTTTAAAAACCAGACTTGCTTGTCCGCTGCCAAAAATCCTAATCATATTACAAATATAGCCTACTCTTTCAACATCAAAGGTCTCATAAACCAATTCCTTTACTCAAACACGCAATCTCGACCTCATCAACGACATAATTAGTTCGAAACGTCAGAACACAGACGATCCATCTCCACTCATTTATCTGTCGCCGCCATTTTCAATGTTTCTTACTCCGGCCTGTCAGAGCAATTTATTGAGATGTATAGGCCAAAGTGACGAGCCACCAAGACTTATAGTTTGTCTCACACTTTTGTGAAAATGCCCTTTTTTACGTCAATCCAAATCTATTTGGGTTTGTAAATGTGTTTAGTACGCCCTCTATTTTTTTCATTCTTCCTTTCAATGTTTGTTGCATGTCAAGTTGGTTCGGAGATTGTTTTTTTTCTTTCTTTTTGGGGTGACTCATATACTATATAGTTCGAGAGCGTAATGTGTGTACTTTTCAATGGCAAATTCGGTATGTTAGGTATCTAAATGTCAGAAACTGGAGGTAGTGAAGATGACATCGCTTCAAGGATAGCCAAAGCACGAGCTACCTTCGCGCAGCTGAGACCCGTTTGGCAATCGCGGAAACTGACCCGAAGGATTAAACTCAAAATCTTCGGGTCAAATGTCAAATCCGTGCTGCTTTACGGGTGCGAAACGTGGAAGGTCACAAAAGACATCTCACGCCAGGTCCAAGTCGTCGTCAACCGCTGTCTTCGTCGCATACTCGGCATTTACTGGCCCGAGACCATCACCAACGTAGAGCTGTTGGAGCAATGCCACGAGAGCCCGATCGACCGCCAGATCAAGCGTCGCAAGTGGAGTTGGATTGGGCACACGCTGCGAAGGGATTCTGATCATATACCGAAGCAAGCTCGGAATCCCCAAGGCAAAAGAAAGCGTGGCTTTCCCCGTCAAACCTGGCGTCGCACCGTGTTGGCGGAAGCGACGAGCATCGGTATGACGTGGAGCGAGGTGAAGCGTGAAGCTCAGGACCGATCGCGATGGAGAACTACTGTGGACGCCCTTTGCCCCATCCAGGGGACGTAGGACATTAAGTCAAGTAAGTCAAGGTATACTAATACATGTCGAACGGGATCGAAGGAATAGAACTCGCTTAAGTTAATTCATGTAGGTACGTATATTATTTTGGTTATATGGTGTTTTTTTTCTTACTTATCTGGTGTTCTTTTCATTATATTTTGTGATTAATTTCGAGACACGTCGAGCTTGATTGACTCGGCGCGGGCGCTTATCTGGTGGTCACCAATGTGTATTCTGGCTTTCAGGCGCTTCAGTGGTTGGGAAAAGTGTAGTGGGCTTATCCGTACTTAAAAACCAGCCAAGTGCGAGTCAGACTCGCGCAACGAAGGTTTTGTACAAACAGCTACATTCACTAAAATAATTTGGTAATATTACTGAACTTCATGAACAAAGAAAGATTAAGGAACAAAATTAAAATTGTCGTTTGAAAACTGTTGTCCCCTTACATCGACATAAGTCGCGGTCAGTTTACCAACTGCAAATAAGTTAATAATCTATTTTTGTCTATAGGTACAAGTTTACGGTTTTCGGATGTTGTATACTTTACTTGTGCACTGCTTCTTGCCTAATTTAATGATTTTATGTCAACAGGAAGTACCCTGTAGGTTTTGATTCCCTTGAGAATCGTCAAATTTGCGACATAAAAGGCGGTATCTTTTGATTACGTTGATCCAGCAGTACCTTAATATTGCAAAGCAACCTGCGAGTAGGTAAAACGGAGGACATTTTGCTTGTGAAAAGTGAAAGGTTTTTTTAATTTTCATCTGCAAGACCTATATTTGTCAGAGAATTTTAACACTGCGGTGTAGAATATTGCAGTTTTAGGTCTGCGCCATCTCTTGACTGTTAGTGGAACTAATGTAACTTTTTTTGATGATTTGTGAAAAAGGGTGCTATTTAGAGACATCATTTTATTTTTCCTGTAATCTTTACATAAACTTCTATCACATAGAATAATTCGAACGGTTTTTTTACATTTTGCTTCAAAAGTCGAACACTATGCGGCCTAAAAAAAAGAAAAAATGTTTAGAATGTGCAAAAAGCGTTATTTCTTATGATACCCCACATGCCCCGGTAGACCCTCACCGATTTTTAAGACCGCTTTCAGTCCGTGCTGCAAAAAAAAAAAAAAACATTTATTTCATTGGTATTTGCAAAAGATTTGGGCAAACGTTATCTAAAACTATTCCAAATTTAAAGTTAATAGCATTAGTAGTTCTTGAGCTATCCAGCTGTGACAGACTGGCAGTCAGAGTGAATCGCACCATAAGGGTTCTTTTTTACCATTTTGGTACGGAACCCTAAAAAGACGAAGAAGAGTTTCTTAAAATAAGGTTGTTTTAAAATATAGCAGTGAATTCCTTACTGAAAATGCCTATCGTAAATAAATGCTGCTAAAAGTTAGCCTAAAAACTTAAAAGGCTCAATCCACATTCCAATACTTTATCGGAAAATAATAAAATCCTATATTTTTTTTCGCAAATCTATTTTCTCTGGCACTTCTTCTTAAACGCATTCGTGGCGTACTTATACCGGCAACAGATTTTGCCAATCTGTTTTCCTCTTCTTGAGTTCTGCTTTTTGAGGACATTTAAAAAATTACGCTTGAATTTAGATTCCAGGCATCATAAGCATTTTACAGTGGGATGGTAGATATTTTTGTTATAATAAAAAATATTGTTTTTAAACTGATAGAGAGTTCAATCGGGTTTTCAATGGTTAATATTTTTATTTTATTCGTTTATACTTTTTTCACAGAAGCTGAGAGTTGAGTTGAGTAACTCTTCTTGTTGTAACCTATTTACAGAAGTAACTTTTATTAAAACTCATTTACCAATCTAATTAATACTTTTTTTTCTAAAACTATAAATAATTTGAAATTTGTCTTGAAATACCGTTAAAGGCTTTCTAGTCAAAATTTTTCTAAATGCATGATCTATTATGTTGGAATGAGCAAAACTATGTAAACGGAAAATCGAAGCCAACAGATACATATAAATAACATAATATCTAAGGAAACGAATCCACCGGCAACAAACTAACATTTCAATATATAGATACTTTCACAAGCTTTTGTTTATCCTCCTACTCACCAATCCGAAACGAACCAGTCAAGTGAAATATAGAAAAACAAGCATCATAGAAATGCGTAACTAAAAATCAGTTAGGTTGAGCGCTCCTGGTAGTACGAGATCCCACCGTTTGAATTCTGTATGTATTTGAGTTTTCGATAAAACTAAATTTTCATTAATTATACTTGACAGTAGAACAGATTATTTCAGGGTTGCCTGTCAATAACTTGCCACAATTGTTTGCTAAACCTTGTCTCATATTAGAATTTTTTCCTGTAACGTGGGTGCGTTTATAACATCAGTTCTCTGTTAGCCGCAATATATAGGTTGCCAGGTATAAACAGGTAAACTGGCAACCCACAGATTGCAGCTAATTGTGATCTCGTAAACTTTTTTTTTGCTATTTTTAACATACCCTTTTTTCTTTTTTTTTTCTTTTTGCGTATATATCGGGGGCTTATTAACGAATTAACAAATATTAAATAAATTTATTTAATTTAAAATAGTTGTGGATAGATATAGTTAAATTGGTCATAGTCATTCATGATTTTAGCGGTGGGATCTTTGTCTATGATGTACAAAGTCACATTGCACAAACAATGGGCACCCCTGCTGTGGATTTTATACACCTGGCGGGGTCGTTGCCCTGGCTGTTGAATAAGAATGCCTATGATACACAGGGTTTTGAAAGTTGCATGATTTCATGTTTGCCTGGTATTATGTTATTGATTGCTTGTTTTAAGTATGTATTTGACTATTTATGTCTAGTGAAAGGTTTTTTGGCTATCTTAGTATTTCAAGTAGGTTATTAACATCTCACCTAATCTTTAGTGACAATTTAAAAAAGATGACTTGGTTTTAAGTACTACTAAACTAATGCTATCGTTAAGGGTTTAGTTAAATAATAATAATTTATAAGCATATCATCATTTTGACTGTCTTTCTTTTCTTATATTTTTTACTGTTAAATAACTTAAGCCTTATTCAACTTGAAAAACTTTTTATTACTTTATACATTTTCTTCAATAGCAATCAGACACAGACATATGTCGGGCTTCACAATCTACAAATAATTAGATCAAAACGTAAATAAATTTATCCACCTTTCGACAATAAAGCTGCTCCCTTTAGCTTGCCGCCCGTGTGTCTCAGGCCTATGAACGGCGAGACTGTTCCAAAATAGGATGTGATGCAAACACGTAGGCTAGTGCACTGAACTCCACGGATATCTATTTTAGATCTTAGTTTAGGGTTTTAAAAGAGCTGTTTTTGAGCGTTGCGCTATTTGGCACGATTGATTGTAGTGTAATGTACTTTATATGCTAAACTAAAACATGTTTGCCGGTGTATGCAGCGGGGTGCGTGACGACGAAGTTACGACACTGCACGTGAATGCGTTTTCTGTGTGTTGCATTACGCGTGTTTTCAATCCAAAGAGAGATACTTTCAAGCGACATAATAAAAAAATAAAGAACGAAAAAAACTAGTTTATTTGGCACACACAGATACACGCAATGTCGGTACAAATAAAAGAGAACTTAATTTTAAAACAATTACATACACGCAGTTCAGCAAAATGCTAGACAATTGGGAGTTGCCTGACGATGGTTTTCAACTGAACCCTACGTTGAAGTGTACGCATGTGAATCAGTTTTTACGGTGTTAAATATACAGGTTAATAGATATATGTTAGTGTGTTATAAAGATATATATGTATAATAAATAGGTGTGAACCATTCTGTCATGAGCAGCTGAGTGAAATAGACAGATTGCAAGTAACGTTTAATTTTAAAATGTTGTTTATATACTCGGGTAGTTTATGGTAGAACGAAAAATTGCGCACTCCCGCGCTACGCTGCGTAATGCGGTGCAGTGTGCCTTTCGCCTAAACCTTCGGCGCATACAGGCGTTTTGTTTTGTAATACTTAACGTGTGTGTGGACACAAACAAACAACAATTGAACAGGTGATCTCTGAAGATCCGGATCCGTTTATGAAAATTCTTTGAAGGATAGACACACTATCGCTGAGTGCCAAAGGCTACATATTTTTTTATACATTCTACGTAGTTGCCTACTACCGCACTTAAAGGTTGTCTGTGTGTAATAACTTGATGGATGACAAAATCATCATTATCACCGGCCTTTCAATGTTCCCACTGCTGGGACACTGGCTTAATTTCTGTGAGAGAGGGCCCAGTGCGGGTATGTGGATGGTCACATGTCTTCCGAATTTTTGGTTCTAGGGCATGTCGGTTTCCTCACGATGTTTTCCTTCACCATTTTGAGAGCAGTGGTGATGAAATAATTTACACAAAGTAAAGAGCGCCTGCCTGGTTTTGAACGCACGACCTACAACTTGTAAGTCACAGCTGTTACCACCGGGCCACCACACCACTGCTCATAACTAATATGAATTTGATTTGCTAACGTCATGGCAACAGTACTATAATTAATTTTATCTACACCCATGCTATAAATCCTCTATAAAAGTTCTTGAAACAGTTAGCTTATTGCCAACATTAAAACAGCCAGTGTCATAGTAACCATAATATCATCCAAACGGGTGTTATAATGTTGTACTAAATTTCATAAAGCAACTCCTTTTTTACTCATAGAACAGCCACATACTCACGGCATCTTTATCAATTTCAAAAAAAGAACATTGTCATGCACGCGCGTTTCACTACCACAGCACCGTAATTTAAAAAAACTTATTCGAATTTTTGAATTGACGTCGTCTCCTGCCATTTTTGTTCAATAATAGTATTGAAAAAAAAAAAAGACTTGTTTACAAAAAATGAGTGATACAAGCTTTGATAACACACCACCAGATATGTCTAATGCAGCAAAGGACATTTCTAACCAATTATTACCAGAAAAGTCGAGAAAACATTGTGAAAAGACGTACCAAAATATCATGAATTGGAAAATATCAAAGTAGTAGTACATCATTTTCTGAAGATGTCCTATTAGTATATTTTCAAGAATTATCAGAAAAATTCAAATCTTCATCCCTATGGACCTTCTATTCAATGCTGAAAAGTACACTAAGTATAAATACCCTATGGTTTCAGAACCTTTATAGAGGATTCATATCATGGGTGTAGATAAAGTCTTGTATGCAACTGTTATAATTAGGTATTAAAACACTCATGTGATACTATTATCCATGTGATAAACTCACATTCGTATTTTAATACCCCTTATTATACAACAGTTGCATAAATAACTATTAAAACTCTAATTTTAATATTCTAAGACAGAAAGGAGTAGTTTTTCAATAAGCGTAAATTATTAACATACAGACAGATAATAATAGTACCAGCATTTCAGTTTGTTTTTGGTAGGGACTGTCATTCAGCTACTGCAAAAGCAACGTGGAGTATTGATCAGTAAAAGTTTTTCCGTTATCAATGCTAGCTGTCGTTATTCAAAGACTGCTACGCAGGCGTAGCGCTACGAAGGTTCGTAGCACTACTGCTACGGCGTAGGACATATAAATGTTCTACGGTCAAAATGTGTTACTGTTGTATTATTTATTCACTTCTTTGTTATGCCCGCGTGAATTTAAAACTTAATATCTTTATAAATGAAGTAGCTTTTGTTTTATTCTGATGTATAAGCTATATTACTGTAAGGTGTCTTCAAACATTCTCATAAACTTTTATACTAGCTTTTGAGGAAAAGTGTTTTATTTTTCTCAACGGTGCATTGTACCGGGATGAAATCTCCTATATTTATCCAGGTCATGAACTATATATGTGTATAATTTCGTACAAATCCGTTTTTGCACAAACATACAAACTAATAATATATTAGAAGGATCTACTTCAAAGTAAATAGCTACGAATACCTTATACAAACTGTTGACGTTGACAAAATCTCTTTATCGGTAAATAAATACTCCTTAAATCATTAAAATACCTTATTTAAAGAAGGCTTCTAATTTCATTACTCATTGAATTTGCGTAGTCAACCCCTTCTCGTTGGTATTCCAATAATGAACTGGCTCCATTAATTAGGTGTTAGATCCTTATCAGATGGTGAATAAGACTTTTTGTAAATACCTTAAGCCTTGTTGAATAACTGAGTGATGAAGGAGAAATTGTTTTAGTGAATTAAGATATTTGGTTTTGGATTTTAGTTTTTTTTTAAAGTAACTCCTCACATGTTTCTTTTACTTTTAGTATGTAAATAGGAATGATTTGGCCTAGGTTCCAAATCGTTTCTATATGAACAAACAGACAAAAATCGGAGAGTATTTTTTTCAAAACAAGCATCTTTTTGATGCTCTTGAATCCATTTAGCTATCTATAAACTTTAGTGCTGTTCTTCAATGTAACATAGATCAAGACAGATACTCCCATTGTAGCTGAAATTTGCAACAAGAATCTTTTCATGTCGATTTGACCCATATTATGTCTTACCAGTATGTAGTCACCTGGATAGCTCTTTCATTGACTTCGTTTAAATCGTGAAAAGTGCTGGTGATTGTGCTTCAATGTTAAATAGAAGGTACGGAAGAAGAAAAAAAAAATTAACAGTATGTTTTGGAAGTTGTTTGATTTTTTTGTAGAAAACTTTTTTATTTATCACTTTTTAGTTTTGGCAGGTTCCTCCAATTACCAGGAAAATCAAGTATAGCCAAAGTAAATCTCATGACAAATCCAATAAGCCCAAACACGACTGCCATACATTATTTTAGTTCGGAGTTCCAGTACCTACCTGCCGGCTTCATGTTCAGATCAGTTCGATGGTATTCATCAGTAGGTACCATTTATTTATAAGTATTTGCTTCATCATAGTCGGTTTAATATTCGAGATGTCCTATACCCGTGACATACTTAGCATTAAGGAGTTTCAGTGGCCATCTATGGTCTGGACTATCACCTTAAAAGAAACTTGTACCGATGAAAATATATGTAGTTTTTCACATAGACCAAGTTTTTGCGTAAACACACAATTACCTACTAATCTCTAAATCTTGAATCAAAGGAAATATTATGTGGTTCCTAGTATCGACATAGCTGTACAAAAGAACGAAGAATAAGGAATATTGTTTTTACCAGCCATGTTGAAAGGAAAAAATACGATTCTGAAGAAAAATAGATGAGTGACGAAAACAGTTTTTTACCAGGTTTTCTTAGGGTCAGACGGAATATTATTATTGGATTTATTGTTGGAGTTCTGAGTAAAATCGTGCCTAGAAATATATCTTAGGTTAATATGTATTTGAAATGTAGTTGGTAGGTGAACTGTGTTACTTAATTTGAAGTTATTTTGTTTTAAGACAATTTCCAATTTCCCTTCACGCATTCCGTTTTTTCGCGTCCAAATTAGTTTTTTTTTTGTTTTATTCCAAATAAACTTTTTGTCATAATTATACACGTATTATGAAACCCATATTCTTGCTACTACTATGAGATGTATGTATGTGTGTGTGTGATTGGGTTTGGCGTTGGTTAGGAAACTTAAAAGGTGTCGGTTAAGTAGTTTTTAAGACATGTTAAAGGTGGAAGGATATCAAAATATTCCTACCAAGAGGTACATATTGATCCAAATATTTTTAACGTAACTCCGAATGACAAGTACTCAATGTTATTTCCTTACCATTGGGAGTTACTGTCGGTCTAATATAAAATTTATGAGCCATAAACCTTAGAACGGGTGTAATGTGAGAACCGCCCACAAGATTGATTTGAAAAAATGCCTCACAATCAATTAAATTGCTTTTACGGTTCTTTAACGTTTATGGGAAGTACTTTAATTCACTTCATAAGTCTTAAATAGTATTATTCTTCACTCTGTATTTGACGAGAAAGAATTTTATTCACTTAAATAAGTCTTTGATAGTCATTTTCTGTAGAGTCCAGCCGCAGAGGTGCGATGTGTCCCAGGATTTCTAATGTATAATGTGGAAGAAAACACCGACGTGTGTATTCACCAAGCAGCTTTATTGAACTAAAGCAATTGCGGTAATGCGCATGTAATAATGAATTAAAATACAGTGATCGCGGGCGTCAGCATAAAATTGTCGAGCGTGCTCGTACATTTTCGGAAATTGAAAGAGGAAATAATTGGGAAGAGAAGGTTCTCGTTGAAAATTTTCGGCGTCAAAATACCGTCCAAATTAATGTCAAGCTCCAATACCCTTTAACAAGACATACACTAAATCAAAGCAATTAACAGCCCCAAACCATATTTCAAAACGTACCGCAATAAAACCTATAGCTTGAGAACGAACGAGAAAATTCAAAGAACACCGTCATTACTTAAACTTTAATGTTACAACGTGGACTCGCCTGTGAAACATTGCCACTTAGAAAGGGGCTGAGAATTTCAATTTTAGGTCAGACCGCCCTCGAAAGGGATTAGACAGGCTCCTCCGAGGCGCTATTACAACTACCCTTCACAAACAACGGATTCGTCCTTTTCTCCTATAAAAGTAAAATATGAGACGACTGCGTGACCTACTTGACGTTTCTGATCTCCTGGTGTTTTGGTCGTCTTAATGGCTGGTGATTTAGAAGTTAGTTTAAGCTTGGTGTTTATGTTTTGAGTTTAGGACAGACGGGTTGTTGCTGCAATTAGTTTTATTGTGTTTTGTGAATAAATTAAGTTCGCATTATAAAATAATTTTTGAATTGTTTTCTACAATCACCGCAATATCGTTTCAGCTAACATTGAAGATTTAATAATACAGCAACATTTTCTCTTATTCAAGAGTATAATATCGTAACTCACCATAAATACAAGCATCTTATTTCCGCTCCAAAGACACTAAATACAACAAAATCCTTGACTGTCGAACTGAGAAACACGTCGAAATATTGTCAGGACTTTGACTGTCCCAACCAGTCCTCTAGATATTTTAAAAGTGTCTGAGGAGTAAAATGAAAATTCAATTTCCAAGACCATCGCTTTCATAAGCTCAGCAGCGACTAAAAGACATTGAAAAGGACGCTAAGTCGTAAAATCGCAACGTACACGACAAATGTCAACTTTTGGCTTATTTTTTGGAAATGCATTTACTTCGTATATGAAGCTTTTAGTGCACGAAGGCGCAATGGTTTTGAAAATAAGTGCATTTGACCGTACGTTGTGAATGGACGTGCGATATTTTTTGGTATTTCGTTACGATCTTGAATTACTTTTGTGGTGTTTTTGTTGCATAGGGAAAAATTAGGTATTATTTCTTTTATTTATAGACTAGCTGCCGACCACGGCTTCGCCCGCGAGGTACTTCTCCCATTTTTTGTATAAATGCCTATGTGTTCTTCTAATGTATAAGCTCTATTTCTGTAAAGTTTCATCAAAATCCGTTCAGTAGGTTTTGCGTGAATGAGTAAAAACACCCATCAATCCATCCATCCTCACAAACTTTCACATTTATAATAGTATTAGTAATAGTATCTTATCTTATGGAGGGGCCGAGAAGCAAGTTGGACACTTCGACCCATTGGGATCTATTGTGGTCAGTAATAGTAGGTTTTTTATTTTATTTTGGGTCAAGCCCACCGCGCTATTCTCAAACCACTGCAACTCCTGAAAGCCAGAATCAACAGTGGCTACCACCAGAAAAGCGCCGAGCCAATGACCTCGACAAAGTCCCGGAGAATGAATTTAACTGTCTTGGATCCCGCAACGAAATTAATCAGAAAATAATAAAGGAGGAGTAGGAAAACAAAAATCATAATTACTATTTCTAGGATATCTGGGCAAGGTACTCTATAATATTATTCTTTACATAATATGAACTCGAATAGTTAACATAATCCTACAGACATCATCACAAATACCCAATTAATCTGTAATGCACGGCTTACGTATACATTTTCGAATGATTGATTGCGAGAGATAATGCTCTAAATACTCAAATAATAACTTTGAAAGATGACATTTAAAAATAAACTTCACGATCTTATGAATGATTTTTCGTAGTACCTTACCTACCAACTTTAGTACTTATTTCCAGTATACATTATTAACATTTTAATTTTCTCTAACAAGAACACACTTCCGATGCAATAAAGGTAGCCCCAGGAGTTTAAGACCGTCCGCTCCAAACATTTAATCAAAAGAAACCGTAGGCGTAAACAAGCTAGGATATTTATAGGGACCGTCTTCCTACGCCTACGCCTAGCCTAACTCAGAGGCAGTAATTGGCCCAAGTCCAACAGTGGGTCTTAAACATAAACTTAAGTTTTTGTTTGGTTATCTCTGGTGGCTTGCAAGGAGTACTGCGGGATATACTGCAGTTGCGGTCTATTTCTTTAATACGTTTAATTTGGAGAGGTTTGTGGGATTTGAGAATATAATTAGAAGCCTAAATGTTGTTTAAAAACAGCTGACATCTGAAACAAAATGCCGTGGTGATCGTACTCCATGGTCGAACACATTATCGCTGACCAACAGATTAGATATAGATCACAACCAAGCCTAATAATTACAGATTATAACTACCTATACATTTTATTAAAAGTATTAACCAATTTATTTGAATGGGTTAGGTATTGAACAGTGGCTTAATCAGTTACTACTATGTACGAGTATGTCGTATGTAAAGTAGTATTAGCACGATAAATAAAATAATTTGGGAATTAGCAATTAATTGCATGCTGACATCGCCCACTCTGGGTGAAGTGGGAGGGTGTGTCAGACTTTTACTGACTAAAACCCACCCGTGTTCCTTCAGTTGCTTGTGCTAGGGCCGCGGTAACTCTTTTTCAAATTTATCCGCAACCCAGTTGCACGCTGTCCTGTGTTGTTGATTTTTAGTAATTGTTTATGCTTTGATCTTCAAATCGGCTATAAACTATCACTGCTGGGAATTAGCGTCTCCTAAACATCAACACAACGATCGGACATACTATGCCCGCTTATAAACCTTTTGTTTGAGCTTAAATAAACGTATTTTTCAAACGGTTTCCTCATACAAAAAAGCCGCCAGGCACCAATGCACCAAGCAATTTAAAAAAAGAACGTCTTTTAAACTTCGAACTCAAACACAGTTTTCAGACTTTCCAATTTAAATAGGTAGAGTTGAAGTCAGTCTCCATTAGTCATTTCTTAGAAATTACTTCAGAAGTCCAAGTTACCGATTTATTTTCTAAAATACTTGAAGTCAGTGAAGCGTTGTTAAAGGCTCTGTGGATATGAATAATCTTTATTGCAAGGCGATAAAATTGTGTTTGATTATAGCTAAGTTTGTATAGAATGGATTGGTGACGTCAGCAATGAACACCACGGAATATGTAAGAATGTTGTATACACCAATGGTACTTACAACTGCACTAAAAACATCTCCTTTATGTAATAGTTCATAAGCGTTATGTATGATGATTTTAGTTTATCTTTGTTTCTTAACATGAGTTGATCATCATGAGTTGATTTCATTTTTTTGCCCTGTTCCCTTTATATTTAGGCCTTTATTTTTTGTGTATTCAATTGTTTTTTTTTTGTTACTTGATAAGCATTATAAAAAAAATAAGTTTAATGAGTTCAAATCTTATTTTCGACTTCAGGATTATCCTTTATAAACAAATAAATGACTTCCATTCTATTTTAATCTATTAATACTTTATTTTGCAGCAAAAAGCATCTTGAAAATGAGTTTTATAACCAAAATTACCATGTTATGCCTGCAAATAATTGAGTTATTGCCATATCCCTGTTTTGCGAGAGCATTATCAAGTAATATACGCTCCAGGACGAAGTCAACAACCCCATAAACTGCTTCTAATCTTCCAATAAAGGACCAATTTTCTCCAGAGACGAATTTACGACGTCATATGAAGAAAAATAAATCAAAACACTGGCCTAGAAAAACAGAAAGCGCTGAGTAGAAAATTCTAGAAGGGATCAATCTACTTCTTGGGATCAATACGATAAAATCCACTCACCTAGAAAGAGAAAACAAGGTTAATAAACTAAAGGCACCTTCAATAATTCGTCACCGGTTTCGTCGACGCAAAATGCTGAATCGACGTCAACGGCACATGTGGTGATCGTAAAGTAAGCCAGGGGCTCACGTTTGCCCTCCGATCGAACACTGTTAGGGTTGCAAGATTTAGACAGATTTATTGGAACACTTTCGATATTAAAATAGAGTTAATGCCATTAAAGTGGAAATGATAACGGTTAACTTTGTTTTGATCTGTTAAGTTTAGGGTTAGCTGTTCTTTTGTGATTGTTGAGGCAGTTTAAGGAAATGTCACTATTGAAGTAAATATTAATTATATGCTATTTTGTTTGTCTTTATGAGAGTGATAATCAGTTTAGGAATCAACACTATTTTTCAAGTTCAAGTATCTAAGTACTTCACAGAAGTTTTAGTTCTTAGGAAAAATATATTTATATTAGCCGTCGTCCGCATCTTCGCCCGCGTAGCATTACTCGTAAATTGCACAATATCTGTATATATAATAGCGTATATGTTATTCTAATGTATAAGCTATGTTACTGCTCATTAAAAACCGTTTAGTAGTTTTGTTGAATGAGAGTCAAACATCCATCCATGCTCACAAACTTTCACATTCATATTTATTTAACCATTTATGCACACATACATAAAATACAGACAAGAAGAAGAAACACAAAAATAGGTACAGCGGTTATAATAAAAGGTAAGACATTTTCTAAATCTGCTCATAATGATCGGATTTTCTTCTTTAAGTCCTTGAAAATATCGGTTGTAACTGTAATACCAATAACTCCAAAAGCTGCCAAAAATTTAGAGCCTGGCAACCCTGGTCTAAACGCTCTGGTCACGGCTTCCCCAGTAATTTATAGCTTTTATTGACCGTTAACGCTGTTAAGTACGGCCCTGGAGTTCTCTCAAACGTTTTCTTAGAGTATTAACTTGTTCTAATTTAGTGGTTGAGTTTTTACGTGAATAGGATGTGTAATAAAACATATCGAATGTTAACAAGTTTATGAGTAGGCCGGAACTGTGTCAGGAAACTTTTTGGACTTCTTAAAGTTGTCGAGATGTCCTACATTGTGGTGATGGAACGATAATCGATCAGGTGGACAAAACTAGTGTACGGCAAATTCTATGGCCTGTTTCATAAGTGCCTGGTGGATACAAAGACATAAATCTAACTAGATGACGCGATTTTTAAGCACGGGGAGTACATTCGCGTGCCTAAAAACTGAGTAAAGTTACGATCAATGATCGTAATCTGAGTTTTTCATTTAGCATTATCGGCACCGGCAATCCACCGAAATCTAGAAAAATGCATTTTTATGCCATATAGAGCTGTAGAGAATGTATAGAAAAGTTGGCCGAGGCATTAGAAAAGTTTTCTTTCATTGGTTAGTAAATTTGTTTAAACTTTTTTGCGAAAAAGTGGCATGCTTGGTTTTCATACAGATGGAGGGAATTGCGTAATCTATTTAGATTTATGTCTGTGGGTGGATATCATTTAAATTCCTTTCCATTATAAAATATCTTATTTTTGTTTGTTTATTAAAGTTTTTTATATCATTAACCGACTTCAAAAAAGGAGGAGGTTCTCAATTCGTCGTAATCTTCTTTTTTTTTAATGTATGTTCTCCGATTACTCAAAGACGCCTGGACCGATTTCAAAAATTCTTCTTTTGATTTGGTGAAGTGGAACTGATGAAGAAGACCACAGATGGCCACTGGGACACCTAAATGCTAAGTATGTCACGGGCATAAGATATCTCGACTATAATGAAACAAATAGTTAAATAAATGGTACTGATGAAAATGGCACCATCGAACTGATCTGATGATGAAGCCGGAATATAGGCACTGGAACTCTCAAATAAAACAAAGTATCCTAGTCGTGTTTGGGCTTATTGGAATCGCCATTAGATGGACTTTGGCAATAAATGATAATCATGTTAATTGGAGGTACCTACCAAAACTAAAAATATAAAAATAAAAATCTTTTTAACAAAAAATCAAACCGACTTCCAGAACAAAAAGCTACAAAGCAAAAAATAAAATTCTTTTCCAAAGTCGGTGTCGAAAAACGGAAAACAATGGGTAAAAGACACCGACTTCGGTAAAGAATTTTATTTTTTGCTTTGTAGCTTTTTGTTCTGGAAGTCGGTTTGATTTTTTGTTAAAAAGTTTTTTTTACATATCTGATTAGGCCGTCTTGTCCAACTATTAGGCAAAGGCCAATCTCTAATCATCATCAAGAAATAAATAAATTTGTATTGTTGTATATAAAGATTTTAAGGAATGTATTCCCTTAATATTTGTAGACAGAATGATGTTCCCATTAGTTTGATATTAACAAAACAACGTATCAGGCAATGAAAACCGGAGGTCAGTCTAACATTAAATTTTATGCCAAATTAAGCCATATGTTCATAGTATGAGCCTCTAAAACTGATGATCACCGTTTAGCCTTGAATAAGAGATATTGATGAAGGGACTTTAAAAAAAACTGGATACTTAAGTTTACTTGGAACAACGAAATGCCAGATCAGTGAAAGTAGTTTATCTTCGTGTTTTGATTTGTTGCCGCTTAGAAAACAGGTTTTCTTTCTTAAGTCCCTCCCAAACTAGAAGTTCCTCTCAAACGGGTTCCCTCTCAAACTAGATCCCTCTCAAACTTAGTTCCCTCTCAAACTTAGATCCCTCTCAAACATAACTCCCTCTTAGAATTGAGTCCCTCCTTGACCTTGACTTGAGAGTTCCCTCTTTTCCTTTTAGAGACTTGAGTCCTCCTCCTCTTTGAGTTCCTGTTGTTTATATAATTTTTTTCTTAAAGGGTTTTCAAACAGGTGCGGGTAACGACATCTATTAAAAATAAATAAGCCTTCGTTATATCTTAATAAATATTTCCTTGTGGAGTATGCGTCATCGAATGTGAACCATAACCCATAACTTGTGATTGAATGAGAGTGTATGACGAAAGTATGAAAGAAGTTGTGTGATAGAGCAAGGATTATATTTAAACCTCAAAATTTTCTTCTAGTTGAAAATTTTTCTGGGGTCATCGGGGAAATGTGGTATTTATTCCACATCTACTTACGTTTCATTATATCAATATTTTTACATGTTTTTTTTATCCTTATAACATATGTTTCCTTATTAATTTACTAGCTGTGCTAGCGGCTTCGCTCCTGTCAACTGGGTAGGGTAGGTACCATATTTATCTACCAACCAATTTATTTTCTAGGGTCATATTGCCGCCGCGAATCTTAACATCGCCATTCAGAAAATCACGTCACATGCACAACGCCATCTATCGAATATATAATTCAACTGTCCGAGTATCTGCATATAGTAGTTGAATAAAATATCTATTTAGTCCGTCAGTTAGATAACCTAAAAATATTGAACACGTATTTTATCTTTTGCCACGTAAACTAAAAAATAGGACGATTGTGCGTTGAAATATCGTGTGACGTCACCGTTTGCTACACTTTATACTGACAAAGTGACGTAACAAGCCCCCACTCCTGAACTTTGATGCGTTTTATCTTTGTCAATTTTTGTTTATTTGATAAAGCAAAAAATACGGATTCAATATTATTTGATAATCTCACTGACGGACTAAATAGAATTATCATTTGTCTACCCAGGAAACTACCCTTTTGCGTGTGTTGTGATATATTGCTTCCTGGGGGGTAACCACAAGCTCTTAGAGTAAGGTTATTTTGAGATCGAGTAAGTGACAGATGTATACAAGTCAGATACATCTGTCCCTTACTCGATCTCAAAATAACCTTACTCTAAGAGCTTGTGGTTACCCCCCTGAACACTTTATATTCATATATCTTTTGACAGAGTGAACCGATTGCGATGAAACAAAAACTAAATAATACTTCAAGTTACGCAAAATTGTATTTATAAAAGTTATCTACATTGGTTACGTACATTTTACGTGATGTGTGTACAGCTAAACAGACAAAAAATCCAAAAATACGGGTAATGGATTCTGTTATCTTTGGCAATTTTTTTTGAAAATATTTTCTATGTACAAAAACGAATTTTCTACAGATTTATTATATGTATAATGATGATTTATTCCCGTAATGTAGTTTGACCGCAGAACCTCTCCTGTAACTGTTCATCATATTTTAATGCACTGCAATCTTTTCAGGCTTCTGATACAAAGTTTTCCACAAAATAAATCTTGCCTTAACTTACGGAAACCTTATTTTTATCAGCACTAAACCAACTGCATATTCCGTTAACTTTATTCAAAACTTGGACAAAGTAGCGTCTTTGCTCAGTAAACTGCACAGGGTGTCATCAAATTTAACTTGCCTCTTCTAGGGACACAAACCAGATTTTATCACCTCTTTACTTGTGTTTAGTGCATCTAAAGTAACACTCTGTGCGTTCTATACTTTGAGGGAGTCTGCTCTTAAGTGAGTGATTTATTTCGAATTTTATGTTGCTACAAGTTAGTTGTCGAATATCCTTGCCAATCTTCTTCTTTTTAATAAAACACACGGTCACTGACAAACAGCGCACGGCTTGAATTGCGCCGTTTTTGAATTGAGTATTACCCAACGTTAGTGCCAAAAGTTTGACAGATTTACAAGTTAAAGTAGAGTGTGACGAATACACAACATCAAATTCTTAAATCAGAAATCGGGGGTAGGTCAAGAAGCTTGAAATTTTATAAAGCAGAGATTTTTTTATTTGTGAATTGGATGAATGTTTTTAAGTCTAAAGAACTTCTTTCGGACAAAGGGCTAATCCTAAATAATTTTATTTATGTCGGTAGTGTATTGGAAAAGAGTGTCACGTTACAGACCTGAGGATGTGTGCGAGATAAACAAACTGATCTAAATAAAAATCAACATCTCCAAGATCAAAGGGTCAAACACTCGAGCCCTATGCCACCATAAACTTCAAAAACAACATCAGTGCAAATCGAATCAACATCAAACTTTATCTCGCTTTGATACCGAAAGATTTAGGGCCTGATCAAATATTTTGCAGATACGTTTGTAGAGATACCGGGTTTTATCACACTGCCAACATGTGTTGGACTCATAAGCCGTGGAAAGTAGCGTAGTACCGGCTCGGAGCCTATAAGTCCGGACGGTCAACGGTCCGCGCCATAGAACACGGAATCATTGCAGTGGAAACTACTAGACGCGATTAGTAATAAATGCTAATAATATAAGTGCCCATGGTATTTGTGGTGAGCATGAGTCAGCTATTGTTATAGGCTTTTTTGCATATTTTGCTGTACGCATGTTTTTTTTACTTACTTAGTATATATAGTAATAGTTAGAAAATTATCAAAATTAATCGAAAATCATAAGAGATATAACAATTTTAAACAACTATCCCTCTCGCGAAAACGCCATTTTCTATTCTTGGTCGTACTAACTTTGGCTTTGACGGCAGGTTTATATTAGACTTCTCTTTCTAATTTTAAAGATTTTTAATCCTTTCTTTTTTTAATTATAAAAAAATACTGGCTGTTGCCCGCGACTTCTTCTGCGTAGCATTAGTACTTCGAATAGCCTATTTTTTTAATATTGCGCAATAATATTAGGCCACATTACTTGAGAAATAATTAGTAAACCATACAAACTTCCACCCACCTTTCCATCCCCTTAAGGATGATTGCCGGGATGAAAACTATCCAATGTCCTTTCAAGAGTCTCAAACTATGCTGATACCAAAATTCATCTAAATTGGTTCAGTGGTTTATGCGTGAAAATGTATCAGACAGACAGTTAGAGTTACTTTCGCTTTTATATTATTAGTATGGATTAATTGTAAAACCATTATTTTATATTGGTTTATTAATGCTTAAGTCAGTAATATGCAAATTATTTGACATATTTTTACTAAATATATTATTAAGAAAAAAAAACACTAATATTCCCTATTGTCACGGGCCGTCAATTTGTAAGAATACACGGTGTCACTCACGACACGCTTGGTTTGTATGGGGGGTGGTCACAATGCATTGGCCGCCGAGGCATCTCCATGCTCTGTGGTCCGTACTATTTATCGTTGTTCTCTAATGGTTTATTGCAGATCGCCTTTTATCGTAATATATTACTTACTTTGCTTGTTCCGAAACGAAACTTTTAGTGCGCGGATGTATTGACCTTTGTGTAATACGAGCCTTATTGTTAGGCTCTGTGTGTTGTGAAAGATTTTCGGACCAGTTCGAAAAAGAAGTACATTTTGAAAATGGCACACTAGCGAAGTATGTTCTCCTTGTAGTTTGTGGAAATACCTACTAAAAATATTATTGGATTTCTGTAAACTATATTTATTCTGTGAAAGGGTTCAGCAAACAGTTTATTACACTTAAAAAAATATATTTTAAAAGCTATATGACTTGAGTTTTTCTACCCAAACCTAGACAGTCTCTTTTGAATTAAAAGACGGAAATTATTGTGTTTTGATCATGTGAGAATCATTGTAACCAATATTCAAGTAAGTGAAGTTTACATAGTGTTTAATATAAGCACAACGTACAAATAATTCAATTTGAACATTTGAATAGCACAGTATTTATTGCACAGGTACCTAGAATTAGCTAAGTAAGTAACCTTATTTGAGACAGCTAGTACGTCCCAAGGCTATTCCAACGCTTAGAGTAATCCTTTAACTAGAAAGAACATTGTTATACCTGAGGCAGAGATCAGCGATCCAATTGTAGCTAGAGAAAATCTTGTCTAGTCGGTGCTTTAAGAGAGGAGAGTAAGATTGCTTTTCAGGAGACGAGTAACAAAGCTTCTTCCTTGTCTGTGTACTGTTATTGTCCTTCTTGTTTTGAGAAGAGCTGGAAGCTTTTTTGTTACTATAATACATTATAGTAACAAAAAAGCGTAAAATAAAGAGCGGATTTAATGTAGAGTCACTTTACAATTTCAAGAGCGTTCTTCTGCTTTTCGCTTCGATGGTACATATAATCAATCTATTTGAGCCATTTTTAACCGACTGCAAAGAAAGGGTTTGGTTTTTTAAGGTTGTGATGTGTATTAATTTATTTATTTATATACACTTTATTGTGGGTAGTCATTTTTGCGACCACTAATGCTTTAATAATCATATTGGTATCGGCATAATACATCATAAGCATAAGACATCATCATCATCAGCATTTTAACGTTCCCAATGCTGGGACACAGGCCTCCTCTCTCTGTGAGAAGGAATGGGCAATAATCCACCACGTGGGCCCAGTGCGGGTTGCTGGATGTCACGTGTCTTCGAATTTTTGGTTTCAGGACATACCGGTTTCCTCACGATGTTTTTCTTCACCGTTTTTAGAGCATTGGTAATGAAATAATTTACACAAAGCAATGCGCCTTTCTGGGCTCGAACCCACGACCTACGACACGTAAGACGGGGCCGTTACCACTGATCCACCGTTGCTCTCATAAGCCATATCATCTCATAGCCACAGAAATTAATTGGCACTATTCTAAAGAAAAAGGTAATTTTGCTTGACGATACATTCGGTCTGTATATATTTCGAATCTAATACATATATTCGAAAAGAATCGTTTTCGAACTTAGACTACAGACTCCATCTCTCTGTAGCCGCCTCAAAGATAGTCCAATTACGCATTTACACAAAAAAGGTCAGAAATTCACAAAAGGATCTTATCTAAGTAACATTTTAGGAGTTCAAAAGGAACGACGCATTTTAAATCTATTGCTAAAAATTATACATGGAATTATTCATTTAAAAAGGCCGGACGAATGAAATGCTCAATTTTTTTTTCGGTCCCAAGGGGAATCGCTTTTCATCTTTCGCCTTATCTTTTAAATAATTAAAATTTGAGCGGCCGCGTCTGTGTATTGGTGTTATAGGATTCAGGGTGTAATCATTTGCTTTTATATGTATTTCAATGTGAATGGTAAATTATGTGTAGAAGGTACCGTTTGTGACCTTTTTTTGGAAAGGTCGCTTGGAGGAATGACGCAATTTTTAAAGACTTGTGAAATATTAAGGGATTTTGGTGATCGTTTATTACATTTAATAAACTAATACCCGGGTTTTCAATTTTTGAAATTTAAGACGAAAAGTTGTCAGACTCTACATAACCGTGATAAACAGTCAAAGGATGATATTAAAGAAGAGTACTTAACCTCAAATTCTCAATTCAGAAACGTTGTGTGAAGGAACAAAACTTCATAAATCTTAAAGACATTAAATCCAAGTAATTACCTATACAGAAGAATTTTAGTACTAAATAAAGCAAAAATAGAAAACCGATTATCCAAAAGAACTTCACACAGCCCAATTACAACTTCACACAAAAAAGCATTTGACATAAAGCAAAACTTATCCGAAAAACATCACATGGTTCAAACGAGCTGTGAAAAAAACGGGGCTCGTTTGAAGTACCGCCGGAGTAGTGGGGGGAGGGGGCTCATCACATAACTTTGTAAGATTTCGCGAAAGCACTTCTTCGTAAGTAGCTGCTTTTGTCATCCGGCGTCGCTTAGTTCCGAACTATCGTTGAGCACGAATACACTTGTTTTTGTTTTATATATACGTTGTATCTTTTGTTGGTGTCGGATGAGTCAGCTTTAGTTCTGATCTAGTTTGTAATTACGTTGGCTTGGCTTAAAAGATTTACAAAGTATTCGTTAAGATTTATTTATGGTTTTTTGAAGTCTGTATGCGGTCATGTTGCGAGGATGAATGAAAAGATTGTAAGGAGAAGGAGGAAACATGTTATTTACTAGATAGATCTGAGTGGAAACTTCGAGAACCGTGCCTACGGTAGAAGGAGATGGCACAAACCTTATTAATGATGTTTTTCAGAAAGTCCAGGCACTTAGTACTTACAAGCGATGTACGTGTATGACCAGTAGGTCTACTCCGTAAACATCTCACCGTAAAAACTTAGGTGGACAGAGCTTAATTAGAACTGCCATTTTACGG
The DNA here is from genome assembly GCA_949775005.1 of Orthosia gothica. NCBI lineage: Eukaryota > Metazoa > Arthropoda > Insecta > Lepidoptera > Noctuidae > Orthosia > Orthosia gothica. Next base: position 4,389,132 of record OX459038.1, read on the forward strand.
TGATTGGATGTATTGATAGCTCAATTCATGTTAACTTCACCTTTTTTTTTCTTTGCGGTGGGAAATTATCCAATGACTTCTCGAGCTCTGGATGAAGCGGAAGGGCGTGTCAGACTTTTACTGACCAAACCCACCCGTGTTCCTTTAGCTGATTGAGCCAGGGCCGCGGTAAATCTCTTTTAAATTTATCCTACCTACTGACTTATGTTAACTTCACCTAAGATTTTACAGAATAGCACTATATATGTATAAACATAAATTAAGCAATAATAAAATTAAAAAAAAAACCGACTGCAAAAATGTAAACAAGAAGAAAATCATGCTGTGCAGTCGGAGGATACATATTCGCGAGCTAGCTGACCAAAACAATACATATCATTTGTATGCACAGCATAAATAAATAAATGATTTTCTTCGTGTTTACATCTTTCCAGTCGTGATGTTTTTTATTTACTACTTTTTAGTTATACGTTTCTTTTTCGAATAACTTTTAAACATATAAGTGGTCTGCCGGGCACTAGGGGCCATTTATTATTTGTGCTATTTATAGGGGGGGTTGGGGGAGGCCTATGTCCAGCAGTGGACGTCTTTCGGCTGAAATGATGATGATGATGATGATATAAGTGGTATATATTTTTGTAATCACCTCTAATCCCTTCATTTCAATACCCCGTCGATAGGTACAGAAAAAAAATTGCAACCCCACAATATGGCGCCCAAAATCCGCCATATTCCTTTTCTTTAACGGCACTCATCTAAGAACACTTGGCCGGTCAAGACCTATCTAATGATGTCATAATTATTAAAATTCCGTCAAGTGGTTTGAAAGATATGAGGTAATAAAGAATATTACATACATACAAACATACATGATACGCGTGAAAAACATAACCCTCTCCTTGCAGTCTGATAAAAAGAGTTTAAGGATGGCGTAACAGGTAGAGTTATTTAGTTTCCCATGGGCGTGATATTATGTATGATGAATTCTATATTGTGTGCTCTGAACCCATGTTATTGTAGAATGAAAGGCTAAGCTGTGGCTGAGATAGTCTTGTAAGGCAACCTAAACCACTTAGTGTGTGGATATTGAATGGATCCCTCACCTATTCATACAGGGCTCAGACAGTTTGCATGTAATTCCATATTCATTCTATTCAGTTTGGATACAATCTGGATCAATATGATCGCCATTGTGTTTACGAAAATAAAGTTGTTTGTCTGCTACCGATGTCAAAGATCTTGCTCTTCTATTTTTATTTATTCCAACTTTCATAAAGCGGAATAAATAAAAATAGTTTCTTTTTACTCCTAGCGGAGCTCCACATCGTTGTCAATGTGGTTTAGCAGTCAACCACCTCGGTCACCATTGCCTATCCTGCAGTAGGAGCGCTGGCCGGATAGCACGGCACGCCAGCATTAATGACATCATACGTCGGGCTCTTGTCACCGCCGCGTTGCCAGCTGTTTTAGAATCCAATGGCTTGGCACGCGACGATGGGAAGAGACCAAACGGGATGACCATAATGCCTTGGAAGGTAGGTAGGCCTTTGGTGTGGGATGCAATATGTGTCTACACCCTTGCACCATCCCATCTTCATAGCACGGCGGACTGTGCTGGGGCGGCTGCTGCTGGTGCAGAAAACCACAATCAGCGCAATAATAATTATATATAACAAACTTATTGGAAGTTGTGTGTTTGAGCCGTTTGGGGTTGAAACATTTAGGCCCATGGGGTCCGATTGCGCATCGAGTTTTTCGACTAATTCGCACAAAGCTCGTCGACTCTTCACGTGACCAGAGGGATGGCCTTTTCTTCTTTCTTTCTTTTCTTTCGGAATCGTGGCAATGCTGCCAGCGTTCTGGGCACGTTTCCCATTGACATCGATGTGGACGAACTTTTTGATGCACAATGAGCTCTTTTTCGTCTCCCTTTTGTATTTGTATATAAGTTTCTTTTTTTTAGAATATTCAATTCTGTATAATTGGTTTGTTGAACCAATTTTATTTTTTGTAAAAAACGAAAAGATCATTAGAAGTTTTAGTACAAAACTATTTTTAGTTTTTTGTTTTTCATTGTAATTACAAAGTAAAAGCCAACTGAAAATATTTTTTTGAATCCAGTACCGAAAACACCCCGATAGTTTGCCGAACAAATCCGAGCCCGTGTGACGTCACAACGTTCATTTCTACTCACTGTAGCACATAGCTGATACAGTGTTTTGACTTTTAACCGATTCAATCTTGTTATTATCGTCAATATTATTGATGAATATCGAATATATTGATCATAAATATCGAACCTTAAAAGTTATCGTGCTTGCTTCGTACCATTATTAAAAAGATCCCAATTATATGTGATTCGCGCAATAGCCTAGTACCTAGCAATCAACTAAATTTGAGCAATCTTCTGTGTCTAACTAGATTCCAATTATAATGTGTTAATTATGTTGTTATCTTGTTCTAATTTAGTATTAGATTCGTATTAATTTCTTACTTTGATCATTACAGACTGAGAATAGTAAATGTTTAAGGGAACTTCCGATCAAAGTTGACATTGTTATATAATTACGTAACTTGAAAACATGATTTTTTGTTTATAATGTAAAATAAAAATATAAAATGTAAAACTAATATTTCTGTTTGAATTGTGAAAATCGGCCGACGTATTTAAGAGATATTTACTGAAGAATTAGTGTAACGAAAATCTACAAAGTTAATATTTTCACGTTTCTGTTCTACAAACTTTTTAGTGTTTGTAAATATATAATATAGACATTAGCGTTCAATATTATTAAGGGATATGTAAATAATGGGAATTACCAAAAATTTTATGTGAACCTATGTGTATCTTATTTAGTGGTATCTAATGAAGTTTTTTGATATCCAAAGTCAAAGTTTCGCGCCAATCGTGTTTGTTAACTTTTTATTTTACACCAATATCACCTACTCATATGTAAAAACGATTACGTTATGATAATTATGTTTCCTAATGTACCTGGTAAACAAAAATTACAAACACAGGTCCACTCTCACGTATTATTCATTACGACGACCGTACTCAATCACTTAATGAAAGTATAGTGGAACAATGTAATAATTCCAATGACTCGTCCATAGATGGCACCACACACAGTTTACCTACAATATCGGATGATGAAAACGACGAAGTCACTCAATTAAAACAAAAAATTGACCAACTCAACTCAGAATTACTAGCGGCCCATGAAGAAATAAATAATTTATCATGTGAAAACACTGAGCTAAAAAGAACGATTGACTCGCTAAATAACAAACATAAACTTGTAAAAAAAGTAACTAAGAAGCTAATTAGTGACTTTGGGACACCTAATAAGGAGCAAGCCACTCCTATTCGAAATTCAAATCCACTTAAGAAACTGGAAAGTTCTGCAGTAACTGTAACTCCAAAACATACAAATACTTTGGTTACGAAACAGAACAATACAATACAAAATAGTCCATCGCACACCATTAAACCGAATATGGAGGTAGTTAACAATAAACAGCAACATAAACATAAATTGTGTATTCTGAGTACTAATAAGACAAACAAGATCTTATCAATAGCAGAAACAACATTACCAAACTATAATATATGCCACTACCTCAAACCACATTGTGGGATAAAGCATCTCATCAGCGACATTGATAAAAAATTAACCACTTTTACGTCTGATGATTACTGCATAATTCTCATCGGCGAAGAGGACTTCAGCTCAACAAATAACTATCATGATCTAATTCTTAACTTGCGTGAAACACTTATAGCTGTAAATAACACAAATATTATAATATGTTTACCTACGTATAAATACAGCTATTACTCTAATGTGTACAACTTAAGAGTAGAATTGTTCAATAACCTGTTATACAATGACATTCAGATACACAACTATGCATTTCTATATGACTCTAATTACGATCTACCCTACGATTATACAATGTTTTCTAAGCTAAATGGTGTGATTAACAATACTGGTATGAACAATATTTTTTGCAATGTAAAATATGATATTGACACGATCTTTCAAAATTGTTTTTCCAAGTCGAATAATATAGACAATGTCTCTCATAAAATTAATACTCCTGAAACTGTGAACAATCAAAATTTTTTTCTTGTATAACCATATTCATGTTATTCATCAAAACACAAACGGTTTAATAAGTAAATCGGACTTATTAAGCTTACATATAAATGATCTTGCTAGCCTTGGGAAACATGTGGATGTACTTTGTGTTACAGAACACAATATGACAGAAGAGGACCATTGCAATCTTTTTATTCCAAATTATACTCTTGCTACCTTCTATGCAAGAAAGTCGCGGAGAGGTGGCTCATGCATCTTAGTAAATAATAAACATCCTTATAAAATTCTCGACTTAAAAGAATATTGCAGTTCTTGTGTCTTAGAATCTTGTGCAATTGAATTAATTAAACATCAAATAATTATAGTCTGTATTTATAGATCTCCTAAGAATAATATCGACTCTTTAACTTCATTTTTCTATAACTTTGATGGAATCTTAAGGAAAATATGTCTCAATTCCAAAAAAAAGGTGCTGATTTGCGGAGACTTTAACATTGATATTCTCAATAACACGAAAATGTCAATGCAGTTTCAAAATCTCTTACATAGCTTTAATTTGAAATTAGGTGTGCGTGAACCAACCCGGCTAGATAGCGGTACATGCATCGACAATATTATACACAACGTAAGAGGAAGTGTATGTGAGGTAATGGAGCTAGCCGTCTCTGACCATACAGCTCAAATTAAAAAATGTCCCGTCAAAAAGACCTGCACGATAACACACTGGTTCTCTTATAAACGCGATTTTTGCCAGGAAAATATCAAAAAATTTAAAGATGCTCTCCAAAGTCTTAGTTTTAATGGTGTTTATGGCTGCAAAGATCCAAATAGCGCATTTAAAGAATTTCATAACTTATTCAAATTATTTTACGATCTGTGTTTCCCTTTAAAGAAAATAAAAAATGTAACTACTAAACCACAGAAATGGATCACGAAAGGAATTAAACTGTGCTCTAAACGTAAACGGGAGATGCTATGGACCTTCAGGCGGCATCCAAATGTAGCCAATAAACAAAGATATAATTCCTATTCCAAACGTTTAAAAACAATTATCAAATTGACCCAAAAATCGCAAAATAGCCATTATATCAATAACGCTGTAAATAAAACTAAAGCAACCTGGAGGGTTATAAACTCATCAAAAAATAACATTCCCAAGAACAGTCCTTATAAACTCCTTATCGACAATAAATACGTAACAAATCCAACTGACATTGTAGAACTATTTAATAATCATTTTATGGACCAAATACAGCCAACAAACAATTCTGACCATAAAATAACAGTAACATATTCGAACATGAATTCATTATTCTTATCACCAACAGCACCAATTGACATTTATAAAATAATTACGACTCTGAAAAATACGAATAGCTCTGGCTTTGACGACATTGAAACTAAGATAATAAAAAGCGTAGCTGTTGAAATTTCACCGGTTTTTAGCTTTATTACAAACCTATGTATAGAACATGGTGTTTTTCCCGAAGACTTAAAACTGTCCGTAATAAAACCACTACTTAAAAAGGATGATCCTCAAAATATACAAAACTACAGACCCATTGCTCTTCTTTCGATATTTTCCAAAATAATTGAAAAGGTTATTTATAACAGTATATACATGTTCCTTGAAAAAAATGGCATTTTAGCTAAGGAGCAGTATGGTTTTAGAAAGTGTAAAAACATAAACATGGCCATTTATGAATTGATCAACGAAATAGTTACAAATATGGACCAAAAAATACCTGTAACAGCCTTATTTATGGATATGACTAAGGCTTTCGATTTTGTTGACTATGAAATCCTTTTAAATAAGCTATATAAGTATGGCATTAGGGGCAAAGTTTTAGACTTAATAAAGTCGTACCTTACTGGCAGAAAACAGGTAACTTGTATTTCAGCAGTCGATGTTCAAACTAAAACTGAAATTAATTACCAATCGAGAGAGAGACACATTTACTATGGTGTGCCTCAGGGAAGTGTGCTTGGCCCTTTATTATTTTTATGCTATATAAATGACCTTCCGAAAACCATACCACATCCTATGACCCTATTTGCTGATGACTGTACTATAGTATTTTCTGGTGAAAATATTGATTCACATGAAAACGACATAAACAGTAGCTTAAGTCTAATAATTCAATGGCTAAATAATAACAACTTACAGATTAATCTTAATAAAACTCAAATAATGACATTTAAACAAAGAACTAGTTCTAAAACTCTTGACATTAATTATGACCAAAATAAGATTATTAAAACGGAACGAACCAAATTTCTAGGTATTTGGCTAGACGAAAGCATGACATGGAAAACACACATGGAGACTATGATAAAAAAAATTCATCAATTTTGCTATGCCTTACACAATTTGAATAAGGTTGTAAATCGTAATACTGTCCTTACTGCATATCATGCATATGTCTCCTCAACTCTTCGTTACGGCATAATATTTTGGGGCAACTCTACCAACAGAGAAATGGCATTTAAAGCCCAAAAACAATGTCTTCGAGCGATATGTTTGTTAAAAACCACCGAAAGTTGCAAACCATTTTTCGTTAGTTTGAAAATACTTACGCTTCCATCCCTCTATATTTATGAAACATCAATATTTATTAAGGAGAATCTGTCTAAATTTGAGAAACTTAATACTAGACGTCACCAAAGCATACTAAAGTCAAAAAAACACAGTACTGCACTTTTCTCGAAGAGTTGTCTTGGCATGGGTCCAAAGATTTATAATAAACTACCAAAAACTTTAAAAAGCATGACCAATATAAACCATTTTAAATCGCAATTAAAGAAATTATTGATTGAAAAGGCTTACTACTCTATCAATGAGTTTTTAGATGATAGAACCATAAAATAAAAAATGTCCGATCCACTTGTTATTCTATCTTGTTTGTTTGGTTTGTCGTTTTATTTTCATTTTTACACCTACTTTGTACGCCTTGCAAGGCAAAACATAGTGATACAACACAAATTTTATACCATGTACCATATTACCTATGTTAAACAAATAAAATACTTTGACTTTGACTTTGACTACTTTATTTATGCTCAAAACTTCCAAATCCATCAGGTGGGTATATTATCGACATTAGCCTTTATAAATCCTTTATCACACATGACTAAATAAAATTTGTTATTTAATAATATGTTTGCACTCATTTTCGGATATTTTTAGTCAATCTACGTGTAGTTGACACTAATTATTATCATGCATGATTTCCTTGAACGTTATGACGTCACCAACATGGCGACCAATTGTGGCCCGTTTGTAGTCACGTGGTTCTTTTCAAAATTTTATCGATTTTAAATTGCATATAATAAATTGAAAAAAAATATTTAAGAGTTTTTTGAAACTACAATATAATTTAAGATATGTAAAGTTTCGAAATACATAAAAAAAATCGTATTTTTTTTTAAATTCAACAACCCAATTATGATAGTAAAATATTACTTTCATAATAAATTATTTCTTGATCTTAAAACGGTTCACAATTTTGTTGTTTGTTGCTGTCATTATCTCCATCTTCCTGCTCTTATCCCAATATAATTGTCTTTGGCACAGCAAGGCTTCTTTTCCTTTTATGTGTATCTGACTAGTCACCTCCTCTCTCTAGCCATAATATGTATTTTTTTTTACTCTCGCACTGGAACCCTTACACCAATGGAGTCTTGCAGCAATTCCACCATCGGAGCACAAATTTACAAACTAACCATAAGCTTAAGATGTTTTACTTCACCGTTGTCAGCCATATCATATTTTACACAACAAATCCATTCTCATGTAATTAATTGAGTTAAAACCAGCGCTGTGGTTCTGACTCTTTTACCCAACATTATGCTGAACGATGACCGGTTTACGTAGTTTTTCTTGCTATCATTCTATCAAATTAAAATATTGTTTGTATAAACCCTATCAATATTTTAAGTTCCTACAACAAAAACGCCAACGTAACGTTCGATCGATTAGAATTACACTAACATCATTTTTACCAGCTTTCACTTGACATGCAAAATGATAGCCTGGTTCCGCAGTGGACATTCTAGCTAATTGCATGTTGGCTGCTAACTCACTGTTAATATTTTATGCTACCACATTATACCAGCTTTTAAATGGCGGCGCGAGATAGAAATGAGTGAATCCTAACTGATAATAGTTGTAAATTATTTTAGGATGGATTTTTTTTCATTTTTTTTCGTTGGATCCCAGTTTTGAATCTCAGTTTAATATTGTTCGCATTGGATCTTCTAAAACATTATTATGTATTTCCGTTGGATCCCATATTTTAAAATATACCGGCTTTTTGTCACCAGCTATCCCATGGTCTGCACTATTGAGTTTCTCGGTATTATTTTCTTTATTGTAGTCGATAGTCGAGGCCTAGGAGGTTTTCGCGAATTCTTGGAGAGGCCAGCTGGACAATAACAGAGCGTGGGCGGGTGTTTGGAGTTTAACGTTGTCTCTTAACGCACATCCGACATGCGTGAACCCAAATGCTGTGTCTTTGAATCCCAAAAACTATTTCCGTTCGATCGCAAATGCTTAAAAAAAATGGAACGTAGGTACATTCAACAACAAAATTGTTTATAATAAAATGAGGGTATATTTTATATTGACTGATCACTTATAATTTTGCTGTCTTCTTTGTCATTGCGTCTAAATATTTACACACGTAACCAGGTAAATGATATTTGATAATTTGATTTCAGTGTTATGATGTGTTCTTAGAACTGTTGAATTATTATTCAATACCTGTTATTAGAGTAATGTAAGGTGAATTTCGTAGAATTTTCTTCAGAAATTCAAATTATTTCATGTTCAGTTATATATCGCATTCATAATTTCAGGGAGTTTTCCGAAACTACACTACAATTTGCTAGCTTGTATTCCACGAAGGCCTAAGCAGAGATGTTATAATATAGTACCTATATACACCCACATTTTTCCACTTCTATGTAAACTTTAATGTGTTTTTATTAAAATTTCTTTAATCCACATTATTAATTCTAGCAAAACCGCATGAGCATAAATCCGTTCCAACATGTGTATCTGATCATGACACCCACTTACCCCTCTTACCACGCATTTTAGCCTCAGTTCAAAGTATAATATAACCTTTTACTTTATTCATAGGCTTCATTTTCCAATACCCTAGCTAGCTTGCCTAGTTTTCACACAGGTATAGATAATAAACGGCAGAGATCTCGTCAGCTTTAAATAATATGTCAATTTGAAATGGAATACATTATTTGATATCAGTATCTAACACATTTGTTAGTGTGAAAATTAATTACAATCCATTGGTTTACTTTTAAGCTTTTGTTGTCAAATACGACGATACTGTTACATACTTAGTAATGACTATTGAATAGTGTACTGTGTAGATAATTATCAATTTTTATTTGTATATAGAATTAGGTAATAGGCACGAATCCTGTTTCATTAAACTAAAATCTTGCTATTAGTTAAGTAACAGTTAAGTATTACATTTTGATTATTAAAATAATTATGAGTAAGAAAATAATATGAGTCAACGTACCAAGTATATCGACAAACTAAGTCTTAAACCCCATTTTTTAGTGTACTAGAGTCCAAACGCAAAAAGACCTTTGAAAGCTGAACCTTTGGCCCCTTACTATCAACAACAAGTTTAGTTAAAAAACGCTGATACGTTAACCGCTGATCACTTAGTTGTATACAACATAAAGGGCCAAGATCGTAAAGATAAATTCCTTCTTATCCATCCAGAAGTTTATTACTATCATCATCCCGTATTTTATGTGCTGCCATCTAACCTCCGAATTCCTGAACCTCTCGTTACGTCATAGGGAATTTTGCGAAGTTTTCTTTGTCGAAGGATTAAGGAAGGATATTAATCCTCCCAAGTTCGAAACTTGAAAGCGGATTTCGAGATGCAACGGGAGCTTTAACATTTTATATCGCGATATTTCTTTTCTTAGTTTAGTTTGGTGAAGGAGGCGAAAATTGGAAGTGCTTTGTAGCAATATTTGCGTTTAGTAGTATCAATAAAATCATTGTTATTTACTATGTATCGATGAAAAAAAAAAGTCATTTAACTCTTTGGGCTTATAATATTATTGGTTATTTTCTTTGTGCATAAAGATTATCCTAAACAAACCACAATCCCCGATGATATATTCATGTAATACCAGCATTGACCTAACCAGATACGAAACCCAATACATCAAAATTGGCCTCACCGAACCCACCATAACGAGACCTCTTCAACCCCATTTCATTAACAAGTACGTCCCACCAAATCCTGGGATCCCCATATTTAAGAGAGATCATGTTTCCTGGGCAATTTCAAAAATATAGCCAGATTAAATAGACCCTTTTGGCCATGCATAGTGTTGGTATTTAGAGTTCTGAAGACTGGTCGTTTACAAAAACTGGGCAGTGTAATATATAGGTCAAATATATTTCCTGTTATAAGTCAGTGGAGCGTTTTGCTGAAGCGCTTCACTAAGCTTTGGACTGATTTATGTTGGGCATTGGCCGACAATAGCTATATGGATTTCTGTGTATTCTAACTTTGTAGATCTGTATCTAATTACTTTTTGAGTTCAGCAGGAATGCCCTTTATTCCGTCTGATTTATTGATTTGTCTTGAAGTTTTTATTATCTTGAGAATGCCTGATGTAGATTTCTAAATGCCAGCTTCATCTATTTAGTTAAACAACTTATAACATCATTAAAGTACTTTCATTGTATCACCAGTTCAACGTGGCAATGCCGCCAGCGTTCAGGGCAGTTTTCCCATAAACAGCGACATGGACGATATTTTTGTATGTTATAGGTCATAATATTTTAGTTATATAAATTCTGTTGTAAATAAAAGCTTCTAATACTCGCATATTTCATTTCTAAATTCTGTATATTCAAACTAACCGTTTGCAATCACTACAAAATCATGAACATTTAATTGCATTCCGTCACAAAGCAGGTGCGAATTTACATTTGTCCCCACGGCTTCTCTTTTAGCCACTCGGTCCCCAAGCGATAGTTGGCAGTCAAACATTCTACCATATATTAATGGTAATGATCGCTAATAATGTAATGAACGTTGGATGTTAGCGATACTACCAATGCGGTGAATTATACTAAAATTTGGCAATTTTGTACCGTTAATTATTTGGTATTAAATTCTCAAAATTCACATGCGAATACTGACTGTAATTACCGAGTTATTAGGTTCGAAATTGAGTGTGGAGTACGGTAAGAGTTATTTAACAGCTTGACTGCATTTTGCTGTAGTATAATTTACAGAACGGGCGGCGCTTTTATTCCATTCTCTGATAATATATTAGGTGTTTGTTTATTGGTCGGAAGTATTTGGAATTGCGTAGTTTAAGTAAAGAAAATAATTGACTGTTTGTGTCGCTTTAGCTCATGGCGTATCGGACAAAAATGTTACGGACTGTCTACTATGTAGGTATACCTTCGTGAGCTATTCTAAAATCTAAAAGATGTAGTCCGTACAGAAACTGGAGACGAAGACTTCTTCAGTTACTACTCCTTTCTTTGTTTTCCATCGTCACATTAGTATGATCATATGGCATTGGGATCACATGAGGCCGGCAGACTACTTTGTAAGTGAATTCGGCAAGGCAAAGGGTTTTGACCACATCAATCGACCACAAGGAGAGGCCTATATCTAGCAGTGGCTGATTGTTAACGATCGATAATTATATCTCGTTTCAAACTAATAGAAACAGTTCACACTTATGTTCTGAATGGAGCAAAGAAAAAACCAAAACAGGAAAAAACAAATGAATTACGGTTTTCCAAACACAAAAGCTAAAAAAAAAGCGCGCTTGCGTAATTAGCTGTATAAATTTAAAATTGGAATTCCAAACCAAAGAGGAGATATTTGGGATAAAGTGGCCAGAACGACAAAACGCCAATTTCATAGGTAAGGACCTAATACTAATTTATTTTTTTCTCCATTCGCACTAGCTATAAATTATCCCACATTACACTCGAATATTCTAGAGCTATTTGTCCCATGGTTAATTATATCCATTAAATTAGAGCAAGAGCATACGGCTATTAAAGGGTAATAGCCCGGGCCACAAAGACCACTCCATTACTTCCCATGAGTGTCGTTAGAAGCGACTAAGGGATTTTAGACATTAGGAAGACGGCCAACGACTTCCACCTGTGTACTAATAAAATTAACAATAACTAATCTTTCTACCACTTACCAAGGACCTAGCTCGCAATATGTCCTTTAGGAAAGTACTAACAGTTACTAGGAATGTAGAAGATGATAATATAAGCCCTGCTTATCCTGCTCCAATTAGTGTCATTTAGAATTGTATTGTTTTTTAAAATAGTACGATCTTCGCGGTCCTTCTGGTTTAAAACTGCCTACTCCCACCCCCGGCCTTTACTTCGTCGTTTATATATTTTGTTAAAATTGAATTAACCGGTTAAATTCTGTAATTGCCGTAACAATTAAAACCTTTTGTGTCTCGCGTGGATCCACGTTTTAAACACTTCAATATGAAAATAATATTGTAGATAAAACATGAAAGAGGATTTTGATGAGATGATTCGTCCGTTGTCGAATCGACAGCAGTAAATACAGAGCACGAGGTAAATTATGTACCTACTCAAGTAATACAAGTAAATTATATTGTACTGTTTACTTAAGGTCCACACAAAATACCATATTTGGTGACCCCTGCTTTAAGAATTAATCAATACATATAATAAATCTGAAGAAAAGTCGTTTTTATACATCGAAAATATTTCCAAAAAAAATAGCTATGGTGTTAAACGATAACCAACAGAACCCGTTTAAAGCATTTTTAGATTTTTTGTCTGTTTCTCGATTTATTTGTAAAATATACGAAACTAATGTAGATATTATTATAACTTTTTTAGGCTCGCGTTTGACCACTACCTCGCCTGATGGTAAGCGATGATGTGGCCTACGGTGAAGCACGCTTGCCTAGTAGAAACCTATTCACTCTTGACTTAAAGACCCCAAGGTTGTAGCTATCAGGAAACAAAGACTCTTAGGTAACTTGAAGTAATACTTAGTTTTTGTGTCATCGCAATTGATTCACTACTCTATCAACAGTTAGATGAATTAAATGTGTTCAAGAAGTTAAATTATAACGACACACACAATTTAGATATTCGGACAGTTGAACTCGATATTCGATAAATGGCGTTGTGCATTTAAAGTCATTTCCTGAATGGCGGTGTTAAGATTCTCCGCGAAAGAATGACCCTAGAAAAGAAATAGGTAGGTAGGTAAGTAGGATAGGTGGGAAGGTAAGTAGGGTAGGGTAGGCAGTCAGTTGAGGGGAGCGAAGCCACGGGCACAGCAAGTCGCAAATAAGAAGAACAATGGTGTTGCAAGGTCGATAGCAATCAATAGCCTATACCCAACTTTGGGTACAACTTTACAACATTTTCGGGTTTTCTTCCAGTCTAACCAGATTCAGCTAAACAGTCCTTTACATGGAGCGACTACCTATCTGACCTCCACAACCCAGTAACTGAGTACAACTATATCTTGGCAAGACTGGAGTTAGTTTTTCTAGCTTCTGATAATCCGTAAAGACATTCGAAGATCTAAAGATGTCAGCCGGGACCAACGACTTAGCGTGCATTCCGAGGCACAAACGAAACTCGCTATGTAAAGATGGTCAGCCATCTACGGACCGACCCTGACAAGCGTTGCTTAACCGTGAAGATCGACTCGTTCAGCCATGATCTCCTCAAACACAATACAATCAACAAAGTTTTAAAATTAAGTGTTTTCTTCAGAACCTGTTGAACGAAGTTCCGATGACGTCATAATGAACTATTTATTTATTTAGGCTTCATGCACTAATGGTAAAAAGGTGAACTTAATGCCTTAGATATTCTCTTACCAAGGATGGTGAAGAGATAACATGGCGGGTGTACTTTTTGTTGGATATTCAAACTTATTTGTTTTGTATATACGTAAATTTGAATTTAAAAAGGTAGTTTGTTTGGAATAGGTTTTTTATTTTTGACTTTTGTACACTGTGACACTTGTGTTTGATACCGTGAAATAGCTACAATACACCGTGTATTTTCTCCATCTAAATCTGGTTTATCTTTTCCTTCCATGACTCTCCTACACCTTTCATGCTTTTCGAGGCACGGAATAATCTCGGTATATTAAGTTGGTCACCCAACCTTGGACCGACCTTAGCAAACGTTGCATAACCTTGAAGATCAACCAGTGCGGCTGTTATTAGCCACGAGCTCCTCACAAACTATAATAACTTTAGTCATCATATCAGCCAATGGGCGTCCACTGCTGGACATAGGCCTCCCCCAAGCGTCGCCACATTGACCGGTCCCATGCGTCTCGCATATAGAGGATGCCTTTAGTAATTAATAAAATTAACGAATACTCTAAAACGTAATCTATCATCATAAAACAAAACCTTTAGTAATTACAAAGTCTAATTCGATTGTATACTACCCTATGATGAACGTGGAACCCAAGGATATAGTTAATACAGGACAAAAATGGGACCATATATTAGTTTTATATGTGTTTCGTTCCCCAACGGGTCGTATTTACGCGATATCACAGGAAAATGGGCCCGAATGAGATTGTGTCCACTGCTTTTGAACGATACAAGTTTATTTATGACTATTTTTATGTGAACATCTATGATATTTTCATTTGAAGGGAGTGATCGTGCTTCTTTTGTTTCAATTTTGATTATTGTATCGAGTGTTTGAGCATGAAAGACCCTAAACAACGGGAAATAAAGGAGATCAACCACTTTCTTTGGCGCTTTGTTACCGACGTTAAGTTCTTTGTACAGCAACAAAACTTCTCTCAATATAAATCTTAATGTACAAAAATATTCACAGAATTAACTTGGTTTTGATAAGTAGTGGTGTTGTTTAGTCTTGATTCAAATATTGATAAAAAACTGCTCCTTTCTGTAATTAATATCAAGAAAAATGCATTTCGTTACATAGTGGGATCAATTTAACACAATTTTAAGTCAAATGTGTTTTAGTGCAACCTGCAGTACCTATTTTTTGCCGACAGATATGAATTTCTCTTTTAATTGCTGAATTCAGAAGATTGTCCAAGAGGTATGTTATGAAAAAACAAAACACAAAAATAATAATTATTACTTTATTACTCCTTCTCCAAACCTTCTCTTACAAGTACGTCGTCTAAAAATATTGCCGGTGCGTTTACACTTCGATGCCGTGCCCATCGCATAAATCAAACTACCGTACCGTACAAAGCTGAACAATTTGGTTGATTTCCTTTTAGGTTACTTTATTATTAAGCTACAATAATCAGAATATATCTTTTAGGTCTGGAATATAGTCTTTGTATAAATATACTATTGAAAAGTCAATCACCTTTGTTATCTCTGAAGTATTTGGTAAAAGTGTACCTGGATTACACCCATATGCCACCATTTAATAAATGAGTGTTGATAATATTCCATTTTATTAATGCACTATAAAAGTTAAAATGGCGTTTAAATCCCGAAAACAATATATCTCGTTCGCCATCAAACACTACAGCCAACGCCATCTAGCACCACCAACACAAACCCACACATTTCTTACCTTTTAATTAATTTCAACACGCTCGCTGTCAACATCCAAAGTAAAATAAAGCCGTCCAAAATGAAAAGACGTTTCACATAACCTGAGCGATATTTCCTTACAGTGTGCTCAGTACTGTGAAAATTTTCAATTTTCTCAAACAATGTAACCGCGTTGAGTTCTGTGTTTACAATTTCGCAGCGTGACACGGCGACAAAGCGACATGTTGCTGTTATTCTGTCAAATAAATTCTTTTACGAATGAGTGTTTCGGAAGTGCTGTGTTTTCTTTGTTAGTTTGACTCTGAAAGTTATTTGACGCGTTGAATTTATATTTGGGTGCTGCTGCAGTTTGGTGTAAGCAAAATGTTTGGAGTTGGTAAACTTGCAATTGAAGCTAAATTCTTCTTTAATTAGATTTGTATTTTTTTTTTCTATTTCCTGACTTGATATGTTACCTGTATTCGATTTCAGATTTTCTTGCAACCCTTGCAAAGCAATAAATGGCAACTGAATTCTGAATTATTTTTGTGTTACATGCATTTGTTGGTTATTTTCAGCAGTACTTACACCTAGCAATTTGTTTAATGTCTACTTTTGGTTTTGTCGATACTGATCCGTTTTTATCTGCAAGCGTAACTAAAACCCGTTTTATTTTGTCGTCTATATTTTACTACTTTGTTGTAGAGCTTTACAAATAATAAAATAATTATTATCATCATACACAGCCTATTCGACCCCTACTAATCGATGATCAAAATGTGACCTTATTTACTTATAGATTAACCATAAATTCACGTGTCACCAAACCAAGCGAGCACTAAACTCCTCAAACTTGAACACTGCATGACGTATTTGTCCCTGTATACGATATATTATAAGTTGGAGTATTTCAACAACAACCAACACGTGTAAACGAGAAATTAGAAACTTTATTTAATATAACTTTTGTTGCAGCCACAAGCACTCAAAGTGCTTCGTCATTAATTTATTGTGCTTAGAAGACAATTTTCGTAATAGGAAAAGTTCAAGCGGGGAACGGAATTTAATGGTGGGAGAAAGAGTGGATGAGTGATAGAAAGGTTTTTAAGTAGCTAAGGAGTTCAACTGGCTACAGGAACATAGTCTAGCCAGAAACCAGGGGTAACCGACGGCCTGGTCAAAGTAGCAGGCAAGAGTTGGATGTGTTTTGGTGTGGTGGCCCAAAACCAGGGATAGAAATTGAGGAACCTACACCCAGCATTGGATGGTTTCATAATACGAAGGAGTTACAATCGTACGATCTACAGTTTAGTATAGATCTAGTCTCAAAAAAAAGCTATCTTTCTTTGAAACAGTATACAAAATCTAACATAAAAATCATAATAATATAAGGATATAGCCATAAAATCTTAGAAAATTAAATGTTGACCAAAAATAAATAAACAAGTTTCAAGGTAAATTTTAATAGAAAAGTTAAGAGAAAATGTCCTGTAAATATCCCTGAGAATGTTTCGCTGGAGGTAACCAAAGAATAGCTTTATTGCGTCGCGGGAATACCTTCATTTGCACCTAAAAATAAAGACTGGAGACGTTATTGTAAAATTTAATGGATTTTTAAGTTCATCTAATATGAAAAATAGTGATGTTTCTTCCTCAATGTTATCTTATTCTTCGAGGTCATTTTAAATATGCAGATTTTTATTGATTTAGCTTTTAAATTCAAGGTAGTCAAGATCAATAACACATGAAAATAAATTAATGAAACCATGAATTATAATGATTCTATTAAGGTTTTATTCACTGTAACTCACAGTATTGAAAATAGTAGTACCATTTCGTTTACGTGAAAACATTATACAAACGATTAAATTGATAAATTGTGCTGCATATAACGATCATCAAACAAACCGCAATCTAAATGCTGGTTCACATTAAAATTCTTCTGAAAAATCTCGAAAGAGACAATCCACGGAAACTAAATCCAGCGTTTCGTGGAATGAAGTAATAACGTGTCTACTGCTAAGTACAAGAACAGAAAAATTTCTCAGCGCAGTGTCGGGAAAATTGCCAGGGAATAGGCGAACGAGGAATTCCGAGGGAGGAATGTTCCCCATTAACGCTAACTGCACCAGAACTGCCCAGTTCGGGGAGTTACTTAATTTCGCGTAAGCTCTAAGGTGTTTCTGAAGTGCTGGTACTCTGGGTTTTAAGGGATTCGTAAAGTGTTTACGAATTACTGCTGGGTTCGGATCAATGGAGGGTTTCATGAGCTTTTTACAGATAGTTAAACGTTCTTAAATAAACGTATATAGTTACGTGTTTTTAAATTATCACTGTTGCAATACTTGCAATGTTTTTCAGTGGTCTTTGTTATTTTATTACTGACGCAGTAATATAAAAATATTTAAAAAAAATGTTTTGATATATGAAATACAGTTTCAATACCTTTATCATTAAATTAATAACTTATGCTTCTCGTTTGCAGCGGTATTTGTCGTGGTAAATCGTCATGAATTTCACTTTTTTCTGAGAAAATATGAATTTTTCTTTTTCGGATTGATTTCACTTCCATTTGATGGATTGCACCAGTTAAATCATTGTTAAAAAACACGAGTATGGTATTAATTAGTAACTTTTTGTTCCTAGAATTCACATTGAAAGATACTTCTTCTTTACTAACTTATTACTCTTTATCTTTACCTAAAGTTTTAATACTCCTCAAATTTGCCACCCACAAAATTACTTCACCGCAAAACCACTACAGCAGTATAACATAACTATACATTTTTAATTACATTTTCAAGACGTAAAGCCCGCATTAAGCAAATCTTACATTTCTTCATGTTTCCCTGGTGCGCATTACCGCAAAAACTTACATAATTACGGCAACCTCAGACTGTCTAATATGGTAGAACGTGTTTTAAACCCTTTTTGGGTGACTTTTGAAACAAGTCTTTGTGTTCCTCAAGTCGAAATAAGAGCCACACTGTTTTACAATATATGATGGTTATTAAAGGTATGTTAAAATTATTTTTTATAATTATTATTTTTATTTATTGCATCCTGAATTTTGTTTTTATTTTTCTTGCAAAGACAAGAATAATAACTTTTTAAAACTATTATATTAATTTATTTTCATTATTGTGAATGTGAAGACTATGTGGATCATACTTTTTTTTTGTTTTAACTTTTCTCAGTTAGTTTTTAATCATGGTCTGGCAGTTTGAGTAATTTATGCGGCCTACCCGAATGTCCTTTCTTTGGTATTATTCTTCGAATCGTTGAGCTCCTTAATTTTTCAAGTTGAGCTGCACGGTTATTGACAAATGCGTGCACTGACTGGACAGGCCCACTCAATCTGGTTGGTTCTTTCCTCAAAAGACCATTTCAGACATCAATCTACATGGTCTTCACATGATCTAACCAAGATTTTGTCTGGACTATAAAAGCGACTGTGACCTCTGAGTTCGTTTCGGCCTTTCTTCTCAGAGTAGTCAGATAGGAAACGCCGACCACATCTAGTTTTAAAAAATATGATCGACATGTAAAAGTGTTTGTACAAACCAACTTATTATTATATCGTCTGGTACTTTGCCCACTGCTTTGCAACACTGATTCATCATTATCAATATTATCTCTTTAACTTTTAACCAAAATTATGCATGGGTCAGTTCAGTTAGCCGGATGCAACTGAATACTTTACATGAAGCGATTGCCTATACATCTCTCTATCTCTCTAGTAGTTTTTAGGTGATATGAAAAAATCTTCGCTACAAACTTTCCAAATTGTGATTTCACCAAGCAGTTTCTTATGAAAAGTTTATGCTCGTCCTAGGTTAACTACCAGACAATAAAGTTTATTCTAGCTGCAGACTCCAAGCTAACTTCACACTTCTGTGCCTAATTCGTGAATTCATTGAGTTGAAAACCGACAAAGGAAAAATAAAATGTTCCTCTTTCTGCAAAGAGTAAAGCAAATTAAGTACATAAAAGCCAAAATGGGGTCGAGGACTCTGTCAATGGTCGCGCCCGCTTGGAAGTTGATTCAAATTTGATTGTTGGCAATTTTTTACCCAACTGTTGAAAGGTTGGTAATGTCACTTATGAAACAAATGAAGAGAGGAGAGTAATTTTATTTGTGGCACAAAAATGAATATTCATTTTGGTGACAAAGTTTTTGTTAAAGCCAATGTTTTAAGTTAATCGCTTGGTAATACGTGTCTGGATTCTCCACAAGGTTTATTTTTATATAATACTAGCTTCTGCGAGAATAACGAAAGTTATCCCAAGAAAACATATGCCTGGGATAGAAAGTATCCAAAGTGCTATTCCGGACTATATTAATCTATCTCCGTGCCAAATTTCATACAGATCCGTCCAGCCGTTTGAGCGTGAAGACGTAAACAACACAAACACACACACACTCAAAATATTTCGCCTTTATTATATTAGTGTGAAGTGTGTTAATGTCAATGTCAATCATCAAAACATATAATAAATCTGTAGAAAAGTCGTTTTTGTACATTGAAAATATTAAAATAAAAAATAGCCAGAGTGTTAAAGGATAACCTACAGAACCCATTATGAGCATTTTTGAATTTTTTGTCTGTTTGTCTGTTTATTTGTGCGCGCATCACTTAAAATGTACGAAGCCAATTTAGATAACTTTTATACATAAACATTATGCGTGCGTGCTTGACGTATTACTTAGTTTTTGTTTCATCCCAATCGGTTCACTCTATCAAAAGTAAGATGAATTTAAAGTGCTCAAGAAGTAAAATATCACAGCACACGCCATGTTTCTGAACACACGATTCAGATATTCGGACAGTTGAACTCCGTATTCGATAGGTGGCGTTGTGCATTTGACATCATTTTCTAAATGGCGGTGATAATGTTCTGCGTAATTTTTACAGATGATCTATTTCTGTTGCCGCTATAAAAACAAATACTAAAAACAGAGTAAAAATAAATATTAAACGTGACTTTTTTGCCGTTTTTGCGATAATAGTACGGAACCCTTCGTGCGCAATTCTGACTCACACTTAGCTGGGTAGTTTGGGAAGGTAGGGTAGTTAAGGCGTAGGTTGGGAAATTAGGGTAGGTAAGGTATTTAAGGCGTAGGTAGGGTAGGTAAGGCGTAGGTTGGGTAAGTAGGGTAGGTACGTAGGGTAGGTAAGGCGTAGGTTGGGTTCGTAGGGTAGGTAGGTAGGGTAGGTAAGGTGTAGGTAGGGTAGGTAAGGCACAGGTAGGGTAGGTAAGGAATAGGTAGTTTAGGTAAGTAGGGTAGGTAAGGCGTAGGTAGGTAGGTAAGTAGGGTAGGCAGATGACGGGAGCGAAGCCGCGGGCACAGCCAGTTTATAAATAAAAAGATTGGACAAGGTACATACTATATTTTAGAAACTGCTCATATCTTTCTTACTTGCAAACAAAACAAAAATCGATGAAAAATCTCTAAAACCAATATCAACACATCCACTTTTCAAAAGGAGTAGTTTTTCAAGCTCGTTCGATGGCTTGTGACAAGAACACACAAGCTCGATTCACGCTCTATTGGGACCCGAAGTAGCCGCGTTTAGAAGCCAGCGGTATAAATCAAGAGGTTTGGCTGCACGCTCCTGATTGTTCGCTACGAATTGTATTGGTTCCAAGGTTTATTGTTTGAAATTGTATTTATGTGCTGTTATGTGTATTTTGTTAGTGTGGGGTTTATTGTGGTTTTTTATTTTGTAGAGGTTTAATGTTATCACTTGATTATTTCCCTCAACTTTACAACAGCTTTTATGTATCGGTCTGCGTTTAGGTAAACTATGCAAGAATAGAATATACTTTATTGTACACCAAATTATTTAGGTACTTAACTTTTTGCTACACCTCATTACTAATGCCTATTTTTTTATTTTATTTAACGATAGGCTCGCGTTGACCGCTATGTCGCCTGATGGTAAACGACGATGGGAATGTATCAAACAATCATAATAAAATATGCAAAACAATCTATCAATCTGCCAACCCAACAATAATAATATTTTTTAAACTAAAATTTACCCTATTATTATAAAAAAGCCTACTAGAAGAAGGCCATGATTACATACGCCTAAGGCTTCTCACAGTTCGCTATGGTAACTTTCATAAAACAATTTATTTTGGCCCAGCCACTTAGAAAGACAACCTAATATGAATTGCTAACTATTCCACTTGCAACGCAAAACTATAGCCGCTAAACTATGTACACATGTCCAGCATGTTTCTGAACTAACTAGATTATAAACTAAACCCATAAATGCAGTAATGCATAAGTACGGAGGGTCTCAGCTGTTGCCATGGCAACCTCTTTCGTTTTGTTAGTTCCTATGAGGTTGTATGTGAAGATATATACGTAAATACAGATTAAATGGGATAAGGAGTACGGTGTAGCATTAAGTTTATGGGAATACTAGCTTTTTAATCATATATATTTATATCTTTACTATCGTACCTGCCACCAATATAGTAGGAAGTAGGATAGTAGGATAATATTCTTCTTCTTCGTCGTATCGATGATTGCACAATTATATAAGTTATGAGCAGAAATCAGCCACGTGAACAGCGTTTTCATTTGCCTCACAGAGATCCTTCAGGGTGCAGGTGTTGTTGCACAGAGAAGGTGAGGCATTGTATGAGACGTAGCTCCGCAATTGCACTGCGTGTCATTTGAGTATCCCCATCTAACTAAGTTGCACCCATTGGCTTTGAAGTCGGTTTAAAGATTCTAGGTGGGCCATCAAAGTTGGTGGCCTGCAAGGCAGGCTCAACATAGTCAGTCGGGGGAGGATGTTTGAGGAGCCACAGTCTCTTCTTTACCTCACTGGACCTGCTGCCATTATGTGGTTTGGTTAAACTCAGAAAGCTTTTTCGACTCTTCAATATGTCCCTTGGTTCGTCCACATTTTATGAAGAGGATCGATGGAAGATTCGCCAGCTGAGAACCAAAGTACTAAGCCCGATGTACGAAGATAACCCAGGCAGAAGATGTTAGACGGCGAAGCAGATTATTGCGAGTGCTGACTTTTAAATTTGTTTTTATATAGTGCTTCTCATTGTGGTCTATGTCAGCGCCTTGCCTTTTAATGTTAGTTTTCTAGAAAACTACGGATATTATTAGTAGAGTAGGAAAAAAGTTCTTCAAAGTTTTGTATAGTCTATCATTGTTAATAGAAGCGCAGTTTTTAGGTGCATGGTTCTTTTTTCAACAACAAACTTCAGCTGCCTTGGGTACGGAACCTTAAAAAGTTACATGGTAAAAACGGGACCCTATTACTTAGATTCCACTGTCCGTCTTTCTGTCAGTCACCAGGCTGTATCTCATGAACCGTGATAGCTAGACAGTTGAAATTTTATCAAAGGTGATGTATTTCTGTTGTCGCTATAACAAGAAATACTAAAAGCCGAGTAAAATAAATATTAAAGGCGGTACCCCGAGCAAAACGCCGCGCTAGCCGTTTTTCGTGCTGTTTTTAGGAGCTATCTACTCGTCATTTAAAAAGAAATATCAACTAATAAAAATACATTAAATTTGTACATATTATTGATTCTAAAATGGTCGTATCCTTTTTTTTTAAAAAAGGTATATGTTTCACTAATCTCCTTCCAACAAAACCATAAAAATGAGAAATAATTATTGATAGCATGCATCTCCTCGTAAAGTGTTTATTAATTATTTTTTGTACTAACACTAATGGATAGACAATTTAATAACGAACATTTTTGTCGTATTTTTTTTTCAAAAGACTGAAATTCGTTTTTTTAAAGATTTTATTCGAAAATCTGGGCGTATTCACTACTGTAATTCATGCGCCACCAGTGCCGCTAAGCCAATAGAAATGCTCATATCTCATGCTGATTTTTTACATACAACAAACGTGGTATTTTTGCCGTTTTTTTGCAATAATGGTACGGACCTCTTCGTGCGCAAGTTTGACTCGCACTTGGCCGGTTTTTTATCTAAATTCTTGCCTAAATAATTAAAAATTATCAATAAATCAATCTCAAACTTGCCTTCACTGTAACAAAACTCGTAAATACAAAATGACACCAAAAATTTCGCTATAACATAGTCAGCATATCCCGTCACCCCCTTGCATTGTCTCTATACCCCCTTGCAATGTCCCCTTCCACCAAACTTCTGAGATAGCATACAGGGTTGACATTGTTACAAGACAGTTTCTGGTGTAGAATTTTTGTGCCAACTCAGTGGAACCGTATACACATACAATGCTATTATAACAGATCAAGTGTTATCAAATACTCGGCTTCGTCAGAATTTAAATGATAGTTGATTATGGCATTTTTTTTTTAATTTTGCCCCACTCCAGGAACTGTATAGGGATGCGTTTACAAACAAAAAACTCACTTATACAGGAATTGACAAGGAGCTACATACTTACCTACTCTTTTCAAACATTTTGTAAACGATCAATCAACCCATCTGCTCAGCCTTTTGTTGGCTTGCAGTCTAATTTGATACAGCTGAATATATGTAGTTCTCGCTTTTCTTCTTGGCTGTCCTGAAGTTGGCTGCAATGACTACGCAGCAGTGAATCTCATACATAAAAAGCACCGCGCCGCACCTTGCACATCGGAAAGCCAACTTCAAGGCGGCCAAGAAGTTTGGCGAGAACGAATACCAGTATTCTACTCGGAGCCACTGACTATCTTTCGTCCATACCCCAGTAAGGGTTGTGGACGAAACCCCTTGGCAAGACTGATGTCAGATATTCTAGCTTTTGACTACCCAAACGTAACGACTGTCAAAGATGACTAATTTATTTCCAAGCATAATAGCCAGGGACTAGCTAGGGTGTTAAAGGATAACCAACAGAACCCATTGCCAGCATTTTTGGAAATGTTGTGTTTGTCGGTTTGTCTCTTTATTTGTGCACGCATCACGTAAAATGTACGAAATCAATGCAGATAACTTTCATTTATAAAAATTATGCGTAACTTGAAGTATTACTTTGTTTTTGTTCGCAATCGGTTCACACTATCAAAAGTTAGATAAATTTAAAGTGTTCAAGACGTAAAATTATCACAACACACGCAATTCAGATGATACTCGGACGGTTGAACTCCATCTTCGATAGATGGCGTTGTGCATTTGAAGTCATTTTCCGAATGGTGGTGTTAAGATTCTCCACGAAAGAATGAGCTTAGAAAAAATAATGGTAGGTAGGTAGGGTAGGCAGTAAGATAAGGAGGACGATGTACCTAAAATAAATCTACGATAAAACAAAGTATTTCAAGCAATGACAGGTAATTTAATTTAGTTGATAGATAAGTATATGGAGCTCGCATATTTACAAATATTGCAACCTTAGATATTATTTTGTTTCTGTCACTCTTATTGTGTGTCTCTTTCTTAAACTCAATTTGCGATATCAACGCCTTTATACTGTGGAATGACTATTATCATAGCATTTCTAAATGACGTCACAATGACTTGCAGTTTCTTTTAAATATTGTTATTTTTGCGTTGTCTTTTGTTTATTTGAGGGATGGTGACGTGGCTTGTTCATTTTCGTGAGAGAATTTGAAGTAGATCTTATATTTTCTTGTTAGATTATATGAGTCATATTTGTCTTAACTTCCACCCGTCTAGAACACTGAGTAATTCTTGCATTGGTATTATTTTTTGCAAGAAATAGTACTTATTTGTTGCTAAAATTTTGTTGTGTTTGTATTTCAAATCATAAAATTAATCTTCCGTAATGAAAATCTGTTTTCCAATTATTCCTCATATTTGCCCACTATAATTGGTTTGGTATCTATTCCAGTACCTAAAATAGAGAGTTTTGAATTTGTGAAGTGAATAATATTTCATAGAATTTAATTGGATTATAATAATAACCACATTGCACAACTAGTAAATATCAACACTACATCACTATTTATCTAACATTGTTCAAACACAATATCTTATCCATTAAAATCCACAAAAAACCTAATCCAATTTACTTGTAACAAAATTCAAAATCAATGTTCACAAACACAGTCCATTTGCTTCAATATTTGTAGTGTCCTCTGTACGAACAAATCATGGTCACTTTGCAGAGAAATGAAATGTCCCACACAAAAGCTTGGACACTGCTCTAGACATTTTGTCTTACTTTATGACAGGACGTATTTTTCTCGCTTCAACTTTACTTTTTATTTACCGGGTTGAGTGTGTCTTTTGTGTTTTGAAGTAAAATACGGTTTCGAAGCTTAGATCGCTTACTTATAGATAAACCTTAGTACCCGTTTTTCAAATAAAAATATACTAACTATTGCATAAAAAGCCGGCCAAGTGGGAGTTCGACTTGCGCACAGAGGGTTCCGTATAAATAGCTACATTCACCAAAATAAATAGTTAACATTACTCAATGAAAGCATCGAACATTGCTCTAACGAAAGGACAAAATTAACTTTGCCGTTCGAAAACTATTAAATCGTAATGAAAATGTTCGAAGCATCAATTTTTTTTTTTCTTTTCCAAGTAAATTTTTATAAGTTGAAAAATATTACTAGTGAACTTGTAAAGCCTACTTAGTTGCGATAGTTTTACTTTTAATATCGTTATATATACTACTGCCGTGAATTTTTTTACATATCCAAAAGCAAACATTTAGCTGGCAGGCCCTTGACACTTGAGTCTATCAAAAATTTATTATGTATAGCTTAATTTTACGCAAACGGATCCCTGAATCGAAAAATGGTTTTTACAGACCCGTAATATTTTTGAATAACCTTTGAATTTGAATGATTTTTGTCATTGTTTTTTACCACTTTGTCGGCGTGATTAATATGTATATATCCATGCCAAATTATAGCTTTCTAGTACTAAGAGTCTCTGAGCTAAGCTGCCGACGGCCGCAAATGGGAAAATTATAAGGGTTTCTTGTTGACTACGGAACCCTAAAAAAGATCTCAAATTATCTGAATTACAAATTGCTTTTATCTCCAGCTATTAGGACTTCTACTCTTGTTAAAAGTAAGGTGCTTATGGGAGTGTTCTCTTTAAGTCCTTGGATAAGTTTATTCAAGAATCAGCGTTAATTTCTTCAGAGTTGTTTCCAAAATCCCAACCAAGCCTGGCTTTAAATTGCACAGTATACATACATAGCTTTAATTAAGGCATAAATGTTACTGAATACGGATTATTGGTATCAGGGCAACATGACTTCGTAATAACCTAAACTGCGGGCTACCGTGTTAATCGACTATCAAAATGTTGCAGCTCTCGATTCTTGTTGTGCGCCTGGTAACCTGGCATGTGTTAGTTAAATGGATTTACAGGATAGTGTATTGAATGGGTTGCGAGATTATCGACAGCATTGTTCATATGTAATTTAATATCTAGGAGTTAAGTGGTCGAGTTTTCGACGCTATCGGTGTAGATTGACCTAAAGATAGATATTGTTGGCATTTGACTCGACATTTCTGTAGGGTATTTAATTAATTACATATTGGAAGTCAATCGGTAAATTAAGCAATTGTAACTATTTGATGAAAAGTCAGGATACTTATGTTTTGTTTTAAACAAGTAAAATTTCAAAATTTCAAAAAACCCCGTCACATTTATCTTGCGAAAACACCCCGATTCAAACAGTAAAACGCCCATTACTTTTGAATGGTTGAACCGATTTAATTCAAACATAGCTAAGAACACTCTCGACAAAATCACCTTTCAAACAAGAAAGTACTTAATCAAAATCGGTTCATCCTTTTAGGCACTATGATGCCACAGACATTCACACAGATACACAGATACACAGCAACACACGTGAAACTTATAACACCCCTCTTTTTCCGGCGGGAGTTAATTAAACAGCACTGTGTCAAAAATTGCATTGCATTATCCGAAAGGCCCGTATCATCAGTTTTAGCTAACCGAGCCTAAATTTAGCCCGGAGTTGCAGCCAGTTACTGTCCCGATATAACTAATGTAAGCCGACATCGCCCGTCACCGTCGTTGGCACCATCTGGACGGGGCACAAGTGATGTCAAAGCGAATGCAGTGAAAGGACTATTTTGAGTCACGTATGCGGGCACTAAAGCGAGGCGTAACTTTATACCGGGGTACTGAAATGGTTTAATTGGTTAAAAGATAGTGTTAACGTTTATTACAGAATTTTAAGTTAATCTAATATTTCACTTATATTTGATACTTTGGAAGGTGCTTAGGCATTATATGGTTACGGTTACGTGATTCAGCGATGTTGGTCTTACTTTGCGAAAAATATTAAAATATTGTATTATATACTTTGTTTTTTTTTTTTAAACCTAATCTATATAGTACAAAAGGACGTCTATTTAATTTGTAACTCTATGGCGTACAAGTGAACTGTGTAAGTACACCAACAGAGACAGAATAAACCACACCACACAACATCCAATATAACGTGTCTAGAACGCATACATATTTACAAGAATCTCGATGAAAATATAAAATTAATTAATTGTAACATTGTATGTCCTGACCTACTTGTATCTTCGCCCCGGGAGAGCTCGAGATAGCTGACACGAAACCAAATAACGTGAGATACGAAACAGATGAGCTTTGTACTTTAAAATTAAACAACGATTCTTAGTAACGGTTTATAATAATAAGGTGTATTTGCTTTTGAAATTCTCTTTTGAAATATGTTAAATGGTTTTCTGTAAGAAGATGAAAACGTTTGTGGTGGTTGGGCTTTTGAAACTGGTCAAGAACTGTTGTAACATATTCTTTTCTTTAATATAAGGCATCACTATCAAGATAACGGGGCAAAACATTACAGATACGATGTCATATCTAGAGCCTCTGGAAAGTCATTAAATCTAAAGGTTTTCTAGATGAAAAAGGGAATGTCCTTAACGATAAAGGTTGTCATAAGTCCAAAATTTTAAAGGGTTTGACGAGTGACCACGTAAAAATTCGACAGCACATGTCAATCATTTTGGACTTTTTGACAAGTGATATCGCATATAAAAGTCTCTTTGACTAGTTCCTCTGGTCTTAACAATTTTTTACTTCATACTGATTCTCTCACTTTACTCAAATTTCACCCATTCGGATTTAGATAGGACCGCAATGTAGATTTAGAACCAGCACCGCTTTGGGCACAAAATGTCTCCGTAGTTTTGAGTGTGCTAGAGATATGCATGAAGGTAGTGCTAATAAAGTTATCCTGAATACTGCAACGGTAGTTGTTGGTACTGAATCTGTTGAGTTTTGTGATGTAAATGTATGTAGAGCAATAAATACTGATATATTTCAGAAGTGATAGCTATCAAATACAATGTCAGAATCCATCAAACACAAAGAATCAGCTTTACAGCAAACTCGTTTGATTTTGCCAATAAATGCCGGTTCAGTTTTACTTACAGACACTAAAACACTAGGAATTCCTTCCTTCTTTTCTGCAGTGTCCGTTTCAACAGATACAGAAACTAAATTACGTTCAAAATCTTCGGAGCAGCAGACAAAAATAAAAGAACATCTGCAACAACTTCTAAATTTTGTGTTACTATGTGTCGCTATAAAATACATGGTGCCACCGGTTTGGCACTAAGCCGATATAGATCCAGTATTCCGTGGTGTTTTTACTTACGAATATGTCGATACCGCAACCATCGGGATTTTCTCCCCCAGATTTATATATATCTTCACTCTTATGATACCTTTTCGAGACCTGCATTCGGGTTTACTGCTTTCTTGAATGTAGAGTTCTGAATTTCTGAATGTATTACTTGGAACGCTTTGTGAATATTATTTGAATAGCTCAAGCCCATGTGCGACTCTGAAGCAGTTTCTTTTACGTATTTCATACGGAAAAAGTACCTACGGAATATAGAATTTTAAATTTCATCTTGGCGTCGCTTTGGCAAGGAATGCTGCAGTGCTTCTTTGTCGACAACTATGTTTCTACTTATTACATTCTTTGTTTAATAACAACTTTTACTAAAATCACAATTTCCAGTTACAAAATTTATAAATACACACAAAATTTGATTATTAACTAATTTGATATGCTCGAAGAAATTACAAAAGCTATAGGTCTACCAGAATTTCATGGCAAAAAGGGAAATACAAATTTGTTGTATGCAATACTGGGGAAATTGGATCAAACGATCTTGATACTGTTTAATTTTTTATTTATGTCTTTAGTATTAATGAACATGAGGTAACTATATTATAGTAGTCACAACGGATCTTTGTGTCTTTGAACTTGGTCCTGCCAACCATTGCGTAAGAAACAGTTTGTCATCGAGTATACTGCATAGAGTAAGTGAGATAGGACGATGACAAAAAAGACAAAAGATATTTATTTCAACTGGGCCACCAAGCGGCACTTTTGAATGTCACAATTTAAATTTACATGGAATAAAAGTTGATTCTACCGTGCATTCGGAAAGTAGCTTGTTATGGAGAAGAATGCACAAGAAACTCCGTAAGCTTATGTGACATACATAAGCGAGTGAAAGAGACAGTTATACAATGCTATCTTCACCTTCAACATTGACACACAAATAGCTACCGCGCGGGGTCTTGCAACCAATTCAGAGACACAAAGATCCACTGTGAGTATTATAGGTATGTGTATGAATAATGTTGTTATACATCGTGTTCTTAACATAGGAAAAATAAATCAATTGAATATTAATTTATGTACTAATTTATTATTTAGCATTTAAATCATACTAATAACTTAAAACCTCATTCAGAACTAGAAAACTAGAATACGATTCCATGAACTCCACTGGCATTTCAAAAACTTGTATCTTTGTAGTTTTATGTCATCTC
Source organism: Orthosia gothica (assembly GCA_949775005.1). Classification (NCBI taxonomy): domain Eukaryota; kingdom Metazoa; phylum Arthropoda; class Insecta; order Lepidoptera; family Noctuidae; genus Orthosia; species Orthosia gothica. The sequence continues at coordinate 4,419,633 of OX459038.1, forward strand.
TCTCCATCAAAATGGTTCTTTTTCATTGGCATTTAACATATTCAAAACCAATCTCTTTATGTATAAAGTCTGTAAAAAATAATAAAATGTATCATGTTACTTAAAGTCATTCATCATCATCAGTCTATATATTTTCTTTTTATGTAAGTATTATGGCCTGGTTGCTAGGACCTTTTAGCCACGTCTTTGGAAAGAGTTTTGGATCTTATATTTATTCTTTAGTATGCATTAGAATGCGGATGTAACAGATTCTAATGTTTTTTGGAATATTTGGCAGCAAATTGTATCGAGTCAGTCTTCCCAGTAAGCTTTGCAGAGGCAGTCAATACTACAATAAAATACACCGCTCCACTATCCCGAGATCACTTTTGTCAATGATTTTACAAATTGTCCAGTTGCGGAGACAGTTGAGATACAAAACTACACCAATAATATATCACAATATCCACTAGGAATCAATTTGCAAATAATATTAACAGCCACTAAACTTCACTCGACAAAATCCCGCCAAAAACTCCCGTCTATATACACGTCCCACTGCAGGGCGCAGATTATTACTTAATATTTTTCTTACGTCAAAGATTCTCAATCTCCGTTAAAATCAATATCTTGTCGAAGAATTAGTAACAGTTACATTACTGTTGCCATTTCCTTCCGGCCATCATTCGATGTGCCCTGACCTACGATTTACCATATAATAGTAATGAAAAGAAAATATAATTAAGTAAGAAAAATATAAATTAAACTAAATGTATCAAAACAAGTCAGTCCAACTTACCGGTCCACTCTACGACGCACTTTAAAATCAAAGATTGAGTTTGATTTACGCCTTCTTCTTCCCTTATTTTATGATACACATTGAAAACAATATGTCTCGCATGAGATCGAAGTGGGTTTTTCGACATTTTCACAAAAATAACAAACTTTCAAGATAATATCAAAAAAAATCAGCAGCGGTTGACACATCTAGTACTTTGATTCGACAGGTGTCAATTGACATTGCCATATGAAAATCACAATTTAAAAAAAATAAAAAATGCCATGAGATTCTGGTACACCTATATCATAAAAGATGATAGAATATGTAAACGATAGATATTCGACGACATGGTTGGCACAGTGGTTTAAAGATCGGCTACTGTGCTGCGTGTCGCAAGTTCAATGTCCGCACGGATTAAATATTTGTAATAATTCATAATTCATTTATTCATTTGTTAACATAGGTACAAAAAAATAGTTGTTAAAAAAAAAATTACAAGCGCGCTATGTTATGCCAGAAGGCGCACAAATATTAATTGATTCCATTGATTTAATAATAACAAAATAATAATAAACAAAAAACACAGATTCTTGAAAAATAAAAACAAACAAAAAAACCAAAAGAAAATAAAAATCACAAAATGTCAAAAGGAAAAATATAAAAATAATATCAATAAAAAATGTCAAATAAAAAAAATATATATAAAAATGTCAATTACGAAAAAGAAAACAAAATAATACAAAAATGTCACGTGAAAAGTTAAAAAAGTAAGAAATAAGCCTATTAATAATTACATACCAGGCCACTGAATAGGTACAAACTATAGGGAACAACACATTCATTACATTTAGTCTGTCAAAAATTCCGTAATGCTGTAATATGCTTTTAACAACAGTAAAGATTTAAGCCTTTTCTTAAACAAGTTTATGTTTAACTCTTTAATTGAATTAGGTATGTGGTTGTATATTATCGGTGCCATAGAAAAGACACTCTTTTGCATCAATGCTGTGTGGGACCTTTTTATGCACAAGTTATTATTCTGTGGTCGAGTTCGTTTATTATAAAATGATATTTTGGTAAACAGGTCTGGATTGGTCTTAACAAATACAGCTACTTCAAAAATATACAAGCACGGAAATGTCAATAATCTGTATTTGATAAACAATGGCTTACAAGAGTCCAATCTGTGGAGTCTGAACATTGACCTAATACACCTTTTTTGTGCTTTAAAGACTATTTCCCTGTTGGTTGAGTTACCCCAGAAAATGACACCATACCTCAATACTGAACTAACCAAACCATGATATGCTGTGACTAAAGCATCGACATTAATCACTGGTGTCAGTTTAAACAGGGCATAGGCTGATTTGCTAATTCGTTTAGTTAGCTCCTCCGTGTGTGCTTTCCAGTTCAATTTTTTATCAATAGTTAATCCTTAAGGTTAAGGAATTTGGATGTATCTACTTGTGCTATAAGTTTGTCATTATGGCATACTGTCATATTGGTATTCGCACGTTGGCTAAACATCATTAATTTCGTCTTATCAAAATTTATTTTTAGATTATTATTATCTAACCATTTCACTATGGAGGTTATTGTCTGAGAGATAGCTTCATTGTGGTTTTGATCATCAGTTTTCTTAATTGTCACAGTGCTGTCATCAGCAAACAGTGACATAGGGTGACTTGTTACTTTTGGCAGATCGTTTATGTATAATATAAACAGCGGGGGCCCTAAGACACTGCCTTGGGGTACACCATAAGCAACTGTGCGATAATTAGATTTAAAGGTTCGTTGGCATTTAGTTTTGGGATCTATATCGGTAACTTCAACGTACTGTTTCCTGTTCCGCAAAAATGAATTTATTAAACTGAGGATATTCCCTCTAATACCGTACGCATCCAGCTTATTGAGCAAGATACTGTGATCGACATAGTCGAACGCTTGAGTCATGTCACAATAAACTGAACAAACAGGTATTCTTTTGTCAACATTCGTAATGACATTGTTCAAAAAGTCATATATTGCCATATTGATGGTTTTATTTTTAAGGAAGCCTTTCTGTTCGTCGGTTAATATATTTCTTTTATCTAGATATTTAGAGCAGCTATTTGTATGGCCTACAAATAGCTGTTCCGGATCTGGGTGTCTTGTGTATGTGAGTTAATTTTTTTTTAAACGAATCATGGGTTCAAAACAACAGTAAAAAATGATTTATATATATGTGAGTCTCTAACAAAGGAAAATATATTTGTTGATTAATTAATCTATTAAATGATAAATATAATTTATTAATTGATATATTGAATTGAATTTAAATTGTGATGATAATGATGCTCTCAGCGTGCTTCACCGTCGACCACATCATCGCTTACCATCAGGTGAGATAGTGGTCGAGCGCATACCTATAGAGGAAAAAATAAATAAAAAAAAATTGAATTAAATTGTAATTGTGATGATAATGAAAATTTATTCATTGATCTATAGAATTATAATTATAATGATATTGTATTAACACTTTCCGGGACACTTGACTATTTGCAAATGTAATGATATGACACTTCAAAATCCCATACATTTTGTCATACCGTCTACAGCCGTACTACCTCATTACATATATTTTTAAATTTTTGATATGACAAATACGGCCACAGACGTTGTACTTGTATGGCTCAGTCTACGCCTGTCGGCGGTGTGCATGTGTTGTTTTGGTGCATAAGCACTGCGTATGTGTGTGTTGAAAAATGACTCGAAAAGAGTTTGCCGTGACACCCACGAACAAATGAAGTCGCGTGATGTGACACTAGATCATGTGCTTCTTAGGAATACTATGGGCAAGCAACGGCTATCGACGGTTTGCCAAATTACATGAAATAAAGTTCACCGCCCTTAGCCGTACTGTCACGTAACGATATACCGACATAACGTCAAGAGGCGGTCTGTCCCGGAAAGTGTTAAATTATCTATTGAATGATAATTGTAATGATAATATATTAATTGATATATTGAACGATGCTTGTAATGACAATTTCTTAATTTAAGATTTTAAATTGTAAGTTCATGTTGCATAAATAATGTAAATGTTTGCATGCCGAATGGTAAAATATGGCTCAGCTTTGATAGACGGTTTAAGGCATTTATTTTTCTCAAAAGACTACATCAATCACTTACTGAGAAAATAAAATAAAAAAATAACCGATTCCACTTTTAGTAGGGTACAACCATGGAACAACTATCAACAAGTAACTATTGTGTAATACCCATATTTGCAAAATACATTTTACTAATTACTCTTACTTATTACAAATGCGGCAGTTTGGATGGATGTGAGTGTGGATGTATGTTTGTTACTCAATCACGCCGGAACGGCTGAACGTATTTGGATGAAATTTGGCACAGCGATAGATTTGAGTCTGGAATAGCACGTAAGCTTTTCATCGCGGTATAATGTTCCCTTGGGATTATAAAATACTAATCACGCAGGCGAAGCCAGCTGGCAGAAGCTAGTATCTTTATATCAAGTCAGGAACATAAAATGAATACTAAACAAGCCGCCTAATTAAGTTTCTTAATTGGTGATTTGTCCCAATTACAGTAGGAGGAAAATTGAGTTTTTGACGGCGTCCAAAAGGACCACACTTTTAAGAGAAAATTAAATGGCTACCGTTATATGCTAATTACGCAATCATAAATTTGGAATCTCCCACTGATTCTCCATTTTTTCTCTCCCTTTGAATTTTTATCACCCAATTGTATTTTTAATTTAACCCAGCATTAAAATGTCTGCCATCGAGATTTCACACACAATTCATGGAGAATTTTATGTGGATTGCAAAATATATTTCCATATTGGAAAGTGAGTTGAATGAAAAGGGAACACGATTGATAAATTTTTCGTCATATCATAGTGTCCGGAACGGTCACCAATCTGTTAATTGACTTTGAGCATCTATAGCTGTATCATTTCGATGACATTTTCATGTATATTTTGAAACACTTATGTGTGTATTGATTTTTATTGCGACCATTTTGTTTTAAAATTAGACTTTAACGTCGCGCACAACACAAATAATGGCCTGACGAAGCTTAAAACTCTAAACGAATTTAAAAAAGAAGAAAATAAGGAAGGCCATCAACACAGTATCATCTTCCAAATCGCGAAGGCTACAAAACTCTTGACAAAAACAGCCCTTATCTTAAACTTTTCAGGGTTAAAGAATACAGAATGATCAACCATCGTCACTCAGTTTTAACGGTCATGGAATTGATTAAACTTTGCAGCACCCAACCTCGTTAAGCCCAAACTAAGTTCAGTTTTTATTGTGAAATAAAATGGTGGAAAGTTTTACTTGGGGCAAACTTTCCGCTATTCTATAAAGTTAACGAAGAATCGTTAATTCCGTCTTTTGGTTATATTTATTGTATGTATTTTCGTTATTGCTGTTATTTTATTTTTTTGTATTTTCCTACTACTTGTTCTTGCTTGCTTTTGAATTGTTTTACTTGTCTAGCACTTACATAGCCTTTTTCCTTACAATTATTAGAAGTTTCATGTACTTCGTTTTATCTGCTTCATGGTTTCCAACAAATAAAACTATAAGTACACCGTAATACCTCTTTACAAAACTGTATGCAGATTCACTGCAATCGCTGTTGACATCTCCTTAACATCCCAAATGTAATTTCCGCTTTCTACAAAGTCACAATCTAATAATACAAGCCTCGGTCGTACCTGTCGATAACATTCGGTTTTATTATGACCACATTATAGTGCCAGGTTGCACAGACGTCGCCACATTACATGGTGCAACGTTGCACATTCGTAGCAACGTTACAGTGCAACGTTGCGCCTTACGTAGCGAATTATAAAGCAAGCGCATCTTAGTAAATGCCAAATCCAGGCGAGCGTATGCCGTATATGTTAGCGTTTTAACTGTATCAAAGCATACTATTAACAACTACCTTACAGATTTGTAATGTTTCTTTTTAATTGTTATTTTTTGACAAAAGTGTTGCTTTAAAATTATTTTTGTGTTAGTTTTATATGAATTTGGCTCGTGAAAGGTCAAAGTAGTGGAGAGAGGCTTTTTCCCAGAAGTGGGAAAGAACAGAATAACAAAAAAAAAATGAATTATGATTCGTACGGGCATTTGCATGGTGAATTACTGCCCATTCCATCTGACCTCTCGCAGGAGGCCTGTGTCCCAGCAGGAAGGACAGTAGGCAGAAATAAAGATATCTCAAACCAAAAACTTAGCCACGTTTTAGTGTGCAACGCTACACAAGCGTCGTCATTTATAGTGCAACGTTGCACAAACATCAATGTTATTTCGTAAAGTGCAGTAGACTTGATTTTATGTCGTCTGCTACATGTGGATGATCGTAAATTTAACATTGTACAACTTAGAGGTTTCGACTCCGATGTATTGGACGATAAATAAAGCTAGTTCCATGTGAAACATTTTGACGTTTTGTAAAGTGAAACAGTCTGTTGGTGAATTATTGGTTAGAATGCAATATTTTAGGAATAGTCTGCTGAAACTTATTCTCATTTTTTATTCATAGTCTATCATTTACATTATGAAAAGAATAACGAATAATTAATGGAAAGGCCAAGGGCGTATTACTTACAACTGGCGTGCATATATCGCTTATCAATACATAACCAATGAGCCCTGTATGACGTTAAACTACAAAAAATGCGTATATATATATGCGTAAAAAATGTTATTAAAACTGTCACCTGCACCATGCTACAGCGCAAAGAGTATAGTTGCCGGACACATTCGTGTCTGTGTAATATAAAACTTGTAAAAAGTACAAAAACAAATTGTTGGTTGTGTAGTTGGCACATACCCCTATGGCAAAAAAGCTTAAGTTAATTTATTTATGTATGAATAGTAACGAATGGAAAGCCTTCCAAGTAAAAAATAAATAAATAAATGAGTTTTTTTTTAAAGTCTATCTTGCTTTTATATTTTACTAACTGACCCGGCAAACGTTTTATTGCCATATAAATTATTTCAAATATTCCCAAAAATTTTGCACGCTCTGAGTTTTATAGTATTTTTAACTGTCGTTTAATAATGGAATGGTTTAAAGGTAACACAATGGTTGTTGTTGGAGGGGGCTCGTGACACTTATTGAATCCTATAGAATGCCTTGTGGCATTAAGTCCGCCTATGTAACACTATTGTACATGAAGTTTAAATAAATAAATAAATTTATATGAGATCACACAATTAACTGTACGTGAGAATTATCTTGAGAAAAATGGCACCGACCTACCGTACCTACCCTACCTATCTATCCACCTATCCTACCTACCAACCTACCTGTCCTACTCTACTCTACCCTACCCTGCATACCTACCTACCCTACCTTACCCTACCCTATTTAGTATATACCTCTACCCTAAATACCTACCTTCCCTTCCTACTAATATTTTTTTTTGGTCTTGAACCATCTTCGCGTTGCATTTCTATGAAACCGGTTTGGGGCATATCTGTTGGATGGTTTCAAAGTCTATAACGGACATAGGTTGAAACATTTTTTGTGTTTTATATATTAGAATTGAATTTCAGAATAATCGAGAACGCGTTCTACTGGCAATATCGGAAGCAGCATACAATACAACGCCATGTTAATTTTTGTGTGTGCATTGATTTTTTTTGATCATGTATCAGAGACGGCGCTGTGATCGCAATTTTTTTTTTTTACTTGAATTTTTTCGATGTTTTATTACTTATCAACCTATTCCGGATAAAGACAAATCCAAAAACACAAAAATCATAAAAATTGGCCCAGCCGTTCTTGAGTTATAAGTGGTGTAACTAACACGACTTTGTTTTATATCTGTCTTTTCAACAGCACAAAAACTAAGCAACACACGTTGACTCTTCAAAAGTCACCTAACAGAGTAACAGCTCAACAAAAACTGTCGGAGCCCTTTACAAAATATTCTAAAAACGAAATGTTAGCGAAGTGCTAAAAGTTTTCGCTGGGACAGGCCTCTTTTTGACACGTCTGTCCCGGTGTTGCGAGTTCAGGGGACATGTCCGATACCCATTGTGTCGGATGTTTCATAAATGTGTATTTCAGTCTCTCGTTGTTATTTTAGTGTGTTTTGGGAATTTCAAACTGTGGTAGTGGATATTTGTGACATCAAAGATGTTGTGAATGAAAATGAACTAGATGAATAAGTCAATGCATACGTACTCACTTTAGCTTGTGATTTACATATAAACCACGACATAACGCTTTGACACCATGAGATAAGGAAAAACGGCTAAACAGGGCAAAAACCTAAGATGAAGGTACATTACAAAAAACGATACATTCGTATTTTAAATTGACATGGGTACAAACAATAATAATGGTAACACTAAAAGCTCATAAAAAGATAATTGATTAAGCTCCCCTGTCCATGAAAACATACTCGACACAAAAGAAACAAAAGAAATTAATCCAAGCATTAACATCGATACAATACAAATTGTACCTTAACGAAGAAGATAATAGTATGGAAGAGACTCCTACGTTCAAATATTCTATTATTATGTAAAACCCAGTAGCCACGGTCCTCTGCAAATATAATAAAATCATTAAATAATGTTAATTCGCTTAGTGACCACAGTAAATATGATGAAAATATGCAAATGTACAAAGTTGCGAGGTTGCTTTAGCTAAAATAAATTACGACTGGCCGGGATGTTGGGGATTTGAAGATGACAAAATAAATTTATGGCTGCACGCTTGTTTTGGGGTATAAACAGAACCTATGTATTATCGTATCTTTTTTGGGTTTTTATTCCGCAATTAATTCTTAGGATGGACGATTGGTCAAAGGTCAAAAGTGCAGTCGCACTGTCCGTCAATTAAAATGTGAAGAATTTCTCTATAAAAGAAGTTAAATGGTCTACAACTGATGGAATCCATTTTTAACCGACTGCTCAAAAAGGAGGAGGTTATCAATTCGTTTTTTTTTTATGGTGTCACCTCAGAACTTTTTACTGGGTGAACCGATTGTGATGATTCTTTTTTATTTGAAAGCTGGTTGCTTGTCATGTGGTTCCATTTATTTTTTATTAAGATTTGATGAAGAATTTCTGAGAATAAATCAGAACTCTTCAATAAATGACGGCAAATCACTCGGGATAGCTGCCAATCCTATTTCTGTTTATTGTTTACACCATTTCATAACATAACATCACACTAGTACGCTCTAAAGGGGTACGCAGGTGTAAACCGTTCACTTTGGTATACTCTTATTCCAACGGTTTTGTTTAAGTTTCATGTTATTGAGTTAATCTTTTCTGGCTTCACTTTGGGCATTATTGGTACCTAGCCTATATAACTGGTCCATTATGTACAACAAAAAAGTGAAAAAAAAAAAACAACCGGCTTCCAAATAAAAGCATAACAAGGTGAAAAATAACTTCAATTTCGGAAGTCGGTGTCAAAAAACGAAGAAAACAAGAACACCGACTTCCGAAATTGAAGTTCTTTTTCACTTTGTAGTGTTTTCATTTGGAAGTCGGTTGTATTTTTTGTGAAAAGTTTTTTTTTAATCTTAACATTACGAAAAACTTTTGGTAAAATGCGACTACACTTTTGACCCTTGAATGTATGTGATGCCCTGATATAGGTCTACCAGAATCTCATTTCATTTTCAGAATGGCATTTTTTATTTTTTTAAATTGTGATTTTCATATGGTAATGTAAATTGTCACCTGTCAAATCAAAGTACTTGATGTGTCAACCGCTGCTGAATTTTTTTGATATTATCTTGAAAATTTGTTATTTTTGTGAAAATGTCGAAAAACCCACTTCGATCTCAAGCGAGACATATTGTTTTCAATGTGTATCATAAAGTAAGGGAAGAAGAAGGCGTAAATCAAACTCAATCTTTGATTTTAAAGTGCGTCGTAGAGTGGACCGGTAAGTTGGACTGACTTGTTTTGATACTTTTAGTTTATTTTATATTTTTCTTATTTAATTTTTATTTCTTTTCGTTACTAAAAATGAAGAAATGGCAACAGTAATGTAACTGTAACTAATTCTTCGACAAGATATTGATTTTATCGGAGATGGAGAATCTTTGACGTAAGAAAAATATTATGTAATAATCTGCGCCCTGCAGTGGGACGTGTATATAGACGGGCGTTTTTGGCGGGATTTTGTCGAGTGAAGTACAGTGGCTGTTAATATTATTTGCAAATTGATTCCTAGTGGGTATTGTGATATATTATTGGTGTAGTTTTGTGACTCAACTGTCTACGCAACTGGACATTTTGTAAAATCATTGACAGAAGCGATCTCGGGATAGTGGAGCGGAGTATTTTATTGTAGTATTGACTGCCTCTGCAAAGCTTACTGGAAAGACTGACTCGATACAATTTGCTGCCAAATACTCCAAAAATCATTAGAATCTGTTACATCCGCATTCTAATGCATACTAAAGAATAAATATAAGATCCAAAACTCTTTCCAAAGACGTGGCTAACAACCAGCCTAGGTCCTAGCATCCTCCCCGCTTGGGCGGAGCACCGCCGTGTCCTCGTGGAGGCGATCGGTGGTGGCGACCTCTCGCGTCCGGCCCTGGTCCGGGCCATGGTACGGAGCGAGAGGGCATGGGAAGCTGTCTCCTCCTTCTGCGAAGCAGTAATGCTCGCAAAGGAGGAGGCGGAACGCGTGAGGGAGACGCAAAGGAGACGCCCTCACGCCCCTAGCCACCGCAGGAGACGCCCCGGGCGTAGGGAGTCGCAAGCCGATGCCCGGCCACCGTAGGCACGGGCTTGCGGACGGCAAGTTATGGGTAGCTTACCGTCCGATAAGGACCAAGCCCGAGTTTACGGCGCGTAGTGTTCCACGCGCGCCTCAAAGAGATGTCAGCAAAAGTGACGGGGCCTGATAGGACCGATGCCTGTCTGGGTCGCGAATAAATTTGAAAAAGAGTTACCGCGGCCCTGGCGCAAGCAACTGAAGGAACACGGGTGGGTTTTAATCAGTAAAAGTCTGACACGCCCTCCCGCTTCACCCAGAGCGGGAGAAGTCATTGGATTAAAAAAAAAAAAAAAAAAGGTCCTAGCATCCAGGCCATAAAACTTACATAAAAAAAAGTATATATAGACTGATGATGATGAATGACTATAAGTAACATGATACATTTTATTATTGTTTACAGACTTTATACATGAAGAGATTGGTTTTGAATATGTTAAATGCCAATGAAAAAGAACCATTTTGATGGAGAGAGATGACATAAAACTACAAAGATACGAGTTTTTGAAATGCCAGTGGAGTTCATGGAATCGTATTCTAGTTTTCTAGTTCTGAATGAGGTTTTAAGTTATTAGTATGATTTAAATGATATACAATAAATTAGTCCTTAAATTAATATTTAATTGATTTATTTTTCCTATGTTAAGAACCCGATGTATAACAACATTCTTCATACACATACCTATAATTCTCACTCACAGCGGATCTTTGTGTCTCAGAATTGGTTGCAAGACCCTGCGCAGTTTGTGTCAATGTTGAAGGTGAAGATAGCATTGTATAACTGTCTCTTTCACTCGCTTATGTATAAGTAAGTAAGTATAATTATATGATTAAACGAACTTACCTTAAGTGAAGTTCTATCATAATTATACGCAACTCCTTCTCCGAGACAGGTCTCCCATCCCGTCCCTACTGAAGTTCTTCCCGAAATAGGGTTGTTTAAAAATTACTGGCTTTAAACGAAATGACAGTTAAGTGTTGCCTAATGAGAGAACAGTTTTTACTTTTTTTTATTTTTTAGCTTTAAAATAATTGTGATGGCGTTGGTACGATCCCACGCTCCCATCATCCTATCTCGCTTACTCTATGCAGTATACTCGATGACAAACTAGTTCTTACGCATTAATGGACAGGGCCTACTTCAGAGACACAAAGATCCGCTGTGACTACTATAAAATAGGTACCTCATGTTCATTAATACTAAATACATAAATAAAAATTAAACAGTATCAAGATCGTTGAATCCAATTTCCCCAGTATTGCACACAACAAATTTTTATTTCCACATTTGCCATGAGATTCTGGTAGACCTATAATCTCACGTATTTTGTGTCACTTAGAAAATAAAATTCATAGTGATTATAAATAACATGACTTAACAATACTGACACTACTTACGGTAATAAACAGTTTATTTCTACAAGAAAGAACGATTGTTTCACATTTTGGACTTCTTTATTATTTTAATTTATTAAATCCAATAAAATCCCCATCAAACCACAGAACCACAAATAATTGTATTACTGTCGAACAAAAAGGAGTATCTGTTTTTCATTTATTATAATGAATGAATAGCCATGTTTGTGATTAATTGGTGCAAAGGGTAAGCGACATCAATTACTTAACGAGATACATTTTCGAAATTATTAAAGATTTTAATTTTGTTAACACGGTTAACAGTGGCTACTGGCAATTATACCACTTCAAATTTGATGAGGCAATTCCGATTTAAAATCTGTCTAACGGAAGCAATCTGTTTGAGTTTTGAGTTTACTTGTTTTGTATTACGATATTTTTTGTTAGAGTGGAATTCAATGGTCTTATATGATTTCTATTGCGTATAGTTCGAGAAATTTTCTTCAGATTCTCATCTCTCTCTCTTTCTAATTTTTTATCTTTCTCTCAGTATTTCTTCGTAATTGACGTAAGCATTAACTGTGGTTTTTGGCTTTTCGTACCAACATTATCAAACTGTCAAAGCGTTTTTCTTGCTCAAGTGTATTTTCAGTTCTTATTATTCACAATATCAGTAACACAGCCTTATGACTGCTGTTAGGAACACATCACTCACAATATAAATTCAATATGTCCCAATGAATTTAGGAAAATGTCTCGTGCCATAACTCGCGACCGCGACTTTATTAAAGAAGTTATTGCTGTTAAATTTACTCTATTTGACATAAATGGAGACTTATTTCCCTAATACATCGCTCCAACGGACGTAACACTTAAAGATGATGTCACATAACCTCATATTTATGATATGCGAGATGTAACAGACAATATTTAACGTTTAAGGCACAATAATGTTGATGCTCTCCGTTCATATTGGTCTTTGAAAATGTTTCTAAGTCACCCAAAGTGTCTATAAACGTTTATGTCCTCCATTTAAAGACCAAAGTAGATAAAGAAGATCTTTTAATCTCTGTAGATGGGAATTTATATAACAGTAAAGTAATTCTCGACGCAATTAAAAACAAAATCTTCTACGTTCATTATTGGTGGCGCTGGAAAAAAGTATCCGTAAAACTGACCCGTCCCTTTCAGCCATTTTCGAATAAAAATGCAAATGTACCTTTGCGTCGTCCTACGGCGTTGTAATTGCAAAAAAAAAACTTTACCAAAGGCTACTATGTTGGCCATGGTAGAAACAGGTGCTTATATAGAACCAGTTTTGCATCACAAACGTGTTGACATCCAATTTATTTTAACTAAGGTCTGAACTAGCGCAACCAACTTTTTCGTTCACAGTTTTTGTTGATTTGCATATTTTCACTTTAATGAAAGTTGAGAGTTCTATAACGTGTGTAAATACATTAATATTTATAGTTCATTACAATACAGAACCTTTGGGACAGTCCATATAGAGGAGAATCCTTTGAAACGATTTGGTTTTGAAATTGAGTTAGGATTTGATTATTTGCATACGAGGTTGACTTAATTTATACAGCGGTTCAAAGGAATACATATTTTTGTTACTGAAAATAAACGTAGTGAACAACACATGTGGTTACCATTTAACCTTTGGAATTAACAGGTATATCAAATAAACGGGATGACCATTGAATACCAAGGTTTTTACGTAAAGTTATAAAAAATACGTTTCTGCCAAAAGCTTTTCAAGAGCAATATTCACCGTTTTAAAAATCTGGCCTAGGTAGGCTTAAGCGATAAAACGAAACAAACAAAACAAATTCATTTAATTCTAAATGTCTAAAAAGTTTGCTACAGTTTCTGAAAACTCCTACTTTACCCTTAACGTTCATTGAAATTTCCGGGGATTACGTCATTGCGTGGAGTTTAAAAGAAGTCAACCGAAATCTGGGACAACGCTGATAAAATGTTTTAAAAGGTTTTGTCAAATAATTTAAACTCTTGCTTATAATAAAGGCACAGATGTTGTGCCATGATTTTGTAAAATTGTGTTAACTAGTACCTCATTACTTCATTTGCATTAGGTTGAGTGAAAATTACAAAAATGCTGATAAAATTATTTTGACGTAATTTGTTTGCATATGCAGGCTCTCTCCCTGAAGTAGCTCTTAACATTTCCATTACGCTACACGTAGCAAATTTCCACTCTTAAAATATTCAAAGTTACTTTGCGTGTCTAGTAACATCATCAAAATTAGCGATATAACTCAAAAGACCTCATCTTCAGAGAGCATCAGAAGAAAGTAGGCAAATTCAGTCCTTTTTTCTCGTCAAAATTTTCATTTCATTTATAGCCGAGTGGATCCCGCAAATTACTGAGGATTTCTTTTTTTGGCTTTTTGTAAAATTGCCTAAGTCCACTTAAAGATATTAAAGGAGGAGACAAAGGAGCAAATGTAAGTTAATCGTGGGAGGTACCTCGTTTCAATTTATTTGTATTGTTAACTTTAGTTACGGTTCCGTGACGAACCCTATTATTTTTTTTATAGACCGTTTAAATTTCACCTCGTTAAGCACCTCTTGGTTATGATTCCTACAAAGATATAAATCAATTTTACAAACATGCCTTTTCAATTTGTGAAAACAATCGTAACATTGGAAATCAGCCAATGCAAATTTTGAATTAGTCCGGACGGCTCAAGGGTGGACACAAAATAGAAAGAACTTAATAACTTTTTCAATGATATTGCAGTTTTCTGTTTGACCGCACCTGAATCGCAAGCTTTATTAGAAATGTCTGCTTATGAAAACAAATTGGACCGTTATATTTTTCCTTTTGTTATAATTCTTTAACAATGGTTTATAAGACTTCCATTTTTAAGTAAGTGGGTAAACAGTGGGTACTTAAAATAACAATAAGAAGCTTAAAGTCCGCAATATAAACACGAATCATCATTTCAGCCGACATACGTTAACTGCTGGACATTCCCTAAGTGTCGCGACAGATTCTGTGCGTCTCGCATCCAGTGGATTGCCGCTGCCTTCACCAGGTCATTGGCTCACCTAGTCCTTCCAACGCTGCGACTTCCAGTACGCGGTCGACACTCCAGAACTTTTCGGTCCCATCGGTCATCCGTTCTGCGAGCACTGTGCGCTGCCCACTCCCACTTAAGTTTGGCAATTCTACAAATCTCAAATAAAACAGTCAAAATAAAACTGCAGTTACTACTTTGTACATCGACATCTACAGGTTCAGATTTCATTTTCCGGCCCGTAGATTAATGGTAAACAATAATTTTGATGCTTCCACCAATACCATATGTCGTGGATACATTTTCAATTACATCAGATATGGGTAATGAATGCGACGAAATTGTGTCAATATTAAAATTAAATCAACGGTGTACACAAACAGGATTATAATATTGGATATCAGCTGTCGCATACGTTATTTTCGTTTTGATGCATTTATTTTACGAGGTTCCGTTAGTAAATTATTTGAAAATATACGTTTTAGTCTTGAGAAAAATAAATTGACTTCCGACACACTACGGAGAACCTTATTCAGTTAGTAAAATAAAAATAATCAATATCAAAAAGTTGTCGTTGGTTTATTGTATATAGCAGATATGATAATGTTGATATCGATGTGGGGAGTGACGAGAATGCATAAAGTGATAAATTATTAAATTATATAAGTTAATTTAACTTATATAATTTAATAATTTATCACTTATTTATATAAGTTTAAAAGTGTGAGCGCCAGGGACAGAAAAGTTGAAAGGATACCTTTTGTCCTGGTATGATCGTGTGACGAGGAGGGATGAAACACATGCTACTAAAAGAGTTATGAATATAAATGTGGTTGGATGGAGAGGGAAAGGAAGGCCAAATAAATTATCGATGGATTGTGTGAGGAGTGATATGAAAGAAAAGGGAGTCAATGATAGCGTGACGGGGGACAGGACGGTATGGAAGAAGAAATCTGTGAAACACACCCAAGTAACATGGGATAAGATCAGAAAGATGATAATTAAAAAGTTGTCGTTAGTTGAAATTCCTCTTTGGTCACGAGAACACTAGGTCATAAAGACTACTGCTGAGCACGAGTTCAGGTTTGGTTCGAATCGGTTGGGGCATGGTTTTATTGGGTTTTGTCAACAGATTTTTTCAATAGCCACCCGGAGTCTAGATTTATGCTCGGATACTGGCAATAGGCTCGATTCTATTATACGAGACATAAACATAACTTGTAAAATTTGGGATTACCATTTATGCAAATCTTTTTTTTTGCGTGTGTAATGCTCATGCATACTGCGTTAACATGGGTAGATAGCGCAGTTATGTGGGACTCCAACCAACTCAAACTCCACGGTGTCCTCCTGTGCCGCGTATAGTGGGAACTGGGCAGGCGATAGCACTCATCCGTGAAAAAAGTGCATCTTTTGGGGACTGCTTGCTTGGTTATATGTTTAAAAAGTAACAAGTAAAATTTAAAAATACCCCGGCACGTTTTTATTACATGCTACATAATTTATCTAGTAGTAGACACGCTTCCGAGATCCGTAAGAGAACCAAGGTAACCGACATAGCCCGAAGAATTGCCAAACTTAAGTGGCAGTGGGCAGGGCACATTGCTCTCAGAACGGATGGCCGATAGGACAGAAAGGTTATGGAGTGGCGACCGCGAACCGGAAGACGTTACGGTGGAAGGCCTCCCACCAGGTAGACCGATGACCTGGTAAAGGTTGTGGGGATCCGCTGGTTACGAGACGCACGGGACCGGTCAATGTGGCAACGCTTGGGGGAGGCCTATGTCCAGCAGTGGACGTCTTTCAGCTGATATGATGTTGATGAGACACGCTTCAATCGACAATCTATTGAACACGTAATTATGACACGATATCTTAAACGATATCAAAATCGGTTCATCCGTTTAGGAGCTGTGATGCCACAGATACACAAATACACAGGTACACAAGTCTAATTTATAACACCCCTCTTTTGCCGTCAGAGGTTAAAAGTTAAAATAGTCACACCTTTATTTCTTTTTCACTATAACCAGTTTATGCAACAAATACACTTCCTCCAGTTGCAATAAAGTCTAAAGTAAGTTTTTTAAGACGTTTATTACTTATTGGTAATATCGTTTGTCTTTATCTATTTGACTTTATTTCACAAAGGAAATGCGATTATGAAATTACCTCTGCCGCAAACTGTTTTTCTATTGCCCTTGCCTGAACTTGATTGCATAGGACATTAATGAAATAATCTCTTTTTCTATCTATGATGTTTAGTCTGTTGATACGTAACATTATTAATTGTAAAACACAATCTAGTCTAGATTGTATAAGTATTTCAAAGTAGGTGTCTACAAGACATTATTAAATTTTATATTAAAACGTTTTTCATGAGCAATTCCATTAATCACACTGCTCCTACGACTTTAATCGGGTATTAATTTATGCGCAATATTAAATCATGGTACAAAATTAATTTGTCAAGTATTAAGTACATGATTACCAACTAATGCGTCACCAATAATAAATTAATGTTATTACTTTTTAAAATATTAAAAAAATCTTACATCACGTATAAATAGATCCATTCAGCTTGTCAATAAAAAAATAATAGAATCGATATTGCAACTTAGTCATTTTGATCAATTTTTAAGTAAGTACGGGAATTGGCGGGTGAGGAAGGCCAAAGAAAAGCTGGATGGACTGTGTGAAGAGTCAAAAAGGAGAAAGAAAAGGGAGTTAGTGATAACGTGGCAGGGACAGGACGGTATGGAAGAAGAAAACGTGTTGCGCCGACCCCAATTAACATGGAATAAGGGCAGGAGTATGATGATGATGATGACGACATTTGGCGTTTTTGTCATCGGTCCACTTTACTAATTTTATCTATATCTTTTTTTCTTATTCGTTGTCTTCATTTCTGAAGGTCGTGCCCGTCTTGAAAAGCTTTGACGGAGTCAACGACGAGCTGCTTCCAAGCCTGTGTTCGGCTGTTCTCATGGCAGTGGTGACCGTGAGTCCCGTAATGGCCCTGATCTGTCCAGACCAGCGAGTAGGTGAACGTCCGCGTGGACTTTTTCCATCCACCTTTCCCGATACTACCAGTTTTTCCAGGTTGTTTGTCTGTCTCCGGGCGATGTGACCAAAGTAACTTAGGACTCGTTGGTAGCAGATCGTGGAGAGTCTGGTTTTGATGTTCAACTGGTCGAGAATGGACTTATTCGTGCGCTTGGCTGTCCATGGTATGCGCAACATTCTTCTCCAGCACCACATTTCAATTTCATTTTGATTATATCTTTATATAAGTAGACAAAGTTACACATAAAGAGAGTAAAATACTTTGTATTTTTGGCGTTCTCAATACTGAATAAGCTTTTTGAAAGTCCTGTAGTGGATATTTTTAGAATTTTGTGTATTTTTTTTTGTGTACTTTATGTGCACCCCTGCCTAACTCTTCGGAAAAAAACCGTACCCAGAGGGTAAAATCGTACCTTTTTTAAGGGTTCCGTACCCAAAGGGTAAAAACGGGACCCTATTACTAAGACTCCACGATCCGTCGGTCTGTCCGTCTGTCACCAGGCTGTATCTCATGAACTGTGATAGCTAGTCAGTTGAAATTTTCACAGTTGATGTATTTCTGTTGCCGCTATAACAACAAATACTAAAACATATAAATGGGGCTCCCATACAACAAACTTGTTTTTTTTTACTTTTTTTGCGGTAATGGTACGGAACTCTTCTGCCAGTTTTTTCGTTTTTGACATTGCGCATTGACTAGTGGATTGTCAGAAGCCGCCAATGTTTGTATCCACCTGTAAAAATGTATCATTGAAAAATATAGGTGAAATATTCACAACAAAACTTGAATGCAAACAGCAACTAGCTGAGAGGACCGGATGCGGGAGTGTAAACGTTAACGTTCATTACACGTGTAGTTGCGTCATTGACACGGCGCGATTGACAACCGTTCGGATTTAGGTGCTACTGACAACCGACTGGATTTAGGTGCAGCTGTGCATTGATTCGATATTTGGTATTGACCGAGCTGTATGCTTAGTTGAATAGGAAAAGCCTATTCAGCCTATTCTGTCTCACTGCAAAGGCCTACCTTTCTCCCTTCTTCGAGAATAGGGAGAAAAATTTCCTTTTACTGAAAATTAGTTTTTTGTCCGTCAGGTATAGATAAGTAAATAAATATTGGACACGTATTTCTTCTTTTGACATGTAAACATAAAGTGACGACGATATAATGCGTTGAAATATCGTGTGACGTCACGCCGTTAGTACATTTTGAACTGACTTATGACGTCACAAGCCCCTACTCCTGAACTTTGATTCGTATTTACTTTGTATTTTTTTATTGATTTGGTAAAGAAAAAATATACGTGTCTCAAATTATTTGATAACTAGCTGTTCCCCGCGGCTTCGCTCCCGTGGGCCACCCCACAGGACCCGTTTTCGGGATTAAAAAATAGCCTATGTCACTCAGGCATAATGTAGCTTTCTATTGGTGAAAGAATTTTTAAAATTGTTCCAGTAGTTTCGGAGCCTATTCGGTACAAACAAACAAACAAAAAAATCTTTCCTCTTTATAATATTGGTATGGTATAGATAACCTCACTGATGGACTAAATAGAATTATCCTTTTTCGATCCAGGAAAAATCCCTATTGTGATATTTGAATTAGACTGTAACTAAAGCATAAAAAAGACTTGCTATCAAAATTAATACGTTATTTATTCATAAATAATATTATAATATTCGTGAGCTTTGGCGAAATTTGAGTGTATTATAGGTGCATCTCTAGCCATCCCTGATGTTATCTTGCTAATATTATAAATGTGAAAGTTTGGAAGGATGTGTGTGTGTGTGTGTTGGTGCATGTTTCTTACTCAATCACGGATAAACGGATCTCGATGCAATTTTGCACAGAGATAGATTATAGTCAGGTATAGTTCATAGGCTACTTTTTATTCCGGGAATTTGTTCCCCCGGGATAATTTACGACTTTCACGCGGGTGAAGCCATAAGTAGAAGCTAGTTCATAATATAAGGAAACAACAAATTATTTTTAATTATTATCATATTCAAAAAAAAAAATTACAGAAGTTTCTTGCACATCCTTCTCCATATGATAGAATTATTATGAACTACGTTTTGTAGGTACAACATTTTTTTGACTGCACGACTGTTTGGAAGTTCGAAAGTGCTTGTAAATATTTATTTTTGTTTTAAATATGTAGAAAAAAGCAACACGTATAAACTCGGTACTCGCAATTTTAATACTATTCATCCAATACGAGCAATCAAAATAGCATATAATATAAACTATCATACAAACGGTACAAAATAACACTAAAACGAATTAAAAAGCATCATTTGAATCTCCAAACAAATATTGAAATAGAGTTCCATGAATTGAAAAAGGTGTGAAGTACAAATTGAATTTTAATACCGGATTTGGATTTAGAGTTATCGGAACGGGTCGACAGGTGTCGAAACAAATCCGAACCAAATGTGGACACACTGGATACTACGGACAGTGTAACTGTTCATTATAGTCTGATGACGTCATTCGGTCGAAACATTCGATGTCAACCCGATTTAGGTGAAATTTTCAATTCGGTTAATGCAAATCACTTCACACAAATGAAATGCGATTCTAAAATAGTCTTTTTTGAATGTGAAGTTGAAAATAGGTGATCAATCTTCGTTGTTTCTCTGAATGTGAATTTGTTTTTACTCTTCAAAGAGACAGCTTAGCTATCATGCTTAGTATGAGAATTTTATTATTAGATATGTATTCCATTATTGTAACTACAAACATCTTTAAAACTAATGAATATACAATTTTCAGAAAAGCTAAGATTGTAAGCAAAATTATAGCTAAAAAAACTAACAACCTCAATTATTTTATTTCACTTATTTGGTTAGAAGATAATTATTAAGTACAAGAGGTCGATAATATAAACCTTGTATTGTTTTGACAACATTAAAGTAGTAAAACAAAGATGACGTCAACAATTTTTTATGACTGTTAGAGAAAATTACTTCATCATCATCATATCAGCCGAAAGACGTCCACTGTTGGACATAGGTCTCTACCAAGCTTCGCTTCAATGACCGGTGGAGTGGAGTGGCGACTGCGAACCGGTAGACGTTGCGTTGAAAAATTACTTAAGTTGTTCTTAATAACTTACCTACTTATTTTCTATCCATCATACTCCCAAATAACTGTCAAACTAACTTCAAGATACGATACCTACCCCTAGCCCGGGTTAACCAATTAAAACTGCGCACTGAATCGGACATGAAGTCACATAGTGCAATAGAGCAGTGTCCAATCAAACAAGGGAGTTCATTTAGCATTGTCCGCCATATTTGCGTTTCATGTCACAGGATTTTGATTTATGCCATCTGTCTCTGATTCAGCGATTGTTCTGAGTTGAATTTCAAATGGTACCCTATTTGATGGTGTACATTTTGTAACACCTTTTTACTTGTTGGAACTTCAGAGATGCTTGTTTACGAAGATGCACGTATCACGATAGTAAGTAACAATGATTATGTTCGTTAAATCTTTAAGTTTAGCTGTGGTTTCAACAGTGGTTTTCTAGTGACTTTTCTCTCCTTAAGGTGCTCCTTTACTTGAAGCCTTTGCCTGTAATGTAACGTCACAGAGCATTACATCAGTGGGGGAACAGAACCGAGAAGTACAGTGCCCAACCTGTAATATTACCGATTCGTGCATTGCATTGGTGAGGGATGATAACTGAAAGAAAGAAAAATTGAATCTGAAATGTTACATTACAGGCAAATGCTCCAGGTGAGGGAGCACCTTTAGTTTTATGTACGGTCGTGGACAGAAGTACAGTAAGTAGCACTATATCTTTGCAGAAACCTTTAGTTGATGTAGTAAATTTGTTCGGAGAACTTAAATTAGAAAGGGTGATGATGATGTAGCAATACTAAACTCGGAAAGTGATTAGGAATTATATTTTGTTGCCAGCTTGATAATGCTACGATGATTTTAATTGGATTAGTGTAATAGAAAACAACATCCAAATAAGATATGATAACTAGGTCGTTATAAGTAACGCGTGAGGGAGACGCAACGGACGCCCACACGCCCCATGCCACCGCAGGAGACGCCCTGGGCGTTGGGAGTCGCAAGACGATTCCCGGCCACCGTAGGCGCGGGCGGACGATAATGGGTAGCTCACCGTCCGATAAGGACCGGGTCCGCTAGGGCCGATGCCTGTCTGGGTCGCGGATAAATTAAAAAAAGTTTTACCGCGGCCCTGGCTCAAGCAACTGAAGGAACACGGGTGGGTTTTAGTCAGTAAAAGTCTGACACACCCTCCCGCTTCACCCAGAGCAGGAGAAGTCATTGGATGATTCCCCAACAAAAAAAATGGTCTTTATAACTACAAAAGCCTCTCCTATCTTTCCTCTGCCTAATTTATCAGATACCTACATTCTACTTTCTCCTTTCTACCACAATGTTACAGACATTTCCTTCACCACGATCACTCACAATGAAACCCAGACAGGCTCAAGACCGCAATACCGTGTGCACATACAAACGAGGCCGTCACACGACATCAGAGGGCTTCCTAATCAAATACCAGCATTGGTTGTCTGCCTAGGTGTGTTTGTGTTTCATATCGTGGCTATTGATTACTGGGTTACATACAAGCTTTGGGTATCGTTTTGAGAGACCTGCAAAGGGTATCATCAGCATTAGGATAAGGAACGGACGGTGAAGAATCAATGATCATATTTTGAAGTGAAGAAAAGTTAAAAGGAAACCGTTTGTCTTGGTATGGTCATCTGATGGGGAGGGATGAAATGCATGTTACTAAAAGAGTTATGAATATAAATGTGGATGGATGGAGAGGGAGGGGACGGCCAAAGAAAAGATGGATGGACTATGTTTGGAGTAATATGAAGGAAAAAGGAGTCAGTGATAGCGTGACGGGGACAGGACGGTATGGAAGAAGAACACGTGTTGTGCCGACACCAAGTAATATGGGACAAGGGCAGGAAGATGATAATAAATGTATGTATGTATGTAAGTGTGTTCGGGTCAAATCTTACAACTGAATTTTAAATCCTCCACCGATTAAGATATAATTTTGCATACGCATTTAGTTTGGATGAAAATGCATGGTTAGCTAAGTGACGTCATTCTAAATCCAATATGTCGTACGGCCTAAGATGGTGGACTAGTTATTTTTTGTGCACTGCCATGATATGGGTATCGAATGAAAGGGTTTGCTGATATTTATTAGAAACCTTTAACGTCATATATTTTAGGGTTCAGCAGACTTTATTGATAACTATGTTGATCAATGGATTCGTCAGAATACGTATTTTTAATGTAAATGTTATTACGTTTTGGCCTTAGTAGATTTTGTGTTACAAAGCACACAAAATGTAGCGCAATATTGGGTGTGAATAAGTATATATAGTTCTGGCGGTTTTGACCATGATCTACAAACCTACTTTTTCTATTAAAACAATATTTAAACTAGCTCAAAATATTTTTTTTCGGAATAGATTGCACATACAGATTAATTTAATGGCTGGCCTATAAGGAATAGAAGTTATTAAACTTACAGTCTGCTTTAGCTCCAATTGTAATTAAAATAATTGTAATGTTGTTGTATTGGTTTTTATTGTCAACCAATACAACACAACACAACCAAACAACAATACAATAACACAAAAACAACAAGACACACAATCAACAACTCAGTCAACAAACAACAATCAACAACCCACAAAACACAAGACAATACACAACAATAATTCAATTACCTTTGTCTTAGCTAAATTTGACAACAGTGACCTCAAAAACTGATGAGGAAAGATAATTACTTGTATTATATTCGATATTCGACCTATTGCTCTGAAATGATTACATACACCACCGTGAGGCAAGCGACATGTCTTGTAACCAAGACTTTGAAGACATGCCATACCAATCCACACTTTGACCGCGGTGGCTTGATGCATAGTCTGCATATTCCCTCTCATAGAGATACCTGTATTATTTCTACTGTTGAAGCACAGGCCTAGTAGTAAGTACATTATAGGCTGAATAAGCCACGTTGCATAACTTTTATAATACTTCTCTGAGCCTTTATTTACTGCCACAAATCCACAGAAAATTGGCTAATCAATATTCATAATTTATAAAAGAGCCAGCGTTACTATGAAATATTAAACTTATTGAGACGTTAACTAATTTAAATCGATTTGTATCGCTTTCGAAATTGAAATTTTGATGGTGGGTGTAATTAAATAAATATTTAATTTGGTTGCTTTAAATTGGGAGGGTGGACGGGTTATGGCCCGCCCGATGGGCGTTAGGCAATCTGAGATTTTTATTGATTTAAACTGCGGGTTTATCCCTCTAGTATAATTATTTTCACGTACAATACTTCACTTAAGTGGCAGTGGGCAGGGCACATTGCTCGCAGAACGGATCGCCGATGGGGTCGAAAAGTTCTGGAATGGCGACCGCGAACCGGAAGACGATACGTTGGAAGGCCTCCCACTAGGTGGACCGATGACCTGGTTAAACCTGGTTGCGGGAAGGCGCTGGATGCGAGACGCACGGGATCGGTCAATGTGCCGACGCCTGGGGGAGGCCTATGTCCAGCAGTGGACGTCTTTTGGCTGAAATGATGACGATGAGAATACTTTGAGTCTGTCACCTTCCGTTCCAGCCACAAAATTCACTTCTTTCAGTAGGAGTTAGTCAGATTGCAGGTCAGTTCTTTAAGTAGAAGTCAAGTTCTACCCGCTTCTTTTATATTCGTCTTGATCTGCCACTTATTATATCGGTCTGAAATGCTGTTGCATCAACTCATATTCTTTAATTTCATTATTGAGATTTTATACAGGTTTAAATCTAATCATACAATATTACGCATTCTCATCGCAATTAAGATTTAGGTACCAGGGCACCATATCTGCACACTGCATTGCCGTTCCACCCTCTGAGACTTACTCTAAGCCATTTAATCGCTCTGTGCACACACGCTCCTGGATTGGATTTGCAAAATGTTGTCCAGAGTCAGTTACTGTTATGTTATGATATCATAAATCGATATCGGTCATGTATATGTTTTATGGTATCAGCTGCTTACCGTATGAGTTTTCTATGGCTGCGATATATTGACCGTTCTGTTGGTTTATGCGTTTGCAGACTATATCCATCCGTCGATAATAATCAATGTTTTGGAAAGGCTTGCGTTTGATTTTAGTGCGATACTGTCATGGAGTACCTGTACCAATTTATTATGACAGTATTTTTTTTGACAAGTATCATCATACCATTTATGCCTTGATACAATTTAATATTCTAAAACATAAGACTAATAACTAAACAAACTTAAATACAAAGGGACAGGGAAAAAGGCTCATTGCGCATCAACAAATTCGTCCACATCGATCGTCCAATTACTATTTTAATTGACCTATTAAAATGAATGTAAACATTAAAATAACATTAAATAAAAACATATTTTTAATACGTGATGTAACATACGTAACATATTTTATTTGCCAATCAGTGAAGGGCATTATATTTCTATATATACGGATATCCCACCCATACGCACAAAACGTTTTGGGGACACTTTCATTATGCGTAAAGCTAAGGAGTGGAATTCCCAGCTGGAGTCTGTGTTTCCCGATAGCTACAATCTAAGGGTCTTTAAGTCAAGAGTGAATAGGTTTTTTCTAGGCAAGCGTGCTTCACCGTCGACCACATCATCGCTTACCATCAGGTGAGATAGTGGTCAAGCGCAAGCCTATAGAAGATTAAAAAAAAACAATAGTTTGAGCAAATTGCCTACTGCAAATTGTCTGGGCATTATGAATAACGCCGTATTAATCAATTGGTCTATAACGTTATAACAAGATATGTTAAATTCACATCCAAAGCAACCATGTAGCTAATACCAAGAACATTTCCCTTAAATCTCAAAGAAAATGTTAAAATCCCCTTTTCCCCGTATTAGCGGTAGCTGCCGTGTTGAACAAAAATGGAGGCAACCCCTTAATGCGACATCCAAGTCTTAAGTTATTAAAAGGAGTTCCTTTCTCAGCTTTTACAAGCTTTGTGTCTTGACAAATTCCTTCGCCGTGTTTCAAAGTTAATTCGTTTTTTTCCAACAAGATTATTAGGTCGTTACAATCTATTTCGTTGGCCGTGATTTAGCAAAAGTCGAAGCTATTTATGTCAATGGTACAATGAGTTGATAGATGATGGTAACCCTTTCATTTAGCTGCTCTTGGACAAACTAATTATTGTGACGACCTGTTTTTATTTAGGTCTCTGTTAAATTATAATTTGTTTGGTAATGAGTTTTTGAGTTATTATTTTTGATGTTTGTAGAATGCTTCAGGTTTAATGTGGTTTTATTGATGTGGATTACTTGAGCGTTTAACTTTAAATCCTGCGATTTTTGTAATATTTTTCTTGTATATTAGTGTGCTTTAAATATATAAAAAAATACAATGGCAATAATTTTTTTAACATATTGTATTTCTTTTCTTTTCAGGTAAGTACCCATGAGCACAAAATGCGAAATATCTCTTTATGTCAAAAGAAAAAACATGTAAGTACGGAGATTATAAATTTCCAAGCAATATGTGTTTATAAAAGAACTCACAATTTTTATTTTTGTAATTTTTTTTAATTTTTCAATTATTTTCTGGCAACCGTCACGCTAGCAATTAACATTTTTCTTTTGTTTCATTCCTCATTCATCTTTCTTCCAGACAATCTTCTTCTTTATGATTCTTTTTTATTCTACTCATCAATATTTCTAAACTGTTATCTATTCTATTACCAACTCTTTTTTCATCATCCTTAGTTTGTTACCCTTCAAAACATGAACCTTCAATATCATAATACGTAAATATTTTACGACGTACAGTAACGTTGGCTAAACTTTATAGACGGCCGTTCGCGTCAGTTCAAAATTTACTGTGTGGGCCCAAACCGCATCACTTATAACGGTAGACGTAGAGGAATGGACTGAGTATCATGGATTGAGTATCAAGAGATGATGGTTTTCAATCATCTTCATAGCCCTTTGCTAAGAATAGTTACAGCACTGATAACAATATTTGTGCCACATGTTAGATTGTCTTTTTTTTTTTTTACTTTTGTGTAGATTCCTTTACCGATTGTTTTGTAAATGTGTGAACATTGTAGGCCTTCTAGATGCTTGTTAACATTTGTTAACTTTTTAACTCGTTTTATTTTCTTTTGTTTAAATAATATGTAATCTTTTTTTTTTTGTTTTTCTTACGACTTATTGTCGGGCCTACGTTGTCCCCACATATCTAAGTACTAATGCTGTAACAAGGAAATATTGTAAAACCAAACCATTTTTAAAAGAGTAACCATGGAGTTTCTTGCCGGTTCTTCTCCATAGGAAACGACCAACCCAAACCGTGCACCTTTTGTCGACGTTTTATAAGTGCCCATGTAGGCCTATATAAAATAAAATAAATGATTTTGATTTTGAGTAAAATCGTCACAAAACTGTAGAAAGAGACAAAGCTTCCTTGCGGCCAAGCAAGCTAATATGATAAATGCGATTGTAATTCTATCCGTAAGTTTTTTACGTTTTCACGCCAAAACCGTTGAACCAATTTAGATGTATTTTGGTTTACAGATATTGGACCTTGATGAAGAAAGGACATAGGGATTATTTTGATCCCGGGTTTATACCCGGTTTATAACACATAAGTGTCCTTGAGATAATATCAGACTTTTACGAGAGTGTAGTCAAAGGCAGAAGATAGTACTTATATTGTTGCCATAGGTCGTAGTGCGGAAGGATATCCTTCAAGCTAAAATCAGCATTTTAGAAAAAACTACTAACCACATATTGGTTTTGTCTCTCTCACACTTTTCTGATAGTATTCACGTTCAGTCCATTCCTCTATGTCTGCCTATGCTTATAAGTATACTTGATAGCGCTACTTGTTTTTGATGGCTACTTCACAGGAATTTTAGTGCGGTACTGTTGATTAATTTTGTTGATAATAACTCGCTTATAATGTTATATTAGTAAGGTTTAAATTTTCAAATATTGGGTCGTTGTTTACTTTTAGTATTTCAAAGGGAGTGTTGAGGTTTAACAGGTTTTTAAATTAGTAAGATGAAAGTAATTTGTTTTTGTATAGTTGCTGTTGAAAATTCTGGAACTACTAACGTCTACTTAAAATTACTATCGTCAAATACAAAAACATTATAAACGATATTTAGCTTTATGTCTTTTTTTTTAAAATATTACAAAATCATCGACTAAATAGAAAAAAAACAAAAATATACGCTCATGCATTTCACAATAACTTTTTCTTTGCTAACGTCATCACGGCACGTTTACTTTTCTGCTGAAACATGTATTATTCTAAATGATGTGAGGTCTTCAGTCACCTACACTTCGTCTCGTTATACCGTATTTTTCCTAAAAATAAAATCGTCACCCAAACAGAATTGTCATACTTCTCACGCCTCATCTTTTATTCAGCCCTCGTTTAAAACTCCATAGAATGTTTGAGACAAAGCGTGTCATCAACAATTCTTTGGCTCGTACTTCTTAATATAATAATCGCTTGAATTTTCTGATACTGAGAGTCGTTGAGAATCTGAGGTACCTCGGTACACTCCATTATAGTACTTGTCACAACCCCGTTCGGTTATAATGGAATATTAGATTCTCCATAAACCGAGTCATGACGACGCGACCGATAAAAGTTGATCTTTAAAATTCATAGTCTCACCCCCATCTACGTCTACTCCTTTCAGTTTAGAGGGAAACGAGGTGGGTCATCGCAAACTGGTGGTGTTAGGCAATGTGTTTGCTGACGTAAACACCGTTGTTGAAGGGAAATTGCCGAAAGATGTTTGCTTCCACCAAAGTGTTGTTGAGGCTCGAGGGGCGCAAATAATTGGAAAATTTAATCTAAATTCGTTCAGATTTTGTTACCAATCAAACTTGGGAGGGAAGAACTTTATTCGGTAGGATCAGATGGTTCTGTAATAGGAATCAAGGAACAGGAAAGTAGTGTCAATTAGATTACCGGTGCTGACTTGGATCCTCCGTTTCAGCTCAAGTTGGAGGAAGCTATTACGTTCGACTTTATATCCCACAGCGCGATTTCCTTTTTGATGTTTAACTTTGACAATAATTCTTGCTAATGTAAACCGACGTGGAAGAAAAGGAAATAAATCTTTTGTCATAAAAACACGAATGGTCGTTGTTTTTTATATAGATATGCCACGTTTTTCGTGGTTCCTTTGTGTTTCTATAGTTTTATGTTTGTTTTTGTTTTAGCGTGTAGTTTATGGGCACTATAGAAAGCATTATGACTATAAATAATTGCACTTCGTTTGTAGTTAACGCTATTCCTTAGTACTTGTTATACACTATTCCGTATCGATAGTAATTTTACATATATTATTATGAAGATTTTAGGTATGTTTATACGTACGAATATGTAATTTATAGTTTATAGTTTTGGTCATCCAGCTCGCGAATATGTATCCTCCGACTGCACAGCATAATTTTCTTCTTTTTTACATCTTTGTAGGTCGCTTAAGCAGTCAGGTTATTTGATTGTATTTTTTTTTTTGTTATTTTTAATATTTCACATAACAAAGCCACACATTCAAATAAAGAACTGAAAGAAGAAAAAATACAAATTGACTTCCCAAATCGTTTAAACGTCAGCTTCATTTACCGCGTTTTTCTTTATTTCCGCGAAAACAAAAAATGGAATATATTCAAACAAAGAACGTTGATATGACGAAAGGAACCCCATATACTTTCTCGTGTAAATCTCTTAAGCCGATGCTCATATGCGCATATTTTTTTCATAATTTATGACTGTACATATTCGCCTTGGTCTTGAGTAATCTTATACATTCTAGGACACGCCGTAACTTAGAACGGCGTTATTTATGTACTTGTCATAACGCGTGTGTGAGTTATTTGCTGGTTTTCGTACTTTTAGTTTATTTCCTTCTTGGGCAGTTACTGGTGGTAGTGTATTTTGTTGAAGGGCTCTTGCTGGTGCTTGCTGTTTTTCCTGTTTTCCTTGTACTAAACATTTGCTACCTTACTTTGTTGTTTTTGAGGGTTCTAGTGCTTCTAAAGATAAAGGTGCATCATCAAAAATGGAAAAAGGAGCATAGTATTTATCTTTATTTGTCAGTTTATGGAATGTTTTCTAAGTAGGTCCAATATTGGTGGAGAAAATAGGCGAGCACCAATCCTCGAATTATGACTTTTTACTTAGGATATTCAGTCGGATGTCTGCGACCGCATTTTCTCTTAAATACCTGAGTAACTTTACATACGGCTTTTTAATTAGTTACTCAGGTATTTAAAAGTGTTTCAGTCGTTTCCTATACCTACAACTGAATAGTTTTGATCAGTACGGTTTTCTATAACAGTTTTACAAATAAAAAAAATGTGTTTTCCATTAGATTTTTCATAGTCCGTTATTATTCGATATTTTTTTGTATAATACGAATCACCATCCAACGAGCCATTTCCACTTCCTTCCCCAAATTCCAACCACGGAAACTAACAAAAAAAGGTTTGCAAAAAGCATACAATATTGAACAACATCGCACAATGACCTACTTTCCTACCTACCCTCGGGAAGTAGCAGCTGTATCATTATTTTCCTTCAATTCCCATGCCACAGACAAAACCATGAGTAAATTACAAGTACCACAACGGTACACAGTGCTGCCTAAGATAACAGTGTACAATGGGTACAGTGTAACAAAATATTTGGTATACAGGCTGAAATATTCATGTTTCCAGGACATTGGTATTTTGATTGTATTTCATCACACCGTGCCACATCTTCCTGCCCGACCTGCTGCCTGATTAGCTTCGAAAGTCGTGCGAAGACGGACCTTATTTTAATAAAAATCAATAAAAGAAGAAATCATGTTGCAATGATCCCAAGTAACATGATACAGGGTCAGGATGATGATGGATCACCATATTTTTTATTTCCTTTAAATTATCATTTTAAGAAGAAAATAAGAAAAAGAAGGGAAAAGCGTTTTTTTTTTTTACTAAATACTCTGAGAGGGTTCACACAATAACATGAACTTGCAAGTACCTGTATACTAAATAGCTAGTTCTACTGTACATCCATTGTCAACCGCTTACCTAGTCATGGAATATTATATGTCTGTTAACTAGCCTCCTTGGATTAACCGATTCTGTTCTAGTGCTTGATCTTCTGAGTTAGTTCTAGAAATAACTTTTAGCACTGCATTCAGTACCTAAACAAATAATAAACGTGCACATAATAAAAGTGACTTTTACTATGTGCATTTTGTCGAAATATTTTTATAATATCGTCTCCCTTTGCGTTATCTTTAACTTCTTTGAACGATAAATTCTGAGAAGTGTCTGGATTTTGCGAAGTTAGTATTTAATGTTGTTGCTACAAGTTTTGGGGTCTGTATGATGGATTAAATAAAAAAAAATAAAAAAACGGATGACCAAAACACGCAAATTTAAACAACTTGTTGATAGCTTTTAATAACAATAAAATTATTATGATCAATTTTATGGTCTGAAAAACAGCCGCAGAGTATGTGTCTATCACGGGTCATATTAACCCATAAAATCTATTTATAAACCCGTAACCTCACAAATACCGTCAATATCATTACCACAATACACAAACAGAAAACGCAACTATAAAAACGTATTATGGCTCATAAAGCCATTTTATTCGATTCTTACTCATTTATGACATGTCTAAGAACCTACATACATAAATTAGTTTATCTGCTTTTATTACATATACTTTATTTTACCACTCTAAGATATTATGGTGGGAATGACCGCATGGCAGAGGGCGGGTCAGGTTACATTGGTATTAATGTTACTATTTTTTATCGCCATTACAAGTTGAACCCTCGGCAATTTGCGATTGTGTATTATTTTATCCAGTTCGCGTTTTAGTTATAATATTGTTTGTGATTCCAAAGTTGGAGTTTGGTTGTCTAATATTTGGATATTGTTAAAGTTAAACAGTAAAATTATCTGAAGTGCAGCCATTACCATTTGTGCTGATATCTTAAAATGGCGGCATTATAGCAAGGAATGTTCGCTTCCTTCCGAATGTTTTCATTTACTTCGCTGAAGTAGTTTTGGTACTTTAGAAAATTACATAGGTAAGTACATGAACTTTGGACTTGTTGATTATTACGCTTTGGACTTATTAATGAAAGTTATTAAAATAAAATTGCCAAAAATAATATTGTTTCTAAAATGCGTACCTATCAGTAAAAACACTTAGACCGATTACATTTTATGCCAGAAAATATGGTTCCTTTCGGATAAGCCACGAAAACAAAATCGCGAGAAAAAGTTCGTCCAACCATTAACACAGCTTATTCACTTATTTTTCATCCAAAATTTTCCCACAACGGATAAACAGACAACCGAGTGACCACCCAAAAAAAAAGCCTCAAACATTGAATGTGCATTACTGACCAGCCAGTTCCACTTCCTAACCCCATCGGACAATAGGCCAGTAAAAACTAAAATGCCAACTGAGACGAGCCAAAAAAAGACAAAAAAAATGAAAAAGCCCGCCCTTTTTTCCCGCGTTCCGTATCGCAGTTAGTTTTTCACAAAGATTAACGTTCGCAGCGTCTGCCTGGCTGTTAGTCGTTCACCTTTGCCACTGTTTACATGTCAACACTTTTTCTTGAGCTATTTCGAATGTTTTAATGTCGAACATGTAAATTAGGGAAAACTTTGGAAGAAGCTGTCTGGTTTTGCTCTTGATTGTTTTAAACATGTTTACAAATATTTGGTGCATACCAAAAAGAGTCAAAATACTGGATTTTATTATGTTACAAAAGGAATTCAGTAAAAAGTAAAAAAACACGTAAAAATACACGTAGCAGGTCAGAATGCTTAATGGGTAAGTATGTTTTAATAAATATTAAAGGTTATTGTAAACTTAATTAATTCCATATTTACTTAACTCAAAAAGTAATTCTTAATCAATCAGCCAAAATCGGAATGTAACTGCTGACTAAAAAATCATGACAGTTATGTAAAGGACCGTCCTCACTGAGAGCATTCACATGTAATGAGCATTCGAGGTCGAATATTCGAGTGGTCTGGTATGCGAGGTTCTATGGTATGCCAGTTTCGGCCGGTGTGGACGTCGCAACGATTTTCACGGAAACGGCTCGCATTCGAATGTTCACGCAAGAAAGCGAGTACTCAGGTAATGAATTGAATGAGTATGTATGTAGAAATATTACTGGCCACTTGTAAAGCAAAGAACAGTTCCTTGATCTTAAATTTTTGTGACCTTCTTGGTCAATCGTATTATCGAATGAATGACATTTAACGAGATCGTATTCGAATGCTCCAAGCTCGCAAGGGAATGTTCGACTCGAACGTTCATAGTTTTGCTCGAAAGTGAATGCTGGGCTCGCTGGGAAGAATTTGTTGCTCATATACGATTGCTTGTTTACAAATGCTCACGAAAGAGCTCCCAGTGAGGACGCTCCATAATAAAATGAAAAAGATCAACCACGACACACACAACTACCACTTCAGGTTACTAAATTAATACTTCCATCAACGTCAAAATCAAACGTCAAAACGCTTAGTAACTTTGCTCACAATAATTTTCCACACGAAACGAAGGGTGATTTTAGCAAATAAACAGCCCTTACTTGGATATCTTCCTATCTGTACAGTTATAGTACCAATATCACAATCGGAATTAGAATCTGAGAGACCATGTCACATTGAAACTACACGTTTCACGACCCTTTCATTCAAATCTCAACCTTAATTCAATCAACGTCTAGTCCAATTCACCATGTCACTTATTGTAAAGACTCTTCAAGCTAAAGTGACACGCCATTTCTTGAGAATAAGGCAGGAAATTGTTTGTTTTTGATGGATAAAGGAGTTTTGCTTTGTAGTGACATTTGTAATGAATTCGTCGCCGTTGATACAGGGCCGCAATCAGTAGTGGGAATGCAAAATGTTAATAAGATGTTAAGTTTAATTAGATTTGAAAAGATGTTGTCTGGCTTTGAGACTAGAGTGGTAAGGAAATGGGTTGGCTTCAATATGAGAACTTTATTATTTCTCTTCCTCTGAGAGTGATGCTCTTAAGTCGTTTTCTGATATTAATTTGAAACTATGCGATTGACGCTATAAGTTTTATAGCAATTTCAAATATGCTGTTCAAATAATACAGAAGCTAAATCCAGCAGTTTCTTAAATTAAACCCAAAAATCAGCACACTATTAGATGTTCATTTTACTCATTATGTACTCCTATTAATTTTCTGGTAAATTACCGTAAATTTTTAGAAAAGCAAAAAACATGTTTTTTCTATAAATATGTGATTTATATACTTGACACTAGATGGCGTTAAATGTTATAGGCAAAACCATGTCTTTTGATTTTCTAACAATTTACGACAGTTTACCAGTAATGGAATAGGAGTAAATAATGTGTAAAATTTTTTAGGCATTCTCCCGTTTCATCAACTTCTATGCCAGCTGGAATTTTAGCGTGGTCGTGCTGGGAATGAATCTTGCCAGCACTACCTGTATATCTGCGATAATTGAGAGGTATAAAATTTCTAATTGGTGGAATAAAATTGTACAAATTAAAAGGATTTTATCACCATCTAAAGTAATAATGAATGCATTCATGGTCATGCTACGAAGTACAACACAAAAATAGTAACCTTCAACCATCATTTCTAAAGCCCACCTCTTTAACTCAAATGCCACCCTGGTAGCAGCACGCGGCGTTCATTTAGAGACACCTCAGCATCAAGTACTTTGCGCGTTGAAGTAATAATTACTTCTGATTCTCTCGCTACACCGTGCAGTTTCTACCGGCAATGCTGGGTAGGGAGGGACCAGTGGGTAACGAGTCGTTAGGTGGTTTTGTAATTGTTCTGATATTTCTAGAGAAGGGAAAGTTGGTGAGTAAGGTCCTTCCTTTTCTGTTATGTCTTGTTAGCATGGTATTTAGCAAAAAAACTGTTATAAGTCCTCAAAAAGGGTCCAATCGCGCTACTTTCAATGAGTAAAACTACATTTTAAAAAAATACAAGAACAATCTTTCAACTGCAAAAGCCAGTCTAACTGCAATAAAACAAAACTACTGTCATTGGTCGACCTACTGTAGACATAAGGATGATTCTTTTTAAGCACAACATGTTTTCTTATATACCTATCTAGGCATAAGTACTACAAGATTCAAATAACTTAATAATACCCCAACACTATAAAGCATAATATTACATACATTTATCATTAATATCGGGGTCAACTTCAAATAATGATATTGATAAGCCAGTTTGCCTCAACACGGACGAGGAAGTAGGTATAATGGCGTCAGGAACTTAGTTCCAGATAAGTTGACGATAATCATGAAACTTGCTCTGTGTTTGATTGAGATTCGCCATTTTGGAACTTCGCAGTGTTCCGTGTTTGTGTGAATGGTGTAAATTATGTAGTTCATGGTGGGGAAATGTTTGATAAGATGGGGATTCAATGATGTTTCGAAGATTTAATAGTTGAAACCAGTTTTTTTATGTGATTAAGATTCCTCCGAAAACAAAAAAGGTACACTTGTTTGACGAAATGGTAGCTTTTAGTTAACCTATAACCATCCGTATCGATGGTTATAGGTGTAGAGAAAAATGGATTGAGTGATATGATATAGCTAGAAACCAGATGATTGAGATGACAGGCGTGAGATGATGAAAAAGACACACGGGATAAGACAAACCTTGAAACCTTGTAGAAACCAGAACAAATTGCCGTGCGTTCATGCGTTTTGCTATACCTATTATTGGAATCAAATATAACAGCTCACAATGTTAGCCATTAATATAAATGATATTTTTATTCGTGGTGCTAGGCAACTAGGCTTATTCCATTTTTAAACAGCACTTTGGCCTGTTGGTGGCTGGTTTGTCTCCTGCTATAGCTCCTGATATAGACGAAAGTGGAAATTGTGTGTTTTTTTCCTAACTTCCGTTATCCTGATTAATTTCGTTGCGGGATCCAAGACAGTTAAATTCATTCTCCGGGAATCCGTCGAGCTACATTGCCACGGCGCTTTTCTGGTGGTCACCACTGTTGATTCTGGCTTTGGGAATAGTGCGATGCGATTGACCAATTAACAGGGGATAAGGAAAAGGGATGAATTGATTAGTACAGTCTATTCCGAGACTTAGGAAAATTGTTCAACAGTTTTCATTCCCCTTCAAGTAGTTCGAGTCAATTTCGGATTGGATTCTTTCGCAGACTTAAAAACAGTATTTTTCAAGGCAACAATCTCAACAAGAACCGATTGAAAGTGTTTTACAAACGGAAAATAAGGCCTAAGTAATAGTAATACACTGTTTTCACCTCCAAAGAAAATAATTAACTTCATCGTTTTGCATGAAATTGATTATATTACAGGTTGACCCAATAACTTTGATGCTGCTTGCCTCTTGAATATTCTTTTGAGTAAGCTTTCTTTGATTAACTTTGCAGGGAAAACACATTGAAATGGATATTTTATGAAATAAAAGGAATTTTCGGAGTCTGATGTCAAATAAACATTATACGACGTAATTTGTTTATTTAATCAAAAAGTACTCGGATTTGTGAAGCTAATGTTGTTTTTACGAATTCCGGAGTTGTTGTTCTTTATGGCGTGAACATCTGATATCTTCTGATGAATACTTCGAGCATGAGAATATGAAAAAAGCTGGTGTTTACCAATAAAAACAATTGTTGGGTTGGTATTTTTGTATTTGCCAACTCAAATTTATTTCACATTATATTATCTTGATCCAACTTGTTTATGTCGTTTATGTTTTTAGATAAATACGATACTTATTAAAGCGAACATTAATCAACAGTTCTGAAAGTACAAGAATCTATGAAACCCAACATGCTCGTACATTGCCGACATTTTTCAGCCAGCTCTGTTACTTACAGCCGTGTTCATGAAAAAGCGAGTCCCGACAAGAATAATAGGCGTGAAAATCACTCCGACACAGAACATCTATCATAAAAAACAAACAACATCAAATCACTTTGTATCTTTCGAGAACAAAAACTTTTCAATTCACGATCCGCGACATTTCGGCGAAATAAAAAATGGCGGCGAGCATTTTATTCGCTTCCCGTTCCTTTTTTAAACAGCCGTTCTCTGTTTGAAATACAAATAAGTGGAATTAACTACATGTCGGTATTCGACCGACAATTATTCTCAGTCAGACATTTACATGTCGTTATTTTTCCCTACTGTAATTTCGACGTCTGCTGTTTGCATTCACTGTGCGTATTGCGAACTTCTGATAATTTATTGCACCGTATCCACATTTATTGATAAACGACAGCGCGAATCGTGACGCGTTCGTGCAATAACGATTTAAAGCCGAAGCCTTTTGTTCGTAGTGAATTTATTGTATTGTGAACTGAACGGATTTCGTTCGCTGCTAAAAAAATTCGGTCCTGGAGCTGAAGTATGGCAGTTGAATTCTATTGTTTATTGGGTTTGAAGATAACATCTGTTTTCGCTTATAATAGGGTTAAGAGATTGTAAGTTTTGAGTTTATTGACATTCGCGTGATATTGTCTAGCAGTTAGCACTCACGTTAAATTGATAAATCTTACTGCACCAATAACCATGAAACTTAAAGAAATATTTAATCTATTCTATATATTTAAATAAACAAAATCACTATGGTCTCACGTCTAGATCAAAACCATATCAAACCTAAAGCTGAAGCACATGAGTAGATAAACGGAACAGAGACAAAGCTTCCTAAGAACGAGCAAAATTGTTACCTATTTTGGTAGGGTTGTCACAATAGATGTAATCAAAAACAAAACATTAGTTAAATAGTTTTATTATTTACTAGCTGACCCGGCAAACTTTGTTTTGCCATAAAAACACCAAACATTCATCTACCTTAAATACCCTAACCTAACTACCCTACACTACCCTACCTTACCTACCCTACCCTACTCTACCTACTGTACCCTAACTACCCTACCCTACCTCCCTTACCCTACCTACCCTTCACTACTTACCCTACCCTACCTTACCTACCCTACCTACCCTTCACTACTTACCCTACCCTACCTTACCTACTCTACCCTACCCTACTACCCTATGTCCGTCTCCTGGTTCTAAGCTACCTCCCCATAAATTTTCAGCCAAACAGGTTCAGCCGTTCTTGAGTTATAAACAGTGTAACTAACAAGACTTTATTTTATATGTCTCCTGGTTCTAAGCTACCTCCCCACCAATTTTCAGCCAAACAGGTTCAGCCGTTCTTGAGTTATAAATAGTGTAACTAACACGACTTTCTTTTATATGGCTCCTGGTTCTAAGCTACCTCCCCGCCAATTTTTTGCCAAATCGGTTCAGCCGTTCTTGAGTTATAAATAGTGTAACTAACACGACTTTCTCTTATATATATAGATTATGTATGATAGAATACTTTACAAATTACTTTCTCTTATTTATTTTTTTGTTTTCAAGTATTTTTCATACACACAGTACAATAAACATCCATTATTAATAATAAAATACAACTACAATAAAATATTCAAACTTGCAACTAACAAAACAAACAACGTGCGTTGCACAGACCCTGAGATTGTCCACTGGCTGTGCCAACGTAAACCGGTTTTTTCCAGTCTCGCCGCGTACGCGACAAGCGGCCAGTGGTCACACACTCCTGCGTCCGCGTGCTTGTAGTGGTGCAACCGATTCGCGCGGTTGTATGAAGCTTTATCTCTGTTCCGTTTATCTACTCATGTGGCTGAAGTCCATATAAATCTAGAAGATTACATATCCAAAACTGACACGGCAATCAAACGGTACCTTTTGAATTCCGAACAGCCACTACCAAATTCGAAATATGAAATTGGCAATCGCACACACCGCATTGTGCCCAAATCGGGTATAGACTCGATGGATCGTGGAACCGCAAATCTGGTCAGTGTGCTGTACAGAGAACGAGGGCTGTCTAATGCATACCCCGGTTATGCCCAAGAACATTGGCCTTATCCGCTTGCTCCATTTAGCATTCCGGTACTCCACCACCAATGTCATCGGTCTTTGACGATCATTCACAGGTTTATTGGAGCTAAAATTGACACCAACGTTTATTACGATTGGACCTTGTTACAAATGGCCGTAGTTTTAATTGAGTTTGCAACCGAAGGAGCGTTTGTGCTTGATTGTGAACGATTTGTGATGAACGAATGGTAACTAGGGAGGGTGTTTGCGTTTATGACGTCGGCTATTTGAGTTTGATTGGAGTAATGTGTAGAGAAATTGAGTTT
Organism: Orthosia gothica; assembly: GCA_949775005.1. Taxonomy (NCBI): domain Eukaryota; kingdom Metazoa; phylum Arthropoda; class Insecta; order Lepidoptera; family Noctuidae; genus Orthosia; species Orthosia gothica. The sequence goes on from OX459038.1 coordinate 4,459,003, forward strand.
CAACGTTAATGGAGTTCATTTGGCTAGTGGTGACTTGAATAAGGTTAACATAAATAGTTAGTTATTAGTTTTCCTATCTAAGAAATACAACTAAAAAGGTTTCGACCTTACCTTATGATGAGGGTATAGGTACCATTCGATGAGGGTAAATTTTCCTGTTTACCATGAATATTTATTTTTTACATTGCTTTTCTTGTTATTTACTTTATAAGAAAGAAAGAAATAAGAAGAAAGAATGAAGAAAGACAGAAAAAAGAAAGAAAAATATTTATTTGTGAACGAGATAAGCAAAACACAAATAATAATAAAAAATAAAAATAAATAACCCCGTGCGAGACCAAAAAGGCAAAAAATGGAAATTATCTCAGCATGTGCAACGAGATTTCAAAGAAAATAACGCTGCGCTGTTATACCCCACTGTTGATGCCACGGACACATTTACGGAAATGGAAAATACAATTTTAATTTAAGGAATAAAATAAATATTAACAAAATAGTATGTGTGCGAGCGCACGGCTGGCGCAGTGGTTGAGCGATTGACTGCTGCGCTGCGTGTCGCGGGTTCGATTCCCGCACGGAACAAATATTTGTATGACCTACAGATAGTTGTTCCGGCTCTGGGTGTTGTGTATGTGAGTTTATATGTTTGTAAACGCACCCACGATACAGGAAGAAATTCCTAGTGTGGGGCAACGTTTTTTAAAAAAAGAAAAAGAAAAGAAAAGAAAAGTATAAACACAGACGGTGAAGGTAAAGGTAAAAACAAATACGTAGTTACTACCGTATTTATATTTTTTTTGAAAAATAACAAGAGATAGCATATAGCACGTAGTATTTAACAGATTTATCAGAACAATCTTTACAAAAACTTTGCATATTCAGAAAAAAATATCTTAACAGTTTGGCTGCCAGAGAACGAGACACAATAGAAAATGTATTGTTTGTCAGGCATCTGGCAGTTAAGGTGTTAAAGAAAATATTTTCTTTTATTGTGCCATATGTAACACGTTATACTTTATTGACAGACACCAACAGGTGTTACAACCCTAAATCCATCACGAGTTTGACAATGCTGAGTAAATATTGAGTTATCATTTTGATACGAGAAAATATCAAGGTACCGGTGTTATTCAATATCTGTGATATTTTATATTTATGACTTTCTTGTGTAGAAAACTCAGGTATCGTTAGACAAATGTACCAGGAGCTCAGGAGTATGAGAATATGTCAATCGGATAGCGATGAATTGATAAAGCATGCTGGTAATTTCTATACAAAGTTGAGAGGCATTCCTATTCCAATACATCAACATCAATACAAGTACATGTTATGTATATCTTCATACGAACTGCGGTAATGATTTCTGCACACCTGACCTTTCTGAAGATCGTCACCAATAAGAACCGTGTATTCCTTCTAGAAGTCCTCTTCGGTGTTTGCGAGTTCAACATGCGTGCATCTGCCTTGTAAATACTTTTTTTTTCGCCTTTTGTAGTGGCCTTTTATTCAACCTTTATCAACCTTGTCAATAAATGAATGAAATACACATTCTAAATATAACACTTCTGTCTAAAAACTACATATATTTTGTTACCATAATATTTTACGTCATCAAAACTACACGTGTCTGCCAAATGTCAAATGATTCGAATTGAGGCAGGAAGTGCGTGAAATATGAATCACAATATTATTAAATTTTATTCGGTTGACATTTACATAAACCTGACACTTTGAGTGTGAAACTGGACTAAATTGGTTAATAAATTCACAACTATAGCCGTTGCGTTTTAGCATAGCAATAGTGATCATTAGTCCACCTAAATTTATTAATTACCTATATTGCTATGCTACAACAACAAAGCCAAAGTCCAATTTATTTATTTCACTAGGCCATTAGGCGGCACTTTTGAACGTCAAAAAAATTAATTTCCATGTAATAATAATTGATTCTACCGTCCATTCGGAAAAAATGCTTGTTATGGAGAAGAACGGACAAGAAACGCCACAATTACTCATTTAAAAAAAGTGTTTTGCAATATTTACAACATTAATTCATATACGTGCAAACATAGGTAAATTACCTAATTAAACAACAACGGAACAGTGTGAGAGTAAATTTCTTAAACAATAAAAGAAGAAGAAAAAAAGGATGATAAAGAAAAATTTGTAATCTGGAGCCTTTATAATATAATTAGATTTTCATTCCTACATATCTACGTAAAGTCACACATCAAGAATCTCGAGAATCCAATCCCTCAAACCTACCAACCAAACCTTCTATTTACTTCTATTTCCACACAAATATCGAACGAAAAACTATTTCCTTAGTAAAATTATCCCGGCGTGGACCTAAAGCTCACGTAGTGTAGAGGGCTGTGTAAATAACGGTTTAATGGATATTCTGGCTCGGCGGATACAGGGCCGTATTCCGAATGAAAGTGGTGCTAAATTTTCATAATATCCGCCTTTTGCGCCCGGTATGAAAGATGTGCTTCGGGATTAGATACGTAGTTTGTGTTTTGTTTCGTTTTTTATTTGCGCTATTTGTTTTGTTTATGTTATATGTTGGCGTGTTTCATTTTTGTTTGTTATGTCTAACGATGGCACTAAATTCTTAGAATTCTTGCGATGAAGAAAAACTAGACGGACGGAAAACAGTGAGACTAGAAGGACAAAAATAATTCAAGACAGAAGACTATAGCGCTAAATAACGTAGAACTCTTTTTGCTGCATTCCAGTAAATTGTGCCAAAGTAACTGTTGGCTTACCACACTTACAGAATACAAAAAATGGTGATTATAAATTTTATAAAGTTTGCTAAAACAGAATGACATAAAAGAACACATGTTAGTCCACTCCAAAAATGAAGTTTGCATTTATAAAAATAGCGTTTTTTATACTGCACTATCTAATAACTGCATTATCATGATATAAAACGTATATGCAAAATTTCAGCTCAATGGAACATCGCGCAATAGATACAATTTAACTTGCAATCTCTAACTACACACAGAAATCGTTACAGGTAAAAGTAAATTAAAGCTTGTAGAGATATACCACCTATAAATTATAAACCGATACACCCACAAAACGTGAAATCTCATTTACACAAGCACCTCAATGGGTACATTTATACCCGTCCGTCCGTCCCTGGATCCGTATAAATATCCGCGTATCCGACAGAGACGTGACACGACGCAACACGTCTCCAAATTCGTATTGAGAAAATAGGAACGGGTATTTCAATTGCTTTTGCGTATTAATGTCACTTGTCTATCCAACACTACTCCGTGTGTTTATTAAATTAAGCACAAAGGGTTCAGATTCGATCGATCTGTATTATTCAGGATAGTGCGGGGGTAATCTTTGCTTTGATGGTATTATGGTCTAATCTCATGTAATATATTATTAAAAGCATATATTAATTAGTACTGGGTGGCTTAAGATGTTATTAATAAAGAATATCATTACCTTAGTTGTAGTAGAATAATTAATATCAAATTCTCTTTGATGTTGATGACTATGATTACTTGCCATTTTATAATGACTTTAATGGTAAAAAATTGAATCTTCGAACATTATATATAGTGCCTGGGCTACCGAGTTCTGCTCGGGTAAAAATAGATATTATAGTTTTTTTGTTTTTTTATTGTTGATAGGTTTGCGCTTGACCACTATCGCTCCTGATGGTAAGCAATGATGTGGTCGACGAAAGGGCACGCTTGCCTAGAAGAAACCTATTCACTCTTGACTTAAAGACTCCCAGGTATACGTATATATATATACATATATACACGAATTGCTCGTTTAAAGGTATTTGACAAAGTACCTATGTAATAATATACAACGAACCTAAATTTACAAAGTAAATAAATGATTTAATGTGACCATATTGCAGAATTTTATATCCCAGACATATCGGTTCAGTGCAAATTTTATTTGTACTCAACCAATACAAATTTTACAAGTCTGAATCAATAGTAGCGGACACTAGAAAAGCTCCTGGTCAATGAAACTTAATTAACACTTACCCAAACGTAAACAAACACATCAAAATCCTTTTCAAAAGCAGACTCGCAAACCTTATTTCGAAAATAATGTGGCGTCCATAAATAAGACGGAATTCAGGAAAGTTTTAATGCAAAAAATCCGACATAATGCAACTTTCACTCGGCGACAGTCGTTACGCTGTTGAATAAAACATACGAATGTATTTCATTTCACTATTTCATCAGCGTTCGCTATGAGGGGTGAAAGAACCGATTCAGGGCTGCTGGGTTCTATTTAGAAGTGTTTGTCGCTATTTTTAGAAGAGACATAACTTAATATCACGCCAGTGTTCTCCGAGGAGTTGCGCAGAAGTGAATTTATACATCGTGGCCAGATCTTAGAATTGATCACTTCACGATGTGGCCGACCATTTCATTAAATTTCACTTTTTAAACGTCAACGTTTAATGATATATCAATCAATGGAGTTTCTTGTGCGTTCTTCTCCATAACAATCTACTTTCCGAATGCACGGTAGAATCATTTTTAGGGTTCCGTACCCAAAGGGTAAAAACGGGACCCTATTACTGAGATTCCGCGGTCCGTCTGTCTGTCTGTCTGTCACCAGGCTGTATCTCATGAACCATGATAGCTAGACAGTTGAAATTTTCACAGGTGATGTATATCTGTTGCCGCTACAACAACAAATACTAAAAACAAAATAAAATAAATATTTAAGGAGGGCTTCCATACTACAAACGTCATTTTTTTGCCATTTTTTACGAAAATGGTACAGAACCCTTTGTGCGCGAGTCCGACTCGCACTTGGCCGGTTTTTATTACTTGTAAATTTTAATTTTAATTTATGTGACGTTCAAAAGTGCCGTTTATTGGCCTGGTTGAATAAATATATTTGACTTTGAATCCACGTTTGGCCATATAATTAACGTACTATTTGACGATAATATGATCACTAATGTATGACCATATCATGAGGCAGCCGTGTGTTTAGCTGTTCGTATCGTCAAACGCTGATTATTCATTGATCTGGCCAGACTATGTCATGATGTGGGCGGCGGGATTTTACCATTTCATGAAACGCAACCATTTCATGATAATCGATTCTAAGATCTGGTCACAACATATACACACACATCTCGTTAGTTATGTGTCTGAGTCCCATGTGGGGCAAGCCCATTGCCATCAATCGGACATCCATCCAGATTCCAGGTTGCTACAGACAAATAATTCCAGATGGAAAAACCCAATAACACTTAGCTCGACCCGGTCATCATAATCATCGTATCAACCGAAAGACGTCCACTGCTGGACATAGGCCTCCTCCAAGTGTCACCACATTGATCGGTCCCGTGCGTCTCGCATCCAGCAGATCCCCGCAACCTTCACCAGGTCATCAGTTCACCTGGTGAGAGGCCTTTCAAAGCAACGTCTTCCGGTTTGCGGTCGCCACTCCTGAACCTTTCTGCCCCATCGGCCATTCGTTCTGCAAGCCATGTCCCCTGCCCACTACCACTTAAGTTTCGCAATTTTTCGGGCTATGTCGGTAACCCTGGTTCTCTTGCGGATCTCTACATTTCTGATTCGATCACGCAAGGAAACTCCGAGCATAGTCCTCTCCATTGCCCTTTGGGTGACTGTAAGCTTTCTGATGAAGTCCATTGTAAGCGACCACGTCTCAGAGCCATATGTCATCACTGACAACACACTCTTCTCATAGACTTTCGCCTTGAGACACTGTGGTAAGTTGGACAAGAAGATACCACGCAACTTCCTGAACGCTGTCCAGCCGAGTCGGATTCGATGGTTGACCTCTTTCTTGAAGTTGGCCCTACCGAACTGAATCGTTTGTCCCAGGTAGACATAATCGTACATAACTTTGAGTGTAGAGTCTCCGACTTTGGTAGGAGTGGGTGTAACATGGGCATTAAACATCACCTTGGTTTTGTCCATGTTCATCCTAAGACTCTTTCGGAAGCTTTACTGAGGTCATCGAGCATTGTACTGAGGTCCTCCATGGTCTTAGCCATGACCACTATATCCTCAGCAAACCGAAGGTGAATGATGTATTCGCCATTGACTTTTATGCCTAGCCCTCTCCAGTCCAGAGCCTTGAAGACATCCTCCTGCAGCGTTGAACAGTTTCGGCGATATGACGTCTCCCTGTCTAAAACCTCGCTGCAGAAGGACTGGTTCCGAATGGAACCAGAAAATAAAATTTATAAAAATTATGGTTCCAAAAACCAGTGTGAAATGTATAAATAATTATGTAATTACAATTAAAATGTATATTTTAAGATCATGTTTTCACTATCTTGTCAGCCTTTAAAAATATTAAATCACCTAAAAACAAGTATCTGCGAGCCCTAAGACGTTTTAGTTCGAAATATTCATAATTTTGTATGGCCCGGGAGCGTCAAAAGAAACCTTCGCCGGGGCTTACATATTTATCAGAGTACTTCGCGAGCCGCGGGCGAAGTCGGGGAATTCAATTTGGCGCGCGAGGGTGACGCACGTTCCTTACCAATTTAAATTTTTGAGACACCCCTCTCTCTGTGTCTCGTCTACTTGTGAACTCGTGGTCACCTTAGTGCATGACCTGAGTTTCAAATGTATGCTGCAAAATGTTTTCAGCTTTCAGGAAATGGATGTGAATTTTTGTTGGAACAGGTAATGTTGGCGCTCTAAGAAGATGGGATAGATCTAGTATCTACCTACTTTTCATATGTAAACCAGCAACTTGCGATCTTAGCGAAATTACCAGTATTTTCATTTCGTTCAGAATTCGAAATCAAACATTTCGGCGCCGAGTTGCCAGCCTGTCGGTTTTTTATCGGTTACATTCGGGGAGTGTGCGTTGGAATCGCATGAACTAATGCCTCCTAGCCCGTTCCATCATCGGACTACAAGACGTACGGCGACGCGTCATCGATACATGGTGGACATCCCACCCATACGCACCAAATGTTTTGGGAATACTTTTACTATGCGTATAGCAAAGGAGTGGAATTCCCTGCCGGTGTCTGTATTTCCTGATATAGCTACAACCTGGGAGTCTTTAAGTCAAGATTGAATTAGATTCTTCTAGACAAGCGTGCTTCATCGTCGACACAGAACAGATAAAAGAGATCTGTTCTGTGATCGTCGACTACATCATCTCTTACCATCAGGTTAGGTAGTAATCAAGCGTAAGCCTAACAACAATAAAAAAAAGAAGTAATGTCGAACCGACGTCATTCGGCCGTAATTTTGGTGATAAATGTTTGTCATATACATTTCAGCTGAAAGACGCCCACTGTTAGACTTAGGCCTCCCCCAAACGTCGCCACATCGACTGGTGTTGTGCTTTTTGCTCTCAGCGGATACCCGTAGCTTTCACCAGGTTATCGGACAACCTTGTGTAACCAAAAAATTGTACAGGCAAAAATAAATCCGACACCTATCCCTAAATTTATAAGCTGATCCTTTACGCCACAAACAGAACCTCGAAAGCACTTAACCTTAATATATTAGAACAATTACGGCCTAGGGTATAAAATACGCATATTAAGCTTTAAAACAATTGGAAGAATTCGGGTGGTAACCAACAAAAACAATTTTGTGATTCAACGAACACGCTCTAAAGTTCTTTTTCAGTTTTAGGCCGTGTAAAGTTTTTCAATTAAAATTAAAGCGATCGCGTTACACAGAATAAAGGAGATTTTCAAAGACATATTTATTTAAGGCTAAGAGGATTTGTACTGATTGAGTTAGAGACCATGAGGGCAGTAGTGGCCCAGTGGTAACGGCTGCAACTTACAAGTTGTAGGTCGTAGGTTTGATACCAGGCAGGCGCTTTACTTTGTGAAAATTATTTCAACCCCACTGCTCTCAAAATGGTGAAGGGAAACATCGTGATGAAACCGGCATGGCTTAGAACCAAAAATTTAAAGATATGTGACATCCACTAAACCGCACTTGGTCCGCGTGGTGTGTTACGGCTCATTCCCTCTCACAGGAAAGAGGCCTGCACGCACAATGGACCAAATCGGAGTCTGAGTGCGGAAAAGGTCCATCTATGCTATCCGTTAGAGATCATGAGATGGTACTCAATTATTTTATCGCAGTTTTTCCCCGCGGCTTCAGCCTTGTGACTTATAACTACAGGAACTGTGTGTTTTTCTGATATAAAAAAAAAATATGACACTCAGCGATAGTGTAATTTTCTATAAATAACTAGCTGTTGCCCGCGACTTCGTCTGCGTAGCATTACTACTTTGAATAGCCTATTTTTTATATGTGTGTAGGCCGCCATACTTGAGAAATTATTACTTCACCATACGAATTTCTACCTCCCTGTCCACCCCCTAAAGGATGATTTTCAGGATAACTAGAACTAACTAGCCTATGTTCTTACCAGAGTCTCAAACTATCTCTATACCAAATTTCATATAAATTGTTTCAGCGGACAGACAGACAGAGTTACTTTTGCATTTATAATATTAGTATGGATTCATAAAATATTTTTACAATGCATGTCCTCGAAAAGAGCGGTTTTCCAAGCAGCCAAACTGTGCGGAAAGTGTCACTTTTTTTCACTAGTGTTTTTTACTTTCCTGTACTTTTTTAATTTTTAACTCCAACGTCAGCCCGACGCATAGAGTTTTTATTATTTGAGAAAAGTTTAAAAAAATAGTTATGTACAGATTATCATTCATATAAAAGGTAAAATAAAACTAATACTTTATTTTAGGCGTTTTTAATTACTCTAGATTTAGATTTTGATCAATAAATTAATTTTAAATATTCATTAAATAAGTTTGGCAGAACGTATATTTTGCTCGTGCCTTATTGCGTTACGATGTGACAGCTATTCGCATATGCGCAGTAGATATGCCCGAGGAACTATTAGTTAATCTGTGGATATGCTGAACGCGCTTGAATAAGCCCGCCATTTTATTAATTTCATATTATTTAATTATTTATTTCCTCGCACAATGCATAGTAAAATGTTGTATGATACACGTACGTAAGATGATGTCCGACTCGTGTCGATTTATCCACTCACTCGCTTCGCTCGCTCGTGAATAAAAATGCCACTCATCGGAAATCACCAACCTTCCGCACTTGTAGCATATATAACTATTTTTTGTTATCTTATCAATAGTTAAATATTTTTTCTAATTAAAAAACCTTTTTTCAAATAAGCTTTTTTAACTTACCGTGCATTGTCATCCAAACGAAACATGTACATGCAAAATTTTATCTTAATCGGCTGAAGATAACTGCTTTAAAATTCAGTTGCAAGGTTTGACCCGAACATAACATACATCATGTTTGGTTATTAAAAAGCTTCCAAACGTTACCTCTTTGTAATATTAGTTTAAATTAGTTACTGAGTCTTATGTGAATACAAAGCTATACTTTGATGCAGACAGTTTAACCGACTCCATTTAATTACGAAGTTTTTACGCCTTGGGGCCATAAACAAAAGTTGCAGTTGAGCTGGTCACCCAAATTTCACTAACTATTTCATGAATCTTGCTTGCATCTACCCTAAACATCTTTGAAGTTCTGAAGGCAGAGTAATAATTAAATGATAGGTTGCACCAACAAGTTTAGTAACTAAACCACAGACATAAATCTAACTAGATAACGCAAGTCCTTCCATCTGTATGTAAACTAAGCGTGCTACTTTTTCACACACAAGAACAAATTTACTTACCGATGAAAGAACATATTTATTTTGCTTTGGCCGACTCAATATGGCATAATTAGGCTTTGTTCTAGATTTCGGTGGATGTCCGGGGCCTATAATGCTAAATGAAATAGCTCAAAGTACGAAAACATTGCTTGTACTTTTACTCCCTTTTTAACTCCCGCCGGAAAAAAGGGGTGTTATAAGTTTGCTGTGTATTTGTGTATCTGTCTGTGGCATCATAGCTCCTAAATGGATGAATCGATTTAGATTTTTTGTTTGAAATGTGACTTTATCGAGAGTGGTTTTAGCTATGTTTGAATCGGGGTGTTTTAGAAAGATATCGTGTCATAATTACGTGTTCAATAGATTGTCGATCTAAGCGCATCGTACAAGATAAATTATATAGTAATAAGCAATAAAAATGGCACGGGGGTATTTTAAATTTTTAAACTTTACTTGTTTGACACGTGAAGTTAAAAATAAATAAAAATAATTTATCTATCTATCTATCTAAGTACATACAATCACGTCATCTAGTTAGATTTATGTCTGTGATCTAAACTATGTTAGTATCTCGGATGTTTCTCTTTTAATGCAATTATTGTCTACCGCACTAATTTATTTATTCCGGTGAATCTTGGAAGACGACGCCGATGTCATTTACATCTTTCAGAAACGTTGGGAAACAAGCGTAACTTATAAATACAGTTAAGTTATGAAACACAAACCAAATACTTGTAAAACTGAGAATGTAAATAGTGAAATCACATCACACTAATATAATAAATAAAATAATATATAATATTATAAAGGCGAAAGTCTGTGAGTGTGTTTGTATGTTTGTTATTTCTTCACGCTCAAACAGCTCGACGGATTTTGAAGAAATTTGGAACAGAGATAGATTATAGTCATGAATAGCACATAGGATAATTTTTATCCCGGGGATATGTTCCCTTGGGATAATTTTCGTCATAAACGCGGGTAAAGCCAGTTATAGATAAATGATAGAATCTGGAATGGTCTAGACTTTAAAAGAGGATGATCTCGGAGTTGGATCGTTGTTTGAACTTAAATTAGGTAGTGGAACAGGAACCAGAGACTTTATCTAGTGTTGTAACTTTACTTTTTCAGATTTTCGTGTAAAAGTGTGTAGTTAGTAAACCAATTACAGAAAATATTATATCAAGCATAGTGATTCTATTTAGTTGTCAATTTTAGTAAGTTTTTTTGTCAGCATTTGACTGGGTCTTTAAACAAAAAAAAATATTTGGAAGGTCTTTATTGGTACATACCTTGATAATTAAATACGATTCTTGATTTTCCTTCAAAAAAATTATCGTTACCTGAATGAATATTTAATTTAATGATGGGAGAAAATTTTAGAAAATCCCTCACAGCCTGCCTATAAGGTTATTGGGTCCGGTGTTACGATTAAATTTCCGGTGATTTAATTAAGCTTAAAATCTTGGCAGATTTTCGATTATCTGCTAAAAGTTATTTCATGGTAATCCGAAATCCTTTTAAGGCTGAGGGAAACCATTTTATCAAAAATATTTAGTTTTTGTTACGGTTTGAAATGTTAGCCATCCATTTCTATCTTTTTTTAAACTGAACAAAAAAGAAACGACTGAAATTTAAAAAAAATAATTTATTACTAATCTTTTCGTAGACACGGCATTAGAATTAAAAAAATATGTATCTAACTTTAAATCCACTCAACCGAGTTAACTTAACCAAATTATAACATTTACCACTCGCGGTAATAAAACTTGACGAAACCAGAGTTAAAAAAAAATGCCAAACTATTTAGCATTCACGCCAGAAGCTTTCATTGGCATCGTAGTTAATGATTCTGAACGAAATAATTAACAAACGGACATAAAATTAATTGAATTGTACGCCCATATTTGTGAGGGCTGTAACGATAATGCTAATTAGGTACTGGCAGCAACGAAAGTAAGTTGACACTGCAGAAAAGAATAGTAAAAAAACGCACATTCTTGACTACAAAAAAAAAATAGGACGTCGAATAATTTTGTGACAATTTAAGGTGAACGCGCACCTAGACGCACCGCACTCGCCGCACGCGCCGCAGTCACCGCATTTTCTCTTGGCCCCGCGCTATCCGCGCCGAACGCGCCGCACGCATTTTATCCACTTCTGTATATCTTGAACTATATTTTCATACGGATACGGATCATGTTGCCGCGCCGCCCGCATCGCCCGCCGAGTCTGATGACGTCATCCGCACGCGCTGGTGGAATCCGTATACCTACAGCATTTTGCTGAAATGCGGCGCGTGCGGCGAGTGCGGTGCGTCTAGGTGCGCGAGGCTGCATACGATTTCATATAAAGATTTATAAAATGCGATGACTGCGGCGCGTGCGGCGAGTGCGGTGCTTCTAGGTGCGCGTTCACCTTTAGAATATCAGTTATAACAACAGGAACTAGATAGTAGGTAGGCCTTCTAGATGCTTGTTAACATGTTTTAACTTTTTAATTCGTTTTTTTTCTTTTTTTGTTTATCTAATATAAAATAATTTTTATTTATTTTCTTACGACGTATTGTCGGGCCTACGTTGTCCCCCATATCTAAATACTAATGCTGTAAGATGGAAATATTGTAAAACCACACCATTTTTTTAAAGTTTAACCGTGGAGTTTCTTGCCGGTTCTTCTCCATAGGAAACGACCAACCCGAACCGTGCACTTTTTGTCGACGTTTCATAAGTGCCCATGTAGGCCTATAAGAAATAAAAAAAAAATGATTTTGATTTTTGGAGGATAAAAAAACTTGTCAAACATTAAACACTAGAAAATCATTTTGTGACAATTTCGATACTATTATTTAAAGCTACAATATTCAATAGACTTTCGTTGCTGACTTACTTACTTCATTATGTTTCATTTCCATTGTATTCTGCGAAATTGGACAGATTTTACACACACGAAGAAAAATGCGGTTTATTCAAATTGCAATACTAGTAGCTGTAAAAATGCCACCATAAAGGACACCACAATACGAAAAATGATGATTATTTTAGTTTCTAAGAAAAGTATTAGCAAATTGCAATTTTATTGCTCCTACTCTGTGAAGTACCAATTCTGTTACCTTTGCTGCAGATATTGCCAATTGACTACTTTTCTTGTTAAGTTTTTTTTTGCATTATTGTGGTTTCCTTTCTTCATTATGTTTGTATTTTGTAACTTAGTTTTTTCCTTTATTTTACAATATTATTAAGATGGTTCAGAGGTGCTTGACAATTCTTATTTTTTGTCATTTTTATAATCGTTATCGCGACTTTTTCGTTGATAGAATATGTGTCTAGAGCCTCAGCCTACTGATACTGATGATATATGTACTATGCACTATATTTGGCAATCCGAACACTCACTCTGTTCGACTAAACTGTACTGCAATTCTTACACCTCATTTTAAACTATGTTGAACAAAACGCGTAAGAATTTCATAGCGCTTACATTTTGATCGCGAGTAAACTAAACTCTATAAGCGATCTAGCGCTGCATGTTTTAATAGTTAGATAAGACAACATAAATATTTTAGCGCTGCAGCGAACTTTAGTTCTAACTTATGAACACCAGCATTTGAAACTTGTTTATTATATCTATGATTTTTTTTTCATGAATGTTCTTTTCTATCGGTAGAATGTATGTCAATGGTTCATGGAGATTAATTTTACTTAAAAGAGACCGAAAATAAAATATTTTAAGATTTTATATACTTAAAATATTACCCCTGTTTCTGTTTAAATGCAAGCAAAATATCGTACAGTCTAAAAAATAACACTGACATAGCCAACGTTTATAAAAATAAGCCTCGGCCAAAAAACATATATTACAGTCTCTTTTTATTTTTCATTTAGCGAGATACGAACGTTTTTTGTGGGTGTGAAAATACAGATGGAGGTTTGACCCCTCCCTCTAACCCCATCGATACAGATAAAGACCACTTTGACCCGTAAAGATTTGTGGGGGATTATCTCTTTTATCACATTCAGTTCGGAAAAAAAACAATTTTCCTGAAAACAATCCTGTTTGAACTCGATTGTTGAAACCTTCATGGACTGTTTTTTATCTGAATCTTTAGTGAAAGAGGATTTACTTAGGCAGATTATTTTTGGTTTGTTTTCGCGTAAATTATGATTCGTTTTTGGTACATGTTGCTGTGGTCGATTTCCTTTTATGGATATGTAGATTTTATTGAAATCGTTTCTACATACGGCTTCAAGAAAAGACAAATTTTACTAAATCATCAATCCAAAGAACCAGTACTTGATCTTGAACGAAAACTTTTGAAACAAAAGAGTAGTAAAATATCTGGCAGTTCAAGAATCTAAATAAACTATCTGTCACTAAACAACAATACCAAAAACTTCAACACAACCTAAGTAAGTACCACTGTAATTTCTCTCCACTACCACTTCTCCACTATCTCCAGTTATGACGCTGTTTTTGTACAATAAATACAGAATAATACAGTGCGTGAATAAAAAGTAAAAAAAAAACCATTTGCGACGGCCATTATCCTCGGCCAGCATGCTGACGTAAGCTCGAATTAACTGCCTGCCCTAGTCAACAAGCGTATAGAAAACCGGGCGAATAAAATGGCGCCTGCTGTACATTTTTACCCCGTCCTTCCCTAATGGGGCAGATTGGATGTATTTTATTAATGACGCTTTTTAATTTGACTTTCGTGTTGGTAGTTGTTTAGTTTGTGTTTGGTAATATGCTGCTGGCGTTGTATGTGTGTGTGTTGGTGTCCGATGGTGTTCTTGTAACATTTTAGAGTCCAAAATCCAAAATATGTTGTACGAATACTTGTATACGTTTTAGTCTATCCAATTTTTAAGCCTTGTCAAGAGGCTGTAGTCAAGGAGTCACTTTATCAGCGATTGCTATTGTCGAAAAGTCTAAATGTAAGGTTATTAGCTTAGGTTCTATGTATCTATGAATCTATGTAACAGAATCTTTGAACGTGATTTTCACCGCTTTCAAAACGTCGGATTAATTTGAAACTTTGCACACTTATCAAGGACCGATGACAATGCAATAACTTTAATAGTTTATCCCATTATCTTTACTAGGATCTTTATGATTAGCGATTGAAGTAAAAAGTAAAAAATAGTTAAAAAACACGCTAATAGAAAACTAAACTAAAACGTAGATTTTTTTTTTCAGTAAATTTAAATTAATATGACGATATTAGTGTGATTAACAAAAATAAATATTTTATTGTAAAAGAGCGTGGGGTGCTTTGTAAGATATTTTCAAAATGATTTTACTTTTACCAATATCTGTCAATAAATATTATAGCAATTGGCATCAAGCACCCCACGCTTTTAAAAATAAAATACATGTTTTTGTTAATCACGTCTTTATTTAAATTTATTGAAAATTATTTTCGTCTTTTTAGTTTGGTTTTTTGTTAAAGCGTGTTTTTTATTTTTTAAACTATTATTTCCAATCGCTATGGCGGCGTTTCCATTAATAAAATGTCACTTGTCTAGAGCTGCATGTAAAATTCCGATTGCGTTTGTCAACCCCGTACATTATGGACTTCATTTCTATCCCTTGGGATAAAAATCTAATTTTGGAACAAAACCAGCCCAATTAGTGCCATACAAAATAATGCAATCTTTGTCCTGCACCTGTAGCCAAGTTGAAAATCTACAATCGATAACGCTAATAGAAAAGGAATCAATGTATGGGAATAACACTTCAAACGTTAAGTCACGTGGTCAGACCAAACAAATAGAAGGCGTTAACGATTGTAGAAAGAGATTCAATACGAAACGTTTGCAACTTGGCTAGGGGGGGCAGATAAACAAGAAATAATACAAGTCAGTAATATTATAAACACAACTTATTTCTATTGTAGGAGCGGATTTATCATCACTAACTCCCTTTTGTGACCGTTATATGGCCTCGTACTATTTTATGGAGTTCCTGCAAACAGTTTTATGTATAGTAATCCGGTTAAGTGACTGCTTTTCTGCGATTTATGGTAGTAAACAAGAAATTTATAGGGTTTGGTGCTTGAAATTTTTTAGGTTTTATGATTTTCTATCTTATCGCTCAACAGTATCTTGTATTATATTAGGGTTTTTTTTTACTTAAACTATCAATCTTAGTAGAATCGATAACTGTACTAGAAAATAATGTATCGATGAGAGTTTAATCTAAACTAATATTATAAAGAGGAAAGATTTGTATGTAACGAATAAACTTAAAAACTACTGGACCGATTTCAAAAATCTTTCACCGTTGTGAAGCTACACCATCCCCGGGTGACATTACTTTTTATTTCTGTATTCCTACGGGAACGGAAACTAGGCGGGTGAAACCGCGAGTCATCCACTAGTACAAAAATAAAAAATAAAACAGAATATTAAACTGACTTCCAAAAAATACACTATATAGTGAAAAATAACTGTCTTTTCGAAAGCCGGTGTCTATAAAACCTACCAATTTTTTTTTGTTATTGATACAGACTTTCGAAAAGAAAGTTATTTTTCACTTTGTAGTGTTTTTTTTTTGAAAGTTGGTTTAGTTTTTTTGTTAAAAAGTATTTTTTTTTCTTTTCAGTTTTGGTACCTTAATTTACCAAGAAAATCATTTCTGGCTAGAGGGCTTCTCGTAAGAATTACAACAAGCCTAAACATTGTTTTATTACGGAGTTCCAGTGCCTACCTTCCGGCTTTATCACCAGATCAGTTCGATGGTACCATTTCCATTAGAAACATTTACTTAAATTTGTTTTACCACAGTCATTTAACTATTCGAGATATCTTATTCCCAAACTTATCATTGAGAAGTGCCATCTGTGGTCTTCTTAATCAGTTCCACTTCACCAAATAATACTTTCTGAATGCAAATGCTTGCCATGTTGATGAAAATACCAAAATCACTATATATACCTATAAAATTTGGGACTTTCCTCGATTTCCATGGGATCCCCTCAACAGATCCTGACTTGCTAACAATCCTCCAGAGCATACCCTTTCAAACAAAAAAAGAATTATTAAATTCGGTCCATAATTAGTAAATCGCGTAAAAAACAATCGAATTTTGAACCACCTCCGTTTGAGAAGTTAGTTGAAAATGGAACAAAACGAACGCTACCGAAATTAAGGGCTCTTATAATTTAGACGTTTGGTGCGGGACTGCTGCGATGCCGCAATGGTGCGTTTGTCGTACTGCGACTGGTTGATGGTGGTGCGGCCCCGGTGCCGCGCACGCTCGACAACAGGACGAAAGTGTGTGCATAAATTGTATGAAAAAAATCAATTGGTCATGCGCAGTACGACAAACGCACCGCTGCGGCGCCGCAGCAGTCCCGCACCAAACGTCAACATTGAAAGAGTATGGAGTATGTAAGAATAGAAGCAGGTAGCGTTCAGTATTTTTGACTACTGCCACGGGCAAAATTCGTCAGTTTATGTAAATATGTGTGTGTAAAAACGGCCTTGTGAGTACTACGAGTACCTAGTTAATTAGATAGTAATTTCGGGTACTTGCAAACTCCCTACTCCATCTACATAATGAACGAACGTGGAGTCATTATTCACTAGCCAGCTTAAAATCCTATTAAAATCTGGAGGAAAGAATACGGCTCCAATTTTTCTCGTAATTTAAATGAGTGGCCTTCCACCACTAAAATAAATTGGCAACATTTTAACGGCCCTTGGGCTCCAAACACGATAAATTCTAAATGAACTCGTAAATTATCTTGTTTAAACTCAAAAAAGGTAAAAGTAAATTAATTTCCAAACAGACCACACATTGCAAAGGTGTGTTAAGGGTAATTGAGCAATTCTTTACAAGGTTCTTGTTTTTCAGAGATTACTGAAACAGATATTATGTTTCCTACTGCAAAAAGGGGTAAAAGGTTTTGGGGTAACTTGAAACAGTTTTTTATCGTGGTGCTGTAGGTCTATCACTGGGGCTCTGAATCAAGCTGAGTACCTTCTTGCCACAGTCAAGCGGTGCGACCAACTAATATTTCTGTTCCGTCCTTAAAATATTTTTTACAAGCTTTTAATTAACTTGCAATGTATGTATGTGTGAAATAGTGGTCAAGCGCAAGCCTATCAATAATAAAAACAATGAAAAACCGGCCAAGTGCGAGTTGGACTCCCGCATGAAGGGTTCCGTACCATTATCGCAAAAAACGGCATAAAAATCACGTTTGTTGTATGGGAGCCCCCTCAAATATTTATTTTATTCTGTTTTTAGTATTTGTTGTTATAGCGGCAACAGAAATACATCATCTGTTAAAATTTCAACTGTCTAGCTATCACGGTTCATGAGATACAGCCTGGTGACAGACAGACAGACAGACGGACCGCGGAGTCTTAGTAATAGGGTCCCGTTTCTACCCTTTGGGTACGGAACCCTAAAAAACAGTGTGTTCGGGTCAAATCTTGCAACTGAATCTGAAAGCAGTTATCCTCCACCGATTAAGATTTAATTTTGCATACACGTTTAGTTTGGATGACAATGCATGATTAGCTAAGTGACGTCACTCTAAATCCAATATGGCGGACGGCCCAAGATGGCGGACTAGTTATTTTTTGTGCACTGCCATGATATGGGTATCAAATGAAAGGGTTTACTAAGAAAATACGAAAAAATAAATTATTTACAAATATAATTAAAGTAGTATTTTTGATACTATATATTTCTAATTACATGAAAGCATTACGATTTCCTGATATATCGACAAAGAAAAACTGCCCAATATATCTTACGGTTTCCAAATGCCCCTGATACAGCGATGTGTTCCGGAAGGCCCAGGGCGGAGTTTATTGGATGCTTTGTAATGGAACACACATAAAAACATCTTATCCGATTGGTATAAATCCTTAACTACCGGGTAGCCTCTAGTACCCAGATTGTCCTAGGATATTTACGATGGTCATCCCATTAAATGGCTTTGTTCACGCCTCAGACGATCAACGTTGCGAAAACCAGAAATAGCCACAGTTCTCTTATAACGATTTATTATGTTAGATGATGAGCAACATTTATTCGCCTTCTTAAAGGAAGGGAATGCCTCGTCGGCATTAATCAAACATTATTACAGAGTCTGTTACATGTCAGGGAAACTCATAACCAAAAATTCGTACTGAGCGAAACCATTCCAGCTAGTCCATTAGAAGTCTTAAGGATGGTTTTAGGCCTAAGGCCAACAGGTTTTCAGGTTAAAACTTTATGACAAAACAACACTACAAAGCGAAAACTTACTTTCATTTCGGAAGTCAGTGTCTTTGGTACTTATTTTTTTTCTTTCTCGAAATCGACTCCATTCTTGGCCATTTGTAGTGACTGGTTCTATTGTGGGGCAATCCACTGGCTCGTACACACATTAAATGACAACATTTCAAGACGTCTACACTGGCCAACGGCTCTCGTAATAATGACGGGGTGCGCAAGAGAGTGTGTCTGGCCGTGTGGGGAAGAGTGGGGATGACTAAGCGAACGTGCGAGTGACTACATCCCTTCCTCATTAACGATTTTATTAAAAATCCATTTAAAATTAATTCATGTTTTAAGAATGAACAAACTATTTTTATTATGTATTAATCTTGTGAAATCATATATTGTTTGTTGTTCAGATTCTTGTCTTTTTCACGTTCTTAACATCCCTTCACCCTTCAATTTTTCTTTAACAATTTGATGAGGATAACAAAGCTATCACCAAAACCTCTGTAATTTACCACAGTGTACCACTTCTGCTATTGTGCATTAAATTGATGGGGTTTGATGCCAAAAAAAAAAATACTGCAAGGAACAGATCATAAGGAAATCGGTATGTCCAAGAACTGACTAAACCACCTCAAATCACTAAATACGTAAAGCCAAAAGTATTATCCGAAAATAATAGAGACAGAATGTGTTAAATATGTTTAACACATTCTGAATGTGTTAATAAATATGTTTAGCACGAAACGCGTTCAGCGATTCGTGTTGACTAGATTTTAGTAGGACCACATTCAAAACTAGAACGTCAAAACATAAAAGCAGGTATTCCATTTCACCCCTGTCTTTCCAGAAAAGGTTTCATCCAAAAGAATTTCTGATAGATTCGTGCATTCAAACGATCCTTCTGTCCAGCCAGTTCCAATTTGCACAGAGGTTTCAAATCGCTGCGATCTGCCCGCGGCACGTCCCCACATTCGCTTGGACAGTTTTTGATTGATTTTTATTCCTATCTCGGCAACGATTCCGTTTACTTTTAACTGGTGTTTGTCTTATAAAAGTACTAGGGAATTGATTTGAATGTTTTCTGTTAGCTTTTTTTGTGTGTCTATGCAAGAACACTTTTTGATGAAAGGTTTGGGGTGTTTCCATTTTCAAACCTGTTCTTTCAAATTGGTGAAACCGAATCCTTTCATCTGGCCGTGTCCAATTGCACATTTGTATTGTATTTTTTTTTATTATTTATATTATATACTCGCAGATTGACATCTACTTATTGCTTAGCTACACCAACATTCCAAACGACAATAATAGTTCTATATTACCTGTTAACTTTGATGAATTCAATCCTCTTGCAGACGCCTATGCAAATTTTGCGATATCTACAAAGAGAAAAGTGTATGATGTTTGGGCTTTAATCGCTTTCGTAAATACACTATTCCACATTATCATCGACTCCGCAATTGCAATTCATCATATCATCCTAAATACGTCCACTGCTGGATATAGACCTCCCCCAAGCGTCACCACATTGACCAGTCCGGTGCGTCTCTCATCCAGCGGATCCCCGTAACCTTCACCAGGTCATCTGCAATTGCGATTTTCAAACGGTAATTCTGTTGAAAAGATTCTTGTGCTAACATGACTCACTAAACGAAAGACGACTGATCTTACTGTAATATTTTCCCCTGCCTTGCGTGCATTGACCCAAAAACGCAGAAAAAAAGACGATATATCATCAACTTTTCTTCTCGTATAAGTTCCGAGGATTAATTGAGGAAAACGACAAAATATCATGAAAAAGTGTTGATTCGTGAATGTATCTTTAGATCATGAACGGAAAATCTGATTATAAGCCCACATCTAAAGAAGAAAGAAAAAGTATTTAATTGCCACAAAATACAAACATTACATTACGAGAACAAGAACATCTAACTTGATGATACTTTTTCACATGCCAGATGTAAATCTCGAACTATCTTAATCTCACTTCTATATTCTAACTAATAGGGATGTTTTCTGTGAATAAAAATGATAATTCTATTTAGTCCGTCAGTGAAATTATCAAATAAAATTGGACCCGTATTGCTTTATCAAATGGATAAAAAATGACAAAGATAAAGCGCATCAAAGTTCAGTAGTGGGGGCTTGTGACGTCACTTTGTCAGTATAAAAGTGCAGCACATCGTGACGTCACATGATATTTCTACGCACTGTATCGTCGTAATTTTTCTTTACGTGGCAAAAGAAAACCATATTTGTCCAATATTTTTAGGTTATCTGTCGGACTAAATAGATATTTTTTGTCAACTACCCTATTTCTCCCACTTAATTCAATCAAATTGCCAGTATCTTGTAATTTATTGACATTTAGCTTGGGGTATTTCTCCTTATCATGGTGACTGAATCGATTTGAGTGAAGGCAATTTATTTAAAATGGACTTAGACTATTCGTGTCAACAACAAGCCAACTAAGTTTATACGAAGACAAGGAGGAAAGAGGATAAGAAGGCATTTGCCCCTCAGACAAAAGTGATAATAATAAAGCAGCCTCTCCCAATAAAGCTAAAAATAAAACTTATCAAAGCTGAATACTGCTCCTTGCAAACGTGCTCAGACGTTGCAAGCCCCTCAAAGGAGACTGCAACCCTTTCAACGAATTTATCTCATATTTTTAGAAGACACGACACAGTCGTAAAATATTCATTCTTTGGCACAACTCCGCTTGCTCACTAAACAAGTTTGCTTCAGCGTTTAATTTTGATCTTGAGTTTAAAATGTTGCTGCAGCCAATTTAAATGTATAACCTGACTTGCGAAGATGATATGTTTTTTTATGTGTTCGTGAACGGTCTGTCTTTTTGATTAGCTGAAGGTTTTCAAGAACTTCTTTTTTATGTTTTTGTATGCGTCTGTCTGTAAAAACATCTTCATGCGATTTATTCAATAATAAAAACAGAATAATAAAACGTTGCTTTATATAGAACTGGCTGTTGTAGTATTTCGAATAGCCAATTTTTATATATCGCGCCATAAAATGGTAGTGGGCTTACTTGAGAAATTATAAGTTCACCTTACAAACTGCAACCCCTCTTTCCATCATATTAAGGATGATTGTCGGGATAAAAACTATAATATGTCCTTTCCAGAGTCTTAAACTAAATACATACACAATTTCATGAAAATCGGATCATTGGTTTAGGCGTAAAATGGTAACAGACGGACAGACAGACATAGTTACTTTCGCATGTAAAATAATAGTATGGATAGTATATAAGTATGGATTATGGTGAATTTTTCCCTTACATAAAAACGGCTTCAAATGCACAACGCCATCTATTGAATATATAGTTCAACTGTCCGGGTATCTGAATTGCGTGTGTTGTAATATTTCACTTCTTGAACACTTTAAATTCATCTAACTTTTGATAGAGTGAACCGATTGCTTTTGAAACAAAAACTAAGTAATCATTCAAGTTCACACTTTTTATTTTTAAAAGTTTACATTGGTTTCGTACATTTTACGTAATGCATGCACAACTAAACAGATAAACAGTAAAAAACTGCTGGAAATGGGTTCTGTTGGCCATCCTTTAACACCCTGGCTATTTTTTTTTAATATTTTAGTTGTATAAAAACGACATTTCTACAGATTTATTATATGTATTGATAAGTTTACAAAATTTTATATGCTCTGATAACGTTTACTTACATCATGTACAAAAATAATAAAAAAATATATTTTTAGCACAATAAATTTCATATGCTACTCAATTGCTCATGATTTATTATCATTATATTAACACAAATTAACTCTCGATAACTGTCTGTATGGTAGCTATAATAAACACAAAAACTAAAATATATCTAACAACAATCCACCACTAACTTCGCAAGAGGAAAAGATGACCTCCTACTCATAAATCCAACTTTTTGACAATAGCAAACTGTAGCCAAAAACATGGCTTTCTTTCACCCTAGCGGTTCCCTCAGATAGAGAATGTTGACAATGATTTACAGCTCGTCCTTACATATTTAGGAGGCTGTATATTTATGATGAGCGACCCGGAGTAGCGGGGTATTATTTTATAATTATTTATTCATGTAAATGGGGCTTGTGTTGTTTTCAGAGACTCGTGTTTACAACGACAGTTTTATGATATAACGCTAATTAGTACTGTTTTTGTTAAAGTGAGTGTGAATATTAATTAGAAGATCTTTTAAAATAAGTCGTTGTAAAAGTGAAGATTTGGAAATTATTGTTGAGCAGACTCTATTGGAAAACATCCTAAACAATTGGCATTCGAAGTCAGTGTAGGTGATAGTCAATAAGTCGATTGATCACGTGATTTTTCGCAATCCTATAGAATTTTGTCTCTTTGATAATCGCTATCGCCACGCTTTCGATGATAGAATATCACTTGTCTAGGGTTATATTTTCTACAAGAAAAATTAAAAAGAGCATGTGCTATTACTGCAATAGGGATGTTTCCTGGGTAGAAAAAAGATAATTCTATTTAGTCCGTCAGTGAGATTGTCAATTAATATTGGACACGTATTTTTTGCTTTAACAAATCAAATTAAAATGACAAAGTTGAAGCGCAACAAAGTTCAGGATTTTTTTTCTTTCTAAAGTGTACTAGCGGCGTGACGTAACACGATATTTCAACGCATCATATCATCGTCACTTTATGTTTACGTGTTAAAAGAAAAATACGTGTTCAGTATTTTTTTATTAATCTACCTGACTGACAAAAAACTAATTTTCAGTAAACTGCCCTATTAAAACCGCCAAAAAATAACTTGCGCACTATTAAGACGTCATTGAGATTTTGTAGCTTAAACTAATTATACATATATACAAATTTACATAATATAAAATACTTTAATAACAAAAACTACCTATACGTATATACACACATAAATAAAAAACTACGAACGCGTATAAACAGAGGAGGGGTCATTTGGCGTCAAAAAATTCGTCCACATCGGTGTCGACGTGAAAATTGCCCAGAACACAGACAGCATTGCCACGTTGGATGGCAATGTTGATTTTCTGGCCGAAGAAAAGCCTAGCCCTATGGTCACGTGAATCAAACGGTTAGTCAACTCGACTAACCGTTTGCTTATATCTTGAAAAACTCGATGAGCACTCGGACACATTAAGTCTTCAAGCACACTCGGACCTTGGCCTATAGACCTAATTTTTCTACCCCACACGGCTAAAACGTGTAGTTTCCAATAAGGTTGTTGTTTTGCGCCGTTTGAGGTTTAGTGCGCCAGCAAGGCTTTTCGTTAAACATTTTATGATAACTTACAAAAATATCCGTAGAAGCAGACGCCCGCTTACTTTACCCATCATAAACCTTACAAAGTAAGAAAGTTACTTCCAGTTCACTCGTGTGAATCTGATAAACAAATTTTA
The DNA here is from genome assembly GCA_949775005.1 of Orthosia gothica. Lineage (NCBI taxonomy): Eukaryota > Metazoa > Arthropoda > Insecta > Lepidoptera > Noctuidae > Orthosia > Orthosia gothica. The sequence continues at coordinate 4,483,336 of OX459038.1, forward strand.
AATTGTCGCCACAGTTTAGTTTGTCATAAAAATGTAACTACATTAAACTTTATTGTTTAGTGAAATAAAAATGGTGTTGCTGCACCCGACATAACTCAAAGCATTTATTTGAATTAAACAAAGTACAGAGCAGTAGTACAGCCGCGACTTACAAGTTGTAGATCGTGGATTCAAACCCAGGCAGGCGCTTTTCTTTGTGTAAATTATTTCGACACCACTGCTCTCAAAACGGCGAAGGAAAACATCGTGAAGAAACTGGCATGTCCTAGAACCAAAAATTCGAAGACATGTGACATCCCGCACTTTCTGTCTCATAGAGAGAAGGCCTGTGTACCAGCAGTGAGAAAATTAAAAAGGCTGATGATGAAACAAGTAACAAGCAGCAGACGTTAAGGGTAAGCGGTATCGTGTAACCTAATGATTGGGATGTAGAGATCAAATAGACAGTTGAACCGCGTAAAATACTGGTACTAAAATACATCCAGTTAGATTAGAAGGCGACCCCAACATAAATAAGAAAAGGCTAGGCAGATTGAAACCATTTACAGGCACTTTATAATTGAACAAGGAGTCGGTCGGACAGAAAGATGAAGCTAGTTGAACACTTCAAAGCGAATCTACATCTTTACACCCATCCAAGAAGCACACGACACAAAAATAAAATATGCGTAAGAAGTCATAAAAAATCAGTATTTAGTAAAAACATTTTGGGCATGGCACCCAAAATATACAATAAGTTTCCAAAAAGTATCACAGACCTACACAAAATGTACCAATTCAAATTATGTTTGCATGAATTCCTAGTCACAAAATGTTATTATTCAATTAATGATTATTTAAATGAAAAATGATTGGCTTTATCTGAAATGTCACCACAACTCTATTGAGTATTGAAGTATGAAGTTTGTATACCCATAGCATGCCCCATGAAAAATATGTATAATGATGATTTTGTGATTCTGTGGACAATGTCACTTTTATACTTTTCTGTTAACAATAACTTATTGACATTAAAACTATTTATTACTAACATGATCGCATTTATAATTAATTATTGACATTACTTGACATATTAAATTAAACAAAAAAAATTGTCATTGATCACGGAATTATTATAAATTTATTTACCTAATTGGCAAAAGCCTCATTGTATATTTGTACGCCACATGGCAAAACATATAGAAACTGTTTTTTATTGTAACATCTTGCACACTGCTGTAACCTACTTATGTTTACAAATAAAGACTGATTTATTGATTGATTGATAGATCTCTATGGAAAAACGTGCTAGAAACTCTGTGGACCAGATACTTTGAATACTTCTAGACAGAACATATTTAAGACGCAAATTCTATATCAATATTCACTTTTGCACTAACAGATAACTTCATAAGCAAAAAGATATACACATACTTTTGTATATGCCATATTTTATATCAGTGTGGTATGCTATAGATACTTCTATTAAACAGTACTAGATCTGTGCCACTGTCATATCGATATTGTATCGAGTGTAGGTTTTGCACCGAAAAACCGAAGCTGTACAAATTTTCTCTATTAATAGTCTGTAAGAATCGTCCCTAACTCGGAGTTCTTTATTTTACGTTTTATTTAGAGTTTCTTTATAATGATTTAAAGAGTGGACGTGTTCTCCTAAAAAGAGTGAAATTATCACTCATTGTACGAGTACAATTTCACTCTTTTGTAACTTTTCTGTGCATTATACATGTTGTATAAAATGTTTAATAATAGCTAGCGCAAATACTACATCATGATACTATAGAGTGAATGTTTTTGTTATGCTCTCGTACGACTGTACAAATAGTATCGATAACTTTTTCTTGTGACTGTTGTCACATCTCTAACATCAAAATGTAAGTATGTAAACTGTCAAAGCTCTATCAGCGAACGCATAAAGTTTATTATTTTACTAAAATTAAATATAAGGGTGTGAATGAAACTATACTTCTTTGACATATTTAGAACTAAGTACAAAACTAACTTCCTTTATACGAGATATTGTATGGAATGAAGTCTCTGCACAATAATTTCAGTATAATAGTCGACAACTCACCTGTGGAAAGTATCACACTTTGATTATTGCCTGATAATACACCCATTCTTTTCTTACAACCGATAGCCACACAAGCCATGTTCATGAAGATAATTAATCAACAAAAATAACAATTAGCTTCTGCCGCTGGCAGTAACTACGTAGTTGTAGCATAATATCCAAGGAGTAAAACCAAACGAGAAGGACGAGCTGTTTATAAAAATGGCGCAAATGAGAAGACAAGAAAAATAGGTAAAACTTTGTTTGTTGTTCCTCTATACGACTTATATTCGGTTATAGGACAGAAATTATCGTGACAAAGAAATCAGATTTAATTAAAAACCTGCTTTACAAAACCTGATTTTGGGATGATAAATGTAGTCAGTATGTCAGAAGAAGTCATTGGCTATTACAAATCATAAAACTTATTATAACAATTCAGTCAGTGGTCAGTGAGTCAGTGGTGGCCCAGTGGTATCGGCCGCGACTTACAAGTTGTAGATCGTGGTTTCGAGCCCAGACAGGCGCTTTACTTTGTGTAAATTATTTCTTCACCACTGCTCTCAAAACGGTGAAGGAAAACATCGTGAGGAAACCGGCATGTCCTAGAACCAAAAAATCGAAGACATGACATGACATGTGACATTTACCAACCCGCACTGGGCCCGCGTGGTGGATTACGGCTTATTCCCTCTCACAGAGAGGAGGCCTGTGTCCCAGCAGTGGGAACATTAATAGGCTGATGATGTGTGTGATGTGATTATAACAATTATATACCAGTCTGTAAGTCTTTTCCAATTTCATGAGCGAACAGTAATTATCACGCTTGCAGGTGGGTTGGCGATTTCAGACTTGGGTATATTTACTGTAAATCCCACCAAACCAACCAAATTTTGTATTCGATATTCGAAAAAACAGATACCCTTAATTGTTAATTCCGCAGCGACATTCCGGACGCAGTACCTATGTGTTTTTAATTAAATTTCACGCGGAAATCTTTTCCATTTCTTTTTTTACGGTGAAGTTAATAATTGCTTTTGCTATAATGCGACAAACAAGTGGAATTATTGCGTGGAATATTACAGTTTTGTTTGTGTTTGGGATAAAATGTTGTGGAATATATGTTATAGACCAAGTGATTAATACGGCATTATTCATAATGCCCGGGCAATATGATAAATACTATTGAAATAATTATTAATGCCCAATGCCCATCACTTATTGGGGTAATAAAAATATGCGTTTATTAAATTATTTCAATGTTGACATTGGTTTTAATATAGAATACGTAAGTACAATTACTATTTAAGCAACAAAGTCGATAGAGCACCTATTTTTGTCTGTAGGGTCTATAGTAACCTAACATGAAGGAGATAACACGAGCTGCTTTGCTCGCTCACTTCAGCTCCCGTCATCTCCTTCGAACCTAACCTATCCGTATCGACTAATTCGTTGAGCATAATTACCGAATTACCCAACCGTTACTTAGCAATATTCAGTATGACCAGACGATTTGATAAATATAGAAGTTTCAATCAGTATTCATTACATTTCCCGATTTGACTTGACTGGATTCATAATGCCCGGGCATTATACATACATAATGCCCTGATTAATCACTTGGTCCATGACATATACATGGATGAAATCGTCTCATACTAAGCTCGTTAGGCAATTTGATGAACTGATTAGAACGACAATTAGGCATCTCTGACCACTTTTTCATAGTTTAGAACTTTTATCGAAGCAGTAGTCAGCTCAAGTATCAGTTTGCGGCGCTTGACTCAGTGGAACGCAAAGCTAAGAGGCTCATTACCGACGTTGAACTGGTGGGTGCCAAGCTTCACCACCAGCTTGCCTACTTGTCGGTCTTCTACAGACTGTACTTCGGTGAGTGTGCTGAAGAACTCCACGACCTCATCCCACGGGCCCCCTTCTACCATCGGACAATTAGACGCACTGCAAGTTACCATCCTTACCTGGTTGCCATTCCACCAATTCGCACCAAGCTCTTCCAAACATCTTTCATAATGCGCACAGCGAATAAGTGGCACTCACTACCTGGGTCTGTGTTTCCGAACGCATTCAACCCAAATCTCTTTAAAGTTAGAGTGATTAGGCTTTTTCTGGGTAAGCTCACTCCATCGTCGACTCTGTCTCTGTTACCTCTGACCTAGACTAGAGTCAAGAGCAAACCCATCACAAATATTAAAAATAATTGTTTCTTTAAATTTTTTGACTATAACCTTTCACCACAGTAGTTTGATCGGAGGCTAATAATTTTACTTGCCAATGTCACCTAAATCGCTACACCTATAACACCCATGTTGGGCTAATGTTGACTTGAATATATCATAATATGGTTCCAGAAATCAAAAACTACTTAACAAAATGCTTTAGGCACTTGTCCCACCGCCGACGAGGAAGCGATAAGCTATCGACTATTTTCTCACTGTAGAAACGGGCAAAAGATATAGATCCCGTGTCAATAAAAGAGACACATATATTAATAGTTGATCGCTGGCTGTTGACTTCGCTGCCGTGACGGCGAGAACTCTCTCACCACTCGTTTATTGCAGCGCTAAGTGCTACCAAAGATAATACTCGTTCAGCGATGCTTGCTTGGCGGTAGGGCATTAAAAAACCGGGTTGTTTCAGAAAACCCTTTTTTTGGGTTTTCTATTTAAAGAACCGGTTAAATCGGGTTATTCGATTTTTTTTTAATCTGTAATAAAGAAATGAGAAATAATGCTGAAGTCTAATCAAACTATGTATTGTTTTACGTTTAACTCACTTGCATTTGTTTGGACTGAAACAAGCTACAACTATTAAATAACAATACAAAAAGTGTATTTTCTTTAAACATAACATAGAATAAAGCTTATTATTTAGGTAAATAACATATTCTTCAAAACTCAAAGTACCTAACATACAAAATTAGGCACATTTGGTAGGTATATAAAGGTCCAAAATCACAGAATATTAAATAACAATTTAATCCTCATAAAATACAATCACGCAAAATCAACAGTACGTAAAATGCGACAAGAATAATTATTTAAATATCGTATAAAATAGAAGTCTTATTCCTAACCTAATTTAATAAAACAAAATAAATCATAGATATAGATAACAATCTCAAAATTAAAGTTATACAGCCAAATCAAATTGCTATCTTTTACTTTGATAGAATGACCGTGAGGATACAAGTGCATCAAGGGAGGTAAAATTTAGATTACTATGGATTTTATTACACTTGAGACCCGCTGGTGAAAAGGCTCTCTCTGATTTCACACTTGTTGGTGGTATATATTTGAGAGCTCAAAACCACTATACATACTGCTGCAAAAACAAACGAAATAATCAAAGCTATTACTTAAATATGCAAAACATCCCTGCTGTGATTACATTTCAGTATTTGGTCATACACTTCATGTTATATTAGGATTGAAATATAATAATATTATCAAACTTACCTTGATAAAATAATATCTGCAATGTAATCACAGAAAAAACATACCACGTGCACTTGTTTCACTATACACAGGCTGACCGAAAATCAAAATAGCGGCAGCGTGGCATAGTAGTGCGTCAAGGATCTAAATTAACGTGGCCGAAACAGGAACTAACGCCGCCTCGCCGCCGTCCTGTCTACGTTTGTCGGTGTTAAATTTAATATTTTATTTGGGAAAATTAAAGCATTATTAAATCAATAACATAAGAGAAACATAACCGAAAAACCGGTTTATCAATGGTGAAAAACCCGGTTTTTAAATCAGCAGTTTATCCGTTTTTTCCATTAACCGGGTATCCGGTTTACATGCCCTACTTGGCGGTCAGAACTCACACCGAGAGACCAACACGTAGTGCTCGTCAAACTTCTGGGTCACCCTGAAGTTGGTTTTCCGATGCGCAAAGCACGAAACGGTGCTGTTTTTGTATGATATTCGCTTACCACTGATATTCGGCGGAGGAACAAGTGCCTAAAGCTCAATCAAGCTGAAACAACAGATTTATACTAGCTCCGGTATACAGCTAACAAAAAATCTATCTTCACTCCTCCGCTTTAGCAAGCCATTAAAGCGCTGTTTACTGAAATAAAAATATAAAGAGTGCCATATTAACGTAATGGCGGCCAGCCCAGCAGATTACATTGTACTATTACACAAGATATATTGTAGATTGATGACAGAAATGGGATGTAAATTACGTTAGATTTCTCATTTTACATTTCAGTATTTGGTCATACACTTCATGTTATATTAGGATTGAAATATAATAATATTATCAAACTTACCTTGATAAAATAATATCTGCAATGTAATCACAGAAAAAACATACCACGTGCACTTGTTTCACTATACACAGGCTGACCGAAAATCAAAATAGCGGCAGCGTGGCATAGTAGTGCGTCAAGGATCTAAATTAACGTGGCCGAAACAGGAACTAACGCCGCCTCGCCGCCGTCCTGTCTACGTTTGTCGGTGTTAAATTTAATATTTTATTTGGGAAAATTAAAGCATTATTAAATCAATAACATAAGAGAAACATAACCGAAAAACCGGTTTATCAATGGTGAAAAACCCGGTTTTTAAATCAGCAGTTTATCCGTTTTTTCCATTAACCGGGTATCCGGTTTACATGCCCTACTTGGCGGTCAGAACTCACACCGAGAGACCAACACGTAGTGCTCGTCAAACTTCTGGGTCACCCTGAAGTTGGTTTTCCGATGCGCAAAGCACGAAACGGTGCTGTTTTTGTATGATATTCGCTTACCACTGATATTCGGCGGAGGAACAAGTGCCTAAAGCTCAATCAAGCTGAAACAACAGATTTATACTAGCTCCGGTATACAGCTAACAAAAAATCTATCTTCACTCCTCCGCTTTAGCAAGCCATTAAAGCGCTGTTTACTGAAATAAAAATATAAAGAGTGCCATATTAACGTAATGGCGGCCAGCCCAGCAGATTACATTGTACTATTACACAAGATATATTGTAGATTGATGACAGAAATGGGATGTAAATTACGTTAGATTTCTCCTTTTTTCAGGAGATGGGAATTTAACGATATTAGAACGGTGATTGGGCCCTGTAGTGAGTTGGGAGTGGCCTGGAATTGTGCAGTTTTGATGTAAAAACTGCTTGGTTTTTATCGTGTTTTGGTAATGGAGAAAGTCCTACAAAAACTTAAATAAGTGTTAACGTAGAAATCACTTTAGAAAGGTTGAGTATTTTCCAAAATACCTGCCATCTAAAATATATACCGGGAGTAACGGCACGGTAGAGTCATATTTTAAAAAAATACGTTTTCCCATCTAAATTTACAAGTTTATCCACGGAAGTCGGAGCTAATTTGCAAAAAAAAAATTGTATCTCCCTTACAAATTTTAGCCAGCCAACGAGAAATACGTTTGGAAGAGGCAGTTTTTTTGTTGCCTTGTGTATAATCAATTTTCGTGCTTTAGTCTCAAAAACTCGAATATGGTTCGACTGATTTAAATGTATTTATTTTTAACAAAAACATAAATACGAGTAGTTTGGTCGCAGATATTTTTAAAAGAGAGTTACCGCGGCCCTGGCACAAGCAACTGAAGGAACACGGGTGGGTTTTAGTCATTGGATGATTGCACAACCCAAAAAAAAATGGAAATTATTATATTAATATTGAGAATGTGTTAGTTAATCTGAGTTTCACCCCCGATTTTTAAATGAGGTAAGAATTTATAGTTGAGTTTTTGTTAAAGGCTACATTATCCCGAAAACCTGTCAAACTTTGCATTAAAGTATCATTCTGAACTCTAAATTCTCGATTTAGAAATCGGCCCTAAGCCGCATAAAAGAAACCCTAGAATCTGAAAACAGCAAAATAAGGTTGTAACAGTTTTACTCCGATAGTTTAAACAACAGTCGACGCGTTCAAACGTTAACAAGTTTGAGGGATGTGTAGGCAACGAGGCAACGTTGCATTGCGCGTTTTATGAGCCGTAAACATGCAACAAGCGGTCCTTGTCTGATAGTCTGAAGTAAACTGTATATTGTCAAGTTGGTTCATAAAATTCTCCGAACCTTATGCATAGATATAGTACTTTTTTTGTTTTTGTGGACTGTTGATTTTAACTTCATCTTAGGATCGACCAATTTTTTCGCCCAATCCTTACAAAAAACACCTGAGTGCCTAAAGCCGAAAATGGACCCAAACTTTATGAATGAACGTATATTAATCTAAATAATCCCTAGATTGCAATCAATATCCAATGTTCGTAAATCGCTAAATTGCCTATTAATATCACCTGGTAGAATATTTTTTTTTTATTTTTTAAAAGAGTAAGTATGGAGTTTCTTGTGCATTCTTCTCCATAACAAGCTACTTTCCGAATGCACGGTAGAATCAACTTTTATTCCATGTAAATTTAAAAAGTATGGAGTTTCTTGTGCATTCTTCTCCATAACTAGCTACTTTCCGAATGCACGGTAGAATCAACTTGTATTCCATTTAAATTTAAATTGTGACATTCAAAAGTGCCGCTTGGTGGCCCAGTTGAAATAAATATCTTTTTTTTGTCTTTTGTCTTTGTCCTGTAAAGAAAAATCTTCCTACACCCAAAAATCACCCATAAATTTTTCATTAGTGACGATGAAAAATTCAGACTCAATGACGAAAGTACCAGGCTCGCATAGAGATGAAGCGGTCAAAACTCAAACACGAGCGAGCTATATGAAATAGTAGAATTGAACTGAATAATCTTATGATCCCTAGATTGAAATCGTCCGATGTTCGTGCCCTCACATGGTTCTCGAGGGAAATAAGTGAATAGTTTCCTGTTTAATTTACTACAGACGGGAGTTCACAGTACGCTGACTTTGCTATATTAGTGCCCCGCATCCACCACGTATCTCTAAATATGGTTCATGATAACGGCAAGGTCTTTTGTTAGGATGTAATAACGTTGGCAGTTCTATATTTGGACGGTTTTGTTGACCGGGGTTAATATTAGATCCCTATAGATGGAGATACAGAATGTAAACGCCATATTGGAGTTATTGGCTTTTGTAGTTTATTATGTTGATTGTTACTTAATAAATGCCTAAACATATAAAAGAGTGGTTAGAGCCATAAAGAGCATTGCAATTGCAAATTTTTTTTTGTGTCTATTTGTAATTATATTCAAGATACAACACTCATATACCGATTTCTGCATCAGTATTTTCATTATCAACAAATATGAATAACACGGGGCCTATAATTTTATTATCGGTGTAGGAAACAACATGTCAAACGACGTTTTTCAATATCTCTTCTAAAAAATATTGTTATATGAAATTTTAGAATTTTCTTTGTCAATTTTACATAATGTCAGTCAATATTGTGGATTGAGAATTTGGTTCTAATTTATCTGTTCAGTGGCACTTTCACAACCTCTTTTGTTGTGGTATCTTGATTTACAAGACACGTTGCTCCCACATCTACTTTCATTTCCTAGATATGGAAGTTTGTACCACTAAACTAATCCTGTGTCTCAACTATCCCACAGGGGATAATATTATTCTGATGATCTTGTACCAAAGTTCAAAGTCCTTTCAAGGGACAACTATACACCACAAAAGATCGACTGCCAACTCCGAGGATGTACCAGGACATTTATATACTTCTGTCACAATACTCGGAACGACTCGGGTACGGATGCGACATACATTAGTGGTTATAAATGACGTAAAGTTGAGAATTTATTTGGAAACCACGCAATGGAGAACGTGGAAAATGGACTGCATTAAAGTGTCAAAGACAAAGTCGAGACAACCTCAGGGCATGAATTCATTTCCTTGTTGAAAGACGGGATGTTAGAGGATATCATGAACTTTGACACTAACAAAGTTATCCGCGATTATTGCCGGCTTATAGCTTAGTTCTTGGTTGTGAATAGGAACTAGTCTTTAAAGACATTAGTCGTAGGGTCTCTTTCGCAAAAACTCAGGTGGCATTAACATTATACCTTCTTCTTTTCAGTGGATTGAATACTCAAATAAAATTTTGTTGCCTTAGTGGCTACTTGGACAGCTTTGTCATTTTCTACGTTCTGATCCTGGAAGGTGTAGTTAGTTCAGCATGAGCGGTGGGGCATATCCTGCAAAGTGACTCCACACTAATGCTGTGTTAGGGATATTTGTATGATACAATGATCGTGTGCCTATAAATTGGGGTCTACATGTCAATGCTATCATTAATTTGCAGCGATTATGAATTTAAATGCTATGGTACTAACCGATTATGATGTAGATGTTTACGAAGCGTTGATGCAAAAATAGCATTTCCATTAATTGATATCAATATAAGCTGGCTATTGGCTGCGCTATCTCATTTCCATGCATTATGGGACTAAAGAGAAGTTTTAGGCGCTTAGAGTATTGCAACTTTATAGGTATCAGTAAAATAATGTTTGTTGGTAATAAGATTGAGAGTACAGAGATTGCCCCCTTAAAACAAACACACATTTAATAAGTTTAGATCCAGATTATACCAGTACTTTATGTGATTCTCTAAAGTACAAATCTGTCTCATATCTATGCCAAATTTCATCTATATTAGTTCCGTGGTTTAGGCGTGAAAATATCACAAACGGAGTTATTGTCGCATTTGTAATATTCGTATGGAACAATTGCTGTATCTTTTTTTTCCTCTTTTACTCCACAAAACAATAAAAGTTTTTAGATTTTGATGGAGTGCAAACATTGGCGCTAGGTTCAGGTTTGTTTGTCGGGTTTCACACGGATCGGAGCGCCATTTCAATAGGATTTCGTGAAACATATCTCGCATAGTCGCATACATTGAATTTTTAGTCGCGTAGGTGTACGAGGTGTACCTGTGAACGTTTTTTGTAGTGAGTGAGAATTGATTCTTTGCTATCGTTCAACATTGAATAGGTGGTAGAATAAATATGGTAAGACTTTCTTCTGCCAGCGGCTTTGTCCACGTGAAAAGTGCCAAAGGAACCTTATACCGGGATAAAAAGTAACCTATGTGCTATTCCAGACTTCTTTCAAATTTCATCCAGATCCGATCAGCCGTTCTGGCGTGATTGCATGTTCAACATCCATCCATCCATACAAACGTTCGCATTTATAATATTATAAGTAACATGTTTATAAGTTAAGCTAGATATCATCATCATCATCAGCCTTTTAATGAGCCCACTGTTGGGACATATGCCTCCTCTCTGTGTGAGGGAATGGGTCGTGATCAACCACGCGGAACCGGTGCGGGTTGGTGGTTGTTAAACCTTTTGGTGGACATGCCGGTTTCGTCACGATGTTTTCCTTCACCGTTTTAAGAGCAGTGGTGATAAATTAATTTACACAAAGTAAAGCGCTTTCCTAGGTTTAACCCACGACTTGTAAATCCCGGTTGTTTTCACTGGGCCACCACTGCATAAGTGTCCTATTCTCAATAAATGATATAATATATTCACAAATCAACTACCATAAAAACTATCATCCCCTATTTGCTGCCTTAGGAGATGAATTTAAAAATTAATCCTTATGTAGTGCTCACTTTTAAGATAAAAGAGATTCTTGTGCTTTATTGCTTGTAAACATATTCTAGACCCAGTGGTTTGGACTGTATGTGCGTTGTCTGTTCGTGAATTTATTACTATATAAGTAAAAAATAGAATGGGATTTTATATTACATATTTACTAGCTGCCAACCGCGTGGCTTTATTACTTACCTATAACAAAGCAATAAAACCGACTTCCAAAACAAAACACTACAAAGCAAAAACTAAAAGTTTTTTTATTTTGTTTCGTTTTTGACACAGGCTGCCAAAAATAAAGTTCTTTTTTGCTTTGTAGTGTTTTGTTTTGGATGTCGGTTTATTTTTTTTATTGAAAAGATTTTATTTGTTTCTTTTTAGTTTTGGTACCTTATATTATAATACAATGAAAATACGCATTATTAAGGATAACTTAAAAACTACTTGTTAGATCTTGACAAAATTAAATGTTGTATTTTAATGAGAAGCAGCTTTGAAATAAAAAAATAATTATCAAAAACGGTTCATAATTGGCGGAGTAATCGCGTAACAAACATACAGACGAATTGAGAACCTCCTCCTTTTAAACTCGGTTAAAAAATAAAGTTATTCTGTTATATAAGCTATATTACTGTACATTTTTATCATAATTCATTTACTAGTTTTTGCTTTGAAAATATAATATGTAAGTATGTACTTTGATCTTGCTCTCAGTTATTTCCTAGATAAAGTATTGAGTATTGTATAAAAGTTGCTATGATACAAGCCAGAACTTACTTTTCAAACTTAGTTGAACCCAAAACTGCAACACAGACATCAGAAACCCTTGCTGTTCACAACCAAATAGATACAACTTATAACATGTATAGGCAGTAGTAGTACCCCTTTTGTTAGTTTCGAACACGTAACTCAACATACAATTACTGGCTACACCGTCTATTATCTTAGCAGAACTAATTATTCGTCAATAATTTGCTCTACCTAGAGACGCTCTATGTAGAGACATAGACCGTCTCTACGGAGGTAGAGCATTGTTGTGCGTCCATGTGCAACGTTGAGTTCAATGCACACATTAAGGGTGATTGTATGCGTTTGTGATGGTACATGCCGATGAGTATTTTTGTAATACTCAAATTAAATATGTAGAGCAATGTTGTTTACAGTTGAAAAGACATTCTGGGAAGATGTGTTAAGAAGATCTTCTCTATTTCCATTATTTTCCGCTTTTACATCTTGCTCCAGTATTATGACCAAAGTTTGATAAAAATTGTCAGCAAGCAAGGTTGGTCGAAATGGCTGGCAGTCTGGGGTAATGCAAACGAATAGATATAAGTTTCGTCACTGGTGGATACGACCACCTCCACCACCTTAGGTCTATTTCCAAAAAATAAAAGGCTGTCTTCTCTTTGATCTCTATATTTGAAATCAAGAATTCTAGAATCATACCAGAGAGAAGGTATAGCGCTACTTGTTACACTTACGATAAAAAGTGACCAGAGACAATCGCCTACCTGTCAACTGACTCAGCTAAATAATCAACTCTGTCAACCACTGCTGTTTAGTAATTATTCCCGTACCGTAATTTTTATATTTTATTATATTTAGTCTTTTTTAACCCAATGCACGGCAAAGGCCTTTCATTCTTGCATTTTTCTCTCTGACTCCATTTTCTCCAACTCATTCTACTGTAAGTTAAAAATTATTAATGCCATGACCTTCATTGACCCAATATTCTAATATATATCCTTTACGTTTTTATTTTGCGTGGGTCTAACTGCTCATGCATACTGCGCTACCACGGGGAGACAGCGCAGTTATGTGGGACTCCAACCCCATAAAACTTCACGGTATCCTCCTGTGCCGCTTATGGCACTCATCGGTGAACCCGTCACAGCTATCCGTCCCCGGACCCTCTTATAGGAAGTACCCCCATCACCGGTGCACCATAACACATTGCACGCCGTGATTACCCCAGGGTCAGAACCAGCACATGGAAGCTAGACGACCCCGTGTATGGTACCTTTGGTCCCCCTGTAACGGATCAGTTCAGTGGCCTCGCCACCTACCACTTTTCAGCCGCAAGGAATAGAGAGAGTGGCCAACGCTATACCGGCACTCCTCTTCCCCTGCGCCCCCACCGCCTCCGCCATCAGACGGTGGAGACTTCGTTCAGGCCACGGAAGGTAGAGAGAGAGGCATACCGCAATAATGGCACCCCTCTCCCACCGCGGCCGCCAACCCTCAGTTGCGATGTCGCCCAAGCGGCACCGCAACCTACTTGTTCGCCACTACGTCGTCGGCTTGATCACCAAAAGTCCTGACGAGCGGCCCCTCCTCGGGTTCTTCTTTGCTTCACCATGGGTGATCAAGCCACGGCTCCTCAGCCCCGAACCCACCGGGGGTAGGCGGGTGATATACATCCTTACACAACCATATGACGAGAGTGTACGTAAAGATAAATATTTAAATTCCCTCCACATTTCCCTACCTACAGGTACAGCCTTTTAAATCATGGGCCAAAGATAAAGGTCTATTCTAACTCACGTCAGCTTAAAGGCTTGTACGGGCCAGAATCAGTTAGCACAAACCTGCGAATAAGCTTCAAAATTGCCACCATTAAAAATATTTTTAAAGACCTCTGTCAGACTCCAGATTAAGTCGTGGGTGAGTTATTTGTCAGATAATGCTGTAAAACGGGTAACCTTTTTGGAAATATTTCATCTGCTTTCATAAAACGCGGTAAAACGATTATGAAACAACTGAAATGTTTAACTCCCGTTAACTGTTTTTTTTTCAGTTTTTAATTTACGTAATCTGTTTACTCTTATTTTTAAAATATTGTGACTGGCATTCTATTTTCAAAAATTTTGACAATACTAATTCATTCAACATAATGATAATTGCGAAATCACGCCGAATTTCTCCTACAGCACAATTCTAACAGACCTACCGGTATATACACATGGAGTTAAAAACATTTTGAATGCTTGGCATCAACCTTTCGATCTAACGTTCCATTTCTCTTGTTACAGGTAAGCATCACAAATCGACCCGTCATGACTGTCACCCGCAGAACACGAATCAGACCAGGTCAGACTGTCAACAGTCAGTCGGCCGAAAGTACATAAGCGAATACTTGAACGTTGACCAAAAACTCATTTTCACATTTTGTTTGCAAATAGTTACATATACCGCTACACGAATTACATTTCAAATTCGAACACAACCTCTCGTTCGGCACGTTTCGAACAGAATTTCAATTCGGCATGTTTCGCCTTTGCTCGGCTTTTGCCACGTACGGCCACGAGTTAAGGATGAATTTTAGATAAGAATTCCGAAATTTGAAAGGCGAATGCTTGCTTTTAGGAGTGAATGAAATTAGTTTTACCTTTTTAAAGAAACTTGTGGCATCTTCGTTTTCTAAATTTGAACTTTTTGAAGAACTATTACTTTTTCTAAACTTATTGATTTTTTTCGTCTATACCTGGTATATTCGTATTATTAATAATAATATAATATCAAGCCATAGAGTCTTTAGTTTTAAATTTACTGTCTGGCGTGCAATAGAGATTTTCAATTGAGCCAGCAATTTGAATATTTCACCGCATTTCAGCGGCAGGGCAGCAGTATTTTACGACGACACTGGTAGCATGGAAAACGATTTTGGAACTAGATTTATTTTATTCAGTCAGACCGGCTGGTTTTTATATCTGACGGAAGATTCGATTTGGAATTTGCTTATATATTGATTAGGTCTTTCTCAGCGTCTGATCTTGTGAGTTTTATATTTATGACTTCAATTTGATTGATTCATATATGAAATTTCGGCATTTTCTTGTTATTTTTGCCAGGGGATAATTATATGGGTCGGTAGACTTGGTAGTCGATCAAAGTTTGATTGGGTTTTCCTGTTAGGATATAATCGATTATTATTAGTCCCGAGGTTGATATTACCTGAAATATTTTGATGGATTTGCTGTCATATCGAAAATATCCAGCGAACTGTGTCCCAAAAAACGACTGGGTTTCTGTAAATTGTTTGGTGAATAATCATAACAATCATAACAATCCAGCAAACCAGCAACTTCCTTTGAAGTACAATTTAGTGGATTCAGAGGTACCGTATTACAAGTATGTGCCCGACCCAGTTCTCGAAAATGACCATGTCACGTTGTACTGGGATCGGTCTATCACCACTGATAGGACTATTGTTGCCAATAAGCCGGATATAGTGGTGATAGACCGATTAGGGCGCCGCACAATGATAATCGATGTCACCATCCCACATGACGAGAACCTCGTGAAAGCTGAGAAAGAGAAACAAATCAAGTATCTCGACTTGGCACACGAGGTTGTCGACATGTGGAATGTGGACTCGGCGATCATTGTGCCGATTGTCGTTACGGCCAACGGCCTGATGGCCATGAGTCTCGACGACCATCTGTCGAGGCTGTCATTGCGCGGTTGGATCAAGGGCCTGATACAGAAGGCAGTACTCCTCGATACGGCGCGCATCGTGAGGAGGTTCCTGTCTCTGGAGCCCTAACCACCGGTAGCTTGGACCCTGCTCCCGACACCGGCGGAAAACCATTATTTTTTATATTCTTAAATGTTTTTTTTGTGATTTGTTTTTATAAAGAAATACTTAAAAATGTAATTAAGAAATGTGCACAAAATTAAATAAACGAAATAACAATCCTTTTTTTTTCAAAATCAACGGGTCTAATTTCTAGCTAGGATATTTTTTTTCAAATATCCAATGACGCGCCAGTTTTAGTTTTCATCAAAATCGGCCTCGAGACTCCTTTGAGTGTTTTCCGCTATTCCTCATAGTTTCGCATTATGCCATCCACGCCCACTTAAAAAACTCAACCTGTATAACGAAATTAAAACGAAAACTATCACAGCTAAGTAAGCTTTACAAGACTACGAGTAATAGTCGACCAACTTATAAAATGTACTTGGAAAAGTAAAAAAAAATGTTTATTAATATATGGGGACAACAGTTTTCGAACGGAAAAGTTAATATTGTCCCTTCGTTAGGGTAATGTTCGCTGTTTTCATTGTTTATGAACTTTAGTAATGTTACCTATTTATTTCACTTTAACCATTTCCCCAACAAAAGTACAAAAACTAAAAACCAATTAAACCCAGGCTCAATTTAAACGCCACGTATAATAACATCGATACGGCTCTCGGCAAAAGATTAAAGCGAAGTGCGAGTGCGGATTGCTCCTTCAATCCTTTCTGTAATGGAACAATCTATAGTTACTGTTGCAGTACTAGACAATACCGTTGTTTAAATTCTTGGAATGTAGCGAAACTAAGTTGATTAAGCTTTCCTATGCATCATGGGAGAAGCCTTAGAACGGTTCAGGCAAATTAGTTTGATTCATAGTTACAAATTAATATGTTAATGATCGCACTGTGCTGTTCCTCAGGGGAAAAGTGACTCTATTAAACGTCTTTTGGTGATCATTTCTCAATAATTCTTTATCAATAACCGCTCACTTTCTTCATACAAAGAACTCTTCCGGAATTGAAGTAATTTTTCAATTTGTAGTGGTTTTTTGGAAGTCGGTTTTATTTTTCTGTTTTTTATTTTATTTTTCACTTTTTAGTATAGACAATATTATAGTATGGACTAGTTCTATAGTAAGAAACCTATAATGCCCACAGCGATGCCAGAATAGAGAACCCGAATAACTTGTAACTTGAACATAACCTGTGAAATGAGGGTGTACCAGGGTGAATTGTACACATTTGTGTGCCCGTTTAGAGCATACTGGCGTGATGATATACTATGAAATGGTGTAAAAACAGGCATGCGATTGCAGCAACCCCGAGAGATTTGCCGTCATTTATTTATTTATTTAATACTTCATGCACACAAATGTACAGAGGCGGACTTAATGCCTTAGGCATTTTCTACCAGTCGACCTTTGGGTGATGCAGAGACAAATAGTGGTAGGTGCAATATTTAAAGTAAACATGATACCTAAGATAGGGTCATTCAAATACAACGCTATACATACATACAATAAATACTCAAACATATAAACTAAATACACGAATATACTTAAAAAATAAGAAATAATTAATAGATAATTGAAGAGTTCTGTTGTATATCTCCGAAATTCTTCATCAGATCTATACCAAACTTAAATGGCACCATTTCGGAATGAACTTCTTTTGAACAAAAAAATAATTTTGCAAATCCGAAAAAAAAATGTATGTTCGGCCATAACTAATAATAATAATAAGTTCATTTATTTTCTCTCACAATGGTTTTAAAACTAATCAGTTTTAAAATGTATAAATTCACATTGTGAGAGCTGGTGCCTGATGTAGGTCTAGTTAAAACCTGTCAACCTGTCTGTAACTCTGTCATATATAAACATATGACAGAGTTATGCCCGAACATACAAAAAAAAATATAAACAGCCGAATTGAGAACCTCTTCCTTTTTGGGCAGACGGTTAAAAAGTGCAGCATTATTTTAAATTCAGCTCAAATTGAGTCACCGAAATGACTTTGTAATCAATTTCATACAATATTGCAGCAAACCTGCACTTGACGCAAAAACTGCCTTTTCATAAATCATGAAATCGTCTGACTACGACCATCGCAATTTGCACCATAACTACGTTACGTAAAGTCGTTATTCAAAAAACAAAACAGAACCAATTACCAATGTTTACATACAGCCAGACAGCAGACATAACATCATCGATCCAATTATGCAGAAACTGCCTTTTAGGTACACTTTAAATCATGAAAAAAAAAACTCAAGTACAGTTAGCAACAAAAGCAGAAAATAATAACACTTAAAACAAAATAAAAGATTTCTTTTTATAAAATGCTCTTATTCATGGTTTTAAGGTTAGATTAGGTCTTCCCCAAGCGTCGTCACGATGATTGGTCCTGAGCGTTTCGCATTCATCGGATTCCAACGCTATTTTGGTACACGATTGCCACTCCAGAATTTTTCAGCCCCATCGACCATCCGCTCTGCGAGCAATGTGTCCTGCCCATTGCTACTTACGTTTGGAAGTTTTTCGAGCTATTTCGGTAACCCTGGTTCTCTTGCGGATGTCTTCATTTCTGATTCGATCATGCAAGGAAACTCCAATATAAATTTAGAAGAGATTTAAAAAAACTTACAATTTAGATAAAAGTATTATTAGTGTTAGAAGTAACAATTTTAGTCGTCTGTCTTTTCTGACCGTACAACACCCAGCTTACGACATTTATGACGTCACAACAAACTAGTGGGTGGCATTCTTGGCAAATTCACACTAATTCGGGGTTTTCTATACGTTGTAAATGCATATTAGTAATATTGTGTGAATAGATTCCGGAAAATTGCATCTGTAGTAGTACGGAGGAACACGTTTGTCGAAGTAGCCCGTAGTACGGGGGTATTACTTTTGTTCGGCATACAATAGGACTTAGGTCATGGCCTATTTTACGCTTGTAGTACGGATGTAGTAATTATGACATTTTTATTCATTACAGCGGTATTTATTCATTTTATTTTTATTTTCAGCCTCTTCTGTCCTATTGCAGGGCAAATGCCTCCCTTTCCTCCTTCCAATCCTCCCGGTTTAGGGCAAAACCCCGTTTTCTATGGCAGCTATATGGGCGTCGTGCCATCTGACGTCATGTGGCACGTTGTGATTTCCTTTTTATTAATTATCAACTTTGACGCTTTATAATTACGCCTCTGGTCGTGATATTACAAACATCTTTCATATTTTACTTTAGTTAATAAATAGGTATTTCATTTAGAAATATAAAAAATACAAGCATATTCTCTATTGGTCTTCGATTTATACTGTGTTTTCGCAGATTTAGGGTTCCGTACCAAAAAAAGAATATATTGTTTTTTTTTAAGTAAAATATACGTAATAATAAACATCATCACCAAATTTTAAGTTCATAGATCAATGGGCAATTAAAAAATTCTTTGCTCAAAATTTTGTGAAAAACGATACTGAAATACGGACACGTTTGTGACAAAAATAGTTCCTTTGGACTCTTCGGGTACGAAACATTAAATGCTGACTTAAATTATGATAATAGAAATCATAAAGCTTTAATTTCTGTTTGTCTTAAAATAGTATAAACACTGTGCTTAACCTGACCCAGAAAATCTAAACCAATTAATTAACCCAACTTCAGAAATCAAAATACCCTAGTGTAAAGACTAAAATCTGTATTCTCTCACACTTGACCTCAATTTACAAAACTTCATTCCAAAAGATTAACATAACTAACATTCAAATGAAATCCGAGAACACCGAAGCGTTCTAGAATCTGTTCTAAACCATTCTAGAATTGGAATCCATTCTGGAACAAAGACTCATATATGGGAATCCACTCCCCGACTCTACTGACTATGTAGTGGTACAAATGCCGCCGATGGTAGCATCTCGTAACAGATATACAGGGCGGAAAATCGGCATTTCCTTATCTGGAACTGAAAGTGAGAAGCGGTGAGCGATGCTACGGCACTTGGCAACATTTGTTTCGGTGTATTTGATATTGTATTGGATAGAGATGCTTTGAATGTGGTTCTTAGTTTGTTGTATCATGTTCTTGATAGTTTAGTAATAAGGCAATATGAAAAATATTTGTAAAAGTGAACTGTGTCATGCGTCTTATGAGATTAAAAATTCTTTATATCTAAATAAATTTCATCACCACTACACTCAGTTTAGGAAATTATGGTAAGGAAAGTACCATGTCCATGTCCTAGAACCAAAAAATCAAAGAAATGTGAATTTCATCAAACTATACTGGGCCTCTTCTCACAGAAAGGAGGCCTGTGTACCAGCATTGGGTTTTTTATTACCCCACTGTAGAAATTACTATCTGTAGGCTATACATATATTCGTTCCGTGCGGGAATCGAACCCGCGACAACCACTATGCCAACCATGTTGTCAAACGTTATAGGCTAATTATGTATAAAAGCTGAGGGGCTCGTGGCTAAATAATAACAGCCGCACTGGTCGATCATCAAAGTTAAGCAACGCAACGCAGGTCGGTCCGTGGATGGGTGACCATTGCATCATACCGAGTTTCCTCCGTGCCTCGGAAAGCACGTTAAGCCGTTAGTTCCGGCTGTCTTTTGAGGATCTTTGACAGTCGTTACGGGTAGTCAGAACCTTGAGATCTGACACCAGTCTTGCCAATGGGTACTGTGTTACCCAGTTGATGGGTTGTGGAGGTCATAGGCAGTCGCTCCATGTAAAACACTAGTACTCAGCTAAATCCGGTAAGAATGGAAGCCGACCCCATTATAGTTGGGAAAAGGCTAGGCAGATTGATTATGTATAAAAGCAATAAACCTGAATAAAATAAAGGTAGAATTACACATGCACGTAGACAGGCGTTTGAACATAAAAACAGAGCACTTGAAGTTGTTTTGAACAAAAATATACGCCGTCCAAAAACATTTTTTGTGACAATTGGCTTTATTCCAATAGTAAAGTTGGCTTGTTGACATATCGCTTGTATCGTAGAACTACACGACATACAACTTTTAGGACTTTTAGATGATAAGCAGCGACATTTATGCTCTATTTAAATTTTAAATCTTTACAAGTTTTTTGACTCCTGCCTTGTCATATTTTTGTCCTGATTTAGACATATTTGAAGCATTTTTTTTTCTTCCATTGGTGATGTTTGTATCATTATATAGTTTTGGTAGACCTCATAGCCTCCCTCTGTTTCCGATGTATTGCCTTTCTAAGCCAATATCTCGTAAACACAATGTTTGATAATTCAATTCCAATCTCATAAATAACTCTTAAAAATTTAGTTTTCTTTCTATTTTATTTTCTTCTTACATTTTGATTTCATTCAATATCATAGTCTTCTTAATTAAATCATCCTCTTCTCACTTACGCCGCCTCCCGACAATGCCTAGGATTGTATGTAATTTGAAACTTGATCAATGTTTAGCCCGATAGTCGAAGATAACTCCCCTGCGTAACTCCCTTTTAGTTGACTATTAGTTACATTCGTGCCATTGTCTGAATTGGCTGATATTTTGTCTTAGTCAGGGATGTTGTTTATAAAATAAAGTGGTTTAGTTACTAGTTTATCAGATTTATAATTAAATACTATGTTCTTTATTGATATTATTAATTTCTTTATTTTATTTCTCATATTCACAAACACAGTACAAAGTCATTGCAACACTTAATTGAGACTGGTGTCTGCTGTAGGCAAAACCTGTATTACAGATCACCAGGCTTATCCTCCATCAGACAACTTACGTATGACTAAAGACTGTATTAAAATAACATACAGGTCGTACACAGTAAAACATAAAACAAAAGTGAAACAAAATGAAAAATTAAATCTAAAACAATTGTGGTGGCAAAAGTGACTGAATGTGGATTTGGGTTAGGGGGATGAGTATGTGTGGATGTGGCTAGTGAGAGTGAAAGAGTGTGTGTTTGAGGGAGAGAGTGTGTGTGTGAGTGAGAGTGAGAGAATTTGTGTGTGAGTGAGAGTGTGAATGATGGTGTGATGGGTACGTGTTAAATTGTATATCGTTCCATGACATGTTAACGTTAACCTAATGGTTTCAATAAGCGTTCGGTTGCATTGTAATCAATGCCTTGTAGCCACGAGCAAACTTTTTCCTTGCATTCTGTTCTAGAAAGAGGATAAATTAAAAGTTGCTTGTTAATTTTATTATATAAATATGGACCCAAGAAACCGTAAAAATTATGTGCTAGACTCAATTTATATCCAGTTGTCGTGCAGACATTAGTGAATCTCATATATTATTATATTGATTCTACTTTAAAATAATTTCACCTAAGTATGTGTCCTTTAAATTTATTTTACATGAAGCAATAACTTTGAAGTTCTTATTAAAAAATACAGATGTTGCTGTGCTGTTCCAAACCTGGATTTCACCATTTGAATCTTATATATCTTGCTAGACTTCAAGGCAGTCCCAGCATCTTCTTCTTCGTCATCTTCTTCCAGCGTCTATCTGGGACTGCTGCGTTGTTGCTGCTATTAATACAATTCTATTCAATTTCTTTCACATATTTCAGTTATAAGCTCGTAATAAGGCTTGATTCAAAACCCTCAGACAATAAAATTATAAAGGTAGATTTACCTTTATAATTTTATTGTCTGAGGGTGAAAATTTTACTTTAAGTCATAATATAATATCTTGTTCATTAGTCTTGGCATAGAACCAATTAAGTTCATTGTTCTAATCCTTGTTTTATTCATAGTCAATATTGTTTTACTACGATAGACAAGACTTGTTTAATATTCTTCAAATTAAAAGGCTTGCAAACTACTTTCTTATGGGGTCCGCAAATAATATGTAAGTTAATTCCATCGTGGACGTTATCTTTTACTTCAAAAATGACGATATTATTTATTTCTATACACTTTGTGCACTATAATAAACAAGAAAAAAAAACTTAATACTAAAAACATACAATGGGCGGCCTTATCGCATACCGCGATAAGGCGGTATTGCATCTTACCCTAAAATGTAAATTTTACAATTAATTGTGACATCAATCGCTAGTAAATTCAAGCTTCACTAAGGTTGAAACTATTTCACCGTGACATAGAAAAATAGACCTTGTCGGTCTATGACGTGCAAGTGACATTCAACCTTAAGGATACACCATTCTTTCCTTGATTTAACGTTCAAAAAGTCTCCTAATTCAGTGAAAACCGCAACAGTGACAACCTGTTCAGTGCCTGAAACAACTAATTAATCAATTTTACAATGCATGTCCTCGAAAAGAGCGGTTTTCCATGCAGCCAAACTGTGCGGAAAGTGTCACTTTTTTTCACTAGTGCTTTTCACTTTCCTGTATTTTTTTAATTTTTAACTCCAACGTCAGCCCGACGCATAGAGATTTTATTATTTGAGAAAAGTTTTAAAAATTAGTTATGTACAGATTATCATTCATATAAAAGGTAAAATAAAACTAATACTTTATTTTAGGCGTTTTCAATTACTCTAGTTTTAGATTTTGATCAATATAATCAAATCAATCAAATATGTTTGGCAGAACGTATATTTTTCTCGTGCCTTATTGCGTTACGATGTGACAGCTATTCGCACATGCGCAGTAGATATGCCCGAGGAACTATTAGTTAATCTGTGGATAAGCTGAACGCGCTTGAATAAGCCCGTCATTTTATTAATTTCATTTTATTAATTTATTTATTTCCTCGCACAATGCATAGTAAAATGTTGTATGATACACGTACGTAAGATGATTTCCGACTCATCGGAAATCACCTTCCGCACTTGTAGCATAAATAACTATTTCATCCTGTACGTGTAAATAGAAACCAGACTTCGCCACACACAGCAAATTGTCGATCCTAGTTCGGGAAAGCATTACACTGCCAAACGTTGTTTACTCGCAAATGTAACGAGAACCTAGATGATTAATAGACCCGTATTTGCTGAATTTCATCAAGCCTAGAAGCTAGGAGCAGTGTAATTATGTGCTACGGATCGTCCAGTCAAAGACGAGCGTTTGAAGTGTGTGTGCTGGTACGTACGTGGTTGTGTCTATGTGTGAGTCTGTGTTTGTACACGCCACAAGCAGGCGCTCCGCGTTCTAAAATTGGAATTTGAACACCGATTTCAACTTGTTTTTTTTTTCAATTAGATTTTTGTTTGGAATTTCTTGAAAAATGCAAAATTTTTAAGCTTTATGATTATTTCTAGCAACACTCATTGGGTTTTAATCTGACTTAGTCTTCGTTAAATAAAACTTTATAAAAGACATTTTGAAGGTTCTGATATTAATTCAAACTGGAATGGTTTGAAAGCCTGATGGAGTGATACAAAATATTTCATTTTATTTCCTTCTAAATTATATGTTTTCATATTGAAAAAAGAAAAGAAAGAAAATAGTGAAGGGGACAGTGGGTGTGATGCTGGTAGCAATAGCTCAAATGCCGAAAAACATGAAATGCCCATGGGCTTCTCCTTCAAGCGGTATAATATAATAAAAAATATACTGTCCGTATCCCCCAAAAATATAATCAGCTAAAATACTCATGCAACAATCACATTACAAAATGCAATCATTCATGCTACCGCTACAAATTGGATCCCAGCACAAAACAATAATTCGATTACCTCCGTGCATTTCGCGCTTTACGTAATTTAAGCCAGAAGGAGCTTTTGCTACGATATGTGTTAAGTTAACGAATTCAAGTTTATTTATCTTTCTCTTGGAATTATTACAATTTCTCCGACGTTTACTTTTTGGAGGGTGTAAAATTTAGAGATCGATCGGAGGCTTACTTGTATTACTACTAGCTTTGCTCTGTCTTGCATGCGAGTCTCAGCATTATGCTGAGCGATGACTGTTTTGCGTGGTTGTGACTCATACTCTGTATTTGTATTAAATTTTTTCCTTTGTCTTTTTAGGGTTCCGTACCCAAAGGGTAAAAACGGGACCCTATTACTGAGACTCCGCGGTCCGTCTGTCTGTCTGTCACCAGGCTGTATCTCATGAACCGTGATAGCTAGACAGTTGAAATTTTCACAGATGATGTATTTCTGTTGCCGCTATAACAACAAATACTAAAAACAGAGTAAAATAAATATTTAAGTGGGGCTCCCATACAACAAACATATTTTTTTTTCGGCTTTTTTGCGATAACGGTACGGACCCCTTCGTGCTCGAGTCCGACTCGCACTTGGCCGGTTTTTTGTGATAATGGTATGGAACCCTTCGTGCGCGAGTCCGACTCGCATTTGGTCGGTTTTTTATTTATACTATGCGTCGTTCCTGCCGTTTTATTTCCTCTCTTTTCTTTCTTTCTTTTTTTTCTTTTCTTTCTCGGCTTTCTTTTCTTTTCATTCCTTTCTTTCTTTTCTTTCTTGTCTTTCTTTTCTATCTTTTCTTTCCTTTCCATCTTTTCTTTCTTTCCGTTATTTTCTTTCTTTTCTTTTTTTAATTTATTTTATTTATTTTCTTTATGTTCTTTCTGTTCTTTCTTTTCTTTCTTTTCTTTCTTTTCTTTCTTTTCTTTCTTTTCTTTCTTTTCTTTCTTTTCTTTCTTTTCTTTCTTTTCTTTCTTTTCTTTCTTTTCTATCTTTTCTTTATTTTCTTCTTTTTCTTTCTTCTTTCTTTCCAACAAGCGACAAGTGACGCGTGAAAATGGAAAAGTATCTCATGAAACATACCGGGATTAAAAGTCATCCTAAGCCCTAATTCAGGTCATTGTTTTTTAACATTGAAATTCGGTCAACCGATGATTGATTAATAAATATTTACACGGTTAAATCATTAGCATGATTGGAAAATATAAATTTCGTATTTTTTCGCCTTGCTACTAAAGAATACTTTGTTTGAGGACTATGTCATCTGACTGTTTACTCACTATATTTGAGTGTTTAAATTATCACCATTAAGACATTTTTAATGAACTGTCAATATGAAACTGACTAGAAAGAAAGAAAGAAAACCAGTTTATTTGGCACACACAGATACACACAATGTACAAATAAAAGGAAACGTCATTTAAAAAAACAATTACATACATAGTGTGCCCCGCGGCTGCGCCAAAAAGGTCCAGTTCAACAAAATGTCAGACAACTGGGAGTTGCCTGACGCTGGTTTTCAACTGAACCTTACGTTGAAGTGTACGGATGTGAATCAGTTGAGTTGTGTTGTGTTTTGTACGCAATTTTGATGCTGATTGTTTTAACTTAATAATCAGAAATCGTTCAAAAGTTCCTTCATCAATGGCATGAAACTTTCAGCTTTTAATCAAACCGCATACCTTTATAATTAGTTCTGTACATATAATTAAACGCATTTTCATAAACGAGCCTCACATAACACGTAAGTTTAGCAGAGAATTTGGAATTTTAATGTTATCGACCCAAGGGTGTTAATTGAAAAACTTTCCTCCACTGTAGAATGTGCTGACGATGTGTTGAATTAATAAACAGTTCTGTCAAGCATTCCGATTTAATAATTGACGCGTGACGTGAGTTCGGAGCGAGTTTTAAATGAGTTTTCTTAGTAGGGCCCTGTATTTGATGATTATTTAAATAAGAAATGTCGTCGTTTGAGTAGAGATGGCGTTAATCATAATTAAGTTTGATGGAGGACTAATATGCTTTTAGAAAGCCATTAGTGTTTACATAGGTACTTCATTAGCGATGAAAATTTTCATGATAAATCTTGAGTAGAAAATCTAACGATTTTATATCGCAAGTCATTAATAATTGAAAAGATGTTGAGAAGATGAATGAAATGTGACTAAAAAAATATTTTTTCAAGGCAGAAATGAGTGGAGTCGCCGGGAGGGTCACCCTAGACGAACATTCACGGCTTTTACTGGTGATGTTCTTCAGATAACCGACGTGCGTGTATGACTATATATATGAACGTAAATAAAGCTAAATGAGTTTTTTAGGATCGTAGCAGGTAGCGGTCAGTAGTTTCTAACCTTACTAGCGCACGCCTCGTTGTTTCACCCGCGTAGTTCCCGTTCCCGTGGGAATACAGGGATAAAAAGTAGCCTATGTCAACGGGGATAGTGTAGATTCCCAACGGTGAAGGAATTTTTGAAATCGGTCCAGTAGTTTTTAAGTTTATTCGTTACATACAAAAATACAAATCTTTCCTCTTTATAATATTAGCATAGATGTATTTATTTATTTATTATATGCTTTATTGTACACCATAAAATAACATTATAAAAAGAAACTTAAAAGTAATACAAATACAATGGGCGGCCTTATCGCTTTCCGCGATCTCTTCCAGGCAACCTGGTATGGACAGTAATTGTCTGAACTTGAAGTGGGGTTGTCATTGGTGTGACATTAACATTGTGAAAACTACATTATAATAGATACATAGATAAATACATATGCTATGTAATATATACATAAATACATACATACTAAATATAATGGCAACAAAAAAAAAGAAAAAGAATGATGAATGACTCTAATGATAATCACAAATCAACACGCTAAGACGAAGACAGTGACAGGTAATGTTCCTTTACGAGTCTTTTGAACACAGGCAATGATTGAGCACGTTTGATTGGATCTGGCAATGCATTCCACAGACGACTAGCTTGAACAGTAAAGGATTTATCCAAAAAAGTCGTGCAATGTGTTGGAATTTGCAGTCGTAAGTTGTCTGATGACCTAAGAAATTTTGTGTGGGAATCGCGGAGAAACACAAAACGTTTCTTAAGGTAAAAAGGAGTGGAAGGATTAAATAGCACATTATATAAAATGGCAAGAATATGAGCATTCCGGCGAAGGCGAATTGGCAACCACTTGAGCTTTACACGAAATTCGGAAACATGGTCATATTTGCGCAACCCGAATATGAACCTTATACAAACATTTTGAAGCCGCTCAAGTTTATCGAGTTGTTCTTGAGTAAGGTCAAGATAGCTAGCATCAGCATAATCAAGTATGGGTAAAAGAAGAGATTGTGCAAGCGCAATCCTGGTGGCGGTCGGAAGAAAATTACGCAGCCTCCTCAAAGATGCAGCAGATGCAAATAGCTTGCGGCCAATCTCCTGCAGTTGGGCGGTCCAAGAGAAGTTGCCATCAATGAATATGCCCAAGTTCTTAACTTTCTGACAGAAAGGAATTACTGAGTTATCGAAAAAAACCTGGGGAACAGAAGTCCAATCGATTTTTGAACCCATCCTAGAACTGCCCACCACTATAACTTGCGTCTTTGTGGGATTAACCGCAAGTCCATACCTTTTGCTCCATTCGCATATGCGGGCCAGATCACGA
Source organism: Orthosia gothica (assembly GCA_949775005.1). Lineage (NCBI taxonomy): Eukaryota > Metazoa > Arthropoda > Insecta > Lepidoptera > Noctuidae > Orthosia > Orthosia gothica. The sequence continues at coordinate 4,511,725 of OX459038.1, forward strand.
TTTATTGTTACGATAGCCTCAGACAGATGTCCGAGAGGAGCTCGCGAATAAATTTGTAGATCGTCCGCATAAAGATGGTAGGAAGAAGTAAGTTCACTGGAGATTGAGTTTATAAAAACTGCGAAAAGTAAAGGAGATAAGACGCCACCCTGCGGTACCCCAGCAGAAGTACTACACCAGGAAGACAAAGTCTCTCCAATGCATATACGTTGCCGGCGACCAAACAGGTAACTACGAAACCAGTCAATCACCGATGGAGATAAATTAAGAGAGCATAGAATGCCAAGCAAAACATCGAAATCGACAGTATTAAAAGCATTACTGAAATCTAGCAACGCCAATACCGTCAGATTACTACTTTCCATGGCTGACCTTATATCATCCGTAATATTGAGAAGAGCTGTGGTGGTACTGTGACCAGGACGGAAGCCGGACTGGAAGGGATTGAGGAGATTATTTTTAGAAAGAAAAGTACTAATTTGGTCGTGGATTAAACGTTCCAGGACTTTGGACAGGAATGGTAGGACGGATATTGGCCGGTATTCTGAAAAGGATGTGGGATTGGACTTTTTTGGTAAGGGTAATGGATGTAATTAGGTGCCAAGGAGTTAAGACAGTACCCTGACCAAAAAATCGGCATGAGATATGAGCATTCCTATTGGTCTAACGGCACTGCTGGCGCATTAATTACAGTAGTGAATACGCCCAGATTTTAGAATAAAATCTTTATAAAATCGAATATTGGTCTTTTGAAAAAAAAAAAAACTACAAAAATGTTCGTTATTAAATTGTCTATCCATTAGTGTTAGTACAAAAAATAATTAATGAACACTTTACGAGGAGATGCATAATATCAATAATTATTTCACATTTTTATGTTTTTTTGGAAGGAGTTTAGTGAAATATATACAACATTTAAAAAAAACTAAATCTACCATTTTAGAATCAATATTATGTAGAATTTTAATGTATTTTATTAATTGATATTTCTTTTTAAATAACGAGTAGATAGCTCCTAAAAACAGCACAAAAACGGCTTGCGCGGCGTTTTGCTCGGGGTACCGCCTTAAGTAACTTCCAATACTGACATATTTGGCGTGTAAATTATTCGTATTGTTAAAGCCCGACTTTTCATTTGTTTTCATGTTTGTCTTTTACAAAATAACAAACGTAAACGTTGCACCGCTAAAATGAAAAAAATAAATAACACTTAATTCAAAAAACAAATTTCGTAGTCAAAATATTGGTGACAACAATAAAAAATAACTTTTATCATCGAATTTTCCCGGACATCCGGTAAAAGTAGCGGATGCCGGCCATGTTTATACATTCCGGGTATTTGACAAATCGCTCGTTTGATTAATTAAGTCCATTTGTTTAACACGATTCCGACGTCCGTGCTTTCACGATGTACAAATTTTTTTTTGCCAAGAATATTGAAGCAATAAGTCAAGTAGCATGGCGGTATAAAATAAATAATGTTTTAATAAAAAAATATCAACATTTTAATTATACAGCCTTATTAATAAAAACTTTTTTTTTTGAGGTGCTCGTGGCTTGATAATTACAGCCGCACGGGTCAATCATCAAGTTAAGGCAACGCTTGACGAGGTCGGTCCGTGGATGGGTGACAATTTTCAACATACCGAGTTTCCTCCGTGTCTCGGAAAGCACGTTAAGCCGTTGGTCCCGGCTGTCATTTGAAGATCTTTTACAGTCGTTACGAGTAGTCAGAAGCTTGAGATTTGACACCAGTCTAGCCAAGAGGTACCTGCCCACTTACTGGGTTGTGGATGTCAGTTAGGCAGTCGCTCCATGTAAAACACTGGCACTCAGCTGAATCCGGTTAGACTGGAAGCCGAAAAGGAAAAATAAAAAACTTTTTAACCATATGTTTCGTTTAAATACAGACTATCAAATTCTTAATTCAAAATCTGCATAGAAAATTTGAATTAGGAATCTATTTGTGTTTTTATTGTATTATAGATGTGAGAAAATGGAATACAAAACTTAGCTCAACCGACGACACTCACATCGTAACCTTCCTATAAGTTATGATCGCCTAGTCACTTTAATAACGTCTCACAACATATTTCCTCACTAAAATATCCTTTCAAATCTCCTATATCGCCGAAATAATATTGAAACTAATATTTCATAAACTGGCCGCTACAGACAGAATAAATCAAAATAGTTTTAATAAAACTATACCATACTTCATGACTCCACGTACAAAGTTACAATGAAATGGTCTATCTGACGTTTATATAGGTAACTTTGCCGTACTTCAACACTTTTTATTTTCTATATAAAAATTATATTTGATTTACTGCAGTTATGTTAACTCTGTTTTATGTATTATTTTTATAAGTTGCCGTTATTTTTGTTTAAATTTTAACGTTAACGTTTATTTGTGTTAGCTGTGTTATTTTGTGCAATGTGGTGTATATCGTGTTTTGTAACTGGTGTTCGTAGTGGCAACTTTAACTGCATTAGTGGAATGTAATTAGGTACGTCTAGACTAGCATTTATTTGCTCAAAATAACAGAAATGAACTTGTGCTATAAAATGAAATTGTAGTTGTTGTAATGATAAAATAATGTTTACTAAACACACATTATTATTCATTTATTGAAGTGTACATTTGTAGCAAGACAGAGTAGTTAAACACCTAAGGCATTAAACAGTATTTCTGTAAGTTGGTTTGTACAAACTCTTTTACATGTCGATCATATTTTTTTAAACTAGATGAGGTCGGCGTTTCCTATCTGACTACTCTGAGAAGAAAGGCCGAAACAAACTCAGAGGTCACAGTCTCTTTTAAAGTCCTGACAAAATCTTGGTTATATCATGTGAAGACCATGTAGACAGATGTCTGAAATGGTCTTTTGAGGAAAGAACCTGCCAGATTGAGTGGACCTGTCCAGTCAGTGCACGCATTTGTCAATAACCGAGCCGCTCAACTCAGAATGTAAGGAGCTCAACGATTCGACGAACAATACCAAAGAAAGGACATTCGGGTAGGCCGCATAAGTAGTTTATTCATACTGCCAGACTATGAGTATAAACTAACTAAGATAAAATAAAAAAACCACATAGTCTTCACATTCACAATAATAAAAATAAAATAATATAATACTTTAAAAAGTAAATATTCTTGTCATTGCAAGAAAACCAAAAAAAATACCAAAATTAAAAACAAAATTCACGGTGCAAAATATAAAAAAATCAAAATTAATTGGAGCAGCTCAATCCCAAGCCTTTTTGTCCTCAACGTAATCTTTAATAGTATAAAACGCTTTCTGGCACAACTTACGTTTAATGAATGATTTAAATTTATTTTATTTTATTTGAAACAAAACTTACAAGTTTACAGCTTGTTACGCGGTGCTAATCTATGAGGATCGCCGAGACAGCATCGACCCAAATCAACACTGCACACGGCTCGACCACGCAGTGCAGCATCAGCAGGAGCGTGCCGCGCGACGACGACAACAGAGGTTTCGCAATATCGGAAACGCGGACCCAGATTCACTTTTGATTCACACTTCGATCATTGTCAATCTTTTAGAAATAATTAACTTGTAACTTTTAGTATAATTAAATTCTATTAAATAACCTTTGTTTTTTTTTGATCCTCCGGTTGTAGCCCACGTAATTGGCGCAGTCGGTAGGATACCAGTAAAGTAGAGTCAGTGTCGTATCGAACGATTAGTCTACGGGTATCCGAACCTACGGGAGCTGCAGTCCAGAGGAGAATCCGACTCTCGATTCGTCAAGAAGAAGCAATGCTGTAAGTCCTTGAATCTTTCAAGTCCTTGCCTACCTAACTCTTAAGTCTCCTTGAATATCTCAAGCCCTAAGTTAATCCTTACTATATTCTTATATCCTGTCCAATCTATGTTCATGATATTATTTTTTTTCTTATAATTTTTGCGTGTGTGTAAGTTTTAGCGTTCAAGATTTTCCATCCTATGGAATATCGATCTGATAGGTTAGAAAATAGTGACCGAAGTAGGAGTAGGCTCGCGGCTACAGACGAGAACAGGAATTTAGGCGCGATGTCGAGCGACGACGTAGACACGATTTATAAATCCCTAAGATTAGTGCCGGAGTTCGACGGAAACCCGCACGTACTAACCCGTTTCATTAGCATATGCGACCAGTTGGTAGTTACTTATTTTAAAACCGCACAAGGTTATGAACTAACGAATTTAGCCCTCCTTAACGGAATTTTGAATAAGATTACGGGACCCGCTGCTAGGCATATTAATTCCAATGGTATCCCGGATACCTGGCAGGGTATTCGATCCGCTCTGATCAATAACTTTGCTGACCATCGAGATGAGACCGCTTTATACAGCGACTTATCCTTGCAAACCCAGGGTTCCAGTAGCCCTCAAGAATTCTATGAAAGGTGTCAAAATTTATTTAGCACCATAATGACTTATATCTCGCTTCACGAGACAGTTAACACCACTATTGAGGCTAAACGATTGCTATATAAAAAGTTAACCCTTCAAGCTTATCTGAGGGGTCTAAAAGACCCCCTAGGCTCTAGAATACGTTGCATGCGCCCAGAGTCCATGGAAAAGGCATTGGAATACGTGCAAGATGAACTAAACACGCTTTACCTGCAACACCGCAATGAGGGAGGACCCAGTAGAAAGGACTGGGTTCAACCGCACCCAAATCATCATTTACCCTTGAACAATTTCACCCCCAAAGTAAACCCTTTTAACGTTCCTGTCATGCCTGGACCATCGAGACAATTTGCGTTCAATACGCCTGGCCCGCAGCGACAGCAGTCAATGCAGCCTTATGTTCAAGGATGGAGACCTAGCATGCCTACGCAACAGCAACCCCGTGGCTTAACTCGTACACAACAAATGATGCGCGCCCCCTTGCCAAATTATCACCCGCAAAGTAACGTTTTTAAAATGCCTCCTAGACCTCAGTCACAACCACAATCAAGTTATAATAACGCGCCTAAGCCAATGAGCGGCGTCAGTCCTTTTGTGCCCAAAACCTTGCCACCCTCAGGTCACGATTGGAGACAGTATGGTAATCCACCTCCGAACAACCATTTCAGGACACGCGAGATTAATTTCAACGACTTAGACTACGACTATGATTATAGTAATTGGTACTATGCCGATTACGAACAAGATTGCTATTATACCAACGAACAGTACCCCGAACCTGGATATTATGAGGATTCACATCCCTACCACGACACTCCTTCGGTAAAAGAGGTAGACCAAGATACCCAACCTACTGAAAATTTTCAGAAGGTATCCAAATTAGAAAAACCAAAATAGAGCTCAACTTTAATATACAGAGGCAACTCGGGTTTATTCAGATCCAGGATCCACCACTTAAGTTACTAATTGATACGGGAGCTAATCAATCGTTTATAAGCCCAGAAGCCGTAAGCAAATATTTTAACCATATGCCACTAAACTATGAGCCATTCGAAGTAACAAATGTTCACGGGACGTCTAAGAATGACTATTCCATTACTTTGCCATGCTTTTCAGAATTAAACGAACATTCAGATGTTACATTATTCGTTTACAAATTTCATGATTACTTCGACGGACTCCTAGGCTTTGATTTGCTTGAAAATTGGGGAAGTAAATACGATCTTAACCGTAAATTACTAATAACCCAGAATGCACAACTACCTATACAGATGTATGATTCACGCAATGCCAATTTGTACGAGGATATAATATCAGCTAATTCATCCAAGTTAGTTAGAGTACCTATTAATACGTTGGACGGTGAAGTAATGATCGAGGATCAGGTCATCTCTAGTTGCTTAATTTCAAACTGCATAACTAGTGTAAAAAATAACCGTGGCTGGGTGGAGATCACTAACCCAACGTGTAACGACATCATCTTTTCAATGGACGGCCCCGTAGAAGCCCAGTTATTTAACATTGAAGTTGAAGATACTGCAATTCCATCAGATCGTGTTAATGCCGTACTTTCTCGTCTTAGAACGGAACATTTAAACCCAGAGGAACTTGCTAACTTAAAAAACCTCTGTGCGAACTATGCCGACGTCTTTTATCTCGAAGGCGAATCATTGACATTCACAAATAAAGTAAAACATAGCATCCGAACAACTGATGAAATTCCAGTACACACTAAAACTTATAGATATCCCTATGTCCACAGACAAGAAGTCAGAGATCAAATAGGTAAAATGCTTGATCAAAATATAATACGACCATCAGATTCGGCCTGGAGTTCCCCTATTTGGATCGTACCCAAAAAGGCGGATGCTTCTGGCAAGGTTAAATGGCGACTTGTCGTGGATTTCCGAAAAGTCAACGAGAAAACGATTGATGACAAGTATCCCATACCTAACATTACAGACGTATTAGACAAATTAGGTAAATGCCAATATTTTAGTACCCTGGATTTGGCCAGCGGGTTCTATCAAGTCGAAATGAACCCTGAAGATATACACAAAACGGCGTTCAATGTGGAAAATGGCCATTATGAATTCCTTAGAATGCCGATGGGGCTTAAAAATTCTCCATCTACATTTCAAAGGGTTATGGATAATATCCTTAGAGACCTAAACCACATCTGTCTGGTATATTTGGATGACATTGTAGTTTTCAGTACCTCCCTGCAGGAGCATATTAAAAACCTGGAAAAAGTATTTAAAAGATTGCGAGAATCTAACTTTAAAATTCAAATGGATAAGTCCGAATTTTTAAAGTTAGAAACTAGCTTTCTAGGCCACATCATTTGCAACGAAGGTGTCAAGCCAAATCCAGACAAAATTAAAGCCATAGAAAACTACCCTCTTCCTAAAACAGCAACAGACATCAAACGTTTTCTCGGCCTGATCGGCTATTATAGGAAATTCATCCCGGATTTTGCTAAATTAACTAAACCACTAACTCAATGTTTAAAAAAGGGTAGCAAAATAACTTTGGATCAAAAATACATTAATTGCTTTGAGCACTGTAAAAAACTCCTTACTAACGACCCTATTCTGCAATATCCAGATTTCAATAAAGAGTTCATTCTAACAACCGACGCATCTAACGTTGCGATCGGCGCCGTCCTATCCCAGGGAGTAATAGGCTCAGATAAACCCATAGCGTACGCTTCACGTACTTTAAACTCTAGCGAGTTAAATTACAGTACCATTGAAAAGGAATTGTTAGCAATCGTTTGGGCCACCAAATATTTCAGGCCATACTTATTCGGTAGAAGATTCAAAATAATTACCGACCATAAGCCCCTTCAATGGATCATGAACTTGAAGGAACCCAATTCGAGACTCACAAGATGGCGGCTAAAACTGAGTGAATTTGATTTTTCAATAGAATACAAACAGGGTAAATGCAATACTAATGCGGATGCTTTATCACGGCTTGAAATTAATAATGAAGAACTAATGTCTATTGTAGCTAACCCTACAGAAAATAATCCTGCCCTTGATGACTCTAGAACCATTACGGCTACGGAACCCGCGGATGACTCGGGTACCGCTACAGTCCACACAGATAATGAGAACCCCATCCTAGAGGTTCCCATTTCTGACGATCCATTAAACAAGTTTACGAAACAGATTATTTTTAATATAGTAGGAGATTTAAAGGGTCGAACAATTGTAACTAAACCCTTTGACACCCACACACGAATTAACATTCAGGTGTCAGAATCAAATCTAGAGGAGGAAGTAGTTAATGCGATAAAAGAATACGTCCATCCTAAAATTAAAACAGGGCTATTAATAAATCCAACTTTAGGCATGTACTCAATAATTCCCATTATTCAAAAGAACTTTAAAAATTCATCAATGAACTTAACGTTAACCAAAAAGGAATTGGATAACGTTAGAGAGTACTTGAGGCAACAGGAAATTATTAACAAGCATCATGATGGGAAAACTAACCACAGGGGTATTAACGAAACTTACTTAGCTCTATCTCACAAGTACTACTGGCCGAAAATGCGCGAACATATAACGAAATTTATTAATGAATGTACTATTTGCGGCCAGGCAAAGTACGACCGCAATCCAACCAAACAACAATTTAAAGTAGTTCCACCAGCAAGTAAACCATTTGAAATAGTACACCTCGATCTATTAACTATTCAAAGCGAAAAGTTCCTAACGTTAGTAGACTCATTTTCAAAGTATGCTCAGGCTTATTACTTAAGAGATGGAACAGCTATAAGTGTAGTACAAGCATTTCTTAGCTTCTGCACTCACCATGGAATACCATCTACCATCGTTACTGATAACGGGACAGAGTTTACTAACCAACTAATTGCAGAATTCACAAGGTTACACAAGATTCAACACCATAAGGTAGCACCACATACCCCGAATGAAAATGGTATAGTTGAGAGATTCCACGCTACCATATTAGAGCACCTTCGCATCCTTAAATTTAGTCAAAAAGGTGAATCCGTGACTAACCTCATGCCCTACGCCCTCCTAGCTTACAATAGCAGTATCCATAGTTTCACAAAATGTAAACCTATCGAAGTTATTACCGGACATTTTGATCCCCGCGATTCCTTCGACTTAGATTTATCCGCTCATTTGCTACAGCAGTATATGACTAGTCATAAAGAGAAAATGACTACTGCATATAATGCAATTCACGAGCTATGTATCGAAACCCGCAAGGAGTCTACTGATAGTCGTAACCTTCAACGCGAACCAGAAGTCGACTACCCACCTGAACAACAGATTTTTGTAAAGAATCCATTTGCTTCCAGGCAAAAATTAGCTCCTCGATACACTCATGACGTTGTTATGGCGGACCTCCCTATCCACATCTATACAAGGAAGAAACGCGGTCCTGTTGCGAAGTCCAGGCTAAAAAGGGTTCCTAAAACCGCCCGATTGTTGCAGGAAGCTCCTGATCCTGCACCTGTTTCTGCGAACATCTCTGTCTCAAGAAATAAGACTTGAGAGCCTGGACGATGGACCCGGGATTGTACCCTTTAAATTAGGCCCAGCTAAGATCTTATCACACCACCATTCCTTCATACAATACGTTAATTTAGACACTTTACAAGATAAAATAAACTCTATTGATAGCCAACTACTAACCAACAGCCCTAATCTTAATAACCAAACCAAATCATTATTCCAGCCTCATATAGACTATCTAAGATCCAAACTCAATAGCGTATCCGAACAATTAAAGTCCTTCGAGATAACTCGTATAAAAAGAGGGCTCATAGATGGCCTCGGTAGTGTTGTGAAAAGCATTACAGGAAATTTAGATTATACTGACGCATTACATTATAATCAAGCTATAAAATCTCTCGAAAACGATGAACACAAATTAGTTACTGAATTCAACCAGCATGTTAGTCTAACAAAAGAGATGTCCGCTCAATACTCTAAAATGATCGACGATATTGCAGATAACCAGGGAAAAATGGCAGCCCTACTAAATAGAATTAACGAAAGCAACGCAGATAAAGATAATGATTTGATAAAGTACGCACATTTAGCCCAAATACTTATTATCCTCAGCGACAACGTAGATGCAATTTCACAGGAACTAAACCGGCTACAGAATGTTCTAGCATTTATAAAGACCTCTACAATGCATCATTCTATTCTCAGCATAGACGAAATACGCGCTATACTAAATAAATTAACAAGTTTATATAGCAGGGAGGAAATAGTAGACATAGATATAAGAGAATATTATAATATAATTAAGTTAGGTTCATATTATACGAGAAATAATATAGTTATAGTATATAAGTTTCCAATATTTCTACCGCAAACATACGATCTATATAAGTTATCAATAATACCTAACAAATATCACGAAGTCCTCATTCCATCCTCTCCTTTCCTAGCCACCTTCCAGAAAGATTCTAAGAACATAGAGGCTGAATGCCCGAAGACCAACAAGTGGTTCATATGCGAGGAGAAACGAAGTCTACAGAGCCATTTCTCACAAGATTGCATACACGAACTCATCAACACGCAAAAGAAAAGTTCTAAATGCAAACCTGTCGCTATCACCTTGGACCAGCCAGCGTACGAGGAACTTGACGACAGACACTACACCATCAGCTTCCCGGTTCCCACGAAGGTTCATCTCTCTTGTGGACAAGACCTGTACAAAGAAGTTCAAGGAAGTTACTTACTCACCATACCGCAGGACTGTTACATAGAGACACCACAGATCACTATCGCCAATAAGAAAAATCGTCTGAAGGGTCACGTATTGAAGATTATGGACCTACCTGTAGAAGACGTAGACAATCAGCCTCCAGTCCCGACACTAAAACTGAACTCAATAAACTTGGACCACCTACATGCAGCCAATATGAAGATAATGCAACAACAGCCACATATTCCAGCGACGAACGACTACGGAATCTACCACACTACGATTCCAATGTACATAGCACTAACCGGTGCATGTGCACTCATGGGTTACTTTATCTACCGACGGTACTGGTCAAAAGCCAAGAAGACTCCAGACGAGGAACCACAATGTCACCCAAGGCGTCCAGAAAGAATTTACGCTCTTCCAGAACCTAAAGAGAGGATAAGCTGCAACCAACCCCCACCTCAATTTACTACGAAAATCATCGGTGGTGGCTGCTCTTCGGGGGGAGGTGTTACGCGGTGCTAATCTATGAGGATCGCCGAGACAGCATCGACCCAAATCAACACTGCACACGGCTCGACCACGCAGTGCAGCATCAGCAGGAGCGTGCCGCGCGACGACGACAACAGAGGTTTCGCAATATCGGAAACGCGGACCCAGATTCACTTTTGATTCACACTTCGATCATTGTCAATCTTTTAGAAATAATTAACTTGTAACTTTTAGTATAATTAAATTCTATTAAATAACCTTTGCTTTTTTTTGATCCTCCGGTTGTAGCCCACGTAATTAGCTCAATAATATTAGTTCATTACATATGAAATTGGCGTTTTGTCGTACTGGCCACTTTGATCTCAAATATCTCCTCTTTGGTTTGGAATTCCAATTTTAAATTAATACAGCTATTTACTCATGCTTTTGTTTTTGGAAAACCGTAATTCATTTGTTTTTACCTCTTTTGGTTTTTCTTTGCACCAGTCAGTTTACAAAATGGAAAACTTGAAATATATTACGAGTACGAGTTCCATCGTGGCACCAGTGCTGCAGAAACGGCTAGAAGGATTAATGATGTGTATGGCAACGGTGTCGCAAAAGAAAACACAGTGCGGTTTTGGTTCCAACGTTTTCGTTCTGGAAATTTCGACCCACAGAACAAGAAACTGCAAAACAGTGAAAAAAAATATAAAAACAAAATAAAACTTACATAAAGAAGTAAAAATAAACAAATAGTATAAAATTATTTAGTAATCATAATATAATACACACATTTATACAGCGTAAATTTACATTTGCGTTGTATAAATGTAAATTGTTGTGTGTGTTAATTGTTGTTGTGTTTTTATTTACCTCAAAACAAAACATAATAATGATAATGATAATTATGACTCTGCGACAAATTTATAATTTACCTAACTTTATTAAATTATTAAACCAAAAAATAGCAAATATATTTTTCTAACTCACACAAAACCACCAGGGACACAGGATTCATAGCGAGTGTAAAACAAGAAATATTCGCGCCAACTTCGCTCGTCTGATTAATTAGACAAACTTTAATTAGCGGGCACCCCATAACTCATGACGTCACGAGTTTAGCGTGACGTCATTGAGATATTATGTTTTATATAGGTGTAATTAATTATAAGCCGGATTTTGCTTGTTTTTTTTGGAGAATTTTTGGTTTATTTTAAGCAAGATCGTTGCTTTAATGTGCTTTTTATCCAATTATTTTGTTTTTGCTTTACCTATATTAATATTAATACAAGCCTCTTCTCATACAAAGAAGGTTTCAGTATCACTACACTGGCATCAAGACAAACCGCCTGTCGTGGATTTCAGAAGATCAGTCTAGGTTTCCTCAAGATGTTTTCAATGATATTAGTGACTTTCTAGATATGACCAAAAAGAAGTAAATATTTCTTAGTCGTTTTCTAGAATGTCGGTCCTGGAATTACATATTTTTCCTTAAATATTTACTTACTTTTACAATAATAAACTATCCGGATAAAATGTTGATGAACACATCCAATTTAATCGAATTCCTAATTTATTCATCTCCACTAACAAAATTAAACTAAAAGGTCTAAACAAGACCGTCAGATTACTGCTTTCCATGGCTGACCTTATATCATCCGTAATGTTGAGAAGAGCTGTAGAGGTGCTGTGACCAGGACGGAAGCCGGACTGGAAGGGATTGAGGAGATTATTTTTGGATAGGAATGTGCTTATTTGATTATGAATTAACCGCTCAAGGACTTTGGACAAGAATGGTAAAACGGATATTGGACGAAATTCAGAAAAGGATGAGGGATTGGACTTTTTTGGTAAAGGAATTACCTGCGCATCTTTCCATGAGGATGTGAAGAGACCGCTAGACGCTTAATTCATTCATCTTCTCTAACAAAATTAAATCCATCCATAATATGAAAACGAATCCATAACCCCGATTCAAAATTCGAACGTTCGTCTGCTATAAACTGCAAGTCTCGGTGGATGGTATACCCAATTTACTATGGAATATTCAGTTGGTCCCAAGCGTGTAGTCGCTTCAAACATTCAAACCTGACCCGTTAGACTAGAACTTAGACTTTAACTGGAAGGTTAGCTCAGAACATTTTTAGAATAACTTTGTTGGATTCTGATGGTAATCTGATTTTCTGGATTTAGGTATATGAACGTTTTTCTTTAGTACATCACAGTTCGTACTGTCACTCACTTCACTGATACATAGATAGGGAGATCTCTTATCTATTATTTATTAAGTTTTATTATATTAAGTTTAATTACCAACTAGCTTCTGCCCGCGGCTTCGCCCGCGTTCAAACTTAAAAAAAAATGCTCCAATCAATTAAAATCGGTCCAGCCGTTTTGAACTCTATAAGGAACATACATACATACATACTTTCTCTTTTATATATATAGATAGATAGATCTCTTAGTTTTGCCACTTTTTGTCTAATGCTATTATTTTGCATAAACCCCTGCATTCGTTGAACTTTGCTTAGGGTTCGCAGAATGATATCCGAATTCTGGGGCTAAGGCCACCTTTCCCTGCCAGCATCCGGCTTTTCGAGTTACATCATCAAATTTTTTTAACATGTAAGCCCTAACTTGACACTGTTGGATCAGAAGTCTCCCTCTCTGTTAGACGAAGTGGAACATGGGTGAAATAATAATAACAATCGTAGTCGCGTGCGAAACGAGTACGTACGAGGATCATTCAAGGTAGCACCAATCGCCGACAAGATTAGAGAGAGCAGACTTAGATGGTATGGGCACATTATGAGACGTGAAGGCAGCTATTTCGTGAAGGCAATGCTCAAAGTCAACACCAAGCAACGAACAAGGGGCAGACCACCAGCCTCTTGGTGGACCACTGTCGAGAGAGACCTCAGGGAGAAAAATTTGCCACCATCGACAACCCAGGATAGACCATCCTGGCGTAGACGCACAAGGAGGCCCGACCCCAAATAAATTGGGAAGGGGGCAGGAAGAAGAAGAAGTAGTCGCCCCTTGGAACACTGTGGTGTCAAGTTTTCTCGCATCCGACTATCAGTAACGAATTTCAATTATGTACAAATACTCGTATCAGTGGCTTATCGTCCTGTATTATTTGCGCCGAAAGAGTTAACTTAAGATAGTTAGTTCATCTACAACCATGTTTATTTATTTATTTATTAATCACAAAATCCACAGCTCTTAAAAAAACCTTAACACTCTTATTGTAATAATATTACAGCTAATTACGGATTCACTATTTACTAACTTTACAAAAAAAATGCAACAGAAACTTATAATAAAAAAACCGGCCAAGTGCGAGTCGGAGTCGCGCACTAAGGGTTCCGTACCATTATCGCAAAAAACGTCAAGAAAATCACGTTTGTTGTATGGGAGCTCCACTTAAATATTTATTATATTCTGTTTTTAGTATTTGTTGTTATAGCGGCAACAGAAATGCATCATCTGTAAAAAATTCAACTGTCTAGCTATCACGGTTCATGAGATACAGCTTGGTGACAGACAGACAGACAGACGGACCGCGGAGTCTTAGTAATAGGGTCCCGTTTTTACCCTTTGGGTACGGAACCCTAACAAAAGATAATATTTGAAGACTATGTTACATACATTATACCGTTAAATGGAGCGGTGACCCGGTAGAGTTAAGCTCTGCAGCGTGCAACGTGACCCATCCTCGCGTGAATAGGCGGGGGAAATAATGTCTTTGCTGTGGTTGTTTTGCTAGGGTATTAAAATATCTAGGCTTTTATACAGGCATTAAATCAACGTATCTGTCTGCTTGTTACTTCCACGTCTGACCCGTTGAAAGAATGTTAATGAAACTTGACACACGGATAGACTATGACCTGGATAAGGGCAAAGGTTTCCAGTCGGGTAGTAAGATCCCTTGGGATAAACCAACCATTTTGCACATGGGTGAAGCCGCGGCAATTTATTTGGACTATAAGTCCAACGTAGTATGTAAATTACTGCATCTACTCACAAGGGGTTCCAACAGGGCACTCCTTATAAGTAGGTTAACAAGGTAGGTAATCTAACAAGATTAGGGACAAAATATTATTTTGCAACTTATGGCCGGTAGATAACTCTTATGTAAATACGGGAGTCTAAAAAGTATATATTTATCGAATTTCAGATATCCTTGATAACACCATTTGAAAGCTATCTTTCAGTAGTAGAAAAATTGTTTACTATGTCTCACGCACAGTCCTGTAAGAGAAAATAATCATATTTATACTACGAATAAGAACTTCCTATGTTCTCTTTACGCAATTTCGCAATTTCAAAGGACCCTTATAATTTGGTCATGTCCGTTTCGTTCTGTCCATCCGCTCGCGTTTCCGCTAGTCCGTTCGTTTTCATGCGACCTTAGTACATTATCATGACGTCTCATCATGGGAGGAAAATCTTTCAGAATAGAAAACGTTATAAAAGATATAAGGCTTGGTATATTTTCTCATCTACTAGTAAGAAAAAAGTTAATTCTAAAAATCAAAAAACTCGACTGCTTAAAAAGCGAACTAAACAGACGTAAACAAGAAGAGATACATGCTGTGCAGTCGGAGGATACATATGGTTTTGATCAGCCAGCTCGCGAATATGTATCCTCCGACTGTACAGCATGATTTTCTTCTTGTTTACGTCTTTTTAGTTCGCTTTTTAAGCAGTCGAGTTTTTTTTTTTTGAATTAACTTTTTTTATTTATAACTTTTAATTAACATTTTTTTTCGAATTGGGTACTTTTAAACAGATAAGTGAAATATATTTTTGAAATCACCTCTTAAATTCCTTTATTTTGATACCCTACACGATGTTTTACGATAGAAAAAATTAAATTGAGACCTTACAATATGGCGCCTAAAAGCCGCCATTTTTCTATTTTCCAATTTTAATGTAGCCAGTGTCACTAGCAAGCTTAAGACGAATCGATTGAAATAAGAATCATCAAAATCGGCCAACGTTTTTGGTCTCTGGAACGTCACATACATACAAACATACATAGACTGATAAACACATTACCCTCCTTCAGTAGTCGGGGAAAGAAACTGATTATCAACTGCGTGTTATCCTATAAGACTGGACGCCGACCTCAGCGAAGTTGGTCCTAACTTGAACTTATTCCATATAGAGACAGACCATAGAAAATATCAAAAAAAAGTATTCGCATACGGTACATTGGCTTAACAATCACTGGGCCTGCGCTCGACAGAATCCATCGAGACGAAAGATTCCATTATCATCATCATCATCATTTCAGCCAAAAAACCACTGCTAGACATAGGCCTCCAGCAAGCGTCACCACACTGAACGGTCCTGTGCGTCTCGCATCTACCGGACTCCCGCAGCTTTGATCAGGTCGTGGCTCCACCTAGTGGGGGTTATTCCAAGGCAACGTATTCCGGTTTGCGGTCGCCACTCCCGAACTTTTCGGCCTTAACGGCCATCCATTCTGTGAGCAATGTGCCCTGCCCACTGCCACTTAAGTTTGGCAATTCTTCAGGCTATGTCAGTTACCTTGGTTCTCTTGAGATGTCTTCATTTTTGATTCGATCACGCAAGGAAATCCTAGCATTACTCTCTCCGTTGCCTCTTGGGTGACTTAAGCCTTCTGATGAGGACCAAAGAATTAGTGAAAAGGTATATCTTTACAAAGTTAGATTCCAATTTTATAATTATATATAATTATCGTTCGTAATGTGGCGCTAATGAAGTTATCTTAAATTTTTTTGTAAATGGTGATATGGAAAATAGCAAGCATTTCGAAAACTGAATTCTTTTAATGCGATTTTAATATTAATAATTAAACACAGATTTTCGCACGCAAAAACCAAGCTGACATTTAAATTTTCATCCGCAACATTTTTCAATTCAACGAAAAAAGAAACAAAATCGATTCAAATAGAGAACAAATGCGCATTTAACGGGAACGTTATGCAAATGAACGAACGCCCCCGCCGACGTATCGAACGATTTGAAATTTAAAAAGTATTCATTGAATTTTATACGTCGTCAAATCTAGCATCGTATTTCATATTTGGAATTCCATAGTTAGAATTCCAATTTTTGAATTTACGCATTCTGGTGGAGGCGGCCGTGTCGATTGGACGTATTTTGACATTGAATTAATTGGAAAACTTTATTGTCAGGACTGTCGGAGTTATCTTGTAGGGCGTGCCATTCCTGAATTTTTAATTTGAATGCTTAAGTTTGGCTCTCTTTGATCTATGTATTAAGATTTGCGGGTGTGTTGGGGACTTGTTCTAATTGTGTTTTGGGGTGTCATGATGATATAGCGAGTTTCGAATTGATCAAATTTATATGAAACATAGATCTTTGAAATTGGACTTGGTGCTGTTGTTCATTTAGTAACTTGATAATCTCAACCATTCATAGATACAAATAATGAATAACCTTTACTTTCATTACTTGATAATGTTGTTCTTTTAGCTGATTTCAGAAAATCAATAAACTTATGCACCCATTTCATTTCAGTTATAAACAAGACCTCAACGAGCGCCAATCATCATAATTAAAATCACCAACAGATGATACCCGATAAATAATTACTGAGCCAACAATAGAGGAATACTTCACCAAAATATAGGCAAACATAGGCGAGGGGTTAATTCACGTTACGTGGACTAAAATGACATTTAATTAAAATCAGAAGTGGCCCAAGAGCTTGACAAATTGCCCTCGACGTCGCCAGCAGCCGAGTTTAAAACAGAACGCGTTTTAAGACTAACTAGCGTTGATTTGGTTTAGGATGTACTTAAATGAATTATTTTGTTGGAAATTTTGTTTGCTTTTGTGCAATTTGATTTTGGGTTTTCGGTAAGACGCAGTGTGGCTGCAGACTGTAGTTTGGAGTTTTGTGAGATTTTTATAAGCGGTTCCCTGATATTTTCTTAAATCTCATGGCATAACATATGCTTTATTATATTTATGATATATAGAGGCTGGATGAAATCATTTATTTTATCTTTAACATTGACTGTATCGACTAGTGAAATAAAATAGCGAGTGTTTATTTTTTGAATTTTTACGGGGTTCGATTCCCCGTTTAGTAAGCTTGTAGAGAAATCTTTAAACGCAGTATTTATTTAAAAAAATAAAGGAATTTTTCCTTTAAGTAAAATCTTAAAGATTTGAAGTGGTATCCCAGGGCCCATTGATTTTAACCACTCTGTATAGTGGAATATTTACTTTCTTGTATAAAATGGCAGAAAATAAGTACCATGGTGTTGCTTTAGCTAAATACTGGGCCAAACATAATATTTACATACTGTATTTGCTACCCCCAAGTAACATGGGATAAGGACAGGAAAATGATTTGCCATCAACATCTTGAGAAGAAGGAGACATAAGTTTGAATTAAATGGTTTTTGAAGTTATTTGATTAAAGTTGCGTGCCGATTTTCATGTTTTGGCATCGCAGGAATCGCCTAGAACTGTATAAAGCTTTAAGACCCAAACATTACCTTTGCTAAAACCTGTACCTGTATTTAAACTCTACAAACAAAACAATTATTTCCATCGTTCTTTAAACTAAGCTCCAAGTGGAACCAAAAACTGTCAAGCGTTTGTAGAATGTTCGCAAAATTCAAAGCCAAATTTTAATTATGCTTCCCAACCGTATGCGGCATTTCTTTGACAACACATCATGGCATGAAGAAAGTCATTATTTCGTACTGAGACGTGTTCAAGGTAGAAACGTAAGTATTAATTAAATTACTGTAGGAAAATGTACTGAATGCGAGACTGATGTAAATTGGAATGATGATGATGTTACAGGGAATTTGGAAAGGAATCTTATTTGGTTTATAGCGCATGCTTTTGTGGTTTATATAACCGTGGGTTGATTGGAATTAATCAAATACGATTTAGAGATAGTATTGTTACATGAAGTTATTCTTATGGTTGACAACAACTCAAATAAGAACACAATAAAACAAGAAATAGAAAGCGTAGAAATCAATTTAAACAAAAATACAGCAATTGGCATAAAATCCATAGAGCTCAAGCAGTAAATCTTATCAATATTAAATTTAAAAGGCTACAAGAAATCGTAACTTTAAAACAATCTGAACAATAGAAGCTCTTGTTTCTGCAGAAAGTGAAACGTCAACCGAGTTAAATATTCAGAGCGGTACATACCTCGTCCAGTCGTTGAGATCTCCTGAATGCGAGCATTCGCTGAATTTATGGCTTGGAGCAAAAAGTGGTGTCTGCGAGGAGCTGAAGTTGTTATATTTATGCTTGTGCTTGGGTTGAGCAGTAAGGTATTGTTCATTAAGAACTCAGCATTTATTGGAGCTTATTTCTTAGCTGGGCAAAATCACAATTGTAGGTATAGAGCAGATTTAATTTTTTTACAAACGAATTGATCTCGTTAGTGAAATTTGTTTAAATATTCCTCTATAATACCGAGGTGGATCAGTGTTTTGTAGATTACAACAAATAACTTTTATGCAGCAAATAATTAATAACGGGAATGTATAGCTTGATATTTATTATTAAGCAACACGATAGTAAATATTTAGTTCGTTTCACACCGGCATTTCAATAGATTTTAATTACAGTAAAACCAAATAATAAAAATTAATGTAAATATTATACGAGCATTTCACTGATAGAAATAATTGAATTGAAAATTCAACATCGTCCACCGGCACGAACGAATCTCGTGAATGCTGCAGCATTTGCCAAATTTATAGCTCACAGATCAGAAAACTTGGAGCTGGGTTAAAATTTAGTTGTTTTTGAGAATATAATACTTTGATATAACCTTTTAGCAGAGCTAGAAAATAATATAAAGGAGCTTTCACTCATGCATAAATTCATTGTACGTGAGAATGTTTATGGAGGGAGTACCAATGAAAAAAAAATAACATCAAATGATAGATAGTTCAAAACGTTATCAGTTCTGAGACCTCAACAAAGCTGTATTACACTAATTTATGAAATAATCTGCTTCATCAACACAAAATTCTGAACATGAAATATCAATATTCACACGCAAAGAAAAAAAATTGATAAAGATTGCACAAGACAAAGAAGTTTAGAAGAAGAAAGCGGTGGCATTTGCACAGCAGTGTAAAACAGCAGTGGAACACAAATAAGGCTGAGAGATACAAAGTAAAACAATCAACAACTCGTAGAATAAAGCAACATATTAATCTCTCTAAAACTACCTACATCAATAGCGTAGATCTGTTTATCCATAAGAGGATGAAGGGGAGCTAGAAATCGGAACTGTGGAACTAATATCGGAATTACACCTCTCTATTTAACTTCGATATTCCGGTTAAGTTGATTGAGAAATTAATGCAATTTCCAAATTGATGTTAATAAGTAATAGTTTCATTGCGCGAGCTTCCCTTTACTGCGATATGAGTGTCAAATTTACAAATGATTTAGTAGTGTTTAGGTAAATAATTACGTTAATATTAGGAAGGTTAACAATTGTGGTAGCAATCAGCACTTTAACTAACAAAAATGCTTTGGAATGAGAAAAAAGTTCACAAAACATAAAACTCATTGCTCCTACTGTCTTTATTTAAGAATCCAGGTTAGAATTACTAATTCATTCATCTTCAGCCCGCCATTTACAAATTAAAAGTACAGATATTAGACAGATGTATAAATTAGCTTCGTTGTCTAGATGATTTGAGTCTGGAAAAATAACTGGCAGCTTATAAATTTTGTTTCATATTATTTTAACGTTTGTAACTTTATTCATTATGCAAAGATTGGTGTTCGTGTCTGCGTTCGTTTCTTGAATTAAACTTGCATTAGTCTGGTTGTCGCATAAAATTGCTACTTCTATAAAAAAAGCCATTTTGACCATCTACGTGTCTACCTTCTGATAAAATGGTTTACGTCTTACTTATAAAATTTTCTGTATTATAGGTGATGGTCTGTAATTTTCTATTGGAGATCTAGTCTCATCATCATCGTATCAGCCGAAAGACGTCCACTGCTGGACATAGGCCCCCAAGCGTCACCAAATTGACCAGACACGTGGTCATCGGTCCACCTGGTGGGAGGCCTTCCAACGCAACGTTTTCCGGTTCGCAGTCGCCATTCCAGAACCTTTCTGCCCCATCCGCCATCCGTTCTGCGAGCAATGTGCCCTGCCAACTGCCACTTAAGTTTGGCAATTCTTCGAAATATGTCGGTAACCCTCTTGCGGATCTCTAAATTTCTGATTCGATCACGCAAGTAAACTGCGAGCATAGCCCTCTCCATTGCCCTTTGAGTGACTGTAAGCTTTCTGATAAGGCCCATTGTAAGCGACCACGTCTCAGAGCCAAATGTTATCACTGGCAACACACACTGGTCATAGACTTTCGTCTTGAGATACTGTGGTAAGTTGGACGAGAAGATACCGCGCAACTTCCCGAACACTGCCCATCCGAGTCGGATTCGACGGTTGACCTCTTTCTCGAAGTTGGCCCTACCCAATTGGATCGTTTGTCCCAGGTAGACATAGTCACCCACAACTTCGAGTGTAGAGTCTCCAACCTTGATAGGAGTGGGTGTAACATGGACATTCAATATCAACTTGGTTTTGTCCATGTTCATCCTAAGACCCACTCTTTCGGAAGCACTACTGAGATCATCGAGCATTGTACTGAGGTCCTCTATGGTCTCAGCCATAACCACTATATCGTCGGCAAACTGGAGGTGAGTGATGTACTCGCCATTGACGTTGATGCCTAGCCCTCTCCAGTCCAGAACCTTGAAGACATCCTCCAGCGCAGCGGTAAACAGCTTCGGAGATATGACGTCTCACTCCTCGCTGCAGAAGTACGGGTTCCGAGGTCTGATCTTGAAGTCGAACTGACATGGTGGCGTTTTTGTATAAACACTTCAACACTATGCGCTCCTTGCGGAGTATGTGTGGTGTAACTTTAACTGATAGATTGAGGAATGAGGTATTAAGACAACGATGTGGTTTAAAAGAAGATGTAGTGACTAAAATTGAAAAGAGTATGTTAAGATGGTTGGCCATGTTGAGAGGATGAATGAAAGTCGACTAACGAAAGGTATTTACAAGGCAGACGTGAATGGAAACGCAGGGAGGGGACGCCCTAGAAAGACATACATAGACCTTATAGGTGATGTTCTTCAGAAAGGCCAAGTGCGCAGTACCCATAACCGGCGTGTGTGTATGACTAGATGTATGAATGTGTGTGAAGCAAAAGAAGTATGTAAGGATCGTAGCAGGTGGCGTTCTGTAGTTTCTGCCTACCCCCATGGAAAAAAGGCGTGAGTTTATGTATGTATGTACTTCAACACTTCGATGTACCGGTAGTCAATTTGGCACCGTTGGAGAGACTGCAGTACAGCCCAAGTCTTGATCGAATCGAAGGCTTTCTCGTAGTCTACAAAGGCTAAACAGGGAGACAGGTTGTACTCTTCGGTCTTCTGTATAACCTGCCGTAGCGTATGTATGTGGTCTACTTTGCTGAAGCCTTTACGGAATCCGGCTTGTTCGAGAGGCTGGAAATCGTCAAATCTGCGCGCGAGACGGTTCGTAATGACTCTTGAAAACAGCTTGTAGACATGGCTAAGGAGTGTGATGGGCCTATAGTTCTTCAGTAAGGCATTGTCACCCTTCTTGAAGAAGAGTACCACCACACCCTTGCACCATGCCTGTGGCGTTTTCCCCTCGAGTATGACGGAATCAAACAGCTTCTGAAGGGCCTTAAGTACTGGTTTTCCACCCTTCAGTAGTTCGGCCGTAATTCCGTCATCACCCGGTACCTTGTTGTTCTTAAGTTGTTTCAGAGCCATCCTAATCTCATACAGGCTGACGTCCGGAATGAAGACAAGGTCTATCGAAAATCATGTTTTTTTTCAAAACCGTTATTTACTACTCACAATTTATCTTTAAATTGAACCATATCAAACCACTAACAAATTAAAGTCGTTCCATTCCATCAACACACAAATCCACCACATGATAGCTCCATTTTCTACAATCGGGCTCCATTCTACCAAACAATTCGACCATAAAATCCTAAATCCTGTGTTTCCTTGATTGGTTCATACAGTGTAATTCCGCGCAGACTCGCTCGTTGCCCGTCCGTAAGATAACCGCCGGTTGCATAAACTTCGTCTGTGTTGGTTTTAACAAAGATTTATACTACGTTGTCGTCCGCCGTAGATTTCTCTATGTATATTTTAAAGTTGAATGTGGTTTTCACTGTTCTTTTGTGGATTATTTCAGATATTCGTATTATCGTACTGTTTTTGTGGCGAAAGATATAGTGGGAATGTCTTAAATACCGGGTTTTTCCTGTGACAATGCGATTGTTATCACTGTTTTTAGTAACCGATTATTTGAATGAAGCGGTTCTGATCTGAACCGTTTCCTTCTAAAGCATCTCAATTTCTATATATTATTACTAATACCGTTGAACAAACTAGACCTTTACAGTTCTAGAAAATATCTGGCGATATTTGCGTATCGTATGTTTAAAGAAAATCTACGCACACTTCATTTGGAAACCCTTTTCTCTTCAATCAGTCTCCTAAATTCAGTTCACGTAATCAAATAACGTCTTATACAAATTCCTCTTGCGTTAATATTAGAAACAGGCCTACATAATATTATATATCATCAGACTTGCCATATATTTCTGTAATCATACTTGGCGTAGTGCCATTTTGGTAGAATTCTTTCAAATGTTAAGACAATATAGGGAGATTCGCTGGTTGCCCGAGTGGAACAAAATTAAGAATTATTGGAGCTTAGTGAAAGCTGGCTGTGGAAGTCATAGGAATATACTTTGTAGATAATTTTGCAGTTATATCTTGGTTAAGCTGAGTCTCTTCACACTAGTTTTCATTCGTTCTAACAAATATTCAATTGCCTCATAAAAATATTGATTAATCCGATACCTAAACCGTCTGCAAAAAAGGTAAAGAGAGAGCGAAATTGTTTTGACCTACATCGACATAGCCTGGTTTATTAACAAAAACACGTTGCAGCGGATAGGACATAAAGCCTATATCAGAAAGGTAGGACAAATTCTTATAGGGTTAAACGGTCCTCTCGACCTGTGACATTCAACCTTCCCCCTTCGATTGGATCGCTATTGAACAAATACGAATATTTTTTTCCTTCGCTTTTCCAATAAAATATTGCTCTTTACGATGTCTCGGTATAAAAAGAGAAATTGAAATTATGAATATTTTTTCTCAAAGTATTTCGAAATAAGAATCTTTGGTTTCATCTTTGATATGTTTTCATATAATTTTGGTTATTGCTTTCTGTATAGGAGAATTCTTCGAATGCCAAAATATGAGAGTGGTATTAAAATAACATATTCGTTTACCTGTTGCTCAAGCTTCCTCTTTTATTGTTCAATAACGTTATAGTAGATAGGTAAAAAAAAATTGGCAACCTAAAACATATAGGCATGTATGTAGAAGAAACCGCCTTATTTATTTTCAATTATTATCAGATTAAAAGTAGAATTAACATTATTGTGACATTATAAAAATATCAATTCAAAGCCCAACAATATTGGTACACACAAAGCGATCAAAAAAAAAACAAATCTCCGTTCAATTCACTACCCACAGCGCCATCTAGTGACAACCACCGTCAACCCTCTCTTTACAAAGTACTCTGTTTACACGAAAGCAAGTGTCCTACAAACTAAGCATTTTCTCAACACAAATAAATATGAAGGACATGTATGTATATGTGTCTGTGTGTATTACATTATATTTCCCAACATCAGTGAGTCTTGAGGACCGATACCGGAAATCAAATGAACCGGTCCACGTCGAAGCGGATCTTTGCAGATGATGTCATTCGCAGACTTCCTGAGAACTATGCGGTGTCTTGAATACGGATAGAGGGATAATGTTTTGTTATTCATACTCGTGTTTGTGTGGTAGAAGTGCAGTTTTTGTTGAGTGTACCATTTCGGGAACAGTTGGGACAAATGTGGCACGGGAAAAAGGGGAGAATACAAATGAAGATAAATGGGCGGCTTTTGAAAAATATTTTCTACTATTTTACAAAAATAACAAATGCTAGTAAAATAACCAAAATATAGTCGGTGGTAAGATATTTCTTGAATAAAAGCTTAAATAATTCTAGTCACTGCGACAGCATGAGCTGTTGTATGAAGTATTATCTAAACGCAGTTTTTTATCATACATACAAAAACCCACGCCTGTTTCTATCATGGTACGCAGATTTTCAAGTAGTCATACACATATGCTGGATGTGAGTGAAAAACATCATACATATATTTTTATTCGTCATACACCAATGGGACTTGCTAAGGGGTACCGTGTTACCCCATTACTGGGTTGTGAGGTCATATAGGCATTCGCTTCGTGTAAAACACTAGTACTCAGCTAAATCCGGTAAGACTGGAAGCTGACCCATAATATAGTTGGGAAAAGGCTAGGCAGATTGATTGATACACCATAACAGATTAAATTTTAACCATGATTTGTAGCACATAAATCTCGACGTTCGTTAATTAGATCGCACCCATACAAAGCAGGGGTAGGTCACTAGTTTAAGAAACACAAATAATTTGTAACCTCAAATCACCATTGCATTAACGAGCATACACTAACGGATTATCATAAATGAGTTATCAGCGATAGACAAACACAATTCCATAGCGGAATTCATTAGCAAATACCAGTAGCAAACAGCTTTGGTTATCAACAAAATTGATTGTGATTCAAATCTGACCGGAGAATCGGTGAGATTATGATCCATTATATGGTTGTGCTGTGGTTCCTATTTTTGAAGGCAAAGCAATGATGACTAATTATGTTATATTTTGTACTAGCTGTTCCCCGCGGCTTCGCTACCGTGGACCACCCCACAGGGCCCCTTTTTGGGGATAAAAATTGCCTATATCACTCAGGAATATTGTAACTTTCTATTGGTAAAATATTTTTTTAAATCGGTCCAGTGTTTTCGGAGCCTATTTGGTACAAACAAACAATCAAAAAAATATTTCCTCTTTATAATATTGGTATAGATGAAAATGAGACAAAAAATGACAATATTTTGAAAGAAAAACGAATCATTTGGACAAACAAAAACAGGGTTGTTTCTGAACTATACTTACAAAGCGTGCGTCTTTGGAGGTATGTGGAACAGGGTGTAAAGTCCCACAAACCTTGATAGAAAAGGGAGGATCCCCCGACCAGACGGATGTTGTGTCTGGTCCGGGCAACTGCCCAACGGTTGTTGTCGGACTGTTGTATGTATTCTAATCGCGCCGAAAACATTGCTTGCGCGATGCTGGATTTGTGTGACGTCATGTCATTAGTTCGTAAGTGGCGGCGTTGGTGCCACTTCATCACTCCCCTCCGGAGACCGAAAGTCGATAGCTGGTTGAGTCGTCCGTACATCTTGTGATGCGTGCCTGGCCAGTTGAAGGTTTCCGTGAGTCGGAACCGGAAGTCGCAGAGTTCGCGGTGAGTCGGAACTGTATGCGGTTGTGTCCCCATTGAGTAGGGGTGATGATATCCCAGTGAGTCGGGATAGAGTTGCTGGCTCCAGTGGGTCGGAGCGGTGATGATTTCCCAGTGAGTCGGGACATTGTTGCTGGCTCCAGTGGGTCGGATCGTTGATGACAGAAGCTAAGGGTGATGACCAGGAATGCGCGTCCACTGCATGCTGGTGGTCAGGATACCCCTGTAGATGCCGTGGGTACTGGCTGGCTGTATGACCCGCTACTCGAAAGCTTTATGAAGTGATGATTACGTCACGACGAAGTAGTTCTGCACGAAGGCTGCGCTGACGTTCATGTTCGAGGGTCACCAGTATGTGGAACAGGGTGTAAAGTCCCACAAACCTCGATAGAAAAGGGAGGATCCTCCGACCACACGGATGTTGTGTCTGGTCCGGGCAACTGCCCAACGGTTGTTGTCGGACTGTTATATGTATTCTAATCGCGCCGAAAACTTTGCTTGTGCGATGCAGGATTTGTGTGACGTCATGTCATTAGTTGACTAAAATTTAAGTGGCGGCGTTGGTGCCGCTACACGTCCAACGAGATTTCTATAATGAGAACGAGGAGTGAATTGCCAAAAATCCTATTTAGTGCTCACTTTCACTACTTAAGGTACTTTTGTACAAAATTTAACAGTCTTTGCTGTACGTTTTCTGTTAGTGACTGATTCATCATCTGCCTAGCCTTTTCCCAATTGTTGTTGGGGTCGGCTTCCAGTCTTACCGGATTCAGCTGAGTACCTGTGTTTTACACGGAGCGACTGCCTACCTCCACAACCCAGTAACTGGGTAACACGGTACCCCTTGACAAGACTGGTGTCAGATCTCAAGGTTCTGACTACTCGTAACGACTGTCAAAGATCTTTAAATGACAGCCGGGACCAACGGGTTAACGTGCTTTCCGAGGCACGGAGGACACTCGGTATGTTGAAAATGGTCACCCATCCACAGACCGACCTCGTCAAGCATTGCTTAACCTTGAAGATCGACCCGTGCGGCTGTTATTATTTAGCCACGAGCTCCTCCTGTTAGTGACTGATTGAATTTAAGATTTTTATTATGAACATTTTCAATTGAGTGATTTTTGCATTAATGTGGCATTTTCTAATGTTTTCTTATTGGAGTCATTTTGCATAAAATCAAATGACCACATTACAACAGATCGGCGTATAAAAAGTTTAAATTTTTGTCGTGAAAAGCATTTTGCCATTCGAAAAAGGGTTTCCTACAATGTGTACCAAATTCGTGATGCCTTTGTGGAGCGTTTGAGGCGTAAGAATCCAATATAAATCGGTCGACAGTCCTCTCGTGTTATACATAAACATCAGTAACGCAATTTTTTATGAAAAACTATTGGGAAATCAGATAAAATGTGGTATCGTAGTATTTTTCAAATGGGGGCTTATTATTGTCTGTCCGTTTGTCCGTCGTCTGTCACAGGAATTTTACATCCAAACGGTTGGAGCTAGAATCTTCAAATTGTCACAGTATAAGCATCTTTTTGCCATACAATGTCAATTTATTCTGTAAATATTTTTAAGCGGGGCTCCCATACAGCAAAAAAATGTGAAAAAAATATTCGGCCTATCCCATCAAGAGGCGTATTTTTGTTTGGAACTCATTGGGTTAGATAAATTCTGTATTTTTTGTTTTAATAAATATTAGCCACCAAGGTCAGCTTATTCTTACAAAATTTTGTTCCGACGATTTATTTAACTTCGCATTGACCTATGAACTTGAAATTTAAAGAAGAAAGAAAACCAGTTTATTTGGCACACACAGATACACACAATGTACAAATTTATGGAAAAAGAATTTAATAAAAACAATTACATACATAGTGTGCCCCGTGGCTGCGCCAAAAAGGTCCAGTTCAGCAAAATGCCAGACAACTGGGAGTTGCCTGACGCTGGTTTTCAACTGAACCTTACGTTGAAGTGCACGGATGTGAATCAGTTTTTACGAGGTTACAATACAGGTATATAGATATGTGTTTGTGTTCAATACAGGTAAATAGATATATGTTAGTGTTTTTTATAAGATATACAGGTATGTATAATAATTTGGTATGAACCATTATGCCATGAACAGCTGAGCGAAATAGATGGATTGCAAGTAACGTTTAATATTAAATAGTTTTTTTTATACTCGGGTAGTTTGAGAAATATTGCGATCAGTATGTACACTTGGGAGCAAATAAATCGAGCCACTTCCTTTTTCACGCATTATGGTAATTATTTTTGGTATTAAGGAACGCATCGATTCGATTATTCAATAATTTACCCTCATTGTAAAGGTTATTAACTAAACTTTTAGGCGATATATAGTTCGAATTGATACGTTCCATATTACCAAAAATATTTACCATTTTACGTGAAAAAAGGTAGTGGCTCGATTTATTTGCTCCCAAGTATACGTCACATTAAAAATTTAGTGGTAATGTTTATTATTACGTGTATATTTAATATAATTATGACAACATTTCAATACATAATTTGAAGGTTTGCTTAGAAATACGGGAACAATGACAGGTTCTACAGGAATATTTGTGACTAGCTGTTCCCCGCGGCTTCGCTTCCCCGTGGACCACCCCACAAGACCCGTTTTCGGGATTAAAAAATAGCCTACGTCACTCAGGAATAATTTAGCTTTCTATTGGTGAAATATTTGTTTAAATCGGTCCAGTAGATTCGGAGTCTATTCGGTACAAACAAACAAGTATAGATATATCATCTGTGCTATTGATTTATTAAGTGATTTATTTAGAATAATATTTAGATTCAGTATCATTGAGTACAGTCTCTTTCACTGTCAATCTCAAAGTCAAAGATGTTTACGTCTACCATAATTAAGTAATTAAAAGTAAAATAAAGGCAATATATCGATAAATTGGTTTTTCCCCTCATGTTTACTATTAGAACCAACTTAATTTTGCGGTTTGCTACGGAACCCTAACCCTAAATTTGCAAAGTCTGACACGCACTTGGCCGGTTTTTATTAACGTCACTTCTACTTCTGTGTGTGTTTTCGGTATAAATGTTTACTGCCGAGTCCCTTGTAGATATAGGACAATGATAACTTTTTATTTGATTAAGGATTACGCCTGAGTTTCCGGGATGCAAGGTAATAAACTTTGATTAAGGGTTTCGAGGGCTGTTGGAACATTTCTCTAGAATAGTACTTTAAAAATGTTTTTTGTTACTTAATAGAGCAGAATGTTTTTATTTCTTTTTTCATCATGGACGTGACTTTTACTTCCTATTCCGGCTTAGTCAAAGATCCTTTTCATAAATATTAATTTCAGAATCAAATAAAGTTAATAGCAATACAAACAACCAGAATGATTCCAACCGTGCCAATTTCAAAATGTCCCGTTATTTATGCTAACTAATTAAATAAAAGGTCCATTCAAATTTGTTGGTTAACGTGAAAATGTGCGTCAAAACAGGCTGCCTTAATTAAACAAAGAGGATGGAAATTCAAATGTTGCTTTCAATAAATTATTTTGTATACTGTAGGCCAGGGTCACTTTCAATACTAAAGTAATTAAATCAGCAAAAATAGTTTAAAATACTGGTCATAAAGCCATATTTATATTTGCTTGACGATTGGTCAATCCTATCTTCCTTCAGTTCCAATGTTCGAATTCTAACATCAGCTTCTTAGAGATCTTTTCTTTGTTCTATATTTGTTAGTTGTAATATTACGACCTGAAATCGTCACTCTTCATTCTGGAACCCCAATAATTATTATTTTCTTCTGTTAGAAAAATTGTTGGTTTGATACATGTACACAATGAAGCTAAAACTATTCTATAATAGTAGTTTATGAAACTGTTGCATAATAAAGTGTATTAAAACATGAGTGTGTGTATAAAAACAGAACCGTAGGCGAGTTTTTAAAAGAATCACACGAATGTTTTAATACCTAGTTATGTGCAGTTTCACTACTTTATCTACACTCATACATTGGGATTGAACCTACTAAATAAAACAAAAAGTCAATAGAGTAAGAACCATAAGTACAGCAAAACGTATGAATGGCGCCAAAACCCAGCACATCACCGCCCCAAAGCGGGCGTTGCCACAGACAAGTAAAAATTGGAATCAAAACTTTTTATAATCATAGTTACTATATAAAAAAAAAACATTTCCCTCCCGCAGTCAGGTAAAAATGGTGCACCCCGCTTAAACTACCAGGAAGAAAAAAAAAATTGTATAGCATTATTTTGTTAAAGAAAAAGTGTCTAATAAGATTATATTCTTAAGTTTCGGTATTATGTTTATAAAGTATGTCAATATAAACTCGTATTGAAGTTCACAATTCGAATATTATGATATGAGAATAGATACAATCACTTTAATTGCTAAACAATTATGCAATTCCTGAAAACAAACATGAAATTCTCCGATACTACTGCCATCACAACTAAACACACGATTACATGATTAACAATGTAAACAAACAAATGACTACACTAAACTTCGCACAAAATTACAGGCACCATTGCACGATAGATTTTCAAACGATAGAAATTCAATTTACCGGCTATAAATTATTGTCATGTCCTTAGGAAAGCTATTACAATGAAATATAGGCGAGCTTGGGAACTCTGAAGATTCTGACAGTGATAAGACGATACAGAGATAAGGGGTACTCGATTATATGTTTTACTATCACAATGTAAGGGGAAATAATGGAAGAATGGTGGTGATTATCTGAAAGATGAGAGCTGTGTTAGATAAAAAAGAATCACACTATCACAATAATATTATAATAGCGAAAGTTTGTGAGTGAGTGTGTTTGTTACTTTTTCACGCTCAAACGGCTGGACGGATCTGAATGAAATTTGACTCAGAGATAGATTATGGTCTGGAATAGCCCATAGGATACTTTTTATCCCGGGCATATGTTTATTCAGGTTAATTTTCGACTTTCCCGCGGGTGAAGCCGCTGGCAGAACCTAGTTTGTTAGATATTTTATAAAGATTTCCGTATCATGAAATGATTTATTTTTATTTTTTATTTATTTATAACAGCTTAAACTATCATTACAGGTTTTACCCTAATGTGACAGCTAAGAACTTAAAACTAATAACCTTAATTATGTATGTACTTACAACTAAATTAGAAAAAAATAAATAAAAATAAAAACATTATTAAAATTAAAAAAAATATGATGATGAAATGATGATCTCACCATCATTTCGGTTTATTCCGGTTGAATCCCCTGATCTGATCCCCTGCTGGTTATTTTTTTGTGTTCCTGTCTGATCCCACTGTAAACTTTATCATTCACTTTTCAGCTGAAAGACGTCCACTGATGGACATATGCCTTCCCCAAGCGTCGCCACATTGATCGGTCCTGTGTGTTTCGCATCCTCGTCGCTCCACCTAGAGGGGGGCCTTCCAACGCTGCGTCTTTTGGTACACGGTCGCTACTCTGGAACTTTTCTGCCCCATCGGCCTTCCGTTCTGCGAGCAATGTGCCCTGCCCACTGCCACTTATGTTTGGCAATTCTTCAGGCTATGTCGGTAACCTGGGTTCTCTTACGGATGTCTTCATTTCTGATACGACATTTAACATTTCAGTATATATGAGAGTTATTTGTGGTGTTTTTCATAGAGGGTAACCAAACCAGAATCACCGTCTCTGAAATCGAAGTTATTTTTCACAGTAGTGTTTTTATTTGAAAGTCGGTTGTTTTTTTTTTATGAAATATTTTTTATATTTAAATATTTTACAATTTGTTCAATTGTTGTTCAGCGTGCATCTACAGATGTATGTACGTTAATGAAGTAAAAAGAGTACCTATGTGAGGATCGTAGCAGGTGGCTTTCTGTAATTTCAGCTTGCCCCCATGGGAAAATGGCGTTATGTATGTATGTTTTCCAAATTTTCATAATTTATTTATTATTTTCTTCACACAGGTACCTACTAATTAATGGTTTTGTAATTAAATAATAGATCGAGTGGTTGTACTCAATAGCAATTCAAATATATTTGTTTCTGAGAAACTATGTGAGTTCAGAGTGTACAGAGAAGAAGTTCTCGGAAAAACCTCCTTTAATTAAAATGGGTCACTGAAACATGATTAAAATTGAGAGGCACAAATCATAATTTTTCATTAATTGGTATATCTACAATTAAACAAACATTGGTATTTTTACTTAATCATCTACAATTACCTTCATCATCATCTAAGAAATAAAATAGAATTGTATCCTATTTTATGTATGGAAATACATTCAACTTATTATCAAAATTTTCAAAAGAAAACCAGAAATAAATAAAAAATATAAAATTAAGACTTTTCAGAGACATCAAAAGAAAATAACCTTTTCACTACCGTCAAAGGTTCTATAAAAAGGTTCGTGTCAATAATTTCATTAAAAACTCTCTGATTATCACATGTTCTCGAGGTTCTCCCCGCCCCTTTTTCCCTCTTCGTTAAGGATATTTTAATTCTAAACGACGGAATATACCAGGCCCCTCAGAAAGTATTGCGAAAAAAAGTTTTTATATATGGGAGACTGGCCAGTTATAATGTTTTTCGAAAATATGATTATTTATAAGTAAAAATAAGTAAGTTCCAATTTCAAAATTTCCCTCCACATTTTTTGCGAGTTAATTCAAAGTATTGTGTCTCACTGAAATATGGATCTGCGCCGGGAACATTTTAGAGCTATGATTTTATACGATTTCAAGTGTCGCCTGAAACCGGATGAATCGTACGATAGACTTCAAATGGCATTCATGGATGAAGGCCCTTCCAAGGCAACCGTGTATCGTTGGTATAACGAATTCAAGCGCGGTCGACCAACTTTGGGGGATGACGAAAGAAGCGGTCGCCCTTTGACGGCTGTTACCGAAGAAAACGTGCTAGCAGTGAAAAATTTAATCCAAGACAATAGGCGAATTACATATCAGGAGATTCAACACATATTGAAGATTGGATCGGGAAGCGTTCACGAGATTCTACACAGCCATCTTCGCGTGAGGAGGATAGTATCACGCTGGGTGCCGCACAACCTCACCGATGCTCAGAAGCAGGCCCGGGTGGAATGGTGCCGTGATATGCTTAACAAATTTGAAGCAGGCTCGTCTCGGCGTGTTTACGACATCGTTACAGGTGATGAGTCCTGGATTTATCAATACGACCCAGAAACCAAGCGCCAGTCGACTGTTTGGGTGTTTCAAAATGAGCCAACGCCTACCAAAGTGAAGCGATCTAGAAGCGGGGGTAAGATTTTGATCGCTAGCTTTTTTAATTTGACTGGCCACTTGGTATCAATTCCCTTACGGGATCAAAGAAGCATTAATGCCGAATGGTATACTACCAAATGTTTGCCAGAAGTTCTCTCTGTTATAAGCAACAAGCGACCAAACACAGGGCTCCGCGGGCTACTGCTCCACCACGACAATGCACCTGCGCACACCGCACTCAAAACGAGGGACTTCCTGGACAGCACGCCAGTCAAACTCCTGGGTCACCCTCCTTACAGCCCTGATCTAGCACCGTGTGACTTCTTTTTATTCCCAAAAATAAAAAATCAGCTCAAAGGGATACAATTTTCGTCGCCGGAAGATGCGCTGGCTGCGTTCGAGCAGGCTGTAAACGAGGTGTCTGCGGCGGACTGGAAAAAGTGTTTTGAAAACTGGTTTAGGCGCATGAATCTTTGTATAGAGGCTGGTGGAAAGTACTTTGAAAAGATTTAATAAAAATATATGTACGTATAGAACAATTTTTTTTAGTTTCGCAAAACTTTCTGAGTGTCCCACGTATACTCTCAAGACACTCCCGCTCTTATTATTGACGTACAGTCAATCGGCACATCAGTGCTTTTATGTTGCTGTAATAAGGGTGGTTTTTGTTGTGCAATTGTGCGGTTCGTTGTACTGTAGCCTGGCTTAAGTCAGAGGCTTTGGCGGTCAATAATCCTACTTTATGTTATTTTCGTCGACAATTGTCGTTAATTGGGTGCTTTAACTTGTAATTAGCGGCTTAAGATTGTTGAGATCGTATTAGGAGATGATATTTATGTTGTGTTTTAATGTCTGGGTCTGGTGGTGGTGTGGTCTGATTTCCAATACAGATTTATTTTAATAAAATTAAAATGCAGCTAGTCTAATTTTATAAATTTCATACGAATTAAAAATAATCCTTACTGTATCCTATAATTATTGTTATTTTATAGCCTCCTCCCTAACAAGATTGTGGCAGTCAAGAAGACAGACTATTCTAGTAAACTCCTGGGGGATGACCATAAGCTCTTAGAGTAAGGTTATTTTGAGCGTGTGTAAGGGACATAATGTAAATGACTTGTATGCATCTGTCCCTTACGCACACTCAATATAATCTAACTCTAAAAGCTTATTGTCACCCCTCTAGTATTCAGTACATCCAGCACTGGGAGCCAAAACTTGACTTTTTAAAAAAGGCTAGGCAGATGGTTACTTATTTTAAAGCCCTGACTTTGCGACAGAGGTCAGCGTCGCACTGACCACTGTCGCTGTGGCAGTGACGCTGCGCTCGATTTTTTTTTTCTTTCTTTCTTTCTCGAATGTTAGTTCATTCATTTTCGTACTGTATAATACTATCGCTCTATCGCCGCGTTATTGTCGCTGCGACAGTGACGCCGGAGCCAATCTCGTCGGAAGTCTAGCTTAAACGTCCTTAAAAAGTTTTTCGTTCTCCTAATTGTACCACACGTCACACAGGCAAAAGACACGTACATACGACCCTTAATCTTTGAAATCACATTTCTCTTATTCCACTAATCTGCCCAACGTGTCTCTTGAACAGGGCATCGCTACGCCCCTGGCAATCCAATTCATATTTAATCTTTAGTAAGCCGATTTTCATTTTAGTAATCCTCGAATTCCAACGATTCTACTTGCTAACCTAACAGGGGTAGTAATTAACAATAATTTATAAGGGTTAGTGAACTTATTTCGAGGTCTGATCTTTGAACTTAAGCGCCCAAACATGAGACCCTTGGAATCGAGCTTGGGTTGTAAATAATTCTGCACTGATTAATCGTAGTTTTCATGGCAGGTACCAGGGTAACAAAGGTTCGGATTATCTTGATTCCTACTTTGTGGTATTCTATATAGGGGAGCATGAGTATTGAAGCGTTTACCTTGCTGAAACCTCCTCGGGGAACCAAACGTTATTGAGCCATCAGCCTTGCTTTAACGAATTACTATATCAAGTCTTTGAAGACAGGTGTGAGCCCAAAGTTATAACGAAGCGGTTCATGAATATCGACATATTTCATTGTTTAGTTGCAGAGGTAGCAGTAATTTTGGGAAACAATATCTAAGCGATATTTGCTTGTAATTGCAGGGAACCCAATCACTTGTTTACTGTATTATTCGTTATCATCATCAGCCTTTCAATATCCCCACTGCTGGGACACAGGCCTCCTCTTTGTGAGCGGGAATGGATCTTAATCCACCACGCGGGCCCAGTGCGGGTTGGTTGATGTCACATGTCTTCGAATTTTTGGTTCTAAGACATTTTCTCACGATGTTTTCCTTCACCGTTTTGAGAGCAGTGGTGATGAAATACTTTACACAAAGTAAAGCGCCTGCCTGGGTTCGATCCCACGACCTACAAATTGTTAGTCACGGCCTTTACCACTGGACCACCACTGCACCACTGTATTATTATGAACATATTTCTGACTCACTACGGACGTGGGCTTTTTAACGCAGAGTGACCGTATTAAAATCTCTAGATTATTTAAACCATAGATTGACGTCTGGGAGGAACTTTTATCTAAATGGCAATGTAGGTGGGATACTTCCATCAAGGGCCGACAACTCCACCAATTCTTTCCATCCGTTCGTGAGCAGATGGCCAGGACGTGGCTGGAGGTGGATCACTGTGTTGCCCAATATCTCACAGGACTTGGTAACTTTAAAAGTAAATTATTTTCTTTCAAGCTAGTTGCCTCGCCTTTATTTGTCAATATTCTACATCTGCGAATATGTACAATCTGCACATCATATTTCTTGTTTCTTCTGTCTCCTGCTCGATATGGAGGGAAGTGGAAATTATGTTTTCTGTGGGATGTCCCACTATAGGGCCCTTCTTTTCTGTTTCCAATATTCCCGGTCTTCAGAGATTTTGGGGAAGTATTTGAGAAAATATTGAGATGTAAATCCATTGCTACGAACAGAAACCTGCCTTTTCCAAAAATCATTCAGTGATTCTGAAATTGGCCAATTTCAATATTGCAAGGCTTCCGTTACGTTACAGAAAGTCTTTTATTCGCGACGGCAAAGAAGATTGATGGTAATGCACTTTCTTTTTTCTTCTTTTGAAAGACTTTGATTGAAACATAGCTTCCGAGTTCATGGTTTGAAGAATTAGGAAGTTTTATAAAAGGTAGATTGTTTTTAGTGAATTAAAATCCAATTTTACAAATAAACTAATATAACTAACTAACATTAACATTAGAAGCGGGATATTTTCCATGTTTACTGTTTGTTGCGAGTTTCCGATATGTTGGTGCTGTTGCAAGTACCATGATCACGGATAAACTAAAGTTCTTGCGGGTGGGTGTTTATGAGGAGACAAATCGGTCTACCCTCTTTCTTGTTCGTTTTTAGCACTCAGTACCGCTACCACTGTCACTCACAACTCTGTTAGCGTTAGTGACCACGACAGTTTAAAAACGTAAAACCAATATAAGTATTAAAAATGTCATCGTGAAATAATCTAATAACTTCAAACGAGCAATTCTTGTATATATATATAAATCTGGATCTCGGAAACGGCTTCAACGATTTTCATGAAATTCTGTATGCAGGGCCTTTTGTAGGCGATAAATCGATCTAGCTAGGTTTAATTTTTAGAAAACGTCGTTTTCTCTATTTTCACCCGAACAGAGTTCGGTCGCCTATGTACTGGTACTTTAAATGAGAAAAAAATAGGTAATCGACTGAAATACCTTCTTTATTTATTTATTGTTATCAACCTATCTATGTAATTCCACTTCTGAGAAAAAAAACCCACAAAGCCTTTTAAAATTTTCGATGTTTTTTTACCGTTATTTGTTTTAGAAATCTTCAACAATGATTAATCCTAAAAACCCGGTAATGCTATAAACCACGGAAACATTAATGAAAGTGGAATTACTCTTGATTTAATAAAAATATTTTTTCCGACCACTTTGGGACTAAAAGCCAAAGGAAAAGACAACGAAGCCCGACTTCCAAATAGAATTTGGTTTTAGTTCGTCTCGTAAAAATAAATCAAACGACTTTAAAATCAGGATTTCACGTAATCTCTCTTTCTATTACCCCTAAGAGTTCCCGGTCCATTCGAAAATAAACCTTGAATTTATGGCGCTTAGAATCAAAACGGCTCTACATGACACCGATTCAATTTAACTCGAAGGGAAATGCTTTATCGCAAACAAGTCCCTATTTTATAGACTATAAAGTTTAACTTTGAA
Source organism: Orthosia gothica (assembly GCA_949775005.1). Classification (NCBI taxonomy): domain Eukaryota; kingdom Metazoa; phylum Arthropoda; class Insecta; order Lepidoptera; family Noctuidae; genus Orthosia; species Orthosia gothica. Next base: position 4,549,354 of record OX459038.1, read on the forward strand.
TATTTTGAGTTCAAAGTGTATAATTTTATGAGTAAATATTTTTCATGAATTACCTCATCATTTATACAGTCAATAAAAAATCTTGTGTATATTAAATACGCATAAACGTTATGTACTTGTACATAATTTTGATAGGACACGTAAAGCTGAACAATACTAAAGATTACACATTGAACACGAGAATTTTTAGGGTTCCGTACCCAAAGAGTCTAAACGGAGCCGTTAGCTCCGTCACTCACGTATCTGTCTGTCCGTTGTCTGTCACACAAGTTTTACTCCCAAACGGTTGGAGCTACATTCTTCAAAATATCACAGTATAAGCATCTTTTTGACCCAAAGCCACGCATACAAATTGCCCAAAAATATTTTAAAACGTTTTAATCAAAAGGGGGCGTGCAAAAATTATGTTGACCTACCCCATCGAGTGGTATTAAATTAAAATATCGTTGTTAAAAACTCGTTAAATAGATAAATAATGTTTTTATTTTTGTTTTAAACAATATTGAAAATCAAAGAAATGAGAAGCAACCAAAGACAGCTTTTTTTAACAAAATTTTGTTTCGAAGAATTTTTTAACTTCGCTCTGATCTTTGAACTTGAAATTTGATGATAATGTTTATTATTACGTTTATTTTACTAACAAAAACCAATCTATACCAATATTATAAAGAGGAAATATTTTTTTGTTTGTTTGTTTGTAACGAATAGGCTCCGAAACTACGAGGCCGATTTAAAAAATTATTTCACCAATAGAAAGCTACATTATGCCTGAGTGACATAGGCAATTTTTAATCCCGAAAACGAGTCCTGTGGGGTGGGCCACGGGAGCGAAGCCGCGGGGAACAGCTAGTAAATTAGAAATCAGTTTTTTTCTTAAATTCCCCCATTTTTACAACTTTTTAGGGTTCCGTAGCCAAATGGCAAAAAACGGAACCCTTATAGATTCGTCATGTCTGTCTGTCTGTCTGTCTGTCTGTCTGTCTGTCCGTCCGTATGTCACAGCCACTTTTTTCCGAAACTATAAGAACTATGCTGTTGAAACTTGGTAAGTAGATGTATTCTGTGAACCGCATTAATATTTTCACTCAAAAATAGAAAAAAAAACAATGAATTTTGGGGGTCCCCATACTTGAAACTGAAACTATTTTTTTTTCCATCAAACCCACACGTGTGAGGTATCCATGGATAAGTCTTCAAAAATGATATTGAGGTTTCTAATATAATTTTTTTCTAAACTGAACAGTTTGCGCGAGAGACACTTTCAAAGTGGTAAAATGTGTGTCCCTCCCCCTGTAACTTCTAAAATAAGAGAATGATAAAACTAAAAAAAATATATGATGTACATTACCATGTAAACTACCACCGAAAATTGGTTTGAACGAGATCTAGTAAATAGTTTTTTTTTAATACGTCATAAATCGTAAACCGCAATTTACCAAGTACGGAACCCTTCGTGTGCGAGTCCGACTCGCACTTGGCCGGTTTTTTCCTATTAAAACCAACTTGATTTTGCGGTTCGATACGGAACCGTAAATGTGCGTAGTCCGACACGCACTTAGCCGATTTTATACAATTTATTGACAAAAAACATCACATAAGTCTAACAAAAAAAGATGCCTCAGTATATCTAATTCTATTGCCACATTTCGTACATTCCTTTTTCAAATTGTGATAATACCCCACATTACTGTGACTCACAACGAGGTAAATGCAAAATAAAAAGTAAGCTCCTTACAAGAAATATGTACAGAGGATCCCAAAGTTATGTATGGTGCTTAGCAACATTTTTTGGCAAGAAAAAAATTGAGGTGAAAGAAAAAAAGTATAAAGGAAGTTTATTTGTGTGAGATACCGGCTGTAACTTTGTTATAACGGCCTGGTTCGGTCGTTAGTGAGATCCCACCACGCGATGTGTTCAACGTAAATAAAATTACTTAAATAACAGACCAGTTCTGTGTTTATACAGTAGGTAAAGTACATGGTTAGAAATTTGGATGAAATATAGTGTAGGTATGAAGCCTTCTTGTTTTTGGAATATTTATAAAGTGCTTAGTAACGCTGCTCTCTTTTTACCTGAGTCCTGAAGGAGGGTTATGTGTTTATCAGTCTATGTATGTATGTTTTTTCTATGTGGCGTTCTGGAGACCAAACGCGTTGGCCGATTTTGATGAATCTTACGTCAATCGATTCGTCTTAACCTTGCGAGAGTGGCTACAGTTAAATTGGTAAATATAAAATAGTGGATTTTGGGCGCCATATTGTGGAGGCCCAATACTTTTTCCTCTTCGAAAGCCATCGTGTGGGGTATCAAAATGAAGGGTTTTAAGAGATGATTACAAAAATATATAACACTTGTATGTTTAAATGTACCAAAATTGAAAAAAAAAAAACAACTAAAAAGTTGTAAATAAAAGAAGTTAAATAAAAGAAAATCATATTGTGCAGTTGGAGGATACATCTGGGTTTTCGTCAGCCAGCTCGCGAATATGTATCCTACGAATGCACAGCATGATTTTCATCTTGTTTACGTCTTTTTAATTCGCTTCTCAAACAGTCAGGTTTTTTAATTTTTTGAATTAACTTTTTTTTGTACTACTACATAACCCTTACGTATTCGTACTCGGTACATTGAACTTTGTAATAGTTTGCTCGTTGATGAGGGGTTGACGTTGAAAGGTTGTCCGTAAGAGATTTCCTAGTGACTAGTACGATAAGACCGTTGTACACTTATCTTAATAAATGTTTTGTCCTGTAATTATTTAAGTGGTGTACAACAAAGTATATAATAAATAATAATAAATTAATAACATTCAGAAAAGATCAAGTCATAAACGGGCTATATTTTACGACAATTTGTGGCTGCAATTATTGGCAAACATTGCCCAGCCATCAAAAAAACATTTTAATGCATTTTATGGCTGAGCAATCAATTGCAGGCAACATGTTGCAATATGGCTGCAATAGTAGCCTTTGATTCAGAACCCTTTAATGAGCCACACAATCCAGCAACAATGGCCGACGAAATGACGCTCATCGCAGCCGCTTACATTGTTTTGGCAGAAAAACGAAAAAAAAGTAAAGTAGAAGCAAAACCAAAGTACTTCACGTCGCAGGGAGAAAAGGACGCGCATATACAGTAAAACAGAACAACAATATAGATGGCCCAGATATATTGCAGTATTTTCGATTGCGAAGTGATCGTTCGGCCACACGCCGGCTACACATAAAAACATTTTGACATACCAAAAAATATGTGGCTATAATGCCGGGCCATCCTTAAAATATTGCATAGTGTGGCTGGTATTGCTAGCAATGTTGCTGGCCACAGTATTGCAGCCACAAATTGTCGTAAAATATAGCCCGTTTAGACGCCCCTGCAAAACACTTACAGGCATACACATCATTGCCATAGTAAGACGCATAAATTAAAATAAGAATTTAAAACAAACATAAAATAAAATCAAATGACAAAATTAAAATAAATGGAAATTAAGATTACACCAAAATAAAATCAAAATTAAAATAAAATTTTAAAAATGTCCAAATAGAATTAAAATATACGTCATGCCATTGATTAAATATTGGTATTCAATCAAATTTATCCTGACGAGACTGTTGCTCTATAATGTTCATAAGTCTGAAACACAGGTTGTTAACTCCTCGTTTTCATTTTTTCAGTTGACTCATGACATTCTTGCTCTGGTCAATCTCGATCTTCATAATACCATAGTCTTTGCTTATGAACCCAACTGATGCCTGCAGCCCTTGCAATATTATTTTTAACCGACTTACCAAAAAGGAGGAGGTTCTATGTTCGACTTCTTGTATGTTTTGTTTTTTTTTTTTTATATGTATTTTCACCGTTATCTCCGTCAATTGTGGACCGATTTTGAAAATTCTTTTTTGTTTGGAAGAGTATGTTTCGAAATTGGTCCCATTTTAATTTGGTGAAGATCTGATGAAGAACTTCGGAGATATACAACATAACTCTTCAATAAATGACGGCAAATCATTCGGGATTGCTGCAATCGCATGTGGGTTTATGGTTTTTACGATTTCATAACATAACATCACGCCAGTACGCTCGAAAAGGGTACGCAGATCTCTCATTTCACCGGTTATGTTCAAGTATTTATAACTGTATAAGTATTATTAACTCGAGAATTTCATTTTCAAAATAAGATTTGAGCGTGGGCTTGTATTTGCACAATCAACACAAGTGCTGGTCATAGTCGGTACAAAGTGCCTTCTTCTTCGATTCATCTACATTTTCCTGAGAGAAGTGGTGGCCCAGTGCTACCGGCCCCGGCACGAGCATTACTTTGTGAAAATTATTTCATCAACACTGCTCTAAAAACGGTAAAGGAAAACGTGAAGGAAACGTGAGGTAACCAGCATGTCTTAGAACCAAAAGATTCGAAGACATGTGACATCCACCAACCCACACTGAGCCCGCGTGGTGGATTATGGCCCATTCCCAGTATCACAGAGAGGAGGCCTATGTCCAGCGTGTGTGGAAACGTTAAAAAGCTGATTTTGAATTCTCCATTACCTACCAGAATCCACCATATTTTTATCCACACATCCGTTCATCTCAGCTGTTATTATTCTATCAGTCCTTACACTACCTACCAATCTTCCACAAAGCACTTCTGGCCACAAAAAACGGGTCCACCAAAATTCTCCCCAATTTTCTTTATCCATACTAAAAACAAAACACTATCCGGGCTCTTTTATCTAAGTTCCACTGGATTGATTTATGGGGGTACGTTTTATTGTGGCTTATCCTACTTTATCCCGTAATTAAGTCCGACTCTGGCCGTAATCTGGGTACTACGGAGTCAACCTGTATCTTAGTTAGAATTCCAGTGACATTGAAAATGGGGAACAAAGAATGGACCTTTGAATGGTGGAATTAGTTGGTGTTTCATGCGTGAAAATCCTAGGTTTTGGGCAATTTCATCCTAATACGATATTTTGAGAGGCAATTTTTTTGCTAGAAGTGTACAAAACGAAACCGTGTCTCGCTAAATATCTTGTTTACAAGCTTTTACTTAACTTTCAATGTATTTATGTATGTGTGTTCGGGTCAAATCTTGCAACTGAATTTTAAATCAATTTTCCTCCACCGATTAAGATAAAATTTTGTATACACGTTTAGTTTGGATGACAACGCATGGTTAATTAAGTGACGTCATTCTAAATCCAATATGGCGGACGGCCCAAGATGGCGGACTAGTTATTTTTTTGGCACTGCCATGATATGGGTGACATATTAAAGTGTATGCTAAGAAAAATTTAAAAAAGCTTGTTCTAAAAAAACATTTTTGATGATTAATTTTATTTATATTCACTTACATCTCGAAAAAATAAAATATAGTATGGAGAAAAGATGGGTGGACTGCGTGAGGAGTGATAAGTCAAGGGAGGGAGGAGGGATAGCGTGATGGTTGAGAAGTAAACAAGTTGCAAGAACATGATGGTGAAATAATAAAATAAATAGGTACCTATTTATTACTTACCGAAGCAGAAACGGTAATGGCTCCAAAACTTTTACATAATTTTACCATAGCCGCTAACAACAATCGAAAAATAAAACAACAACAAAGCAACAGCAACAAACAATCTCGCTTTTACATTAAAATCATAAACTGAACAACTAATTTTATTATTAAGTTCTTTCATAAACATTTCTTCAATATAACTTTCAAAATTTCAAGTTCGTTCGTACTAATGGTTCTCAAATCGGAAATACCTGTTAATTAACGGGGAAAACTCATTGTTTTCTACCCGAATATTAACAATTAAATAATAAGTTGAGAAGGATGGTAAAAGCTACCTAATAAATGAGTTTATTTGAAATAAATTAGTCGAAGCGAAGCAATTATTGGTGCTTCTTTTAAAGTATTATTTGATACTTTGATAAGTCTGCTAAGAGTGCGGCATAGAAATGAGATAATTGGAAGACCATCTTAAGTAATTACAATTTTAATTAGGACAAACATGAATCTTATTGGTGGTTTAAAGAGGCTAAGTGCGTAGTACTCATTCAAAATTAATTTATTAGTGTGATTTTTGGTACATTTTTACATGAGATCTTATTTATAAATATATATTTCCTCAAAAATCTACCTTAAAGGTTTACACTGTTTCACATAATTAATAACTATCATAAAAAGAATAATCAACATATTAAAACAAAATTACAACGAAACACAACACCACTTAAGACAGAAAATCGAGCAAATCGTTAACAGTTGAGTAAACATATAAATAATTAATGGAAATAAAGATAATAATACAATGTCAAAATTAAATGAATATCAATATCAAATAACTTACAATTAATCATTAAGGAATTCGTCAATAGTATAATAACATTTTCCCAATAACAGTTGTCTTAATTTGTTTTTAAATTGAGTAATATTTAAGTCCTTAATTTCATTTGGTAATTTATTAAATATTGGGGCCATGCAAAGTATGATTTTGTGCATCAAGGCGGTCTTTGATGGTCGAACGCATAATTCATGTCTATATTTATTTATTATATGCTTTATTGTACACCATAAAATACATTAACAAAAAGAAACTTAAGTCTAATACATATACAATGGGCGGCCTTATCGCATGATGCGATCACTTCCAGGCAACCTGGAATAATATATTCCTGTCTTATAATTTTATAGCGATGTACAGATGCTTTTCTGAATAGATGCATGTTCTTTTTTACAAATAAAGCAGTCTCAAGTATGTACAAGCAAGGTAAAGTCATTATTTTTAACAATACAAAATAAGGTTTGCAGCTATCGGTTATTTTGATACCGGTAATAGCTCTAATGCATCTTTTTTGCGATAACTCATAACCGGCGTGCGTGTATGACTAGACGTATGAGAGTGAGTGAAGCAAAATAAGTATGTAAGAATAACAGGTGCTGTTCTGTAGTTTCTGCCTACCCCCATGGAAAAAGGCGTGAATTTATGTGCATATGTAAAATATTAAAGCAAAAATCGTTGGATTCTTCCCAATTCACGACTCCAACCGAAATAATCAGATGAACACAAACCTATATTAATAGCCTATAATATCGAGCCCTCAACAAAAATCAAAATATACATGGTAGGTAAATATCCCGAAACAAATATTAATTCTAATGATTGTGACCATGTCAGCTTAAAAACTTATACAAACCTAATAGTCTAAGAGAATTGGAAGATCGACCTTCGCCTATCAGATAACTGGATGAGACATATTTTTTTTCAAATTTTATTTAGTAACAAACATGCTTATGATAACTTGCCTATCGAAAAGTATTCATAGCTATTTTTTGAATTAATTTTAATCATTTTTTTTTCATCACCTTCACTCTTTTGATAACCGAATGAATTTCATCTCATCCGATAGTTTTTAACACATAGAATATGCCTAGGTAGGCTAGTTATAATAAGAATTTTTGTTAATAAAAAATATGTCTCATCCAGTTATCTGATAAGTGAAGGTCGTTCTTCCACGTCTCTTAGACTATTAGGTTTGTGTTCTTCTTATTATTTCGGTTAAATCGTAAATAGGGAAGAATCCAAGGATTTTTGCTTTAATATTTTACATATGTACATAAACGCACGCCTTTTCCCATGGGGGTAGGCAGAAACTACAGAACACCACCAGCTACGATCCTTACATACTTCTTTTGCTTCACTCACGTTCATACATTCCACGTCTCCTCTACTATAAATCATATAAAAATAGCCAAAACCCCGACTACTATATTCTGATTGTTTTCTATACTATACTTAATTACATTTAAACCAACCGAGTAAGTATCTATCCTAAATTCCATTTAACCTTTTAACGTTTACACCTCAAAATTTAAAAAGGGAACGTTCTAAAATCGCACTACACACGTCCCTAAGGACACGTGTAAGCAAACTACACGATATTTCCTAGACATAGCACTACTTCTGCGTGGGTACAGGTACAGTTAAACTATAAGTGACTTCTACATACGACTTCAATCCGTATTGAATCTGTTAAAACTAATTAAATTTAAACCTAACCTACCTAGATACAATATATCTGTGCTACATTACATTTACCCACAAACCCGCACAGTTTCACCTCAGAATTCAAAAACAGAACGTTCTAAAATCGCACTACACACATCCCTAAGGACACGTAAGAGCAAAACTACAATAATGATATTTCGTAGACAAAGTTCCTCTACGGGGTACAGGTTGTGCTTTACTTAAATTGTATGTGACTTCTGCATATGACTTCATTTAGAATTTAATCTGCTAAAAAAATCACAACTGCTGCATACTTTTTTTCTCTCCTACCTAATTAAATTTGAACTCAGAACACACATATTCTACATTCCATTAAACCAAAAACCGTTTTACCTCAAAGTTCAAAAACAGGACATTTAAAATCGCACTACACGTCCCTAAGGACACCTGCACGATATTTGCTAGACTTAGTGGGTACAGATAGTGTTGCACTTAAACTATAGTATGAGATCCCACTGCAAAAACCTGCAGGTAATTGTTTTTGATGCAACTTGATTTTTATGAACGATTTTTGATAATAAAATAGATTACTGTAGGGTTGCCTGGTTGCATCTAGCCGCGAATAGATCTTCGTCTTTTTCTTAATCTATGTTGTACTCTAGGAATTTCTCCTTTACCTCTCAGTTACCATGTTTAGCAGATAAACTGGCAATCCTCAGATTGCGGCTAACTGAGATCTGTCAACCTTATTTTTCCTATTTTCTACACCACTTTCTTTCAAATGACGTTTTATTCACTTGAATAACAATATACATTTTGGGGTTAGCTATCAAACATAAATTTATGTATTTTTAATTAAGGTAATTTCGGCTAGATGTTTCCAGGCAACCCTGCAACAATATATTCTAACATCAAGTATCATTCTTAGAAAAGAAGTTTATTCAAAAACATAGTGGGATCTTAGGCTATACGTAGGTGCAGGTAGTGGTGTACTTATTCTGTGTGTGACTTCTGCATACGATTTCATTCAGTATTGAATCTGCTAAAAGCTCTGCTCATGAGGGAACTCAAGCGTGAAAGGCGAGTGTGTCCTACGCAACGATGTCAGTGTACTTGTTGGTAGTTGCTGGTAACAAAAGGTGTTCTTGCTTCATCATCATCATTTTCTTGCTTATAGTATGGATTTAGGAAGTAGAGGTGTATTGGACTTTCGAAGTATTTGTAATTATTATAAAATATGGTCTTATTTTGCGTTAAGTCAGGTAAGAGTAATTACAATGTCTATTGATCTTTCTGAAGTTGATTTTTGGTAACATATTTTTGACAGTTAAAATATAAGGATCTTCCTAATAATTGTTTCATTTTTACTACTTAACTATTTTATGTACTTAAGTAATTAATTTTATTACTATCTTGCATACATTTAGCTCGAGTTATATTGACAGAAATAAAATACTTGTATACATGCTCAGATAGGAGCCTTTTTGGTCTCGCTTGGGGTTTTATTTTTTATTAATGTTTTTTTTTTGTTTTGCTTATCGCTCGTCTCTCCTATGCGGGTCACAAATATTTTTTATTAAATATTTATCTTCTTCTTACTTTTTTACTAACAGATATTCTAACGAGGCCAAAACTAAAAGCATTTATTTTGACTAAGCCATTACATTTTGGACTGTCAAGGAGCTTCAGTTTTATGACATGTCACAGTGTCAGAAAGTTCTAAATCGTAGATATTTATGGAAAACAGTGTGCAAAAACCTTTATGGACACTCTATTAAAATAAGGCATTACAAAATTCACTTCTAGCGTTCTGTCATTGGTCATTCTTCAATAATTTTCTCTTATCCCTGTTCCCACTCGCTAACCGTTTCTCTCTTTGTTCCAGGGGTGGTGTTAGCCTAAGATGGTGTTGGCGTTGGTGGTCGGAGTGCTGTGCGTGTGGGGCCGCCTAAGCGACGCAAACCCTGAAGCGAAGCGGCTATATGACGATCTGCTGTCCAACTACAACCGTCTCATTCGGCCCGTCGGGAACAACTCTGATCGGCTCACGGTCAAGATGGGGCTTAGGCTTAGTCAGCTCATCGACGTTGTGAGTACCTTTTCCGTGTGTGTTGTTCTAGTTATCTCTGATGTCTGCAGAATTTTTGTTCACTTAGCAAATTGCCGAAAAACAACTTATATTTTAGCAGCACCATAACCTTTTACGATAAATGTCATGTGGCTACCACTCGTATATTCTTCGCGCTCTTGATTTACAATATCAAAATAAATACCATACAACAGTCGGTATAAGGAGTACACCACTCATTCTTCGGTATAAAAAACTGAGTTTGTGCTAGCTGGCACGAGGTTTTGAGTTGCTTAAACTGACTAATTCTCACACAAGCATATTTTATGTCCCAATTATCACGAAAAACATTTTTATCCACACGAGAAAATTCTTATAAAAAAAACTCATATCAAACAAATTAACTGATTAGGTCTTTATTTATGTGAACATACAAAATTCCGAGTATTCATTCGCTAAAGATAACTCAGCGCACACAACTGAATCAAAAACCTTCAACTACCCTCAATCCTTTTACAATTTAATTTAATTTATAATTCGTTCACGTTTCCCGCTAAATTATTTCGGAATGAGATAGCAGGCTTATCCGGACATGTACGTCAAATCCTTTCATTTAAAACAGGCTTAGTTACACTATCGTGTTTCGCTTCAATCCTACTGTATTTTGTACGTTTTCTGAAGGGAAAATTGTGATAATATTGAGTTATTGTTTGTGTACCTGTGTAGAGTGTGTAGCTCATGTGCCTTTAATATAATATAAGTGGTGGTAAGTGGAAAGAAAAAGCATATATTCTATCAATAAGTAATTATGACGTATTTATTTTTCCTTTTTTCGGTAAAACGAAAATTTTAAATTTGAAGCTTAGGAACATAGATATTAAGTCATACAAATAAAACTAAATAAAAGATTTAGCTTTACTCCGTGACTGTACTAATAATGAAATTCGGCGGTTGACCTATTCAAAATTTGATTGGGTTGAGTGATCCCGCGGGTTTAATTCGAGTTTTATTGTGTGTATTTTTCTTTTATGTGTCTTTGGTCAACTGGGTCCAGTTGACCAAAGACACATAAAAGAAAAATAGTCTCCACTTACAGCTCCCATTGTTTCAAAGTTTATTCACACTATTACCATACCCAAAAAACTTCAATGTAGTCGTAGGAAGACCATACAGTTATAGCCAAAAAACGTCGATTTTTTTATTTTATGTGAAAGATACTTTTTAAACACCTTAATTATTAAAGCTCTATTTTTCAATAATAGTTTATTTCAATAATTAATATGACAGTTTACCATAATTTTCTTTACAATACGCCATTTTATTATTATTACAAGCTTTTGTTTAACTTGCAGTGTATGTATTTATGTAACCGTGTTCTGGTTAAATATTGCAACTGAATTTTAAAGCAGTTATCCTCCATCGATTAAGATGACATTTTGCACACACGATGACAATGCATGGTTTTGCTAAGTGTCGTCATTTTAAATCCATGATGGCGGACGACACAAGAGGGTGGGCTAGTGATTTTTTGTGCACTATCATGATATGGGTATCAAATGAAAGGGTTTGCTGAGAAGGATAAGGATACGAAAAAAGCTTGTTTTAAAAAAGATTTTTAATGAATAATTTTATCAATTCTTCAGATAAAAAATTTCCGACTGGTGAACTTTAGCCCTTAGTTATTATACTCGTAAGCTTTATCAAAATATTTTCACCTACAACATAACCTAAGAAAGAAAGTTTACTAATTCAAAATTTCTGTAATTTCTGATTTTGTTATAAACTGACCTTAGAAAGTCTACTCTAAACTCTATGGTAAAAAAGAGCCCAAATTATGAGTAAAAAAGGGAGAGCCTATACATCGGTCACTTTAGTACTCAACACGTCGATCATGTTTGATCTACCCTTTTTTTGAAGAGTTTTCCCAAAAATGTGCATTTGTGAGTTTGGTCACTTTCATTCTGAGAGTATGAAAATGAGTACCAACTATTGCATCTCCGTGACCTCTACAAAATTTCATAATTCCAGCTTTCCACATGTATCGGAAAATGTTCGGCGACAGATTTCATTTAGTTCCGTAACTTTTGTTCACAGAAAGTTCACGTTTGAGCGGAAACTAGTTCAACAAAATTCAGTTTATTTTTGGTTTTTGAGTTTTGAGTTTACTAAACAGTTATTAACTTTTTGTGGTTACGAAATTCAAACTGGATAGTTTTCGCTTTTCATAACCCGACGCTCTTTGATACAGATTTCTATTCAGGCAGGTGTCACTCAAAGGGTAGACTTTTTCAAATGTTTTTGTTCTCTTTTGTGTTCAGAAAATTTGTATGTAACGGTCAGCGTATAAAATGGCTAATGCTTTTTTGTTTGTAATCGTTCATAAAGTCTCTCTCTTTTAGTTTTTATATAAAGAAGCCATAATTTTCAAAATCTTGTTGGTGCTTAAAAACTATCGAAGCCTCATTATATTAAAAAAACCGGAAAAGTGCGAGTCAGACTCACGCACGAAGGGTTCATACTATTACCGCAAAAAACAGCAAAAATATAACGTTTTTTGTATGGGAGCCCATTTTAAATATTTATTTTATTCTGTTTCTCTAATAAAATACATCATCTGTGAAAATTTAGCTTTCTGCTGTCTAACTATCACGGTTCATGAGATACAGCCTGGTGACAGACAGATAGACGGACAGTGGAGTCTTAGTAATAGGGTCCCGTTTTTGTCGTTTGAGTACGGAACCCTCAAATGCTACTGCAGGTCAAAGTTTTCATACAGAGAAACCATGAACGTTAATCACCACGCTTGCTCAATTCGGATTGGCGAATTCAAACTTATATTTTACTAGCCTCACAAACGAAAATTTCACTAACACTAAAACTAACGTTTTCCAATCACAACATCATACAGCACAACTAAATCAATCTAAACCATTCTAATCCAGAACAACAAATTTCAATTCTATCGACCAGATTCTATTTAACTTAGCTGTTGACACATGAGCAGAACTCATTTAACTAAGCCGCAGCAATTCAAATCGAACGTTGCCATCGATGCATTTATTGATAAATAAATATAGTGCCCACAACTTGTGCACGTATGCGTAATGTTGGGGTTGATTAGTTGGGTCTGTAATTTTGGAAGGTAGTGTATGTGATGTAGGCTGAAGTGTTTGTAGGTAGAGTTTTGAAGTGGTTTACACTATATACCAATGTATGCCTAAAAATAATAAATATGTCGTAACAAAATGGGTGAATTCAAATATGTACATACAGTACAACTATTTTCTGTCCCTCGGCAATCATAGCATTTCCGAATACAAACGAATGCTAATTATCATGTCTAAAATTATTAGATTAATCGTGTATACTATTTTAAATTCAGAACGAAATACATAATAGTTTTTTTTTTGCATTTTTGTAACTTTTTTCGTTACAGGATGGCTGAGCATTTATTAACATATGTACATTATTATTTACTAAGTAATATAAGAACTAAAATAAGAATAAAAATATGTACAATTACGGTGCGTTAAAAAATGTAAATCGTCTTTATTGTTGTTTTATTTTTAATTTCCGTGTGAAATTTATAGAGCTGTAAAAGCAGCTTTAGAAGCTTTCCTCCCATTTTTTTTATATATTACTTTATGTAAAAGAGTATTAACAACTCTGTATACTTTCAAGTTGATTGAGAGTATCCAAATGCAAAGGGCAACTAATAGAAATCCGACGACTGACGAAACACGAAGTTTGCCGAGGGACATTAAAAAAATAGTTGTACTGTACATAAGTACCGTGTAGTTTTATGTATAATAATAATAATAATCTTTATTCAGATAATAAAAAGGTAAAAACACTGTATGAATCTAAATCTAATAACTAATGTAGTAAAGTATCTGAAGGTGGTATTTTTTCCGTCATGGATTTAGCCATAAACCAAATGTTTGCTACAAGGAAATTATTGTTACTTAAAAAAGCGCGGTTGAAACCGCTCATTAAACATATTTAGGACCATGAATATCAATGTGGCCTCTTTTTTTTGGGCAAATAGTTTTCAATCGTATTTGTACTTAGTATTTAGAAATGGTAACCATCAATAGATATTTAGCTTCATCTTAATGCAATACTTTCAAATCTACTGAGTTAGATTAGCCAAATAAATTATTACATGATAGTTAAGTAGAATCTTGGCATTGTAATATCTACTGTTATCTAGTATATTTACAAACTAAAACAAATATTCTCAACAAGACTCAAATCTAACAAAACAAAGAAATAACCGATGAGAGCCAATTTATTCCAATAATCGTAATCTTTCAGAGAACAATAAAAAATATTATTGTTTAGATTCTCCGTAGGCCGTCACTCAAGTTTCATTTGAGTAAAGTTCGGAATCAAATAAAATAAACCCTATTTTATTTGGAGTAGTATCGTGTAAAATTACAAGGATAAGAAGTATTGTGTGTTTGAGTTCGTAAGATTATATATTTTTCAGAGAAAATATACTTATTCCAAGTTGGTGGTACTTAGAGCTAAATAAGTACAAGACAGTCTCTTAAAAGATGCTTATTTGTACTTTACATCAGATAAGAAGCTATTATGGCGTAATTTCCAGTGTTGCCAGTGGCACATAGTCAAGTATTACATGAAACATCTCAAAAAGTTACATTTTCATGAGAAAAGTTGCGTTACCTTATTTTATGTGGAAAACGACACTAATGCGCTCACTCGCTCGCCGGAGTAAGCGGGATGGAAGATTTAGAAATACACGTGAGTGAATGAGTGAATATGCAATACGTCAATTTGTGTTTCCCAAAATCAGGTGCGACAACCCAACAAACGAAAACTTACTCAGATTCGATCCATTTTACGATTTTTTTTGCTGGAAAATATTTTAATATTTTTTATTAAGTCCTAAATGTAACGTAAAAGTTACATTTTAAGTCATGTTAATGAAGGTTACTTGAGAAAATGAAAAGTAAAGTAAAATGTAACAAATGTTACATTCTGGCTATTCTGGTATTCTGGTTATCCTGGCTATATCGATCAACAACCGTGAGTGTCTGATTTTGCTTCCAAAATGGCGGTCTAGGTTAAGATAAACAGAAAAGAACTATCATGTATTAAGAAAAACATCGACGTAAAAGTAAGCTGCCTTTTTTGTACAAAAATATCCTCCACAGCAAGTTACCTTTTGCTCTTTGGGCGTGGAGATTGCATTCCTTTTTCAAACGAACCTGTACACTGATTGGGCCTTTCTTTCAAAGGTATCGTTTATTTTGACTGGTTATTTTTTATACTTCTAACGTTCTAGAATATAGTTTGAATGTTTAAATGCTTAGCGGAATTTTATGATTACGTACAGGAATTCGTTTGAGATCTTTGTAAATAAAAATGCCCGCTATTGCTTCTGCTCCTGAGAAATTGTGTTTATATTAAATATTATATCAAATTAAAAAGCCTTGGGCTATTTCTGGAGTTATAGCAAGAAATATCGATAAACGTGGCTGAAAACGTCCTTGAAGACAATGATGTTGCAAACTAGAAAAATACATTAATTATATTACTATGCTCATCTCATTAGGTACCAAAAAAGAACTCAATTGCAAACATTTCTTGTAAATGTCCTTTTTCTGTCTACGAAGAACAGACCGCCACTGATTCGTCAATTTGAATATCGATAAAAACGAAGCTGCGATATTCCAATTTTAAAATTCATCACGTTTTCCCCCCTTTTCTTGTCGTCCTTCGGGGCGCAGTCTTTTGTCTTTTTTTTACTTTTTGATGCAAAGTGACGGTTATTTTATTAGAGCCATGTATAATTTATTTGAAAAAAGATAGCCCTTGGTAGTGTCAGTTTAATATTTTTGAATGGATGTTATTTGAATTGATATTGCTTTTTCATGGAAACAATGAAATCACTTTTTAGTTCGGTTACAAATTCACGGATTCGAATTGGTTTTAGTCATAAACTTTTTGGGCTACATTTTTTTTAATTTAAAAGAGCATGTCTACATTTTTTTATGGGGGTAGGCAGAAAATACATAATGCCACCAAGTACGATCCTTACATACAACTTCTGCTTCATTTTAGTTTATTAAAAAAAAGTATTTATTGCTTACCAAACTCTACTTCAAAACCCATTCGGCCTAAAACTGGACCATTCAATGCCCATTACACTGTATGTAAAGCTACTTACGCTATCTCCACAATAACACACCAACATCACAAATAATACACTACATGACAGCAAAAAGTAAACACCATAAATATGTAAATAAGCGGTGCGAGTTACATAGCTAACAGAAATTAAAACAAAACGCTTAACTTACGAGATTTTCTTAACAAAGAGAGGAAAATTTAGTTTTAAGCACTGCGCCAATTATATTTTACTACAGCTAGCTCGCAATTGGGCTATGAGATAAGCGGTTTTATGAGTTATTTTTGTTTAGGCGTAAAATCTGAGTTACAGTATCAAAAGTATTTGACTTGATACAAGTCTTGTTTTAATTTGAATTTCTTGTCGTTATAGGTTAGGCCTACAAAATGGGATAAATGGTATTCATAGTAGAGAAGAAAGCCAGACCAGGCCCTAGACCAGTGATTGCCAAACTAGGGGGCGCGTCCGTCATGATGGACTCGAGTCCATGGGGCGAGTGGATAGTACTCCGTCTCCCGTCTAGACATTGTTAATGATCTAAGATCTACACTTCAACTACAAATCAACACAGATCTGGAAATCTTGCACCAAAATAACCTTTTCGCTTCCTTTCACACTATTTACCTTCGTCTACTCATCATCAACTTAAGAATTTTTGTATGACTGTTTTTCACCTAAATACAAACACAAATACTAAAAGCGGTGGTGCGAGGGTATCTTTAGTTCGTAGAAAGGAGGCGTGACAAAAAAAACTTTGGGAACCCCTGCTCTTGACAAAGTGTCATTTTATCAATAATGGCGAAGGTCGCAATGTCAAAATGGAAAGTGATCACGTGGCATTTCGATATCGCTTGTTATTCCCATATATTTTTGACTTTTATTCCAATTTCTATAGGTGACGCCTTCGTGAATAGAATGTTACTTGTCTAGAGGCTCTAGTATGACTAAGACTCAATCAATCTGCCTAGCCTTTTAGCAACTATATTGGGGTCCCAGTCTAACCGGACCTCCACAACCCAGTAACTGGGTAACACGGTACCCCTTGACTAGACTGGTGTCAGATCTCAAGCTTCTGACTACTCGTTACGACTGTCAAAGATCTTCAAATGACAGCCAGGACCAACGGCTTAACTTGCTCCGAGGCACGGAAGAAACTATGTAAAGATGGTCAATCCACGGACTGACCTCGGCAAGCGTTACTTAACCTTGAAGATCGACCCCTGCGGCAGTTATTATTTTGCCACGAGCTCCTTGATGATTAATTTAAAATCTCAGACAGCGCTATTAAAATAGCTTAACTTATCTAGGCATTGAACTGGTTCATTGTCAGAGTTGGTTTTTATACCTCTAAAATTTCAATTCTTGTATCCAGGAATGCATTCCATTTATTCCCCTTGTTGCAAATACTTTCCTCTTCTACCCCAGTTTGTCGCTACTCGCTCCCTCCTCCGCTCCTTCCGTGGCCTCATAATAGTTGTACACTAACCCCACATTTCCCTAGGATGCTGAAAGCAGGACATTTGTGTAATTATACCCGAATGTGCTGAATTTACGCTCCGACTGCTAAACTGACCGGACGCGGGTTACTGCACTTATTACTTATGTTTTAATGTGCAAATCGTTAAAAGATGGAAGGTTGTGCTTTAATTTCATCTACCCTTAGATATGAAGTTATTTTTTATGGGCATTTTTTAAGTGCTCAGGTGTAAGTATATTAGGTTTGCAAGATTACATTTATTCACCAGTCTTTTGACAAGAGGTGATTGGGCATATTATAATGATTGTCTAGGGGCACTTACTTTTTAGGGTTCCGTACCTCAAAAGGTAAAAAAGGAACCCTTATAAGATCACTCTCTGTCTGTATGTCTGTCCGTGACAACCACCAATTTTCTCAGGAACGGGTTGACCTAGCAAGTTAAAATTTATACCAGATACTAAGGTCTATAGTCCCTATTAGGTGTATAGTCTAAACGATATAAAGATATGAGCAAATTTTGATTTTTATTAAATTACCATAATTTTCACATTTTTATTTATCGGAATTTTCCCTTTACTTGTTCTGTAAGACCTTGATTTTACCCGTTGACCTAGAATCACGATTTTTTTTTTAGCAAATTACAAAAAAAAAAAAAAAAAAGTTTGTCCCCATACATATAATACATAGTTGACACCACCCTGGGTAAGGAACCCTTCGTGCGGGAGTCCAACTCGTACTTGGCCGGCTTTTTGGACCAAATGTGGCAGCGAATTGATCTCCTAAGGCTCGGCACAAACGGGCCACTGACCACTGCCACCGGTGACCAGCGACAGCGACTTAACACACTTTTCTATATATTTTGTATATACTCACCACGACAGCAGTGTCCACGACTCGCTAAGCCAATGAACGACATAATAAATACAGACAATAATAGATTTAAAGTTGGTACATAGTATACTCACATATATGTTGTGTAGTTATATAATACATAAATATATTGGGTATATACAATACAAATAAAAATATTTATACAGTCTTCAGCAGGTCCAACAATATTTCGAAAAAATAATGTTTTGCCCATAACTTGTTTTTGCGCTCAATTATTAAAAAAATTACTTAAATTGTACAGCAGCAATAAAATCCTACACCGTTCACCAAATAAATAACTACTTTATCTAAAAGAAAACCAAAAACCACTTGAAGACTTGAAAACAACTAGTTTAAAATTTTCAAACCGCGCTCAACCCTACAACCAAACAAAAGCCCATTATTTCGTCTAACTTCTTCCATAAAGTGTAGCACCTCTATAGAGTGGGTGCATCATAAACTAGATTCGAGCAGCACTGAATAAGATATCTGCTCTAAGGAAAGTGCATGCATTACTATTCAGGGAACTTACTAGAGCAATGAGTGGAAAATACTGCCAGCGCCGATCGTTTGCGGTGGATTTTATTTTTGATTCTTGTGTTTATCTGAAGCAATTTTATGAAGAAGTAAAATTCAAATCAAAACAAACATATTTTTTTTTGTCTATATACCGATTCCGGACACTCCTTCACTGCTAGAAAGCTGGGCTATCTTTGAACGA
Organism: Orthosia gothica; assembly: GCA_949775005.1. Lineage (NCBI taxonomy): Eukaryota > Metazoa > Arthropoda > Insecta > Lepidoptera > Noctuidae > Orthosia > Orthosia gothica. The sequence goes on from OX459038.1 coordinate 4,568,648, forward strand.
AAAGAAAGAAAGAAAAATACTTATTTGGGACCTGCACAGGAGACACGAGAGATAAACAAAAAATAAACAGTAATAAAAACAACAAAAATCCCGAAACTGTCTCATAATTCAGTCAAAAATACCCATAGACCACTTTTCTTCCGGAAAAATACACGTTTCCTGTAGAAACGAAATAGTCAATCGTCACGGGAATGAATCTACAGGAAGAAAGCTAATCTGTAATATAAGTCTCATATGGTTTCAAATGCATTGTTTCTTGGGTATTATTCGCATATCTATATCTATACTGCAATACTAATATTATCAAGAGGAATAGTATTTTATGCAACTAGTGAATAAAAGACGGATTTACTGCGAGGGCCACAGATGAATCAAGAGCAAGTGAATGATTCTAACGACTGAATCACGACCGCAGGGAGTGATTCATGATGATTGAATCACGAGCATAGCGAGTGATTCAAGTGTTAGAATCATGAGCGACGCGAGTGATTCATGGCCCTCGATATAAATCCGTTTTATTCAAGAGTTGCATACTATATTTTATACCACGACTTCGAGAAAAAGAAAGATTTAAGCGAAAAGTACAAGGAATATTACGAGTAATAAATAAATGGTTTATTCTTCAAAATTTATATGTAATGTGAAACCCTGACCCCTGAGCTAGGTAACAGCACCTGTGTTTCAGGGACCAGTAACCACCTCCGTTACGTGACATAATTATAATTAATTAAATACCATTGCAATTAATATTAGAATAACAATCCAAACAAGTATTCAATAAATATCTTAGATTAAAATCAAAACCATTATTAAAATCCTAAATAACAAACTCAAAATTAAAATCGAAGAAGGAGTTTGTGTATCGAGTATTATTTGCGCAAGGAGGCGCAAGGAGGTTACATAGCATTGAGATGGACGTCTAGTACATTGGTGTGTTCCAAATTCAAACACCAAAACAGTGATTAAAATGCTTTTTATTCACTGTTTTCAGTGAATAAAATAAGCTTTTTAGAGGGGGAATGGTATAAAGATTTGTATTTTTGTATGTAACGAATAAACTTAAAAACTTCTGGACCGATTTCAAAAATTCTTTCACCGTTGGGAAGCTACAATATTCCCGGGTGACAAAGGCTACTTTTTATCCCTTTATTCGCACGGGAAAGGGAACTACGCGGGTGAACCACGAAGCGTCTGCTAGTATTTATTAAACTAGCTTCTGCCAGCGGCTTCACACGCGTGAAAGACGAAAACTATCCTGTGGGAACAAATTCACGGGATAAAAATTTCCTACGTGCTATTCCTGACCATAATCTATCTCTGTAGTAATTTCATCCAGTTGCCAAATTTCATCCAGCCGTTAGCTCGTAAAGAAGTAGTAGTGTGATAAAAACTCATGTTAAAACATTACCTACAATTCTAATTTTCCACCTTATCGCAACAGTCCTTTTATACTATAAAAAATCCCAATGCAATTACTGCTACTCCTACTGCCTACCTCGAACACAAGATATGATTGCGTCACATAGCACAGCGAGGAAGACTTGAAACCCATTACGCAGCCTCAACCACTCGTCCCCCTCTCACGAATAGGATAATCCAATAAGACGGCAGCTAAAAGAAATATTTTTTCTTTTACAAAAGTTCCTCCATTATTTTGTTTGTGCCTCACGGTAAAGTATATGGTTCGAAAATAAACTATTGTTTTTTGGAGTATTAAGATACTTTGTTGGCGGCTGAAGAAACACGTGATCATGATCAATTATAACGTGCCCATCTTTGAGGCATTAACTGATGCAAGATGGTATTGCTTCAATTTACTAATAGTCGGCGCAGTATGTGTTCCATACAACTCTATCAATATTCACTATTTTTGCCATACGTATCATTATTCACACAATCTATCTATTCTTCATCGGTCACCTACATATATAGTGTCCATAAAAGAACTGCCTTTAATATTTTGGGCTTTGAGTTCTTTCACTCATGTGGACCATCTTCAACTATTCTATATCTAGGTTTGAGTTCTCCTTTCTTTTTCGTGTGGGGATGTGGCCGCCTCTGGTGTCAGAGTTGAATAAGCCGCCTCTAGGAGCCCCACAGGCCTCTGACTTGGATATTTCAGACTTACATTAACTATTAAAATCCAGGTTTCCTCACGATGTTTTCTTCACCGTTGCCTGTGATGTCCAAGCTTAGAAAGTACATATGAATTTGAAAAATTCACTTTGGTACTTGCCCGGCTTTGTACCCACGACCTCAAGCACGTGAAGCGAGGTCTTAGCCACTGGACCACCACGACACTTAGGTTTGACTGAAATAGCATCAAACAACAAGGTTACTGAGCCAGTGGCGGAAATTTAACTTTTCTAACTAACTTCATATTTGCTGGTTTAATCCAAGCCATCTTCTTCTTCCTGAAACTATCCCATTTTGGTGGGTTTGGCTCTCCTAATTTTATGACGCCAGGATAATCTGTTCTATTCTAGTAGACTCATCCAAGTATTGAACTTAAATTCAAAAGTAAATTGTCGTAAACGGTTGATCCCACAATTTTCCTCAGCCTTTGAAGAAAACTACTGAAAACTGATCACCAAAACAGGAAATAAAAAGGGAAAACCAAAGAAAATAAGCATCGTTCAGTGGAAAAGGACTCTGGTCTCTGGTTTCCTTTGATCTTTACTAAAAGAATAATATTTGTTAGAAAGGACAATATCTCTGTTTGGAGATTATATTTGAGTCTTGTGTCCATTAGAGAGGAATAATTAATAATTGGTAGTGATTACGTAAAAATAATATTAGTTTTGGTAAATAAGTTTAATTAATAGATAATCTGGAACTAATACGAGTATGTAATTATGTACAGTTTTGTTTTCTTATTGTAAACCTAAAAATTGTTTGAAAATAGAAGAGTAGAACGAGTTGCACGCAAAACGGATGGCCGTTTGAGGCGAAAAGTTCTGGAATGGCGAACGCGTATCGGAAGACGCAGCGTTGGAAGCCCTCCTTCTAGGTTACCTCGTAGTGTGTGTTCAGTGAGAGCAGTGGTAACCCAGTGGTAACAGCCTCGACTTACAAGTTGTAAGTCATGGGTTCCCAGACAGGCACTTTACTTTGTGTAAATTATTTCGTCACCACTGCTCTCATAACGGTCAAAGAAAACATCGTGAGGTAACCAGTATGTCCTAGAACCAAAATTCAAAGATATGTAACATCCACCAACCAGTACTGGGCCCGTGTAGTGGATTACGGCCCTTGCCCTAGAGCATAGAGAGCAGGCCTGTGTCCCAGCAGTGGGAACATTAAAAAAGGCTGATGATGATGATGTGTTCAGTATGTCATCATGGTCTTCCTGCACCTTTCCCGTGTTACTAGGGCAGCACAACACGTACAGTATTTGGCGAATAATTTTTATTTCGTTTTCATTTGGGACACACACTTTACAGTGTTTAAAGAAATAAACAGTACATTACACCATAAAACAGGTACAATTCCTTTGTAAACCCCCAACATTATCCACAACGACAATTCTAAGCTAAAATACATAACATAATGGACCGATTCTATTCCATCCACATTTAACGTCAAACGAAAAGCTTTCTTCGCAGCGCGTGACTCCGAATAGCAATGTATTCCAGCTCTGTGGCTAGTAAAACCGCTAATTTGTGGAGCAGATCTAGTATAAATATTTAAGGAGTAATGTTAATTTGCTGTAGTGTTATACTGGGTAGAATTAAAATGGTTTCTCACGGGCGGTGGGTGGAGAATTATTCGTTTGTTTAAATGTTATTTGAATATTAAAGAAATAAAGCGCAATTTTTGTTTGTCTTAGTCGTGGTAGACGGCTTTTGGTTATTATTTTTATTGATAAGATCCTTAATAGGATACAGCTAAGATTATTTAAATGTATTTAAAAAAATGTTGTTATTCTTTGTTGATGTCTAACCAGACCTTCAGGTATTGCATTCAAGCACGTATCAATATATGTAAAATCCTCTTTGAAATTCTTCATTGTTAATATTGCAAGACACAGGTAATCTTATTAAAATTTATTTCAAAAAGTATTTTGTTGTAATTTACGTGTATTGATTAGTCGTAAAAGACCTTCAGCGGCATTCAAAACTTGACCACTATCTCACCTGATGGTAAGTGATGATGTGGTCGAAGTTGTAGCACGATTTCCTAGAAGTAACCTATTCACTCTTGACTTAAAGACTCCGAGATTGTAGCTGTCGGGAAACACGGACTCCGGCAGGGAATTGCGATCCTTAGCTGTACGCATAATGAAAGTATTTCCAAAACGTTTTGTGCTTATGGGTGGGATGTCTACTATGTACCGATGGTGCATTGCCGTACGTCTTGTAGTCTGATGATGAAACGGGCTTGGTGGAATTAGATCATGCAATTCCATCGCATACTCCCCGAAATGCAACCGATAAAAAACCGACAAGCTGGCAACTCGGCGCCGATGTTCAAGGCTCTGGAGCTTTGACTTACCAATATCTTTAGAATACTGTTCGAAATACGTTATCGCATGCAAAGTAGCAATATTCCTCAAATTGTTTGTTATCCATTAAATAAAAATCCTTATTGCACAACGAAATTTTCAAAGCACGTGTCCCAAGCTAAAATAAACCTAACAAACAAATCGCCCGTTTCCTGGCCACACAAATTCACATGCATTTCCTTATCGGAATTCGCGGGCGTTTCGCGTGAAAAACTACCTTCAGTTAACTGAGTAATGGTTCAGTACATAATGTGGCGTATGTTCTTAGATAGATGAGCAGCTTTGGAAAGTAGAGAGAATTCTTCGAAGATGGAGCGGTCATTTTATTCTGTTTGAGAAGCAGATGGGATGTTCGTGAGGGTATTTGATTAGCGTATAGATGTAGATTGTAAAGTAGACATCCGAAGGCTAAGTGCGAGTTTAATCTCACGCTGGAATGCGTTAACGTAAACGTCAATTTGTATTGAAACTTCACAAGCGCCGTCTGGTGATGGTAAGGAGAAACCTCTTTTTCTGTATACATTTTGACATAAGAGATTGTTTACGCTATCACGAGTGAGTACGTTATTAAACTCGGAATAAGCACACTGTACTGGACAAGTATAAGAAGTTTAATTTTCTTCTTGAGATGTATATGAACAGAATAGCTTATGTGAGGCGAATATTAGGTAAACAATCAGATCTAAATTGAGTAACTGAAGCATGCTGTAGATAAGGTTCTTATAGTGGTTTCAGTCCCGCAAGCTATTAACGGTAAAAATACAAAAAAGTTATAAACATAACTTTTTTAGGGCTTAAAAAAGATGAGAATAGTTTTACAATCGCAGTCGTTCTTCGAACCAATCCATCAGAGAGAGATAGTTTAGTAAGGAATAGAAAATATTGTGCCTCATTATTAGCCATGTAAAGTTTTAACTGCAACATCTATAAAACCTACTCTATTCTAGGTTTATATGTCTGTAGAAACAGATTTCAGATTCAGGAATAAAGGTAACAAAGTATTACTGCTGCCTGCCTTCAAAGCATCGTTGTAAAATTTAAAGGTTATTGCAATGTTATGTACGATGTATACCATCGGTATTTATAACCCATTTAGATATATCCCCAGACGGCTCCTACTAGAATTTAGACACGACATCGTTGGATGTTAGTACCTTCAGATTTGCCATAAAATCGTATATTCTGTCTCACGGCCCATTTCCTACAGATTTGTAAACAAAAATAACGTATTTATCCAAAATGTTAAGATTATGTAAATGGTTTCCGTTTGCGATAATAACAGCAGTATTACATAGAATTTAATACGAAGTTGTATCGGGTAGCATCTGGTACCACTGAGAGATATATAGTTTATATCTCTAAGTGTAGGAGAAATAGGGAAGTCTGTGCTAAAACACGCTGTAGTGAGGAAACTCTGAGCATGTGCTGCGTACGTTTCCGCTGGAGATATTATGTGATATTGATATTTGAAGGAAAATATATTGCTATATATTGTAGCTGCTGCAAAGTTTGGGAGTGCGTGGTTTTTGGTTTTGTTGCGTATTGTTCGGCTCTTTTTGTTTGTCTTTCCTAAAATATGTTATGAATATACTTTCAGTGGAACATCTATTTGTATTTATGTTTTTATTTGGGCTCGGACTACCCGGACAGGAAAAGCTCATCGTCATAATCATGGTAGTGAGTCTGATAACCGAGGTGTGGTAGACGTAAGCTGATTTAGGTTACAATAGGATTGACATTATAATATATATTAATAATAGGTACATATTATACTCACGTACGTAAATTCCTTAAGACATCATTTCAAATACTTAATTAAAAATAACTACCTATATATACATTTAAATAAAAATAAAATAAAAGTACGAATAAAAGGGCGGGGGTCATAGGGCGTCATAAAATTCGTCCACATCGCTGTCAACGTGAAAAGTGCCCAGAACGCTGGCAGATTCTCTGGCCAAGGAAAAGCCCAGCCCTCTGGTCACGTGAAGAGTCGACTAACCGTTTGGATTAAGTGAATAAAAAATGTATGGGCATTCAAGTGTCCTCTCTGATGAAGATCCCTTTTAATAGGGTACATACAGAACTAAATTCTTAGCAATTTTACACTGAAAGACCCAAGACTTTCACTCATATTTTCTAAACTACTTTGCATCTTAAAGAACACATTCTACAAAGTTCTAAAGGAAGTACATCTAATAGTATTAAACGACAACGGCGCATAAGCGAAGGCCTTGCTTCCAAATATTCAGAGGCAACGTTATGCAAAATGCAGGAACTCTACACCTATTTCGGTAGCGACATGAATAGCTATTGAATTTACCATTGAAAGCACTTAAGATACTACTTCTATTGAATCTGAATAAGGAACTTTTATATTCAAATATTTTCGGAGTGAACCTCAAAATATGAGATCTTCTCCATTTACTGGAAGCTTCCTTTAAAGTTAACTTTAATTTAATTATAGTATCAGGTTCTGTTCGGAGAATCTTTGCTTTTGTCTCAAATAATTTGGTTCGTTTATTTTGTTCTTATTTGTTTTGGTAAATTGTCAAATTGAAAATGATTACCCGAATACGGCGAAGCAAAAAGGTGGGTTATGTTTTTGACCGGTACGTACGTATGTATACCTGTTCCTTTATAACTTCTAAACCACTTATCATAATTTGACAAATGAGGTGTCGTGAAAGCGTCTCATTTGTTCGCTATGTGACGTCACGTTAATTTGAATATAGTGCCTTCTAGGCGGCACAAAGTCAAAAATCAATTTATTTTTTTGGTTTCTTACTTGAATTCCTTATTGTTGTTCTTCTTCGTAATCATTGACCTGTTTTCTTTTGTTCTTTGTTAGTACGTTTGTTATGATGGTTTTTAAGTGTAGTAGTGTTCTTAGTTTTAAACAGTTTATTTTCTGTACTGGGGCTTTTAAAAGAATACTGGCACTTACGTAGATCGCCTCCGTCAAGGGTACACTTTAAAACTTGACACGAGACTTGAGACGTTTTAACATTTCGAAGTACAGGCGCAAGTGACGGAAGTGGTGAATATGACATGACACAATTTCGTAAAAGAGCACTGAGTGAATGTGGCCAATGGTATCTCATATGGTATTCTTTTGAGAACACTTTTCGGATGGGCTCGCAAAATTGAGCAGAGAAGATTCCTAAGGAAATTCGATTGCGAAATAAAAATGCCATTTTATTTTATCCAATACATGGAGAAGTAGAAGACTCAGAATAACAGAAGCAAATAAAATGAAATGAGACGACGACAAACTTTTTACCAAGTCGAGTAGTACAAGTATTACCTACTTCTATTTCCAAGCCAAAATTTTTAGTGATCATTTGTCCGAGTCATTGCTGGTAAAATATTACCTGTCTTCAGAAGCAATTTCGAGTTACGTGAAAAATACAGTGTGGTACTTTCCGGGTTGCCATCACCAGTGTCATGTACGGAGCCATTACTTAGTGAGATGCAGCTGTTACCCCACTTGCAATAGCAGAAGAGGTACACGTTCTCAAGTTTCTGTGGTCCGTGTTAGAAGTTACAAATATGTTAACAGGTACATCGATCTTCTAGTTGGCGGTCTAGGGAATTGCTTGAACGGAATTTATTAGGGGCTTGTTCTCCTGTGGGATTGTTTGCGTCTCGTGTTTAATAAGTTGTTGTTGTTGTTTAATAAGTTTTTGGTATAATGAGTGCATATTTTTCTAACAGCCAATCCGTTGTTTGCCGTGAGTTATAACTGTGGTTATAACTGAAAGGTGATTAACACTTGGAAACAGTTTGGTTTTGGTATTTAATATTATGATCGCTAATTTTTTTATCTTCAATACCCGTTCCCTGAAAATCCACATTATTTTTGAAAGTAGCGAAATTTTAGAAGCATCACAGTTTTACACTGAAAAAGTGTCAAAACCAAAAAGAAAACACAAACGAAAACTGAATTTGCGAACTTGTTACACAATTTCATAGTACAACTTTAATTGGCAACACAAATAGCAAGCAATTTGTTATAAAACTACATCCTTAAATTTAAAATGAATTTTATGCATTTCGTTGAGTGACGTAACTGAGAGTAAAAAGGAGACAGGGATAACCAACAATAATATATCCCTGAAGACGGACGACGAGTGATGTAAGAAAATGAATTAAAGCGAAAGATGAATTACCGCCACATCATAAAAACAAGAGGTGATATTTTATATTAAAGGTTCTGAGTAAATTGGGCACTTAATACTTATGGTGCTGAATATTTTATTTGGCACGTGATAAATTTTTTGTGCGCACGGTTGGCGCAGTGGTTGAGCGATTGACTGCTGCGCTGCGTGTCGCGGGTTCGATTCCCGCACGGAACAAATATTTGTATGACCTACAGATAGTTGTTCCGGCTCTGGGTGTTGTGTATGTGAGTTTATATGTTTGTAAACGCACCCACGATACAGGAAGAAATTCCTAGTGTGGGGCAACGTTTTTTTAAAAAAAAAAAAAAAAAAAAAAAAAAAAATTCGTTGTAATAAATTCATTGTCATAGTTATGTCTTGGGGATTGATTTTAGTGTTCGTTTTCGTTAATTTATTTAACGCATTTACTTCATCATCTCTCTCTCTTTTTGTTTCTTCTTCTTCCTCATTTTCATTTTTCCTTCTTTTAAATTATTGTGATTTAGACTCTCGGCGATAGATTTATTTTACTTCTGATGAATAAACAACTTATTTCATTACCACATGACCCTGTAAAACAACCATGATGAACAACCAAATAGCTAATCAATCTCATTACACAAAATTGGATTCCAAACAAAACAACATCAACAAAAAACAAAATCAGAGAGAGAGAGCTCAAAAGCCAATCAAATTGGACACACATTCGAGACATCAATGAGATAATGGCAGAATCGACCGAAATTAACTTTAGTCATTAAACAGGACAGTGAAGCATTTGTCACGCTCAATTTAACAACGAAAGGGTAAGCAGGAAATGGATTTATCGATCGAGGGCTGTACCTGTAGGGCTTAAGTTTAATCAAGATAAGTGTGGTGTACTGATAATGGACGACAGGCCTGGACTGAGTGAGGACAAAATAATCGTTTTTAAAGTATTTTAATTGGTATATGTGATGAAATAAACAATTTTTATGTAGTTTTGCCAATATTTTTTAAAGAAACGGTATTAATAGCCTTTATTATAGCTAGCTTTTTTTCCTCCTAATTCTGGAAATAAAATTATTGAGAAATTATTGGGGCTGATGATTTAATAATAAATAAATGAATTGCTCACAGCTAATTGTTTCACTTGAATTGCGTTTATTTTCTGCCGCGTCGATGATTCGTCCCAGAAACCCAGAGCCTTGGAACAAACTACCAATTTTCTGATTGACAGATTTCTCTACAATTCATTAATAGTCTCTATGTAAAATACACTTTGATTTTTGATCAAATGCATTAAAAATATCAAATTAATATTTATAGAGTATGTTAAGATGGTTTGACCATGTTGAGAGGATGAATGAAAGGCGACTAACGAAAGGTATTTTAAGACACCCTAGGAAGACATATATAGACCTTATAGGTGATGTTCTTCAGAAAGGCCAAGTGCGCAGTACCCATAACCGGCGTGTGTGTATGACTAGATGTATGAATGTGTGTGAAGCAAAAGAAGCATGTAAGGATCGTAGCAGGTGGCGTTCTGTAGTTTCTGCCTACCCCCATGGGAAAAAGGCGTGAGTTTATGTATGTATGTATGTAATATTTTCGATCCCAAAACATTCGATAAGGTCTCAACTCAAAGACTCCCAGACAAACATTAACGAACTAAAATCCAATGACCCACACAGAGTAACAGTCGGCAATTAATATAGAAATTAGTTCAACGGTCATTAAGAGTATATAAACTATATATTACACCCGGATGTTAGGCTAAGATTAATGGTCTGTCACATGGTTACTCAGATTTAGTTGACAAACAAACTGAGCTTTATGTTGAGGATAGTGGGGGAAGTGATTATGTTGCTCGTGAGAATATGTTGAGAATACTTGGTGAAGCGGTTCAATTTAAATAACTGTCCCCAATGACTGAATTTTAATTCAGAGGCAACTTACACCAGGTGTTTAAATTATGCTTTAAACAACGTTTGCTACATTATGAGACCAAACCTGAAATCGCAAGAAATAATCAGCTGTTTAAGAGAACAACAGACCAATTGTCGAGTTAAGCTATTACAAATATTATAACCAGCGGATGTTAGTTCAATATTTTAGCGTTGATCCCTTAATTCAAGCTGCTTGCATTCATGAAAACCTTCACCTCTTAAAATATTCTCAATTAATTAAAAGGCCTAATAATGCCACTGAACTTATAAACCATTTCAATTATTAGTATGTTTGTGATTAACATTTAAACAACGTCTTCTATCTTAACTTTGAATAATAAAGCATTGCTTCCCCGTTACTGAACGCTTAAGTTTTAGTAACTTCGGCAGATAATGCCATCTATTCTATTGGGTATAAACTATCTTAAACACGAATACACTTACAGACTCAAATATATTGTAATTTGCTTTACGTAGTCAAACATTAAGATTTTCTATGCAGGCTCAGTGTTAAACTGTATTTTACAAATTACACTTGCCAGATTTAACAACTAATAAAAACAAAACATATCAAAAATCTGTCGAATAGTCGTTCTTGTACATCGAAAATAGTTGCAAAAACTAGCCAGTGTGATTAAGGATAACTAACAGAACCCATTTCCAGCATATTCGGTTTTTTTTTTCTGTTTATCTGTTTAGTTGTCTCTATCAAAAGTAAGACGAATTTAAAGTGTTCAAGAAGTAAATATCACATCACACGCAATTCAGATATTCGGTCAGTTGAACCCCTTATTCGATAGATGGCGTTGTGCATTTGACGTCATTTTCTAAATGGTGTTAAGATTCTCCACGGAAGAACGACGCAGACAAAATTTGGTAGGTAGGTAGGTTAGGTAGCAAAGGCAAGTAGGGAAGACAGGTAGGTAAGTTAAGTAGGGTAGGTATTGTAGTTAGATGAGTAGGATAGGCAAGTAGGGTAGCTAGGCAAGTTAAAAAAAAAAAAAAAATGGTAGGCAAGTTAGGCAGCAAGGCAAATAGAGTAGGCAGGTAGATAAGTAGGGTAGGTATTTAGGTAAGTACTGTAGGTAGGTAAGTAGGGGAGGCAGTTGACGGGAGCAAAGTCGCAGGCACAGCTAGTCACACTAATATTATAAATTCGAAAGTTTGTGAGTGTGTTTGTATGTTTTTTTATTTCTTTACGCTCAAACGGCTACATGGATGAAATTTGGCAGTGAGATGGATTATAGTCAGGAATAACACATAAAACAATGTTATCTAATAAGCCTCCTCTATAATATATGTTCCCTTGGAATAATTTTCGAAATTCACGCGAGCGAAGCCGCTGGCAGAAGCTAGTTTTATATAAATATCAAAACACGTTGCGTTATGTCCACTGCTGGAAATAAGCCTCCTCCATAGCTTAATGGCCACATAGACCTTTTCCATGCCTCCCGCATCCAGCTGACTCTCGTGGACCTCACCAGGTCATCGGTCCACTTTGTGAGAGGCCTGCCAACGCTGCGTCTTCTGGTACACGGTCGTCACTCTAAAACTTACATCAGTGCCTGTCAGCATCCAGAAGTAGAGGTCTTCAGAATAAAATCAAGATATTGCTGTTGTTGCTTTTGAAACAAACAATGTTATCAGCTGTATAAATGAAAAACGACTACTAAATTGTAAAATTAGCGTTTTATTCGTATATCTGTAAATCATAAAAGATACAACATTTATCAGTACAAAATATTATCGGCGGCTATTCCCATTTCGACAATACCGTTAATTTTAAGCGCATTGTTAAAAGCTGTCAATGGCCATTAAAATTTTATGACAACATTTAACGAAACCACGCAGTTATTTAGTCAAAACAGCCGACGCGGAACATAACTAAATGCGGTGAGCACTTTAAATATTTAAACTACATTTAGAAACTTTGCTTTCAGGAGCCTATGTTTATAGTTGGCTCATTTTAGCATGGAAATAATGGTTACGCCTTTTCCTTAATTTATCTTCGTAGGAACCCATATATTTGAACCCATCAATTACCCAAAATAATTAAGATTCGATTGATGTTGATTAGATGTAGGTGAGGTCAGTCACTGCCATTGCCGTGCTAAGAACACGAAACACGAGTTGAAGTTGTTGAATTAGGTATTTCACCTATGTTTGCAATATTTGTAAGTATGTGAGAACCATGTTCCTACTTATCAAATTAATAAATTTTCCTGTTAATGCTTTTTAATACTTTATATCTGTACGTAGTATAGTGTGTAGAGCTATTCTGGGTGCATCGTCTTCACATATATGAATTAATAATGTATGTACTTATGTAAAGATTGTAAAACACCAATTTTTATTTTAAAGTTTAAATATGGAGTTTCTTGTGCGTTCTTCTCCATAACAATCTACTTTCCGAATGCACGGAAGAATCAATTTTTATTACTCGTACTTGTAAATTTAAATTTATTAGACATTCAAAAGTGCCGTTTATTGGCTTATAGTTTTTAGTTTCGGCGTTTATTAGTTGAATAAATATAATTGACTTTGACTTTGAAGATCTATTTGCGCATAGAATAAATCGCGTTAGCGTTATAATTTACTCGAAAATGTAACTCAATTTCAATCCCGGTTGTATAATTAATACATAAACAATGATTAATACTAATAGGAATCGGTATTTTAGATACTAAACCATTATGTGCGTATTTATTAAACAAAATAATTTTATACCAAACAGGAAATAAACATAGCCAACCGACAATAATAGTTACTAAATAATCATGAAATTAAATCGTTATTTGCAGGCCCGAAAAGCAAAGCAAAGTTTAAAACAGAGGGTTATTTATCAATATTTGATCTGATGATGTCCAGCCAGCTCGGAACACACAACCAGCTAGCCAGGGTTCGTGTAGAGCTTCAGATTCGGATGGTACCAGGTGCCTGCAGTGGTCCGAAAGTGAAAGTCAGCAGTGAAAGATAGCTTTTTTTTTGTTTATATGCCTCAGTTCAATCAAAGTGATTGGCTACTGCTTAACCGGACGATCCTCATCATCTGCCTAACCTTTTCCCAACTATGTTGGGGTCGGCTTCCAGTCTAACCGGATTCAGCTGAGTACCAGTGTTTGACATGGAGCGACTGTCTATCTGACCTCCACAACCCAGTAAATGGGTAACACGGTACCCCTTGGCTAGACTGGTGTCAGATCTCAAGCCTTTGACTATTCGTAACGACTGTCAAAGATCTTCAAATGACAGCCGGGACCAACGGCTTAACGTGCTTACCGAGGCACGGAGAAAACTCGGTATGTTGAAATGGTCACCCATCCATGGTCCGACCTCGACAAGCGTTGCTTAACCTTAAAGATCGACCCGTGCGGCTGTTATTATTTAGCCACGAGCTCCTCCGAGCTTAACCGGACGATCCTGTGGAGATTAAACTAGAGTCCCCAGCCAGGGCACTAAAAGCTAAACCTAAGCGACCATGCTGAGGGCTACCTCCTGTACGGTTCGAACCTCGGCTCAGGGCGTCGCTGGGGGGACAGCAAGGGGGCGGACTGGATCATGACTATAAAGATAGATTATGTTTTTGCGTTTAAGATAATTTACTTTTTAAAGTATTATAAGTATATATTAATTATTGTGAATGTGATGACTATGTGAGTCATTCCGTTATTGTTTTTATTATATTTTTCTCAGTTAGTTTTAATCATGGTCTGGCAGTTTGAGTAATTTATGCGGCCTACTTAAATTTCCTTTATTTGGTATTGTTCTTTGAATCGTAGAACTCTTTAAGTTCTGAGATTTAAAAAAAAATTGTTGAGCTGCACGGTTACTAACAAATGCGTGCACTAACTGGACAGGTCCACTCAATCAATCTGGTTCTTACCTCAAAAGACCATTTCAGACGCCAATCTACATGGTCTTCACATAATCTGTACCAAGATTATGACGAGGACTTTAAAAGAGGCTGTGACCTCTGAGTTTGTTTCGGCCTTTCTATTCAGATTAGTCACTTAGGAAACGTTGACCTCGTCTACATAAAAAAATAAAAAATACGTGAAAAAAAACACTTTCACACCAACAATTTACAAGTTAGAAGGAAAATTTACAAGTCCGTGATTAGACCTGTCGTACTGTATGGATCAGAATGTTGGGCTGTGAAAAAGGTGGATGAAAAGAGATTGCATGTAGCAGAAATGAGAATGTTGAGATGGATGTGCGGAGTGACGAGAATGGATAAAGTGAGAAATTAGTATATTAGAGGTAGTTTGAAAGTGGCGCCAGTAACAGAAAAGTTGAAAGGAAACCGTTTGTCCTGGTATGGTCATGTGATGAGGAAGGATGAAACGCATGTTACTAAAAGAGTTATGAATATAGATGTGAATGGATGGAGAGGGAGGGGACGGCCAAAGAAAAGATGGATGGACTGTGTGGGGAGTGATATGAAAGAAAAGGGCGTTAGTGATGGAGTGACGGGGGACAGGATGGTATGGAAGAAGAAAACGTGTCGCGCCGACCCCAAGTAACATGGGACAAGGGCAGGAAGATGATGACCAACAAACCAACTTACAGAAATAAAAAAATAAAATCATATCTCATAACACAATCACACAGATATATATATTATCAATGATAAATCTTAACACCGCGATTTACAACAACACAAGAATGGTACAACGCTATCTATCGAGTTTATGCTTAACTAATTCAAACATAAACAAACAGTTGTTACGTACTAAGTACTAAGAGTAATTACAAAACCGTTTAAAATGTTTGTCATTGCCTTTATCTAAAAACGATTTTAATATCCCGTTACCTAAACGAGGAGACCGAAGTTTCTGCCTTTGATTGTAGATAAACATTGTTTAACAAAATTAAAGTATCCGAAACATTCATTTCGGCCATCCGCATTTATTTTGCTGCCCGAAATATCTCTTTGATCTAGTATTTGACGCTGTGCAAAAAGGAGAAGCCTTTAAACAAAGTTAAATATAGCCGAAATCTTTCTTTTTTATTACAAAACATTAAAAATGTAAATGGTTTTAATTATTTTTTTCAAACCTAGACGAGACATTATAAGACATCAAAGTAAACAAGTGAAATTAAAAAATGCTTTTAAAACAGAACATAAAAATCTTCTTAAAATACATAAACACAATCCTATATGTGACCTACTTATATAAAACAATAAACATAAAGATAAAAACTATATTAATATAACTGGTCAATGTTTGCACAAACATCTAACATTAAACTGACGGCGATCGATCGATACCACCAACACTTAAAGCCATCATAACGTACAAGCACCAGTCAATTCCGATAGTTAACGTATTCCCAAGCAGGACTTGTTCGTCGTCGTTAACAACGTCTGCAATATCCCAAGAGACATGTTTGGCAACAACATGTTTGACATACGCCATTCATAGACTGGCTTCAGTCTTATGCAATACTAGGTCAACAGTAGTAGAGAGGATGTTTATGTTTGCGGGGATCGATAGATTCAAAGTTTCTGTTATAATCGTCGAGATGTTTCAAGTTATGGACTTTTACTTTTTATTTAGCTGATTCTTCTTTCGTAAATTATTGATGGTTGTCCTTTCTAGAAACATTTTATCTACAAGCTGATAGATTCTTCTAATCTATACACAAATCTAGTTTTTATTCAAAATCTTGCTGGAAAATTAATTACAGCGCAAGTTCATAGACACACCATATAAAATCGATACCACACGACTATATAAGGTACTGCAACATATAACTTAGAAAATCCACTCGATCTAAACACCAACATCAGGCAATGTTAAGAGATACTGTCACAGAATAGTTTACCCGACGCCAATATCGCGCGACCGCAGCGCAATTTACTATGTATGAGACCACGTTCAAATGTGTACAGTCACTTTAAAGTAGAAACTTTTAAACTTCTCTGAGGGTTCCTCGGATGGGATTTTTATTACC
Organism: Orthosia gothica; assembly: GCA_949775005.1. NCBI lineage: Eukaryota > Metazoa > Arthropoda > Insecta > Lepidoptera > Noctuidae > Orthosia > Orthosia gothica. The sequence goes on from OX459038.1 coordinate 4,585,201, forward strand.
TTTTATTTATCAGTATTGATATACCTTGGCAGAAGTTTGATACTGTTGTTCTGCCGTTGTGTGTACAAGTTTCTCGAACAAGAATATTGTTGTTTCTTCGGCTATAGTACGTGCAGTGTTTCTTCAATGATGTTATCGTTTTTCAAAGAAGACGTGTTAATGCTAAGGGATTGTAACTCTATTGTGTTTTGTTCCTAATTATCTTCTTTGTTTTGTATTGTTCGACTCACGCATGGGTTGTATGTTTCCGTTATGGGTACTTTTCCCATTCACCGCCAGATGGCTACCGTCCTTATAGGAATATTTGCAATGTTCATGTTCACTGTCGTTTTTCTTTTATTGTTCTATGAATATTATGGCTTCTTTTACTAGTACGAGTAAAATGAAAATTATTTCGGTTTCAAGTTTATTTAAATCGATTCACCTTTTATTTAACACCAAAAGTAATATAAAGAGAAGAAGACTTAAAAATACAGACACATTAAATTTATTCGATTGGATCAATGTTATTTTGGTTTATCTGTTTTTAATTTAGTATTTACAAATGAGTATTAAGTATGTCTGAAATGAGCAGTGGAGGCCCAGTGGTAACAGCCCCGACTAACGTGTTGTAGGTCATGGGTTCGAACCCAGGCAGGCGCATTACTTAACAAGATAAATTATTTCATCACCACTGCTCTAAAACCGGTGAAGGAAAACATCGTGAGGAAACCGGCATGTCCTAGAACCAAAAATTCGAAGACATGTGACATCCACCAAACTGCACTGGGCCCGCAAGGTGGATCATGGCCCATACCCTCTCTTACAGAGGAGGCCTGTGTTCCAGCAGTGGGAACATTAACAGGCTGATGATGATGATGATTTCTGAAATAAATGGATTTATTATAAACATGAAAGTTGGTCAATGGCTGTTTTTTGGTAAATAGATAACTGTAACTGTGTGTGTGTATCATAAAAAAATAGTAAAAATAATAACTAATCTACTACCCACCAAAGTAAACAAACGTCATAAAAACACTAAGTACAAAAGTCACATACCATCTAAAAGCTAACATTCTAGGAACTCACATACCGGTATCACACGCAGTCGTATCTTTGTTCTAACAAAATAAATCACATTTACCCACTTAAGTAAGAACTTACGTGCGCTCTCACACGACAGTATAACTAATCAGAACAAACATTTTCCTTATTGTTGTATTGTACTGTTGTATGTTTGTGCATTGTTTTCTAGCTTTAATGTTATGCCACCTGTATTAGTTATTTATGTTTGTAAAGATTCCTTCAAAGATAAATTTATGTCCGAAAAAGCACGTTAAACTGTTGTTCCCTGCAGCCATTTGTAGATTTTGACAGTCGTTACGGATAATCAGAAGCTAGGATATCTGACACTAGTCTTGCCAAGGGGTATTGTGTTGCCCAGTTACTGTATTTTAGGAGGTCAGATAGATTTGTTTGTTTTTTTTTATTAATCTCGATATCGAATTAGGTATAATTGAACAACTATTTTTGGACTGTTTGACGCACAGACATAAATCTAACTAGATGACGCGATTGTATGTACTTCGCGTGCCAAAAACGGAGTAAAGTTACGATCAATTATCGTAATCTGAGCTTTTCATTTAGCATTATCGGCAACGGAAGTCCACCGAAATCTAGAAAAATGCCTTTTCATGCCATATTGAGCTGTAAATCTATACCAATATTATAAAGAGGAAAGATTTTTTTGTTTGTTTGTTTGTACCGAATAGGCTCCGAAACTACTGGACCGATTTAAAAAATTCTTTCACCAATAGAAAGCTATATTATTCCTGAGTGACATAGGCTATTTTTTAATCCCGAAAACGGGTCCCGTGGGGTGGCCCACGGGAGCGAAGCCGCGGGGAACAGCTAGTAATGTATAGAAAAAGTTGGCCGAGGTATTGGAAATGTTTTCTTTCATTGGCAAGTAAATTTGTTTTTAAATTGTTTGTGAAAAGTGGCACGCTTGGTTTTCATACAGATAGAGGGACTTGGGTTTGACATGTATTGACTTTACTATTTCTATTAATAAAATTGTAGTAATATAAAATATTTTATGTTTAAGACTTTATACTGTAATGTAATGCCGTATTTACTTACTTAATTAATTTGTTATTTATTCATATGCTTTTTAAATTTGCATGGCTTGAGCCAGATTATGGCGCGCGATGAAGCATGCTTGCCCAGAAGTAACCTATTCACTTTCTACTTAAATACCCCTAGTTAGTCGGTCCATATTAAGTACTGGTATTCAGCTGCATTCGGTCGGTAACCAAATACAACACCGTTGAGAAAAGGCTAAGCAGACTGGTTGTGTGTGGACCGGTGTGTGAAAATGAAGATTTCCATGCTAGAGTTTTCCTAGCTTCAATCCAACAGACACATTGTTCGTAGCATACATTCTTGCACATTCACGTGCTACGTGTTTCGTAGCAGATAGCTACGCGCTACGAAGGTGCTACGTGCCCCGTAGCTGATTTCAAATGTCTCGTAAAAGAAAATATACATTACCTCAAATATATCTATGTTATATTTGTTTTTCTTTCCTTTTTATATTTCACGGAAATACACACTTAGGCCTTTTCTCCTAATAAGACAAAAATATAAAATGCCACCTGCTACGATACTGCAAACTACGCTACCACGGGGAGATAGTGCAGTTATGTGGGACTCCAACACACTAAAATCCACGGTGTTCTCCTGTGCCGCTTATGTGCGAGTGACATGCCAACTTCATTGGTGTCTCGAGTCAACAAAATTGCTTTGTATCGGAGACTTTACGAGGGCGCGCCCCGAATTGTGTAGTTGACAGTCAGCTCCTACTTCGTGCGAATCACCACAGAAATAAAATTATATAAAAAAATGTCGATTCGCACATTTCGTGCGAGTTCAATTCGTGCGAATCAACCATTATCCCTACAAAACAAATGAGACCAAAATACATTTGTGTTAAACCTTTGCATTATGCCAAACTATTATTATGCTAATAAAAGTTATGCGAAAAGGATATGCCAAACAATATTATGCCTCAACATTTTATGCCAAGAAGGGGCTTCCTGATAGAAATACCTGTAGCGCCGTGTTGTAACATCTACTATCACATAATAACTACCACAATACGTGCCACTGCACCAAAATCTACCCCAGATGTTCTTTTCATAGCTTATAGTAGCAGAGTATTAGTTTTTATCACCAGTTCACTTGTTGGTAGCAAACATTTCGCGGCGGAGTTCCCACCTCACGCCTTTGTAATTAAGGAATGAAACTTTAAAACAACTACTAAGAAAGCCTGTACTGTCTTAGAATGATAGTCTTTTGTCTTTTCTAAAGAAGGCTTTCATTTGTTTTGTTTCTTTTAGTTTGTTGATTATTTAATAATCTTGTTCTGTTGTAAAGTGCATTTGTATTTTGTGTGGGTGGAAAGGGCGGGTAGTTTTTACTCGACTGTAAGGAAAGGGTTATGTTTATCACGCGTTTCTTGTATGTTTGTGTGTTTGCAATTTTCTTTATTACCTCTCTTGCAAACCGCTAGAAGAATTTATATTATTAAGACATAATTAGATAGGTTTGCACCGCTCAAGTGTTCTTAGTTAAGTGACGTTAAAAAAAAACAAATATGGCGGCTTTTGGGTACCATATTGTGGGGGTCTCAATTTTTTTTTCTTAAATACCCATAGAATGGGTTAAGAGGTGATTACAAAAATATATACCACTATGCTTATTTCCACAGTATTATGTCTTATGGCATTCTGCTGTGGGGATCAGCAGCAGACGTTGACTCAATTTTCATATTACAAAAGAGGGCAATCCGCGCGATCTATAAAATGGGTCCTCGCGAGACCCTCAGAGAAAAATTTAAAGAGATCGATATACTGACTCTACCTTCACTTTATATTTTAGAATGTATTTTGTATGTCCGCAAAAATCGAGGGCTTTTCAAAACTAGAAGCGACTTCCATAATTTAAATACACGCAGTAAACACGAAATTGTATTACCCAAATTCAGATTAACGAAAACTAGCAAGTCTTTTCTTATAAACAGTATACGCTTTTATAACAAGTTGCCAAAGTCAGTTATAGAACTGACCGACGGAAAGTTCAAAAATCACATCAAACGTGTCCTTATTAAAAAAGCATATTATAAAATCAAGGACTACGTTGAAGATAAAAATATTTGGTTTTAGCTCCTTCTGCACATGCGGCTTCCCTGGTAACTCATAAACGGCACAAATATGTGGATGTCTCTAACTATTCTCAATCTAATTTTTCTTCATTTAATAAGAGTTTTTACAATGGTTTTCTTTTTTTACAATCTTTATAGCCCTTTGCTAAGAATAGTTACAGCACTGTTAACAACATTTGTGCCACATGTTAAATTTAGTCTTGTTATACTTTGTATAGATTATTTTACCGATTGGTTTGTAAATGTGTGAACATTGTAGGCCTTCTAGATTGTTAACATTTTATCTCGTTTTACTTTTTTTTAATCTTTTGTTTATTTATTATATAATCACTTCTTGTTTAAGTTTCTTACGACTTATTATCGGGCCTGCGTTGTCCCCCCATCTAAGTACTGCTGTAACATGGAAATATTGTAAAACCAAACAATTTTTTAAAAGAGTAACCATGGAGTTTCTTGCCGGTTCTTCTCCATAGGAATCGACCAACCCGAACCGTGCACATTGTCGACGTTTTATAAGTGCCCATGTAGGCCTATGTGAAATAAAAATTATTGATTTTGATTTTGATTTATCTAAATATATTTTTTGGTTGTTGATTATCATACCAAAAAGTGAAAATGTCGAAGATTGCATAGCTATGTGATTTAATAGTTATTTATGCAAGTGTTGTATAATAAGGGGTATTAAAAAACGAATGTGGGTTTATCACACGAGGCGAAGCCGAGTGTGATAATAGTTTTTATTTATTTATTAAAACTTCATGCAACGTACAGGTACATAGGCGGATTTAATGCCTGAGGCATTCTCTACCAGTATCACATGAGTGTTTTAATACCTAATTATAACAGTTGCATACAAGACTATATCTACACCCATGATATGAATCCTCTATAAAGGTTCTGAAACCATAGGGTACCATATTCAGCGTACTTTTCAGCATTGAATAGAAGAAATATAATTAAAAAAAAAAAAATAGGGATGAAGATTTGAATTTTTCTGATAATTCTTGAAAATAAACTAATAGCACATCTTCAGAAAATGATGTACTACTCTTTGATAGTTTCCAATTCATGAAATTTTGGTACGTCTTTTCATAATGTTTTCTCGACTTTTCTGGTAATAATTGGTTAGAAATGTCCTGTGCTGCATTAGAAATATCTGGTGGTGTGTTATCAAAGCTTGTATCACTCATTATTGTAAACAACAATTTTTTTTTTTCAATACTATTATTGAACAAAAATGGCGGGATACGACGTCAATTCTAAAATTCGAATAAGTTTTTTTTTAATTACGGCGCTGTAGTAAAACGCGCGTGCATCACAATGTTTTTTTTTTAATTCATAAAGATGCCATGAGAATGTAGCTGTTCGATGAGTAAAAAAGGAGTTGCATTATGAAATTTAGTACAACATTATAACACCCGTTTGGATGATATTATGTTTACTATGACACTGGCTGTTTTAATGTTGGCAATAAGCTAACTATTTCAAGAACTTTTATAGAGGATTTATAGCATGGGTGTAGAAAGATAAAAAAATAATAAAGAATTACTAATTATATTAACCTTTTTTTTATTTTTTCCCAAAACATGATCCTTGTAAAGAAATATCGGTTTCGGATTCGGCCGTAACTGAGACTGTTGCCGAAATTCAGTTTCTGTTTCGGTTTCGGTCCGTTCGGTTAAAAACCAGTTTCGGTCGGACACTACTTATTTTAAATATTCTCTGCTTTCTACAAAATAATCAAGAAGCACTTCCACACTATTCTAGTCACACTAACTCTTCATGATAAAAAGCCACGCATACTTACTTGCCTTAGTTTCTGAACTTAATGAGAAAATGTACGCGCGAGAAACTTTACCATCCTACTGTTTTATAGTTTTAAACGACTTAGCCGACTCCGTAATTATGACTAAACAAGCATCCGCCGCTGCTTTGTCTACATTAGTGTTAGAATTTAAGTTAGCAACTTCGTGGAAACGTTTTTAAAAGGGAGAAGTGGGTTTATAACTTAATGTATTGTTAGAGTATTTATTTATTAAAACTACTTAGGTAGCTACATAGGCGAACTTAATTCCTTAGGCACAAACTTGTAGAAAATGTTATTTTTCTTTTAGTGTATTGATATCAAATATAGTATATTTTTTGTTTTACTAAAGCTATGTAAATAATTGTTAGATTGGCCCAGTATTCAGCTACGGTACCTAACACTATTCGCTAAAATATAAAAAGTGTTGATGTTTAGCATTTGGAATGAATAACCAATTACCAGGACAACAAAACAGGAACTAAAAAAAAATCCTTGTTGTAAATCTTATCTTAATAATGAATGACAAAATGCTAGGATTTTTATACTTAAATTGACATGTTGTATTTTCTTAACTAAAACCATGCCTTTCATATGTTTTACAAGTTCAAAATAAGTACTAGGCAAACATAACCGTTAGCAGCACTTCAAAATCAGATTCTCCAAAACTTAAGGAATGTAGCCAACCAACATTGCATAACCATAACGTTATGGAGAGAGAGCTAGCGGTCTACTTGCCTTGGAGCATTCCTCAACCACCAAGTTTGAATTATGTCTTAGCATAAACTAAGACATTATTCACAAGTTAGAGGAAATATGTTGCTTAGACAACTCTCAAGTTATTCGAAACGTCTCTTGTCTTGAAAATAATTTACAGCGGCCATCTTATTTGGAGTCTGTGGATATAATAACTTGTAGATGTCAGTGGTGGTGTCAGTTGACTGAGTATTTGTCGAGGGAAAACATACGGGGATGTTGTGGGTATGTTTCCGTTGCATTTGCAAAGCGAGTTTTAAAGTCGCTTTGGTGTATGATTTTGTCATTCTTGTGTAAAGCAGTGCGCTAATTGACCAGGAGGTGCCACGGATCCGAATCTAAGTGCCCGCGGCACCCCCGGGGGTATTCTCCAGGGGAGCCTTGAGTTTGGAATGCTATTTTCTACACAATATTAAGTAAAAGTTAGATGAATAAAATATACATTATTGTACATCATATTACAACTATTTCACAATATTATTATTTATATCAGTACAATGACGGTCTTATTGCTCACAACCAGACTTTGAATGAACTTTTGAATGGACTAAGCCATTGTAATACAAAAAACAGGAGAAGTGGCAAGGGGGCGCGTCGATGTCCAAGCGACATGGTCATAGTGACCATGTCATAGGCAAAAGACCATTAATCAATTATTTTTGTTTTCGAATATCACAGTGACTATATTATTTTTGCATTTAATATATTGCTCCTTAACTACTACCTAAGTTTTTCGCTAAGTGACTTTACAAGCAAGGTAAAAATCACAAAACGATACTTTTGAAGCGCATATATCGCCAAGTACGGCTACTGATTCTTGCGACGAGTTAGTGATGTGCTTGTATTTTTGTGTGGGTAAGTTGTACAGTGCATGGTAAATAAACGCTGTGTTTGACGGGATAAAGCTTATGATTGATTGTGTAGGTTATGGTAAAATACGTGTGTGTGTGCGATTACGTAGGTATCTATTACTTTTACTGAACTGCATGTGTAGTAGTTGCCGTGAGGTAGGGGCAAACTGGAGGCACAGGTTTTCGATATATTTTCGTCCACCGGGGATATCTCCTTGTTTATTATATCTATGGACTGAACGAAACTATACGTATAGAACGTTAATAAGTTATCTTAATTTTCATAAATAGAACCTACTGTCTTTTTAATAAGACACACTTTATTGTGAGCCAAAAGTAAATGTTTAGTAGCTCTAGTAGTATATTACCTTAATATGAAGCCTAAAGCTGCAACTCCTAAATCTGTACACCTAATTTTGATACACAACGGCAAACATTTGCCGTCACCGAAATTGATGCTTATATCACCCACCGTGGCGGGATCGTACACAAAATATCACCGTATATTCTCACATTTGCACCCTTGGGCAATATTCTATACAACCAACATTGTATATGAGAATGAGATGCATTCCTCATTCTGCTTTGTTGATTCAATGGAAATTAGGCTCTCTGCTGGTTTTAAAATGACGCTTTCACATTATGCAAGTGTTTATTAATAGTGACGTCATTTGCATCCCTGGAATGAGATTTTGGTATCTGCCCAGCTTTTTTATGGAAATCTGCTTCGAATAAATTGATTTTAGAGTGTTTTAACCTTGCTATACCCGCGTGTTGGTCTCTGAGACCGACATACACATTTTCTTGATTTTTCTTTTATAATCAATGATGGCCTTTTATACTTTCTTTTAGCTTCTGGATCTGTTGCTACAATCATTTTAGGGCACAAAGTGGTATCGTGCGTGGAACAGGTATAGTCGTATTTAGTGACAATAGGTCTGTGGGACCAACGCGGGTATATGTGTCACAGTACGATTTTCTGTGTTTTAGTGCTGAAATAAAAAAATATTTTGGAGCTCATTTTTACGTTTTATTTTTATATATTTCATATTTAAAAGTTTGTTTGATGGAAATATATGTTTGCATTCATTTTCTCAACTATTACGAAAATTTTGTTGTTTTCCAGAGACTGTTTCAAAATAGTCTTACTCAGTAAATTTTGTGGGTATTGTAAATTGTTGATAAAAAGGGTTTATGTTATTCAGGATATTCCCTAGTTTGAGAAAACATCATTTCACAATATGTTTTTCTTGATAACATATTGTGAAATTGCGTTCCAAACTTTCGGTTTGTGAGACCGTGCGTGGGTATATTTGTTTTAAAAATTTGGCGCTAGTATAGGAAGGATAATTAAGATGGCTTTTAAAATTCTTTTAAAACTTTTAGTTTGTCATCTATTCGCGGTTCAATGCAACTTTAAATCATGACATACATTTTAATTTTACTTTATTGTTAGTTCCATTTTATTATCCATGTCCTTAAAAATATTTGCATTAATGGGGTTGTTATTATGCCAGAGTTATTTAAAATTCTACGACAGTAAAAATAATTTGTTCATTTCACAACCACCTTTTCGCAGAATATTCTGCACAATACACAAAAAGCTGTGTCCACAAATAAAAGAATCTTCGTAGGTCATTATTTTTACTTATCAGTGGATGCAAGCTGCTTATCTTATCTCGAAGCAGCTTCTTCCTCCTCCTCTTAATTCGTATTTTTACAAAAGGCTCAATGTTAAATTGGATTAATTCTACTACATAAATCCTTGTTAAGGTCAAAGATAGATGGTGGGTTACAGCAAAAGATATAGCAAACCATTTCATCTTGACCTGCCACCCTTTTGTCTTCCTCTGGTTCGGGTAATGTGGACATTACACTTGTTTGATTAACGTGACGATTATTAGCCATTCTAGTGCGATGCTTAATAATATTGGCATTTTATTTTGACAGTACTATTCTTTTGAGTTTGCTTCTACAGACTTTATCATCATACATTGATTGATTAATCCTGCTTTCTAAAAAGTAGATGATCAGAAGGCATAACCCATCATCAAATATTGTTTACGTATCTGGCAATATTTCATCAGCGCAGCGTTATTTCTTTTTGGATATAGCTGCACATGCTGAGATAGGCGCCTTTTTGGTCTCGCACGGGGTTTTTATTTTTATTATTGTTTAATTTTATAATTATTTCTCGTGTCTCCTGTGCAGGCCACAAATAAATATTTTTTCTTTCTTTCATCAGTAATTGCCGCTCTTACAAGTTAAGTAGATACAAGTATAAGCGGTAGTGTGTAAGCAAATGTATGTTGTTTAACCATCAAAAGAAAGAAGGCATTCTTAAACATTTTTTTAATATTTTATGCAACATTTTTCCTAAGCACAAACCACGTAATTATTTTGATCCATAATATAAAAAGGCCATAAAAACCGCAATAAACCGCAGCAGCACAAGGTCCCTTGTGAAACACCCCTAACCACAACGGTCCGGAAATCAATGGGACGATACGCCACGGTCCGCTGCCGTCGATCCCGTGTGACGCAACCCTAATTAAACGTGATGGTTTCGCTTTCTGTTTCAACAATTGTAATTGTTTTACTCAGTAATATTTCGTTTTAATGTACTTCTTGTGCTCTGACCCGGAGTAATTAGATCTCTGATGGTGAAGTAGGGTTGCGAAAATGGAAACTATTTCGATGAAATGGTTTATAGTAGCTACCTTCTGCTCGTTTACTCTTTTTTGCTTCTACTTGCCATCTTCCCTCTTAAGAGGCATACTTGTCTAGAGGTTCTATAGAGCTCTAGAAAATGCGACTGTCGAAATTTCAAAATTGGCTTGACCATGTGCCACGTTTTTACACGACTGCGCGACATAAAGGAGGGTAATATGTTTATCAGTCTATGTATATACGTTTGTTCCTAAGTGGCGTTCTAGAGACAAAACGCGTAGGCCGATTTCGATGATTCTTACGTCAATCAATTCGTCTTAACCTTGCGAGTGCCACCGGCTACATTACAAATGAAAAAAAAAAGAGAAATGGCGCATTTTGTGTGGAGGAAACCATTTAAATTTTTTGCCAAATCCATCATGTGTGGAGATGACAGTATTATTAATGTAGCTAGCTATTTTATATCCTCAGTTAGTAGCTACCAGAAATTTGCTTTCTTTCTAGTTTAAGAAGGTAAATAAAATATATTTTGAAATTAAAAGCCAAATAAGACATCTCAACTTAAGGAAGGGAATTTTCACCATGCTCACAATTGGTAGTATTTCCCTGAAAATACGAGACGAAATCACGGCAAATAGATGTCCTCTTCTTCTGTTATTATAAACGCGATTTATGTTGCTCATTCACACAAAAACTACAGAACGGATTTTGATGAAGATTTACTGTAATAGTTATTGCTTATAAATCAGAATAATACAGGAAGGACCAATTCCACCACAATTACATAATCATCATCAGCCTTTAATGTTTCCACTGCTGGGAGACAGGCCTCCTCTCTGTGAGATGGAATGGGCCGTTATCCACCACGCGGGCCCAGTGCTGGTTGGTGGATGTCACATACCTTCGAAGTTTTGGTTCTAGGACATGCCGGTTGCCTCACGATGTTTTCCGTCTCCGTTTTGAGAGCAGTGGTGATGAAATAATTTACACAAAGTGAATCGCCAGCCTGGGTTCGATCACATGGCCCTACAACTTGTAAGTCACGGCCGTTACTCCAAATCTTATAAAATTATCACATTTAACAGTGTTAAACAAGATTACCTGAGAGCAGTTTATAACTAAAGCATGCTCAATATTTACTTAAACAGCGTTCAAGATGCAAGCGTAGTTAATTCACAGTTTGCAAACTAACTTAGTTCCGTTAACTACGAGCTATAAAGGGATTGGTTTAATGTTTTACTTTTAATTCTCGTCTAGTAGAATTAAATCGTAATAATGAGATCTAATTATATGAACACGTCATTATAATACTAAAAACTTTTGTGGTTTAGGGCCCAAACACAAAACAGCGAATCGACGCAATGCGAATTTGCAACGCAGCAGTCAGCTTAGCAACAACAAGCAACAAGCTCGTCGATTTTTACGATGCAATGTCACACTGCAGTTTTGTGTTTGGGCCCTTAATTGATATTCTAGTTTAAATGGTTCACAGTAGGTATTCAAGCTCATATTCCAAGTCACATTCGCCAATTCGACTCCACCTCGAATCATCAAAACAATAATTTAGATGGTTAAATTTGACATTAACCGAGGGTATTTTTAACCGAATTCAAAAAAGGAGGAGGTTCTCAATTCATCGGAATCTTTTTTTTTTTTTTTTTTATGTATTTTCTCCGATTACTCCAAGACGCCTGGACCGATATCAAAAAATCTTCTTTTATTTGAAAGGGTTTACTTCTTAGTTGGTCCCATAGTCATCAGGTCAGGATCTGATGATGAAATCCTAGAGAAATCGAGGGAACTCCTCAAATATTATAGGCAAATATATAGCGATTTTGGTATTTTCATCAACAATGCAATCATTTGCACTCAGAAAGTATCATTTGGTGAAGTGGAACTGATGAAGAAGACCACAGATGGCCACTAGAACTCCTAAATGCTAAGTATGTCACAGGCATAAGATATCTCGAATAGTTAACCGACTATAATGTAGCAAATACTTATAAATAAATGGTACTGATGAAAATGGCACCATCGAACTGATCTGATGATGAAGCGTAAGGTAGGCACTGGAACTCTGAAATAAAACAATGTATCCTAGTCGTGTTTGGGCTTATTGGAATCGCCATGTGATGTACTTTGGCCATTTATGATAATCATGTTAATTGGAGGTACCTACCAAAACTAAAAAGAGAAAAATAAAAACTTTTTAACAAAAAATCAAACCGACTTCCATAACAAAAACTACAAAGCAATAAATAAATTTCTTTTCCGAAGTCGGTGTCGAAAAACTGAAAACAATGGGTAAAATAGACACCGACTTCAGAAAAGAAATTTATTTTTTGCTTTTTAGTTTTTTGTTCTGGAAGTCGGTTTGATTTTTTGTTAAAAAGTTTTAATTTTTTCCATTGTAATGACTACTGTGTCGAGTGTGAGAGTTCTTATTCGTTGTCTTTATTACTGAAGGTCGTGCCCGTCTTGGAAAGCTTTCACGGAGTCATTGATGAGCTGTTTCCAAGCCACTCTATCTTCGGCTCTTCTCAGGACAGTGGTCACCGTGAGTCCCGTAATCGCGCTGATCTGGTCTGACCACCGAGTCGGTGAGCGTCCGCGTGGCGTTTTCTCAAGAAAGCTGCTCCAATTTCAAATTAATATAATAAAATTAATAAAATAAAATTAAAATTAATATAATTTTAATTTATTTTAAAAAGTAGTCACCCGGGGATACCCGGGTGACTACTTTTTATCCCTGTATTCCCACGGGAACGGTACGGTATGTAACTGCCTACCGATTAACTCAACAATCACAATAATAAGCAACATCACTATACCCCAAAAATGATGATATTTGCATGAATAAAAAACTGGATAGAGAAAATTCGTAGCCAAACTAAGGGAGGCAAATCAGCTTGTTTCCCGCAGGCGAACAAGCGCCGTATTATTATTTCTTTTTGGATATTTTAATCAACTCTATATACAAAAAAATATAAGTAAAAATATTTTAGAAACGGATGATAAGCCAAATATTAGGTTTTTTGATGAGGAGGATGTTGTTCAATCTGGATTTTGATCGATGGCTTTTGGGTGAGCTTTTTTAAGGCCAAAATATTCATGAGATTATCCCGAAAGATTGGATGGGCGGGGTAACTCCAACCAGTTCTTTCTTCCTGGTGTCAAAAAATAGAAATATTATAAAGCTATTATAGCTCAATATCACGTTAAATTATGCAGGAATAGAATGGTAATGCCCGTATTTTAAGGAACTAATTTCAGTTTCAATCAGTAAAAAAAATCTTTAACCATACATTGTTGAATAAAAAAATCTGAGACGCGATTGTGGCTAGCTTTTGTTCTTAAGTATCTACGAGAATTATGCCAGTTAGGATCTCATTTAATAAATTTCACATATTTCCTCTTCTCAGCGGTCAATTGTAAAACAATGGCCTCAAAATGACCTCCACAACAAAAGGTCACCAACAACAGTGGACGAATTGGTGACCGCGGTTACTCGTTATTAGCAGACGGAAGGCTGCTACCCCCCTCTTCTCGTAATCCCTTCGTCGCTTTTACGACACCCCGGGTAGCCTGCGGCTTATTCTACGCGGAACAATAAGAATCAATTTAAAACCTTCAAACTAGGTTAATACAAAACAAGTACTACATAGGGAAAAAGCCTTATAAAATAAATGTGAAATATCTAAGGTCCATGTCATGGACCCAAGTGATTAATCAGGACCCTATGCGCACGGCCATTATATATTTAGTCAAGTCAAATCTGGCAATGTATTACTTCTATATTTATCACATTGTCTGGTAATTATGAATATTGCTACATAACGGTTGGGCAATTCGATAATCATGGTCAATTAATTAGTCCAAGAGCAAGCTACTTTTTAAGTTACTTTAGACCAGACAGAAATAGGACGCGCAGCTGAGATCCGTCGACTTTGTTGCTTAAATAGTAATCGTACTAACCTATTCTATATTAAAACCAATGCAAACATTACAATAATTTTAAAAAAAAAACATCTTTTTATTACCCGGCTCAATAAGTGATGGGCATTATTCAGAAAGCCCAGTCAATTTAATGATTGCAACAGTTTTTATAATATTGCATACTCATATTGCATTTGCCCCAAATTGCCCGGGTATTATGAATAATGCCGTATTAATCACTTGGCCCATAACAACCACACCACGAGCACTGGGCAAAAAGCATTTGAGTAAAACGTTGAACCAAGCAATAATATAGAGGTCACACTAGACCTCGTCTTTTCTTTCGTGAGGTTATTTTTTATTCACGATAGGCTCGCGTTCGACCATTATCTCATATGATGGTAAGCGATGATTTGGGCGACGGTGAAGCACGCTTGCCTTAAAGTATCTAACCTAATCGAAAGAATACCACAGGCTGTCGAATCACCGTAAATTTATTTCGCAAACTAATGATTGGTGACACAATCACTGTCCGTCATAGCTTAAGGAGTATTTTAGTATCACATATTTTAATTGTTTAGCCTAGCCCGTTTCATCATCGGACTTCATGACGTACGGCGATGTGGCATCGGCACATGGTGGACATCCGACCCATACGCACTGAATGATTTTATTATGCGTACAGCTGGAGAGGGAGGGAGTCTGGATTTCCGGAGAGCTAAAAGCCAAAAAAAATAAATCTTTAAGCCAAGAGGTTACTTCTAGGCAAGCGTGCTTCACCGTCGTCGTCCACATCATCGCTTACCATCAGGTGAGATAGTGTTCAAGCGGGAGCTTACCTGCAAAATAAAACTAGAACGCTCTTCTCGAATGCTCGATAGCCAAATGCTCTCTAACAAAAGTTGTGTTGCGGACTCACCTTAAAACAAGTTTCTATCTCACACTCCCTAGAGTAAAACATACAACCCTTTCATGTACGGCTAATAGGTGTAAGTAACTTTTGGCCGACTTAACAGAAAATATCGACGTCTCTTGGCGCTCGTAAATTCTTACAGGATTCTCAAATAAAATTAGTGGGATATTCTGGACATAGGTAGGTATATTATGGACCGAATGGTGTTTAGTGAGCTTTTTGTGTTTGCAAAGTACCTAAATGTTGAATATCTTTATTCTGAACATTTTGTTTTTCTGTCTTGTGTGCGTATTAGTTTTTAAAGTAAAAATATTAAAATATTTCTAACTCTGATGTAAGGAACTGTTTTTTTCACAAGATCTTTTACATCCGCTACGCTATGAAAATGTACCATAACGGTAAAAAAAAACAAGTTTTTGCTGGTTTTTATTTTATGATATATTTTTCGCCCTAAAGAAAGGCAATTCCAAAAGACCAATTTTGATCGTCTAGGAACAATATATTGCTACATACATTACTACCGCTAATTCTAAAACATTGGCAACTAAAAGTCGCAACAACATAAAACAAAGAATACCGCTGAATCTCGTCCACCGTACATTTTCTCCACGATCGAATCCTAAAAAGTAGGAGAAACATTCCTTTGCCATTCAAAGAATTGAAATCACGGTAACGGCATACCAGGATACCAGAAATTCTTGAAGGAATTCTTGAGTCTGCATTCTGCATGCTTATTCAATATTGGAGAACAAAATAGTGAAAGAGGGGAATAAAAATCTCCTTTCAAACAAATCGTTCCGTTCAAGTCCGCATAATGGGTGCTCGTACAATAGTGCAATTCTGGCACGACACTACCACTGGTGGCGGTTTGACGTACTTATTCAAGAATCTGTTGCTAAGTATTTTTCATGATGTCTTTTTATTTGTTTGTTGTGTAAGTTATGATTCAATCTGGATTTCTGTCTTGATATTATTGAGAAGTAGACTTTGAAATGCATTTAATGTTTTGCTGCTAGGATGTAGACCTGTATGTAGAGGTCATTCTATAGAGAATTGCATATAGGATCTAACAAGAAACGCAAATATCCGTTATTTTATCTGGAACTTGAACCTTTTGTAATTGCATCTTAATACGAGTACATAGCTTGGACGAGCATGTTTTTTGAAGAAAAGAAGCTTTGTGTTTCTGAATATTATCTTCTTGTTATTTTCCTTACGCAGGATCTCTCGTACGTTGTCATATCAAACGATACGGAATATTATACGAAAAAATAAATTGCCGGAGCCGTAGAAAATACAACAATACTATATATCTGTTGTCAGAGAATTCTCGATCTTGTCACCCTTTCAAGTAGCACCAGAAGCCAATATCGATTGGCTATATTGCCACCGTGAGGTAAAACCACCTCGCAAAGATACAAGTTTCAATTTCCCATCCCCTTCGAGTATGGCCCATAAATAATATCCAGAAAAAAAGTTATTTAACACATCCCCTATAACTCGGAGGTTGGTGAGTGCTATCGTTGCCAATTCTCCAGCTTGCCTATGACGAATGATGCTGGAACCAAGCCAGCCTATTCTCAGTACAATGAAAAATCTCTTTATATTAAGCTTCGTGTACACTCGTATAAATTCAGTTATGCGAAGCGTTATATGGAACAGTTCTCGAATGTGGGTACATCTTTTTGAGGTTAGCTGACCTGGAATTAATGAAGTTTTTGGGTTGATTTCAAAATGTTGGCTGCATTGGATATCCATTAGTTTATTTTGGGTAGACCTGTGGGCAGCTGTTGACTGATATTGTGACGTATTAAAGTGGAGTTACTAGTTTAAGATTTCTGTGAAGGCAAAATAAATTAATAAAAGTTTGTCATTATTTTAAATTTTTCACAATACTCTTTCATGTTGGTATGATGTATGTTTAAAACATTAGTGGTATTAAAACAACAAATTAATAAGTCTTCTAAATGATAACCTATTGATCACTATTCGAATCATTGTTATCTGCATCCCAAACCTTATGAAAATGGAACTAGTCGAAAACACAGTTTAAATCGCATCCACAAACAATCGTGACATTTGGTGGCAAAGCCTGGTACACAATACTATCGCTCAAACACCTTTGTGTCGTAAAACAATCGTCAACTTCCAAAATGCAAGCGTTTGGCACCAATAGTGACGTCACTAACGCCCGGTCCATTCTTCGTCGAAACACCACGAACGTGTCTACAAAGCTTGTGGTCTCTGCTTTTATGAACTTAGATAAAGGATCGCTGAACTATGTTTATTCAATATCTGTAGCCAGGAATACACATGACAAGCTAGTAAAGGTATGCAAGTAGTTTTCATATAAGTACCCTTCTCTTAATATGCGAGCCTTTACCTTCAGTCTGAAGTTAAGGCACATAACATAACCTTGAAGGATTTAGCAGAGCTGTACCTAATCTTGACAATCTAAGAAGTCCTATGACGTTTCTCATTTTACATGCCGCGATAACTTTGTATGAACGTTTACGAAAAATCAAATTCATAATCCTAATTACCCGGCTACAAGGAAAGGGTTATGTTTCTCGCGCGTATCTTGTATATTTATATGTATGTAATATTCTTTATACTACACCTGCTCGGAAAGTACCTTGATACTTTATAAAATTTACGGTAGAAAGTACGTCATTGCATATCGAACAAATATGCGGCGAGAAAACGCATCTGAGCGGGAGAGAAAAGTGTATGAAAATCCATTTCTTACGTGGTTTTTCTTTTTTAATTTTGGGTAAGACTATGCGCTGGTAACCTAAATATCAAAAGCCAAAAAGTTTTTACAGTGAGTTTTTATCTCCAAGTTCGCAAAATGACACTGGCCACTAGCTGTGTGTTGGATGGTGTCAAACAATTTGAAAAAAGAACATGTGAAAATTGCAGACGCCATTGGCGCCATTTTCAATTTCAATTAGTAAAGATTTAGTTTTTTATTTTCCTCGTAGGTGTAGTATAAAGCACTATGTATCACTCGAGAGAAAGTGCGATTCCCGATCTCGGGTGTTTTAAAGCCCTCGCCTACGGCTCGGGCTTCAAACGACACCCTCGACGGTAATCGGTCACTTTCTCCTCTCGGTGAACAATGTACTATTATTACCTCATATCTTTCTAACCACTTGACAGTTTCTTTTTATAATTTGACATCGTAAGATAGGTCTTGACCGCCTAAGTGTTCTTAGATAAGTGCCATTAAAAAGAAGGAACATGGCGGATTTTAGGCGCCATATTGTGGGGGTTGCAATTTTTTTTTATCCAATCCCATCGAGTGGGGTATCAAAATGAAGGGTTTTTGAGTTGTTTACAAAAATATACTACTTATATGTAAAAATGTATAGCTAAAAAGTACTAAGTAAAAAATTCAAAAACCCGACTGCAAATATAAAATCCTCAGTCACTTTAGCTGGAACCGTCTAAAACAGAGTCACAGTTCAAGTATCTGGGCCACTGGGTGTCCGAAGACCTAAAGGACAACACGGATGTGGAAAGGGTACGTAGAGCGTTGGCTGTCCGGTGTAACATGTTGGCCCGCAGGTTCGCACGTAGCAGTAATCAAGTTAAAGTCACACTTTTTAAGTCTTACTGCCAAACACTTTACACGTGCAGCCTGTGGGTTAACTACACACTGGGAACATACAATGCCTTGCGTGTTCAATGCAACAACGCGTTCAGGGTGCTGCTGGGGCTGCCGCGATTCTGCAGTGCGTCAACTATGTTCGCAGAAGCGCACACTGATGGCTTTCATGCCCTAATAAGAAAACAATGTGCGTCGCTGCTGCGTCGCGTTAGGTCCAGCAGCAACAGCTTACTAAGCGTGTTCGCGGACAGGTGGGACTCTCCACTGCTGTGCCACTGGATGCGCTTGCACACTGCCTTGTGAGCAGTGGACAGTTCCTCCGCGTCAAATTTTAATATGTTGCCGCTTGTTATTGTTTGTATCTTTTTATGTGTTGTAAATGTTTTCTTCGTTGTATTTTGTGTTGTTTATTGTCTGTATTGTTTTTTTGTATATTTCATTCTATGTTTTGTAAGTGTACCTATGGACAGAAAGTCTGAAATAAACGTTAATTTAATTTATTTAATTTAAATATGACAAGAAGAAAATCATGCTGTGCAGTCGGAGGATATTTATAGTTTTGGTCAGCCAGCTCGCGAATATGCAGACGGAGGATACACCGTCTGCACAGTATTAATTTCTTCTTGTTTACATCTTTCCAGTCGGGTCTTTTGATTTTATTAACTTTTTAATTACTATGTTACCCATACACCATAACAATGAGTATCATTCGTAAGCATCAAGTTTTACTTACATAATTATAATAAATAATATTTTATAGCTGTCAAATCCGACTACTTAGATTGTCACTATTTTTTTCAGTTAAGTTTTGTCCCATATAATAGAATAAGATAGACTCAGTGCTACTATTGAGAAACTCCAGATGGAAAACATCCAATAACTCTTTGCTTGACTCGGGAATCGAACCCTAGATCTCATTCTTAGCAGTAGCACAACGTTGTTACGGCACAATTACATGCAAGTTACTGCTGTACTTTTCTGCCAACTACTGGCACGTGTATTTTATGCACTTGTCCCACCGCTGACGTTCAGCGAGCAGTGAGTAGAGCTAGAAACTAGATACGAGTTGGCGAGCAGCGAGAAGCGAGTGTGTAGTACCGATAGTTCTACCGGACGGCTATAAGCGAGTGTTTTTATGCGACGGGCGATTACTCGCACCACTCGCTCGGGCGGTCTGTCCTGCCGCGTTGGTTGGTCTCTCGGCGTGAGTTCTGACCGCCAAGCGAGCATCGTGAGCGAGTATTATCTTTGATAGCTCTTGTCGCTGCGACAAACTTGTGTCGAAAGAGAACTCGCTGGCAGTGTGAACAGCCAGCGATCAACTATTTAATATATATGTCTCTTTTATTGACACGGGATCTGCATCTTTTGTTCGTTTCTTCAGCGAGAAAATAGTTGATAGCTAATGGGTTCGTCAGTGGGACAAATGCTTAAGGCCATAAATACCAGGCCCCTCAGAAAGTATTGCGAAAAAAAGTTTTTATATATGGGAGACTGGCCAGTTATAATGTTTTTCGAAAATATGATTATTTATAAGTAAAAATAAGTAAGTTCCAATTTCAAAATTTCCCTCCACATTTTTTGCGAGTTAATTCAAAGTATTGTGTCTCACTGAAATATGGATCTGCGCCGGGAACATTTTAGAGCTATGATTTTATACGATTTCAAGTGTCGCCTGAAACCGGATGAATCGTACGATAGACTTCAAATGGCATTCATGGATGAAGGCCCTTCCAAGGCAACCGTGTATCGTTGGTATAACGAATTCAAGCGCGGTCGACCAACTTTGGGGGATGACGAAAGAAGCGGTCGCCCTTTGACGGCTGTTACCGAAGAAAACGTGCTAGCAGTGAAAAATTTAATCCAAGACAATAGGCGAATTACATATCAGGAGATTCAACACATATTGAAGATTGGATCGGGAAGCGTTCACGAGATTCTACACAGCCATCTTCGCGTGAGGAGGATAGTATCACGCTGGGTGCCGCACAACCTCACCGATGCTCAGAAGCAGGCCCGGGTGGAATGGTGCCGTGATATGCTTAACAAATTTGAAGCAGGCTCGTCTCGGCGTGTTTACGACATCGTTACAGGTGATGAGTCCTGGATTTATCAATACGACCCAGAAACCAAGCGCCAGTCGACTGTTTGGGTGTTTCAAAATGAGCCAACGCCTACCAAAGTGAAGCGATCTAGAAGCGGGGGTAAGATTTTGATCGCTAGCTTTTTTAATTTGACTGGCCACTTGGTATCAATTCCCTTACGGGATCAAAGAAGCATTAATGCCGAATGGTATACTACCAAATGTTTGCCAGAAGTTTTCTCTGTTATAAGCAACAAGCGACCAAACACAGGGCTCCGCGGGCTACTGCTCCACCACGACAATGCACCTGCGCACACCGCACTCAAAACGAGGGACTTCCTGGACAGCACGCCAGTCAAACTCCTGGGTCACCCTCCTTACAGCCCTGATCTAGCACCGTGTGACTTCTTTTTATTCCCAAAAATAAAAAATCAGCTCAAAGGGATACAATTTTCGTCGCCGGAAGATGCGCTGGCTGCGTTCGAGCAGGCTGTAAACGAGGTGTCTGCGGCGGACTGGAAAAAGTGTTTTGAAAACTGGTTTAGGCGCATGAATCTTTGTATAGAGGCTGGTGGAAAGTACTTTGAAAAGATTTAATAAAAATATATGTACGTATAGAACAATTTTTTTTAGTTTCGCAAAACTTTCTGAGTGTCCCACGTACACATGCTTCTAACTTCCATAAAAGTGTACAAGTGCATTGATTGTGACATTCACCAATCAGAAGTTGATATGGCTCAATGACATGCAAATTACTAGCATGTGTATGCCTGACTTTACTTCAAGTTGCAATCACTCGGAACGTTTAGGACACCGGTTCGGTTCGGTTCGGCCCATGATCAGATTATGCTGCGGTGGCTTACATAATGTACTAGGCCCGGGTTAATTGATTCTATTGAGACACAATAGCCTCGCTTTCTATCACATTTAACCTTATATCGTAACTCATGAATTTTGGATGGCGTTTGAAGCATCTATAGATGTTGCGTTTTATACTGGCAAATAGCGGCCACATATTCACCTACAGGTACATTTGTTGAGGATCTTAATATAACATAAAAACGAAAACATAATACATAAATTGGCAAAAACAGAGAAGTTAAAAAAACCGGTACTTAGGTGATTTGTTTATTTATTTCATTTATTTAAAACTTCATGCAACATACAGGTACATAGGCGGACTTAATGCCTGAGGCATTCTCTACGTTGTTGACTGGTAGAGAATGCCTGCAAGGGTGGTACAGAGATGCATAAAAATTAAATAATTATTGAATAACAATATATATATTGTAGCTAAAATAAACATACATATATATTTACTATAATTTAACACACATATATATTAAGAAACAATCATTTATATTTGTTCTTAAGAACGTTATCCACTTTATTCGGAAAAGGGCTGTCATCAAGCTAAATCGAAAGACTTTTATACCGATTGTTGATGGATTAAATAATTTCAGAATGCCACTGTGAAAAATATTTGTTATTGATATCTACTCAATGTGTCATTGAAATTGAATGAACTTCTTTTATCTCGCAAATTAATTTTCATTACGAGGAAAATTCTCTCTTCAAAAAGGACATCACCTTGTTGAAACCACACCGAGTATTGTGTTTTGTCATTTAGACCCGGAATACTAAAAAGGGCCCAGTCTTTTGTCCCAGCCCTTTTTATACCCAATATAAGAAGACCCGTGCTGTTAACCTATTAAAAGGGATTTAGGGGTCTTGTTAATCTGGTAGCTGTAAACTACCCTCGGTCACGTGTGCAACAATGGAAACTATGATGGAGGTCTCGTTTTTATTAAAACGTCCAGTGGCCTTAAGCCGATTTTATTTATACCCACCCTTACAAAGTTACTTGGGAAAAGTTTGCCCAAAATATGGCGGAATGTATGTGCCGTCCCCTTTTGAGGACAATTGAAACGTATTCATTTCTATATTTTTGTTCTGGGTTACAAGAAAAAGAAAGTAATGTGATGTCTGCAAGATTTCTTAGCGATAAACAACACGCGCGAGTCCTGGTAAGGAATAACAAGGGATGCAAAAAATATTGATATCGATAGCAATTCAAAGTGACACTTTTTTGTATTTAGACTTGGTAGGTATCAGGCAAGTATTTCTGTATATCTATTCTTACAGATATTCAAACGTGTCGATACAGTTTCCAAGTTATAAGGTCGTTTATAACTGATAATCAAAAATCAACCTCTGAAACATCTATCTTTTTTATTTATATATAAAACAAGGTCGGGTTAGTTACACCATTTATAACTCGAGAGCGACTGAACGGATTTACATATTTTTTTATTGGTTCGATTTATGTCTGCTCTGAATAACAGAATAACTATTAAAACATTGGAAAAAATTTAAAGAAAATATTTTTATTGAAAATTCATTTTCCCATACGTTTTGCGAACACGGCGCCATCTCTGATACATGACAGAATAAAGAAGGGAAGGTTTAACAACTAAAAAAAAGGCAGGTAGGTAGGCTGGGGTAAGGTAGGGTAGGATAGGCAGGGTAGGGTATTTGGGGTAGGTAGGTTAGGGTAGGTAGGTAAGTGGAGTAGGGTAGGTAGGTAGCCAGTTGACGGGAGCATAGCCGTAGACACAGCTAGAATTATAATTTCTGATAAAATATGGTAAACTTAAAACATGTTTGCACAATGAGAGTCTTTCAATTCTTTAAGATTTCATGAAACTATCCTTAAATTTTTCAGTATCAAAAATTACGCCAGTGGCTCTTTTGGAGTTAAGCTGGGTTTACAGCACTATCATCCTATTTCTTTGCCATAATTATGTTCCTACATGCCACAAGGAATGCCTACCTTTACCCAAACTACACAAACAACATAACTTCTAAGAAAATATGAATACCTCACAAGCTCTATTATTAATCCCTACTCAACTATTACACGAAACGCCTACCTATAATGTTGGTAGCACCAACATAAGACGCAGCGTGTACCAACATCAGAGACAGTACCAACATAATACGTACCGCGTACCAACATAATCTCGGAATCCGGAATGCTAAACAGAGATTTGTTTGTTGTCCTCTATCTAGCGTTGTGTTACTAAAATGATATAGTATACAGTATTCTGCGTTATTTCATTAAGTCTGGATTGTGTTGTAAGTTAGATTTCAAGGGTTTCGGGTAAGAGGGAAGATGGTTCAACGCTAGGGATCAAATAGGTCAAATTTTGTACTAGAATTTCAACCTTTTTGATTTTCGATCTCTGGTTTAACTCAAGGACCGCGCAGCAGAAACTTATAATAAATAAATTGTGCCAATAAGAAATTTGTGCTAATTAACATTTTGAACAAAATTACTAAATTAATAAATTGTGCCACAAAACAATTTGTATTACTTTCCTTAAAAGTAAGTTACAACCAATCAAAATGATACAGTAAACAATATCTGACCCACTCATATTTTCCCATCTATTTTGAATACAGGTCCGCAACAGGCATTCACAACAATACAATAATCAAATGATTCATAAGCAAATAAAGCTGAGCTGAACAAAGTGTATGAATCATAAAATTTAGCGATTTTATTACCTTTATCGAATAACAATAACTTGTTAGTTCCTTTCAGGATTTCAAGTTTATTACTACGAATATTAGTAGGCTTTCCTTAATCCGTGTTTGATGGATTATTGGTATTAAACCTATTTATTAATGCTGTGTGGGTATTAAGTAATAGGGATTAATTGGCAAATCTTACCGGATTTTGTGAGACGTATTAATTTCCATTTTAGAGTAATATCTTTTGTAATGGGTATTGCTTTAAAGGCCTTCATTGAAGTAGCATTGTGTTTTGTGATAAAATTCCACGAGGGCAATGGTTATCTGACTGAGAAGTGATATAAAAGATGGAAGAAAAAGGAGTCAGTGATAGCGTGACCCCAGGTAAAATGGGACAAAGGCAGGAAGAAGATGATGATGATTTAAATATATTGGCAAAAAAAGAAAATGTATTTACGATGAACACACTATCTCTAGTATCACTCGCTCAACATGACAAGCTAAATCGGTCAGGTACAACATCATCGCACTTAACGATAAATATAATTAGCGATGTTTCCTGGGTAGAAAATGATAATAATATATAGTCCGTCAGTGAGATTATCAAATAATATTGGGCCCGTATTTTTTGCTTTATCAAAAAAAAAATATTGACATAGGTAAAGCGCATAAAAGTTCAGGAGGCTTGTGACGTCACTTTGTCAGTATAAACTTTAGCATACCGTGACGTCACATAATATTTCAATGCACTGTATCGTCATAATTTTATGTTTACAATATTTTTAGGTTACCTAACTGCCGTCAGTTAGGTAACCTAGATATTTTTTGTCAGGTACCCTATTAACCCAATGCCATTAAAGCGACGTTATCCACATTATCCAGCACCTATACGAGGGTATCGCTACACTATGCCTCGCCAGCGTCCCCGCTCGTCAGTATTTAGGCCACAATAATCTGGCTATTATATCGCGAAACAATGGGATTTAATACAACCTATTTGGCTATCTATGAGACGGGATCTTGGATTTGTAATATTATGTACCAGCTGCTGACAAACAATGTTTGTTGTTATGAATAACAAATTCAATTAATATTGTTTGAATAGGAGTTAATTGTAATTTGTGTTGGAGCATTCATTAAGTTTCTTTATACGCTTAGGAGGTTGGTGTATGAAAAACTTTTTTTGTTTGTATTGTTTCATTTTATTCCATGTTTATAAAATACTGTGGTTTCACAAATTTTAAAGTCGTCCCGATGAAAAATGTTGACTTTTATACAGCTCTCGTAGATCTTAACAATACATGACATAAAATAGAACGCACAATAGAGGACTTTCGTATCTTTAAAATACCTACTTTCCTTCTCAATTCAAAATTGTAATATCCTAATCACCTGCTCAACTCCGTCGACAAAGACTCTCGGCTCAAACTGGCGATACAGATCCACCGCTTATTTGCGATAACAAACCCTACAAAAGATGACTTGGCCGACCCATTGTTATTAAAAATGATGTCAACTTTACTGTGTTCCTTGATTTATGATATGCTTTTGTGGCACACAATAATGGGATTGTGTTATGTAACGGCTAAGAGCTCATTATGGCCAAGTAATAATAAATAAAGCTGGAAATTGGCCGAAACACAGAAGTTTCGGTACTAGCTGCCGGATCCGACGGTTTTATGCTCATTTTAAATGGCTAATTGCTGACTTTACCACGGCTATATGTGAATATTTCACGTTATTAACATCAGAGGTATTTCTGCAGTCTATTCGGATAATTTTATCGGATCTGTGCCGTTCTTGTTTGACAAATACGAGTCTGAAGCGTGGTCGCTGCAAGGACTTAATTAGCATATTTAATAGAACTTGCTATAGCACACATCTATTGGAACATTGTACTGTTTCAATTTGCGTGTTTGTGTTTCTGTTCGTTTTATTTCAGAGTAAGTTTTTTAGGGCTTAATTTTACCGTAAACTTTTTAATTTACATAGCGTGCTCAAGTAACTGTATGTAACTGTTTTTAAACTGAGGTATTTCCAATCAGATAATTCAAATGCCAATTCACTAGATATGGGATCTCATCTTCATACTTATCTATCTACAAATGGAAATAAAAAGTTCCACCTGCTGTTTCTTTTATGTGCAGACTCCGAATAATAATACCATCACCTAATTCGTTCCTATGATTTTCGCTAAGCGTGTGACCAATATACTACATAATATTCCACAACAAATACCCAAGTTTTTACCAACAAGAACTTTGTCATCAGCCGAAGCAAAACTTTGAAACCAATCCCAAAACTTTCCATTTTGTTAATTTATAACTTTATTCTGTAATCCTTAATAGTCTTGCTAATCTAAAATATTTTTCGCACCAACCTCTGTCGTGATTGCTCGCCGAAATAGCGAAATGACTTTAGTGTTAAGTCAGAGTTGGTCGGTGTCGACCAAACCAATTATAAAGTTTAATTACTCATCGCTCCGCGGACTAGTTTACTGCAAACAACAGATGTCGCTAGTCATGCTTGTTACTTGAATAAGTGGGCGAGGACGCCGTAATATTGTCCATAGTTGATGTATTCTGTGTTGGGGACGGGTGATTCTGTTGATAGTTTTCATTTAAATAGGATTCTTAGTTGAAAAGGGCACTGATTATTTTTACACTACTGGTCTCCATTATTTGTGTGTACCTAAAGAATGATTCACTATATTATTTTTAAAGTTTCTCAAACTACATTGGTAATCTTTAGCAAAATAGATTGTAAATCTCTAGTGGTTTTTGCAATCAATTTGCAAGCCTTTGCTTTAAAAAACATAGCTTTCCTTTTGCACTTCATGCACAATGGTACGTAGGCGGACTTAATGCCTGAGGAATTATCTACTAGACTGCCAAGTAATTTATTCTGATACAATTTCAAAACACCATCTTCAAACATTTATATTTTAATAAAATTTTCTATACTCACTATA
This sequence comes from Orthosia gothica, assembly GCA_949775005.1. Lineage (NCBI taxonomy): Eukaryota > Metazoa > Arthropoda > Insecta > Lepidoptera > Noctuidae > Orthosia > Orthosia gothica. The sequence continues at coordinate 4,612,539 of OX459038.1, forward strand.
CCATCTTCGATAACACTCATTTCCATAATCCCACCTTTCAATTTATCACCCACACAATTTTTATTTGCTCTCAAAACATCTAAAACTTCCTCTTATGACGCACCAAACTAAAACTCACATCCAGTTATTCGCTGAAGGATTTTATGAGGTCATATATAACCACGACCTAAATCTCCTTGATCTCGATGGAAGAATTGAGTAGGGTGTGTGACAGTTGGGATTATGGGCAACCGTCAATGTATAGTTGACGGTGGGGTGGCATGGTTCTGGAATTCATTATGCGGCTCGCGCTATGGTTGGCGGGAGATGGTGAAATGAGGTATTTTGGATATCTTGCCAATGCAGCATGTCTATTGCAATTAACAACAATATGATATCAGTATCATTATCAACTATTTAAATTTATATGACTCATAATACAGTTACTGAACATTTGATATATTTTACGATGCCTATATTATTCATCCGCTTGTAGCCTCAAAACATGGACTTGCCGATAATCGTTCTATCTGTAGGTTTTGCCGAATTATGCATTCATCTTGTATAATTATTACTTTATAAAAGTCTTGCTAACCCATTTTAACAGGTAATTATAATAATACTCCTCTTATATCTTCCTGCTTAATCACATTGTCACTAACAATGAACATTTCATAAAGGACCTTAACCTTATCTCGCACACCTTCAGGCAAATTATCTTCAATACCTGTATTATATGTAGAATATAATATATCTAATTATAAAACCTAATTTGCATCCCACGGCACATCTGTACGATGAAATTGTGATAACTCAGTAGTAGCAGCGCAAAGTATTTTCTAGTTCGTCGGCTCCACGTCGCTTCGAAGCCAATTATAAAGTTTAATGAAGCGTCAGCTTGTCCCTTTTACACTTGCTCACTTACTTTACATTATACGAATAGTTAAGGTTACCAAATTAATGGCAACTGGCTTATGTAACAATGGAAATTAGTTGCTGTTGATGTTTACACGTGCGTGGGTTTAGTAGCGGGCGGATGTTTGGTTTTTGAGATAAGGTTGCGTTAGTAAAATCATTTAAAACAGTTGATTTTAGACAGAAATGCAATGCTTGCACTATACGTTTTGTGTTTTATCTCAATTCCTAAAGTAGACCTAAAACGAAACATCAAGAATTTTAAAGATTATCTCTTAAGAGCGGACTCTAGTCAACAGGAATTTGAAAAATAGGTATTTGTAGAAACTATTGCCGTCGCGTCACCTCCAACCTCACCCCGTAAAGTGCGAAAGGGACAACTGCAGCTCAGGCTGATTTTACCTACAAAAACTTTGACTAAAAGACGTTTCGTATTCTGCTGTTTTCTTTATGAAAACTGGTCTGATCTAAAAAATTCTTATATATTTAGAGGAAAAGTATATATATGCTCCTATCATTTCCTTTTTTGTTAAAAACTTATAAATTTGGTCTGAAAGTCTTCTGAACATGGCGGTAAAAATGGGCATTTTTTTCGGATTTTTGGATTGTCATATTTCTTTTTGTGATTATGTTTTGGAAAAAAGGAAATGATTCAGGCACGTATTAATTAGACCTAGATTTTATGGAAAAAAATCATTGCTCTAGAGGCATTATCCACCAAGAAAACAGCAGAATGTGTTTGTATGGAGAAAGTCTCACTAGAGTCCCCTCTTAAGGTCCGACCTATGTTCAATTTCACATATTTATCAAATCACAATATTATTTGGTTCGTTTTGTATTGTCCTCATATGCCACGAGTAGCGACATCTAGTTATCATCTAAGCCTTCGAGTGTAACTTGAGAGTTATGTTTCAGTATTTGATTCGTCCCAATATCTGCTTTCAGCGACATCTAGTTTCTCTATCTGTAAACCAAAACATTTTCATCATTGTGGAACAAACCCTGTCTCAGAGCTACTGAGAACACAAACACTTTTATAAATTTATTTCAATAAAGTTAAGTATTTTTGTCGCTGCAACGTGTTTTAGTGTTACTGTCAGCATATTTCTAGCAATATGATATTTCTCACTGTACTTTGGCACAAGTACTGATGGTTCCACGCACTGTAACGGAATAGAGTATGTCAAAATTTTCATTCCCTCTGAAGCATTTTTAAACATCCAACACCCAAGAACATTAGTTAAACATTCAAAATGATTAGTTTTTAAACACTTTTACATCACCAGAACAAGTCACAACAATTTAATAAATCGTTCTGGGTTAACGACACTAACCCTGTAACGATCAGTCCTATCAAACAGTTAAGAGTACGTATAACATTAAATTGGTAATAAAATTATATGGTAATATTCATTCAAGTACCTTATATTGTATTTTGACGTTAGTGGTGATTGGTTAAGTGTTGTTGTAAATACCTGAGTGATAAAATAGTGACATTCGATGAATTGGCTGATATATTCTATGAGATGGTAAAAGTAAGGCCCTTTACTGATGGCGCGATGCCATTTGATTTATATCACGAAATGGTAAGTATGTTCACATGGACGCAATTATTATTATTAATCCATTCATATAAGACGACAGGGCCCATATAAAATAACTTAAACTTAAACATGCATAATCATGGTGTTAGTAACAATATAAACTTATACCTATGATAGTAACACAATAACAACAGACAATTTGAGCACAACAACATTTAATATTCGAATAGAGACAATCATCATTTCTTGAGAATTTCAGCTGAAATACTGGAGCAACGGTTCTTATGTACACAGTCCAGCCTGTCAGCAATCATTTCCAGGATGCTGTTGGGGCTACTAAGGATGCACATATTTTACACGTCAATACATAAAAGCAATTGACTCGCATTTACGCAAACATCCCTGATGCGCTACAAAAGCGAGGCAGCCAAATTTTTCAAATTCCACTTAATGTTGGTTTCTTAATTTATTTAATTATTCGAAAGAGTGATTCAGTTATCCAACATACACCCGTCAATGCTCACATAATTTACATCAACACAAACTGAAACAATTCACTGACATTATAGGTTCTGATATTTCTAGCTCTGCAGTCGTAAATCACGTCTGTTTGTTGTTGAACGCGTGTGGGTAGAGTTATTAGAACACTGCTTGCAGCAAGTACACCAATAACATAGAAGATATTAGAATTTCTGTAGTCCTAATAACGAATGGCTTTCCTTCGGTAACATGTATCGTAGTAACCTTTTGTTTTGTTGAATTAGGTGTATTATACTGAATGATAATCAATTGAAGCCTTACGAATAGTATTTTGGTCTATAATATTTCTTATTAGAAATAGAAAATATATTGATTATTATTTAAAGGAGTCAGTGCAAGCAATATGGTTGACAGGACAAGGGTAGTAAGATAATGATGCTAATTCTGGTTTATTCTTAGTCATTTTTATTAAGTAATGCTAAAGTAAAAAACAGACCTGCAAAATATTATGCACATCCAAAATAGCGCAGAGCTAAAACAAATGCATCCAGTGATTTGTGGTGCAAGTGAGCTAACTGTAAAACTTTAATACATCAAGCAGTAACAACCATTAAAGCGATCCTTTAAATTCAAACAAAGTAGAGAAAACACAGACAGGAAACGTAAAATCACGTGCAATCCCAACAAGAACTACGAACGAATGAGCAAACATAATTCGGATTCCTCAGCCAGCGCTGAACGTAGTGAACGTTCGACTTTAAAGGAATGCAATTTTATCTGATGCCGTCCGTGAACCAAGGGTAATTAAAGTTAAAAGGAATCCGAAAGTTTACGGAGTGCAGCGAACAATGAAACTTGTAGTTGAACCTGTGTTGAACACCAACTCAGTATACTGTGAAAAGTAAGCGCACTTAGTAGCACCTTCCAATTTAAATAAATAATTTGAGGTGAATTTTCGAGATGAAATTAATTTGGCTTTCGATATTTAATAAGAAGACTTGTCATCTTCTTCATCCTGCACTAATATTTATTAGGGGTCAGGCTTGTTTGTGCGTCTACTACGCCAGGATGGTCTATCCTGGGTTGACAATGTTGGTATACTCTACTCTTTCAGATCTCCATCGACAGTGGTCCACCAACAGGCTGGTGGACCCCTCGTTCGTTGTTTAGTGTTGATTTTGTGCACTATTTAAGAGTGAATAAGAAAACTTGTCTTATTGGAACATGGACTTTGGCGAAAGTCCAACCTAGAATAGAAAAAGTTACTTTTAAAATTGTTAAATTATAAACTGTGTATATGCAACCGCACCTATATTTATCTAAAATGTTTTACATAATGGAGAGTAACAATTATTGTCAAATGTGTTTAAAAAGTTGTGGCAACTTCTCTCTAGGGTAGCAAATACACGAATACGATCCATTCAGAACTAAAAATAATACAAAATCCAGGTGCAACGTCAAACTTTGTCTGGTTTATTGTTTGAGCACAGTTAAGGCGGTTCCCCGAGCAAAACGCCGCGCAAGCCATTTTTTGTGCTGTTTTTAGGAGCTATCTACTCGTGATTTAAAAAGAAATATCAATTAATAAAAATACATTAAATTTCTACATAATATTGATTCTAAAATGGTAGATTTAGTGTTTTTTTAAATGTTGTATATATTTCACTAATCTCCTTTTAAAAAAACATAAAAATGAGAAATAATTATTGATATTATGCATCTCCTCGTAAAGTGTTCATTAATTATTTTTTGTACTAACACTAATGGATAGACAATTTAATAACGAACATTTTTGTAGAATTATTTTTTTCAAAAGACCAAAATTCGATTTTATAAAGATTTTATTCTAAAATCTGGGCGTATTCACTACTGTAATTCATGCGCCGCCAGTGCCGCTAGACCAATAGGAATGCTCATATCGCACGCCGATTTTTTGGTCAGGGTACCGTCTTAAGTCAGTTCGTCACAGAATTACTGGATTTATAATAATATACGTATTTGGTAACATTTGTCGGGATGTTGATTTTTTAGGAGGTTCTCAATTCGATTGTATTTTTTGTTATGTGTGTTACCTCAGAACTAGGTGAACCGATTTTGATGAGTCTCTTTTTATTTGAAAGCTGTTGCTTCTCATGTGGTCCCATTTAATTTGATGCTTGATCAAGAACCCTGATGAAGAACTTCGGAGATATACAACATAACTCTCCAATAAATGATGGCAAATCTCTCGGGATTGCTGCAATCACATGTCTGTTTATTGTTTACACCATTTCATAACATAACATCACGCCGCTACGCTCTAACGGGGAACGCATATTTGTACAGTTTACCCTGGAACAGTCGTGGCTAAATAATAACAGCCGCACGAGTTGATCTTCAAGGTTAAGCAATGCTTGACGAGGTCGGTCCGTGGATGGGTGACCATTTCAACATACCGAGTTTCCTTCGTGCCTCGGAAAAGCACGTTAAGCCTTTGATCCCGGCTGTCATTTGAAGATCTTTGACAGTCGTTACGAGTAGTCAGAAGCTTGAGATCTGACACCGGTCTAGCCAAGGGGTACCGCTGTTACCCAGTTACTGGATTGTGGAGGTGTCAGATAGGCAGTCGCTCCATGTAAAACACTGGTACTCAGCCGAATCCGGTAAGACTGGAAGCCGACCCTAACATAGTTGGGCAAAGGCTAGGCAGATCTGGAACACTATAATTTCACCGGTTGTATTAAAGTTTCATGTTATTCGGGTAATCTATTCTGGCATAATTGTGGGCATTACTGATATGTAATACAACTAAAAAGTGATAATAATAAACTATTTTTGTTTCTTCGATTTGTTTTTTGACACCGACTTCCAAAATTGAAGTTATTATTCATGTTGTGTATTTTTATTTGGAAGTCGGTTGTATATTTCGGAAAAAGTTTTTATTTAGATTGTGTAGAGCGATACGATGACTGACTTATGAGTCAATGTAGACCAATCTTTTCAGATGGCATGTATGCGTCATCTGTCAGGGTATGTCTACGTTTGAATGGGTGCTGTTTCAAGAGATCATCTCAGGTATTCCCCATGCCCACACATTATTTAACAAACACAGGGAATAACTGGTCTTCTTTTAAAAAGATCTTTGCAGCATTCATGTCTTGGTGTTTCTTATCAGTGATAGTCGGTTAAGAAACATCAATTGCGGAACAAACCTATGCTTTATCTTAAAATAATCTGCATTCATCAGAGCATATTATGTTGGCGTTAAGAGTTACTTTTTGCTCAGCAAACGATTTATGTGTCTCAAATTTTGGCTCTCACATGACAAAGACAAAGACAAAAGACAAAAGATATTTATTTCAACTGGGCCACCAAGCGGCACTTTTGAATGTCACAATTTAAATTTAAATGGAATACAAGTTGATTCTACCGTGCATTCGGAAAGTAGCTAGTTATGGAGAAGAATGCACAAGAAACTCCATACTTTTTAAATTTACATGGAATAAAAGTTGATTCTACCGTGCATTCGGAAAGTAGCTTGTTATGGAGAAGAATGCACAAGAAACTCCATACTTACTCTTTTAAAAAAGAAAATGATTCTACCGTGCATTCGGAAAGTAGCTTGTTATGGAGAAGAATGCACAAGAAACTCCATACTTACTCTTTTAAAAAAAAAAAAAAGATTTTTACAATATTTAGGTACATGAGTACATACATTAATAAATTCACATATGTGAGGACAATGCACCCAGAATAGCACTACACACTATACTATGTAAAGGTATAAAGTATTAAAAGTACTCACACATGTCTGTGCAGTTATACAATAGGTACTAGAAAAACATCAACATCCGAAGCAGTTGAGTTATGACCAATCCCAACTGACGGCGCCCGTTCACGAACATGACGCATGAATCGGCACCACCCAGCTCAACCATCATGAAGGGAACCGAATGATCCAACACACGCGCCACCATCAGAGAGACATTTGAGAGAGCATGACACACTCAACTGCCAGGGCACACACAAGTCAACGAACGACACATAGGTATAGCAAATGGTAGATTTACAGTTGGGTACATAGTACCCACACACGTGCTGTGCAGCTATACAATACTAAAAGAAATCGAGTCTATACAACACAAACATAATCATATCATTTGTTTTTGCGCCCTAGTGGTTGTGGAGCAGGACTAGCATTGAGCCAAGCATTTTTATCAGTGATATAATCCCCCAACTTATAATATGCCTGCCTGCATAGTGTGCGTTTTATACAATTTTTAAATTTCGTCTCATTCAGTTCTAGAATATGGGGAATTAATTCCGTCATGTTCAATTAATTCCGTCTTGCATGCATATCTTCTCGTTAAGTGGGTTGGCTCGGTGTGATGAATTTGTATTCATATATACGGGAGATATATCTCAGAACTTTGTTGATTTCGTACCCAGTTTACATAGTCGATTGGAGTGCTTTTCGAGGTAGTGTTTTTACATAATTTTATTTATTTGAAAAATAAAAAAAAATAACCTTTTAAATTTGATCCGATTGCATTAGTACTTCCAGAGAATTACCCTTAAACAAATAGCTTTAACACTATATGTTATATTATATTCATTAAGACTAACGTTTTTGCTAGATACCTATCCAGAAAATAAAAACTTTTAAAGATATCTTTTCTCTTACCTTTTTTAGGGTTCCGTACCCAAAGGGTAAAAACGGGACCCTTTTTATAACGGGAAGCTTTTTATATTCTTTTGTCAAAATTGCGGTATTATTTTAATTTATTTTATAGTTTTAATTCATCAACGTTAAACTTGCTAAACCTATTTGTCATAAGAAACTTTCAAATTGTCTATCAACTCCCTAGATGCTGCTTTTACATGTCTATCTTCACTTTAAACTTATTAATCAAAATAATTAATCTTATAATTAAAATTACTTTGTCTTAATATTGTTGTATGGAAACAAGTAAGGTACACACAAATAGTTGGGCGTTTCGTAATAATACAATATTAATATGTAAACTCCACTTAGTATAGAGGCTTCAGCTTATTGATAAGTTTGACGAACTTGTACAGGTTTATGTATAGCAACATATCGAAGTATCTAAGTAGTGTGTGCCAAATATTATGACATAGAATAAACTTGTACGAGAATGATGGTATATCATCGTAACAAATTTTGGTTAATACAATTAAAGACGCGTGGCATAACTTAGTCTTCTGAGCAAAAACAGGAACAATAGGAAAATAGATTTAACTAAACTCGAGGACACCTTTGAGATACATATAGAACTACCTCATGCCGTCATCTGACACTTGACTTTTAAGAAGAACACTATGTCTGAAAAAGTCTGTTAGCAACGCCAAAGAAAGCCGACATACAAATAATGAATAACTAGGTATACTCGTATTAGGTGACATAATGCAGTCTAAGGCTGATATACTAGCTAAGGTGATAGAGGAGCATGGCTGCGTTTTTCTAGCGAACCGCTTAGGGCGCCATCAGGTATGAAGCGATTGAAAAAGGTCGGACATTGAAAACCCAGTCCTGCCGTCAACAGGCTTCGTATCTACCTTCCGTGATACCCGAATTGTATTGTAATAGAGTTTCAAAACCACGGTTTATGCATGAATATTGATAACTAGTTTCTTCTAGCGGCTTCGCCCGCGTGGAAGTCGAAACTTATTCCGAGGTAACATATTTCCGAGAGAAAGAAACCTATTGGCTATTCCTGACTATAATCTATCCCTGTGCCAAATTTCATCAAGATCCGTTTTGCCGTTCGTTTTAGTATAACGAATCCACACATCCAAATTTTCGCATTTATAATAATTATGTGGGCGTCCAAGCAAAAAGGGTCCAGTAGTGGCGTATTGAGTTAAGTCTAGATACGGTGTCTTCAATTGATAATAAGGATTTAAAACAACTCATCATGGCAAGTAAATGCCGAGAACTGGACCCTTTTTGCTTGGACGCCCATATATTAGTAAGATTTAAATGTAATAATAATAACTGAAACTCGAAAAATCCAGAGGGCCTAGACAAACTGATATTTTGCAAAAACTGCAAAAAAATCTGAAACGCTACCAAAATGTCACTTCATCATCATCATCAGCCTATTAATGTTCCCACTACTGGGGAACAGGCCTCCTCTCTGTGAGAGGGGATGGCCCTTAATCCACCACGCGGACCCAGTGTAGTTTTACCCGACTGCGGGAGGGTAATGTTTTTCGAGTGTATGTATGTAAGCACGCTCTACAGCCCAAACGGCTTGACGGATTATGATGAATATATGAGGTGTCGATGGATTCGTCTCAATTGCGAGAATAACTTAATTTTTTTTAAAGCTCCCTCACTAAATAAAGTGGTTTATAATTTTTTTTTTCGTTTAGTATCCTAACAATATGGGTTTCAAATTAAAGTTACTAAATAGGCCGTTCCAAAAATATATATATTATAAATCTTTTATGTTTCTATACTGGCACTAATTCAAGCGTAACTTTGAGAGCAAAATAACCACATAACTTATTTGGAGAACTCGTTCAATACTAAAACTAAAAAATCTGAAAAAAAAAACATTATTATAAAACCAAAAAACCCGACTGTTAAAAATGTATTAACTAAAAAGAGAAAAACAAGTACTAGATATAATTTATACATTAAATGTTATGAGGTGCTGCAGGCCGGGACAAACAAATATTATAATAAAACCGACCACTTCGTTTGTCACCACTGGCAGCACCTGTCTTTTTGGTTCTAGGACATGCCTGTTTCTTCAAGACGTTTTCCTTCACTGTTTTTAAAAGCAGTGGTGATGAAATAATGTACACAAAGTAAAGTTCCTGCCTGGGTTCGAACCCACGACCTACAACTTGTAAGTCGTGACCAATAACACTGGGCCACCACGAAACTGTCACGTGTTCCTGCTCACCCCTGCCCAACCCTTTGGGAACAAAGGAGTTATGTTTATGTGTGTTATGTTTATGTCACTTTGCATACAGCCTGTAGTGAAACGTGACAATGTGTGAAACTAATCCATACTAATATTATAAATTTGAAAGTAACTCTGTCTGTCTGACTGTTACCTTTTCACGCCTAAACCACTGATCAGAATTCGGCAATGAGATAGAAGACATCCTGAAGAAGGACATAGGCTACAATATGTGGAATAAAAAGTGGGCAGGGTAGAGTAGGCAGGGTAGAGTAGGCAGGGTAGAGTAGGCAGGGTAGAGTAGGCAGGGTAGAGTAGGTAGGATAGAGTAGGTAGGGTGGTAGGTAGATCAATAGGAAGATAGGTAGGTAGCTAGGGTAGGGTAGGTGGTAGGCAGGAAGGTAGGTAGGATGGGGTAGTGTAGGTAGGTTGACGGGAGCGAAGCCACGGGGAACAGATAGTCCACTATATTTATTTTAGTCCTTTATCTAGTAAATCATTTTTCAAATCTTTTGTTTCTATTTGAGAACCAAATTTAGCTGCGCATCCTATAATGAGCTCTCGATACAAAGTTTTTCTACGTTTTACTCCAAATCTGGCACAATTTGTACAAACTAACTCAAACCAATCTGAGATGATATCCTCTGTAGATCATGTCGACCTAGTTTATATTCTACGTTTGCTTGATTCTGTTTTAATTCATGTACCATAATTTAGAGCAACATAATTCGTATCTAACAACAAACATTCTTCCAACTTCTGAAATATCTCGACATTTATAAAACAAACTTTATAGTTGGCTTTAAGTATAGCTAAGTTACCAGAAAATTCCACCCCGTCACTTCCTATTGGCGGGCGGTGTCGTCAAAGGCAATTAACGGGGTAAACAAATTTATATTAAAGTTCCCTGAAACTTGGGATCCTCTTAAACAAACTATTGAAGTGTTAAAATTTTAAAGAGGTTTATGTTTGAAGACTATAAGTAGTTTGCGTCCACCTGAGTGGGTTATGAAACCTTTTCATAAAGTATATACACATTATGTAAGTTTATATGTATATTAACCTGTCATAGTGCTCCTTTACAACTACCACGCAGAAGGATCGGCCAAAAACTTATAGTAAATATTGGAACATTTTCATACCTATGTCAATTGTAATTAGGCTCTTTAAATATGTTCATCATCATCATCATAGGCCTATTAATGTTCCCACTGCTGGGACACGGGTCCCCTCTCTGTGAGAGGGGATGGGCCGTAATCTACCACGCGGGCCCAGTGTGGGTTGGTGGATGTGACAACAACTTTGAATTTTTGTTTCTAGTACATGCCGGTTTCCTCACGAAGTTTTCCTGTACCGTTATATTTGTTATAATAGACCAATTACATAAAATTATAATACATATAATTACATTTACCATGCAGAGGAAACAATACCTATGAATTCCATTTCAGAGTGATTTTAATATGTTTCAGATGAAGTATATATTATAAAGAGGAAAGATTTTTTTGTTTGTTTGTTTGTTTATTTGTACCGAATAGGCTCCGAAACTACTGGACTGATTTTAAAAATTCTTTCACCAATAGAAAGCTACATTTTTCCTGAGTGATATAGGATATTTTTAATCCCGAAAACGGGTTCTGTGGGGTAGCCCACGGGAGCGAAGCCGCGGGGAACAGCTAGTTATTTATAAAATAAATTTTACTTACCTTATGAGGCAATTTACAATTACGAGAATTTTGAATTAACACACGTAGGATCGGATTATTAACTGTTGGTTATTGTAATTTACTTTTAAACTATTTTATCCTTGAGTATTTATTGTATGTTCTATGTTTCCAAACCAAAAACACAATAATTTTTAAATTATGCTATTTTTTATGAACATATTTTAATGAATTATTTTCCTTTGTTTCAGAATCTTAAGAATCAAATCATGACAACGAACGTGTGGGTTGAACAGGTAAGTTGTCAATTATTGTATGCATTATTTCTCTGTAAAAAGGAAACAAAACAAGGAAAGAGTATATTTTAGGTAAGCATTGTATATGATAGAATGCAAGTAATAATGCTATCAAGCGACGAAAAATCTATCTAAAACCTTTAAACGAGTAATTCTTGTATGTATGTATGTATATATATATAATCTGAATCTTAGAAACGGCTCCAACGATTTTCATGAAAGTATGCAGTGGGTTTCGGGGGTGATAAATCGATCTAGCTAGGTTTAATTGTTAGAAAATGTCGTTTTATCTATTTTCACCCGAGCAGAGCTCGGTCGCCCAGGTATTATTATTTATATGACAAAGCTAGCAGGGCTATGTGTCAAGAAAACTCTTTAAATAAATAGGTACGTATTTCTCAATACTAGTAGAAATTAAAAGATTATTCTAAATTAAATTCACCCTAGTAATGAGGATACAAGTAATCTTTCTACATCGTAAACTGATATCTTAGGCCAAGTTCTTTGATTCATAGTTAACTCAATCTATGGTAACCAAAGGTTTAAAATTTCGGTAAAAAGCGTTTATTCGTCAATTGTTAATCCAATAAATGGTCAAATAATTGCCTCTCCTACTTATTTGACTATGTGTGAGGCTAACATCGGTAAAAAATGTGTTTTACCAATATTTGCAAACATTGGTTGGCATATTATTTCAACATTGATTGAGATAAAAAAACTGAACTTGAAGCAAAAGAGTCCTCACCAACAGTAAGACAACAAAAATACTACATAGTTGGTAGTAAAATCTCTACAAATAAAACAAAATCCAAACCGACCTCAAACAACCAACATAGATCACAATACTAGTCAAAATGTTACAAACAGGACATGTCTCATTTCCCCCACACTATATACTGACAAATGGGTACCCGGAAGGGACACTGACGTGTCACCTCGGAGACAAGTACGGATAGTCATTCTTTCAACGGATACCCAGACACCCCACCTTCTTGTCAATTCCAAAGTGATTAATGTAAAGAGATGTAAAGGCTTTTAAACTCCCGAGAAATTGAAGGCATTGAAAGAAGCGAGAGAACTTTTTCAGTTCTCTTTGAAAGAAATGAGAATGTGTTTTGTTTTTCGTTTAAATGATTGTGGATTTCGGCGGGATGATGTAAATTAAATGTTTTCGTTTGAGGAAAAGGATTTTAGTATTTTTTGTTATTTTTTTGGCGTGCGGAGTGTTTGGCTGTTTCATTACTTTGTATACAGCTGTATTAGATAAATCGGTCTCAGTTACGTTTTGGAATGTTGTTTAGTGCTTCTTTTCACATATGTCCTTTATATGATATATTGAGAGACACTTTGCATCTCTTCTATACCATGTCTCAAAAATAGTATCATCATCTTAGGGCACCCCGACATGAATAGGTTAGGTTCGAAGGAGATGACGGGAACTGAAGTGAGCGAGCAAAGCGAGCGAATTCAGCTCCCGTCATCTCCTTCATGTTAGGTTACTTTAGACCCTGACGACAAAAATAGGAGCCCCGCGCAGCGGGGCTCCGTCGACTTTGTTGTTTAAATAGTAATCGCACTTACACATTGTAATTTAATTTGTATATTATGTAAAAATGACCTAAGATGCAAATTTTTGTCATTGAATAAGCAATTGACTAAATAGAAATGGTAAATTGAAAACTGACGATACAAAATTTTTGGCTTATTTTATTTTGCGTAAAATGTGTTATTCCAACTGAAATATTTGACTACATAGAAATTGGTAAAAGTACTAGTTGGTAAACAAGTTATTGTTTAAATATTCACTTGCCAAACATTAGGTTTGCGTTACAATTATTTTTGAAGAGATTTATTATTATTTATTTATTTATTATACATATACTTTATTGTACACCAAGATAAAAACAATAACACATATGGAAACCTTAAAATACAACAGGCGGCCTTATCGCGTTCTGCGATCTCTGCCAGGCAACCCAGAATGGAGAGAGATAGCCTGGACACGACATGGGGTTGCACTGCAGATTTTTTGCTAAGTAATAATTTGGCAAATGCAATTATGCCTCAAAAAATACATGAGTATTCTGGATTTTGACTTAGCAACAAACAATTCATAAGATTTACCCGATTTTTTCAGAATTCTTGAATGAATTGTTGTTGTTTGGTTTCCTTTTTCATTCCTAATGTCTTTCACAACTGAAAGTGAATCGGTTATAGCCAGGTATATCATCATCATCATCAGCCTATCAATGTTGTCACTGCTGGGACACAGGCCTCCTCTCTGTTAGAGGGAACAGGCCGTAATCCACCACGCGGGCCCAAGTGCGGGTTGGTGGATGTCACATGTCTTCGAATTTTTGGTTCTAAGACAGCCGGTTGATGCGACCTTGTAATTCTAAATATACTCGTAATATAACTTCTAGAACTAGACTAATTCCACATTTATGTTGTAATGGCATAATTTCATAATACCTCCCCTACTATTTCTATAACTACGTGATTATCTCGTCAAATGGCCATTTTAGAGTTTGCATTAATTTGCGATAGTATTGGCAACCGATTTAATTAACATTTCCATTTGAGACTTCAAATTAAACCGATTACGATAACCGAAAGCTGGGGGTTGATTTATAATATCCGCTTATTTATTTATGCATTTGGTATTTAATATTGTTTACTACTTTAATAGGTGAGTTGGTAGGATTAAGGTCGAAGCTCACTTACTCACTTACACACACGACTCCGCTCCTAAACCGCTCACGCACAACACAGCTCAGCACAGCTCCGCCATAAACAGAGATGACTGCTCGCTGTCCACGCGCCGAAAGCTAGCAGGCAACCAGCTATCAGGCAGGCATTTAACTAGAAGCGTCTATAGCTGCTGTGTTAAATGTAGAGTCTGCGTGCGTACACCGCGCGAGTCACCCGTTTAAAGTGCATGTAAGCATGCGGTAAGTGAGACGTCAACTATCAAGTGATACCATGGTGGTAGGCTCGCTTACATCGAGCTGTCTGATAATTTGTGTTGTCAATGTGAAGTATATCTACAGAGGACGCCCTGACGCTCACATTTCAATGGATATTATTTTGCCATGTGGGAGCGGTTTCTTATAAGTCGGCTACGTACCTTTATGCACTAGCTTCTGCCCGCGTTTTCACCCGCGTAAAAATTGTTTTATCATCCCAATGGTATACAAACTATCCTGTGTCCTTTCCAGGGTCTCAAAGTATCTCCATGTCAAAATTCATCTATTTTGTAGATTTTTGCACGCGTTTTTGTAGATCCATAGATTACCTCCTACAACCTCACAAACTCACAAATTTTACCTCTTCATAATATTATTATAGTTAAGGCAGTAAAATGTACCAACCGTTAGTGATGACAAATTGATATTGACAGCATGTATTTGTGGCAGCTGTACCAGGCCCCTCAGAAAGTATTGCGAAAAAAAGTTTTTATATATGGGAGACTGGCCAGTTATAATGTTTTTCGAAAATATGATTATTTATAAGTAAAAATAAGTAAGTTTCAATTTCAAAATTTCCCTCCACATTTTTTGCGAGTTAATTCAAAGTATTGTGTCTCACTCAAATATGGATCTGCGCCGGGAACATTTTAGAGCTATGATTTTATACGATTTCAAGTGTCGCCTGAAACCGGATGAATCGTACGATAGACTTCAAATGGCATTCATGGATGAAGGCCCTTCCAAGGCAACCGTGTATCGTTGGTATAACGAATTCAAGCGCGGTCGACCAACTTTGGGGGATGACGAAAGAAGCGGTCGCCCTTTGACGGCTGTTACCGAAGAAAACGTGCTAGCAGTGAAAAATTTAATCCAAGACAATAGGCGAATTACATATCAGGAGATTCAACACATATTGAAGATTGGATCGGGAAGCGTTCACGAGATTCTACACAGCCATCTTCGCGTGAGGAGGATAGTATCACGCTGGGTGCCGCACAACCTCACCGATGCTCAGAAGCAGGCCCGGGTGGAATGGTGCCGTGATATGCTTAACAAATTTGAAGCAGGCTCGTCTCGGCGTGTTTACGACATCGTTACAGGTGATGAGTCCTGGATTTATCAATACGACCCAGAAACCAAGCGCCAGTCGACTGTTTGGGTGTTTCAAAATGAGCCAACGCCTACCAAAGTGAAGCGATCTAGAAGCGGGGGTAAGATTTTGATCGCTAGCTTTTTTAATTTGACTGGCCACTTGGTATCAATTCCCTTACGGGATCAAAGAAGCATTAATGCCGAATGGTATACTACCAAATGTTTGCCAGAAGTTTTCTCTGTTATAAGCAACAAGCGACCAAACACAGGGCTCCGCGGGCTACTGCTCCACCACGACAATGCACCTGCGCACACCGCACTCAAAACGAGGGACTTCCTGGACAGCACGCCAGTCAAACTCCTGGGTCACCCTCCTTACAGCCCTGATCTAGCACCGTGTGACTTCTTTTTATTCCCAAAAATAAAAAATCAGCTCAAAGGGATACAATTTTCGTCGCCGGAAGATGCGCTGGCTGCGTTCGAGCAGGCTGTAAACGAGGTGTCTGCGGCGGACTGGAAAAAGTGTTTTGAAAACTGGTTTAGGCGCATGAATCTTTGTATAGAGGCTCGTGGAAAGTACTTTGAAAAGATTTAATAAAAATATATGTACGTATAGAACAATTTTTTTTAGTTTCGCAAAACTTTCTGAGTGTCCCACGTACTTAGGGTCCAGACAAAGTGACATTAATAGATTTTTGATAATCGTAATTACAGAATGAAAGCCACTTTTTGTAGACCTATAAACGAGGAAAGTGATACAAAAGACATTCAGAACAAAGAACGTTTTACAAAATTGTATACAATATCGTTCGTAGCTGTATTATTCTTTTACGTATCAAAATACTATATTATACCCCTTTTTACGTTAAAATTGCCAATACACTAGTATCATGATTTAAAGGCAATGCAGATTACCATAATGATACAAAAAGCTTGGAACTTTATTTCTATCACTGAGTAGGTCAAAAGATCACAGAGACATAAATAGGATCCCGTTGCCAGAAAGTGATAAACATACTGTTCAAACGTACGTTCGTGTAGTTGCCAGACGCAGGACGGATTGAGTTCACTCAAGCTGGCCAGCTTGTGTTTGTATTGCCGAGCAGACGTTGATAAAAAGTTTCTACCTCAGTATGTTTATTTATTTGGTATAACTAAAATGACGTTATCCGACATCTGGTCGATTTTTAGCTTTTGATGCTATATTAAAAAGAAAAATATCTATCGATATATATATATGCGAATTTCCAAAACTATTCAAGGTATTGAAAATTCGCATACACAGATCGATAGATATTTTTTAAATCATTAAGCTTTTTAGTTGCAGCATTGCACTTCAAACAAAAGTTCTAACCATAAATACATTAAAATAATGCATATATGAGTGTGTATAAATACAAGTTACACCCAAGATAAACAACAAGGAAACACGCTTGTAAATATTATTTTCTACTCCATTGAGCAGAACAAAAACATATGAGATTTATTTATTAGGCTCTGAATAAACTTTTGGTTATTATTCACAGAGGTAGTCTGAAGGAAATCTTCATCTATGGGAAAATATTTGTAAGCTACATCACAAAAAATAAACACTGTGAAGAAAAATAATAACACAGAAACTAAAAATGTTACACTGGAAAGTATATTGATATAATTAAGTTGCTAGATAAGCTAGATACAAAAAAAAAAGTTGGAGAAGTCTGGGGAAGGACTTCGTCAAACGAATTTTATTACTTTTCAGAAACACTAGGGTTGTGCATGAGAGAAAAAAACTTTTTATTTTCTCTATTTGATTTTTAAGTACAGGTTTTGAATACTGCGATAAGGTTAAACAAATACCAAGTTTGAAATTTATCCCTTTACAGGTAGTTTAATGTTATTCATTAAATTATACTTACTGGTCTATATAATGTCGTTAGGTATTCTATTAAAGTATTTTACTCAATACTCAATATATTTAATGCTTCCATATGTGAACTTAGATGGTAGGTAGGTCACCAATTTAGACCATCGGTCACTGCAAAAGTAGGAGAAAGGAAGAGGGCTGTAATTTAACTAAGTATTTATTTATTTAGTAGATTACAATAAGTTAAATTTAAAATTCTCATTTTAATTTGCCTCACATTATAATAGGATTTAGTTAATAGAAATTATTTTAATTTATGAAATTGAAATAAAAATTAATAAAATTTTTGTTTTTCTTAATTTTTTTTGTCAGTTGGCACCGTATTATCGAAATAGATAAGTCTGTCATAGACAAAATGATGTTATAGCTATGTTTGTTACGTGTATGAGACTGTGTGCTATGCCATAATTTTTCATAGAGTGATATTCTGTCTCGTCGGCAGTTTTCAGGGTCAGCAAGGCTAAGGTTAGCACCCAATACTAAAACGTACGCTTTTAGAAACAGCTGTAAACTCTGACCTTAACTTTCCATTCTATTCCCAATCTCTCAAAATTTTCGTCATAATTTACAACACAAATCGTTAACTTCAACCTCGTGTCGAAAACTGGGACGGATCCTTGGAAACTTGGAAATTTGTCATCCCTTAACAAAATATATATACGGTTTCCCGAACTATCAGCATTCCAACAAATAAATCGTAAACTTACTTGTGCGATCATAACATTTTTACTATCTTGGGACCAACTTGTTTTCTAGGAAAAAACTTTGGATCGTTAGAAAGAGAAGGGAAAGATTTTCGCGTATGAAAAAGAGAGAAATGTATATAGTTGTCGAAGAAAACGAATAGAGCAATCGATAATATGTTATAGGATAATAATACAAAAATAATGATGTTGAACGGTTGCTCAGAATTATTGTTGAACTTTTAGATCGAGTGGGAATGCTATTTAGAAGAGGCTTATGAGTCTGGCAGTAGACTATGAAAGGCAAATTGATAAATAAAAGTATTTATTGGTAATTATTCTGTAATTATAAATGTAACTTTGAACTGTCTGTGTTTACAGATCAACACAGTTTTAAAGATAAGCTTTGCTTTAAAAAGCACGTAAGTAAGTTCAACCGCCAGACAGTAGAATTTGAAAATCGAACTACAAAATAACGTCGCTGTCAAAGTCACATTATTACTGCTGCGGTCACCTCCAAGGTCAAACGCTTGATACGTGATCGTAAATAAACTTACTACCCAACCCACAAACTACTCGAACCGATTGAAACGTAAAACTTCAAAACCTTTTTCCACTTTCATTATATTTGAAACGTTACGACCAAAAGCCGGCAAAAAAGAAACGTTACCGATGAAATAATATTTTTTGGTATAAAAACAAGTTTTAGATGTGTATCAAAACGGGCCGCTGTTTCGAAAGGTTTTTCGACCGTCCCCAGCAGGCCATCATAAATCATTCCCGTTTGGCTCACCTACCAGTTAACACGTTTTTGAACTACCCCCAGGATATTTATCCTATTGCATATTATGTATTATATGTGTGGTTTATACGCGTTATGGTGCGTGGGTGACACAAGGATTAAGGAAATAGGAATGACTTGTCTGAAAATTTAAGATACTTTTCAGTCCGTAGGAAGTTTGGTATAGTTTAGTTGGAAATGAGCTAGAAAATTTTGTGTTTGGTATGAACTTATTCATATCCATCTCTATTTGTCGTCGTTTATATATGTAACTAGCTTCTGCTAGCGGCCTCGCCTGCGTAAAAGTTGAAAGTTATCCTGAGGGAATATATTCCCGGGATAAAAATATCCTATGTACTATTCCAAACTATAATCTACCTCTGTGCCAAATTTCATCCAGATCCGTCAAACTGTTTAAGCGTGAAGAAGTAACAAACTCACACACACATACAGACACAAACTTTCGACTTTATAATATTAGTGTAATTATAGTAAGAAGTAAGATTGTAGTGTGATATTGTGAAGTGTAATTTATTGATCTGTACCGATATTATAAAGAGGAAAGATTTTTTGTAGGCTCCGAAACTAATGAACCGATTTAAAAAATTCTTTCACTAATAGAAAGCTACATTATTCCTGAGTGACATAGGCTATTTTTTAATCCCGAAAACGAGTCCTGTGGGGTGGTCCACGGGAGTGAAACCGCGGGGAACAGCTAGTAACATATAAAATTCGTACCATTTTTAGATACTTAAGCATTATTCGAAAATCCTTAAGTCTTCCGAAATCTTAGTTTTAAGTCTTTCGAAAATCTGCATGTTTATTTGTTAGTATGACAAAAACAAAATTGCAAGCCTCTTTTTACAGGGACCAAAACAAACATGAAAGCCCAAAATATATTCGCATAATAAATCATTGTGGAACCGCTTTGATGTCGGTCGAAACTTTTAAATCGAATCCAACTTGCCAGTCAAAGTTTGCAGCCCACTTTAAGGTGAAATTGGCTTCAAGAGATTTTCTATAATTAAAAGTTCTTCAAAAAAATTCTCGCCATCTCCCTCTCTCATTGTGTTTTGCGATCTTTCTTCCTTTGTGTTCTTAAATGAATTTCCTTTAAATAACTTCGTCATTTTAATGTAGAAAACGTATTGGGGTGGTACAGTTTGAGGCGTAAATAATAAAAATAAATTAGGAAATTTTAAATTTCCGTAGACAGAGCGTAGCCTTTGAAACCTTGCCAAAATTTCCCGAACGAAATTCCCGATTATATCAGAAAATTTGTTCTCGTTAAAATTTATTAAATAACATTTTAAAAACATCGCATCCAAACGCATACTTGTGTCGGATTCTTGCTGAGTTGCCGGCGAGGGCTCTCTAACAACTTTCCGACATTTTTGTTACCAACAATCTCTCGTATTATCGTTTGTTTTTCGCTTTGTTGATGATATTTTGGCTCATTCGCATTGGAAGTTATTTCATTACTTCGTTATTCATCGTTCGAAATGTTTGCGTAAACAGCAAAACAACACTTGGCTTGAACTTTTTCATTTGGCCCATTAAGATTCTATAGTTAGTTTGAAAATGTTCGTCAATGAACACATTTCGATCCACTCGTTTTGTTCATTTTGTTACGAACTGTTCCGAATACCAGTTCAAATCATCAAAAATCCATAGTTATCCTTATTCCTTCTCAATAGCTATTATCATATAATGTAATTGGAAACGTGTGCGTATCTCCCAATTCGTTCAGATGTTCCATATAAAAAGCCTCTTCAGTACGATTTCGTTACCACCTAAGCATTAACAAAAAGATCACGCGCGACATTTACAAACAACATTGAGGCGAACCTCGAAAATAAACTGTAGCTTCCCACTTCCCATTACAAAAGTGGCCACAGCCCAAAAGATCCGATGAAAAAACTCGAGCCACCAGGAAATGGCGGGTGCGGTCAATTGAAACTCTTGACAATTTGCTCGCCCCGAGGGTGTGTTAAAACCACCGAAATTTAATATCAGACTTCATTTTTTCTGTTAGAAAATTACAAAGCTTTTTGTATTTGACCGGTTTTGATAATTTTGTGACGAAATATGTATTCAGTGAACTGCTCCTGTTTTTATGAAATTCATTTGGAAAACAACATCAAATAATAATATTATTCATCATAATTTTTACACCGAAAATTACTAACGCCGTCGGCGTCCTTTGATTCCCAAATTGAAATAACAACATTACTTTACACTCATAGCTTTCACGAGGTATTAACACCAGTATGTCCGTAATATGCGTAAATTAAATTTCGTTTTAATGAATCATAAACCTAAGGTATTTTGGTTGAATCTCGTAAAGCAAACATAGACCTTTATATAAACATCGAGTAGGGTTATTCACAGTTGAATATATAGGCAGTCCTATAATAATAAATTATACAGAACAACGTACGTACAGTACAGATTATTTTTACAGTGTTTTGGTTTTATAATAATGCGAGCAAGGACGAATTAGATAACGGTAAAGCAGATGAGAAGGGTTAGTTCGACTTCTAGCAAGAATTTTCGTTATGATTTATCCATTTTCAAATTTTAATGGAATAAAATCAAAGACTTGAAAATAAATATAAACAAAGATAAGACGAAGCAGATTGTAGTAATCTAGATGGTGGTCTTATTTTAATTGATATTGGACATTCCTATTATCCCAAATATCATAAGTATCGAATACCGGAATCGGTATACTCAATAATGTAGCTGGTAATAAGCCAACAATCTGTTACTAATTGCACGTTATACCAATGTTGGAATTCGCCAGATCATGGAAAGAGTCCATAATAATACACAAAACTAGATATCCAATTAAATATATTCCCAAACAAAAATATCTTTTTAGTTTGGTTCCAGAGATACAAGTATCTTTTTATTTAATTCAGGAGCCAGCTGTTCAACCTGATTCTGAGCACTTTTGTATTAATTTTTAGTGTATCATATTATTGTGTTTCTGTTTTGTACAATAAACTTATTTTGCATATTTTTTATTATAGTGTTACAAAGATATATTGACAATAAACGGTAAAATATTTATTTAATTCATGTATGTCTCAGAGAAGATATCGAATCCTTTTAAAGCAAAAACTTGAACGTAAATTTCTGCTATAGAAATTTCAAACAACTTTCGCAATATGAATAGAATTTGAACTAAAACAGACATTACACGGTGTAGAAAATGTGGAACACAGCTTCATATTAAAGATTATAGCCAAGGAAACGACCGAAAATCTCACGTCACACGCATATCCCATTATGAGATTCAATTAAACATTCGGCTTTGGATTGGGGCTGTGAAAGTGGCGGAAGCTGGAACTCATTTTGTACGTTGAGTATATTCACTCCATTCTATATTAAGAAGAGAATACAATGTGGAATACCATCACATACCACAAAAGACTAGCAGTAATTATATTCTTCATAACTATGAGAAATATTGTGATATCAGCGCAGCGTTATTACTTTTTTGGATATCGCTGCACATGCTGAGATAGGAGCCTTTTTGGTCTCGCACAGGGTTTTTATTTTATTATTGTTTAAGTGTATGCTTATTTTCTCGTGTCTCCTGTGCGGGTCACAAA
Organism: Orthosia gothica; assembly: GCA_949775005.1. Classification (NCBI taxonomy): domain Eukaryota; kingdom Metazoa; phylum Arthropoda; class Insecta; order Lepidoptera; family Noctuidae; genus Orthosia; species Orthosia gothica. The sequence continues at coordinate 4,635,382 of OX459038.1, forward strand.
TAAATATTTTTCTTTCTTTCTTTCTTTCTTTCTTTTTTGATACGCGAAAAAATTTGAGTATGAATGTAGATTTTTAGAAAAAAACGACCAAAGAAATATTAAGAAATCAACTATTGAGATGATTAGAAACAGAAATGATTTGGGAAAAAAGATGTGGATAAATAGGATCTAGATAAGTTGTAAACAGGAACTGAGAAATGTAGATCTCATTCTGAAGATTTCAGAACTTCATACGGACAAAAGTCATCCAAAAATAAAAAGCACATTAACTTAGTCCTACTAAACCGATATCACACTTGGCAGGGAATACATTATGCGCCATTGATTGTTCAAGAGATTTGCCAGTTACGACGCCATGACAGAGTCAGGGGCGTCGCACCGTGAAAGCCTGTATAATTCCCTTACGTATTATTACATGAGTACACATCTTCTTCGATCCTCGGAGCGACTGGAATTATAAGGTGTGCATAAATTTTGGATTATTAGCAGATGATGGCTTTATTGTATAAGCGTTGTTGGACAGATTTTTTTCAACAATACCTTTGGTTGTCGAATGTGGAAATATTCAATTGACAGTATCGTCCGATAATACATGTGTAGAGGAAAATCATATTTTTTTATAAAGTCTCAGGAATAGTGTTCCACTTTAGGCATGACGTGTGACCTGTCCAGTCCATAAACGATGTTCAAATGAAACCTTTGAATTTAAACAATGTTTACCTGGATGATGTTGTAACCTCTTCTTGTGCATAGGATATTTTTCTCTCTATCTTGTTTAAACTAATCATCACCATAACAACATCTTCATGCATGCAACGACTCTTTATTACAACATTCAAATTAAAATAAAAAGGTCAAATAATAATCTTCAAACCATTTACATTTCTAATGCCTTCTTTTAATCGTCGTTGTTGCTTCAATTCCGCTCATCACGTCAACGTTTTTATCGCCGAAAACCAACCCATACATGCGCAAAGACGATTCCAAATTAAGTCTGTGTAGACAAATTTAAATTGAGTTTTAGCAACAGTAATTCGGCCTAACAGAGACTACAAGGCCCGCCAAAATAATAATTGGGTTCCGTACGGTACTGAACGATTCATTCCCTGTGCCAAACTTTTGAGGTTACAAGTTCCATCGCTAAATATTTTGGGCGCGATAAATTATTTACATCCTTGAATTTGTTTTGTTTTGTATAATATGTTAGTTTGCCGCGATGTTTTGTGTTGTCATAAAGTTTGGAATTATGAGTATTGGTTTAACGTGTATTCTCTAGTACTTTGATAAGTTAGGGACAAAACCTTTTTTTTTTTCTCACGAATTTGGATTTCTTGGTTTGTTGCTTTTGTTGTTGTAAGCAGCATCACAAATGCAATCCTTTTTATTGTTATATTCAAGTTTCTTCAATATTGCGTAAATATGTACTTGATAATGACTGTTTTTGCTATTGTTTAAGGACTCAAATTAGTTTTTGTTCTTTGTTTAAAATTAGAAGGTGACATTTTTTTGCTGAACAATATTTTTATAGTTTCTAATAGGTGGATATATATGTATATAATATACATTACACTATATCATAGAGTAATTTTTTGTCTTTCTAATTCAATTTATCTGTATAAAATAACATAGACAAGTTGGTATCGCGGCTAAAATAACAACCGAAATAATATATTTTTATATTTGATCTGTACGTAGATAAAAACAAATGATATACATAGTATGTTATAATGAAATCTTTTATGTAAAAGAAAATATTCAGACTGACACAATGTATCCCATATTGGGTTACATAATATTTTTTTATAAGAAAGCAGAACTACCTTATTAAAACCGTATAGTCCACCTATTTTACCACGTTTTCCTCGAGCTAAGAGTTAAAATTACAGCTCTAACTCATATGAAACATACACCACATTTGTAGCAGAAAAATCTAATATCGTTGTTATTGGCGCCCGACGAGGGACACAAAATACTTCAATGTTCACAAATGAAGTCTCTCCACGGAGGCCTGGAACTCACAAAACAAACCTCCTTCGGGAAATCAAATCTATATTCACTCAGTTACTTTATAAAATTACTTTAAAAATAATAAGGACCTACAAATAGAACATTACGCCAGCGCCCCCGAGGTACAACTGACATTATCATTTAGGCAATGTTTTAAGACGTCATGTAAACTTAATTTTGTATACTGTAGTACTTGTTAATGTCTGTTCGTTCTTAACGGTAACAGAATAAATAAATGTGGATACGAAAGACGAATTATTTTTTAATAAACAAGAACGGTTCTTCACTTCATTAATTTTCTCGTTCTGTGTTTAAATTCGATGTTTAGCTAAATTATTTAAAAAAAAGTTCTGAAACTATCCTTATCCTTATTTGCTCGACTGGACACTAAGTGAGAAGTGGGCAAGTCGATTTCGCCCACAGCACCAGATTTTCAATAGACCCTACCCACGACCGGAACCTAATAAGCCACCGCAATTTCCGACGCTCAGCAACCGGTCTCAGTCAACAACACTGTTTTATGCCGCCTTCAACGAAAGTACTTTCTCGAATGACTTCGAACGGACTTTAGTTCGAGAAAAAACTTCTTAAGAGGATAAAAAGGCTAATAGACATTTTGGTCTGGTCAGTTTCGGCCCCAATTTATGTGGCAAGACAGTTTAATAAAGTTAAGAAATACGAAAGTCAACTAAATTCTTTCGAAGCGGAGTGGCTTTTCTAGCTTAATCTTAAAACTAGTTACGTAATACTAAGATCGAGGAGTTCGTCGTGGAATTTCGGGAACAGAAGATCAGTTCATCCAGATAATTTAAAGAGCCCGAAACCATTTCCTAATTTTATAAAATTCCTCCACGCCATCTGAGGAACCATTATTATCTGAATTTGATTAAGGATATTGTAACCATTTTTGAGTCATGGATACTCGTTTAAAGACAAATTCTATTATATTTTAAGCTTAGCATAGTCTACCGTTCAGTCCATCAATTGGCAACGACTGTTTAATATAAATGTGCACAGATGAAGCGAAAATTATATCTGCACGATATAATATCTAAATTTAAAGAACACTTGCAGGATATCTCCCACAGAAATAGTTCTATGAAATAGAATAAATCGGTTTATTTTGTTACAGGAATGGAACGACTACAAATTGAAGTGGAACCCCGATGACTACGGTGGTGTGGAGACTCTGCATGTACCTTCAGAACACATATGGCTGCCTGACATCGTCTTATACAATAAGTGAGTTCGATAGCACATATTTTATTCTAATTCTATTCCAGATTTTATGTAGAACATAGAATTTTATGAGCACTTTAACAGAGTTGAACACTCCGCAACCATAAAGATTGCCATTTTTGCGTTTTTATGGTCATTATTATGGAAATCGCGAGCCAAATTCTATTTTGGCTATATGAATTTTAAAGCTGTAGCTGAATTTTGATAATCATTATAACAGTATCAGTGTTCAAGGCTTCTGTCTTCATCTTTACATTCGATTGTAACGAAAATAATTAGCTGAAAAATAATTCTCATTACCGTTCACCAAGTTTAATAACTTGCCAAATCACTTGGTTCTTGAAACTATTCGTCAAAGTTGTTGAGATTAATAGAATATTCAATAAAGTCTTTCATCGACTGTTTAAAAGTGGCAAAGGAATAATATTCATCTTGAAAATATTTCACCTCACTTGAAATCCATTATTCTTCTTGCAACATGACAATAAAACGAATACACTCAAGGCCTTATAAATGCTAGCGATAAACATTAATCTCACTCCGGAGCCATTTACTGGAGAATCAATTTAAGAAACTTGGAAGAACCTGTGTCCACAAGTTTGACACTATCCCCATCCCTTCCAATGAAAGTTAACTTTTCTTTCTTTTCTCTTGTTATAAACTCTTCTTATAAGGGCCTTATCTCTTCATTTCCGGTTTGCGGACAAAAATCCCATTTCTTTGCATTATCAAGACATCTTGACGAGACTCCTCGGTAAAGTCAGATGTTGAGACAAAAGTATGTAACTAATCTTTTTTTTTTTTTTTTTATTTATTTATAATTCACAAAACTGGTGTACAATCGAGTATACAAAAAAATAAAGTAAACAAAAAAAGTCTGATTGACACCTACTAGATGTGAATCTTACATGCACATTTTAGAAACACTTATTATGGGTTTAAATAAGAAAATAATTTAAGATAATAAAAATAAAAAAATAAAATTTTTAAACCGCTAACAGATGATGGCAAATAACAAAAAAAATTAAAATTAAAACCAAAATAAAATTATAATCAAATCACAATTGAATCCAATCACAGCAAATCTTAACTTGTTCTTCACTGGAAGCGTATATTTTGCTGTCAATGATTTTTCTTTGTTTAGCCTTTCTTCTTATCCTTAAGCTGCACGAAAGAAAAACTGTTCTGGAACAACAGGAAATATTGAAAACCTAACTAAAAGCTTTATATTTCTAAGCTGGAGTATTCCATGCAAATACTGAGGATTAATATAATAATTTATGTGTTAGAAAATCCTTACCCATTTTCATACACGAATAGTAATGCATTTCGGATCACTTTCCGCAAATAGTGAGCAACGAGTATCGAGATTCTTTTAGCATAATTGAAAACTGCAATCGTTGAAACCTACCAAAAACGCAATCAATAACCGTACTTTTGGCAGACACTCAAGACACCAAATCGATCCCGGCGCCCTCCAATAGCAAAGCGGGACCGCCTTAAAAATCCTTATACTTGCAACGCTAACCATTATCAGTGGCAGTTTACCGCATTTATATGCATTAACGCCACGTAAGCTCTCCACTCCAAAGGATTAAAGAGCTTATCTTCTTTCAAATAAAGCTGAAATTTAAATGGGTAGTTGGTATCTAGGTGAGGCAGAGAATGCGCCCGAAGTTGGCCAGGCGGAAGGCACGATAAGTGCGGGCTTTAATCTAAATAGCATCAAGGTAGCGTATCGAACTAAACACGCCACGGTAAGCATTCATTATTAACAAACGTTAAACATTGGAGTCTCTTTGATGCAGTTTAGTCTCAATTTATATCAAAGGAAACTGAATTCTAAATGGAATTGAATCTTTAAAACTAATATACAGTTTCATTAATGAAAATATACGTCTATAAATGTTAACTGCTAACTTTTCTACAAATGTTTTCCTCATTCCGTTGCTTTGTTTTTCATATAAATCGGATTGTATACGAAATAATACATCAGCTGCGTAACCTCCCACGCAAATCCAAGAGCTACTCAAGGCAAATTGATTGTTCTTATTTGTGATGAACAAATTAGCTCGCTTTTGATTCAAACGTTCAATAGCACTTGTGATCCTTTTGTCGGTAGGATCGGAACAAAATAGTCTAAAATCATTGTTTTCACCCTTCTTATTTTCAAATTCTTTTATAACATTTTTCTACAAATTATTTCTTCAAATTCCTTTACTTTTTTCATAAATTCTGAAGTCTGTCTAAAATGTTGATACCTCTCAATTTTTATTACATCGGTGGTTAATATTCCATTTTATCCATCATCATTAATAAAGTCCTTTAACTTGACGTCAATATTAATTCTATCAACAATTTTGCTCATTTCTCTAGTCACATTGTCGTTTAAATATTCTACAACTAGAACGGTTGCCCTAATTTCTAAATTGACTGTCGTGGTAGATTGCTTAATTCCTTCTATTTAATTCAACGTTTCATCTCAAATTAGTAATTTTTGCCGCTTCAAGGCAATGGTTTTTGAGTTACAGCATCTCTTCGTGTTGTTTTTAATTAGACTGAAAATTATGTTTACTAATGTATGTTAAATAATAGCATATTCGTTATTTTGTTAACATTACTTCGCTTTTTCTCTTAATACTATATATATTATCATCTCCTCATCATTTCATTAGCGAACCTGCATTCAATAGCGGCCTTATAATGTAATAATTTATAAATATCATTAACATTTTACGTAGTATTATTAAATTCTTTATTAACTTTATCACGTTGTCAATCTGAAGATTTCCTGGAATCTTGTCCTGTTTGACAAAGTTTCATAATAAGCATTCAAATTACGCGAATTGGGTTCAATTCCCGCTCGACACAAGTTTGCGATTGGATTAATTTTGGATTATCTAAGTTTGATACCATGAACTGTTAAACTACGGTGCCAAGTTATTTTAACTTTGTAGTTTATTGCAAATGGTTTCGATTTTGATTCCTCCGGTTGGAATTTGATCTATAAATAAGCGTTAAGACTTGGCTGTGGTTGCCTGCTCCAGGTGCCAATAGGATTTGCTAATTAGATGCAACCATTATGTTTTGGTCTCTTACAATAATTGTTATTGCCAAAGGGTTTAGCGACAAATAACTTTTGTATTGTTTGTCACAAATATATCGGCAATGTATACTGGCTGAAAATGCTTCTGATTAACAAATTTAATTTTAGATTACATAGCGTACCTATTCTACCTATCGAATTTTAACTAAATAAGTAAGCTTTTGAAAACCTTCATTCGTATTCTTTCAACAACTTTAACTTACTTTAGTGCGGCAAACTTTATATGAAATAAAATACACAGTCTACTAGCTCTACTCATATATTAAGGTTGTTAGAAGCTCTCAGTTGACGTGACTGTAATATTTTTAAATTTAACCAAATAGAGGTAACACTTTAATGCACCTGTGACTTCCCCTAAAAGCCCACTCCACGAATATTCAGTGTTAACTTTATTTTTAATGGTACAGCGTTAGCTTAATGGAAGACAAGGCGACCTATTTTACGGGACAATTTTCATGAATGCGCAAAAGTTGGTTATGACAAAGCTTTTAGAGGTTTCAACGTCAATTTTGTACCGACAACGAATGGCGGGATCAAAGGGAAGGGTGATGATTTTCATATAGATATTTTGGTAGACGTTTTCGGTTTTAATTATGACGTCGATTTGATTGAGTGGTTTTTTAAATCAATTCATCATGCTATAATTTTTATTTTATAATGGCATTACATAGTATTTTATTATTTTATATTTTGTGCTTCCTATGTTTGTAACTTATTATTTAGTTTTAAATTGCACCAAGCGTAACCCCATGTCGTGTCCAGGCTATCTCTTTCCATTCTGGGTTACCTGGAAGAGATCGCAGAACGCGATAAGGCTGCCTGTTATATGTTTGTTGTTTTTCAAGGTTTTCGTATGTAATGTTTTTATCTTGGTGTACAATAAAGTATCACATCACATCATCACATCAACAGCCTATTAATGTTCCCACTGCTGGGACACAGGCCTCCTCTTTGTGAGAGAGAATGGGCTGTAATCCACCACGCTGGCCCAGTGCGGGTTGGTGGATGTCACATGTCTTCGATTTTTTGGTTCTAGAACATGCCGGTTTCCTCACGATGTTTTCCTTCACCGTTTTTGAGAGCAGTGGTGATGAAATAATTTACACAAAGTAAAGCGCCTGCCTGGGCTCGAACCCACGACCTACAACTTGTATGTCGCGGCCGATACCACTGGGCCACCACTGCTCTCTAAATCTCTACAATAAATTATATACATAAAAAAAAAACATATGCAGTTTGTAATAGAATTTAAAGGGGTAAATCCGATATCAGCAAAAAACATTACAGGCTTTTACTGAGACTGAACAGATCAATAGAATGTCTACGTATACAAAGGAAACATAACCCATCACACAAGTAACAGACCCTAATGTGGTAAAGACAGATAATCAGATTACATTCGCTGCGTAATTAACTGTGAGGTAGTAAATCAGCCAGTTTAGTTTGACACGAACAAGGATCAAGTTGATGTACTGACGCAGCAGACTACACTATACTACGGACCACATAAATGAGTGGCCTGACTTATGGAGTAGATTTGTTGACTGCAGTGAACTGTGAAGCATATTTTAGAAACTCGGTAGCTACAACTTTTTCTACATCAGCACCAGCAAAACTGATGGTGAATGTATTAAGAATGGCGAGAAAGTATTAAAAATCAAAATATAACTTTATCTGTTAAATTTGATGTTATTGTGATTAAGCGAAGTCAAGTTAACGAGATTTTGTTATATTTCTTAAAACACCGTTTTAACAATCCCGAAAAAAGCTAATATACGCAATATCCAAAGAAACATGAATATGGATTTAAATTTCTATTCGGAGTTGTTTCCTGCGCAACGTAAAAGCTTAAAATGATTTCATTTAAAACTTCAAAAGCGGCGCAGTGTATTTGCCTCCCTTATACGGTTAACCTACATTTTTCTTCACAACTCAGTATTTAGACGGAATTTAAACAATTATTTTGTACAAAATATATATTCTTGGCACAGTTGTATTCAATTGCTTGAGTTTTGTATGCAGTTAAAGGAAAACATACTTGAATTAGGCATGATGCTTTGATCGGGTTTACTTTGGCTAAATGTTTTGTCTGGTACGGTTCTTCAATTAATCAGATCGTAAATGTAATTTCCAAAATATACAATACTTACCTCATCAACATGTTAACATCTAGGTAGACCGATGAACTGGTAATGGCTGCGGGAATCTACTAGATGCGAGACGCACAGGAACGTTCAATGTGGCGAAATTTGTTGAAAGCCTATGTTCAACATTAGACATCTTTCGGTTGAAATTATGAACCTCATCAACGCTAAAGATACTTAATTATTAAAAATACCTGATTCTAACATAATGCTTTTGTTTCCAGCGCCGATGGTAACTATGAAGTAACAATCATGACGAAAGCAATCCTCCACCACGACGGCAAAGTAGTGTGGAAGCCACCCGCCATCTACAAGTCCTTCTGTGAGATTGACGTGGAGTACTTTCCTTTTGACGAGCAGACTTGCTTCATGAAGTTTGGATCTTGGAGTTACGATGGATATATGGTATGTAGAATATTTTATATTACTGAATCACATTTTTTTATTTCCATGTAACTGAAAAGAGAAATAGATGGTCCAAGAAACGAGAGTAGATGGTCCAAAATCACCAGTATGTAGTAAGAACACATGGTCACCTACAGTCGTTTCTTATCTTTGAGAAATATAACTTTACTCATCAGATGCTTCCCGTAAAACCATATACGCGTACAGAAGAACTTTCTTAACGTCATAATTACTGTTTGTTTTCCAATACTGTTATAACTGTTACTGTTGTGGTGGATTACGGCCCATTCCCTCTCACAGAGAGGAGGCCTGTGTCCCAGCAGTGGGAACATTAATATGCTGATGATGTGATGTGTGATGTGACTGTTATAACGGTACGATTGTTTTGTTGGCCATCTTATCTCTCTTTATCATCTTCATAATCCCAAGACAATTATGGAATAGTTTCTGTACCTAATAGCCTACCTTGGAGTTTGCTTCTTGCTAAATTACTAACTGCTCCGATAATACCTTAAACACGGATGCAGCGATGGATGTTGAAAATGTGCCAAAGTGAGCAATTCGGTTCAGGAGCCATAAGAGTTAACTGACCGAAATAGTTTAAAGGCGGTTTTACTGTGAAACGATGCGGGAGCGTAGTTATGGTACAGGGTAGAATATACTTTATTGTATACTAAAAGTACTATATGTTGTTTAGCTGTGATGCTATCTCTTTCAAAAAAGGTTATTAATTGATTTGGATATCCCCTTCCCAGCAAATACTTATTAATACTAATTAATTTGCATGTCTTTTGCGTTACAGGCATATGAGACTTTGTTTATTAGTTTAAAACAAGCTTATTTTCTGGTTCTCTTATTGAAACATGATTTTAGGTGAATATCTTGCATGTTATTCTCCATAGATCTTTCTTCATCTTTTAAAAAATTCAAAACCTTGAGAATTCAAAAGTGCCTTTGATGGCTTAATTGAAAAAAAAGCTTGATATCATCACAACATGAAGTACGATTTCAGTTAAAATGCAATACGGTTAACAAAATAAATCTTGGAGCAATATCACTCCCATAAAAACACAACGTATGACGTCACGTCATGCCAGTATGTCCATTCAAATTGACGTTCATGGGAAACTGACGAGGGAATGATTGAATCAAATTGTGATTTTATGGATTTCCGAAAGTCATATTTTTGTTGCCATAATTTGTCGTAATGGTAAAATGATATGTGATGCTTTTGTAGGAGGTCGGTTTTTATTCTTATAATAGTAAAATAAAAGAATGTCCACAAGAAAAATATTGGCGTCATAGATTTTTTTAACAGCATTCTACAATCAAAATATTACTCTCGAACGCTGACGATCCATCACGAACCTCATAAAAATAAAAATGAAAAACGAATACCTCTCGAAACTTTATATCTAAAAAATCTGCCACCGAAAATTTATTTTCGCTTAAGAATCAAATATTTTCACGAAAGTCCTCGGCCCCTAATAAAATTGTATGAAACAAAAAAAAAAATGGTGCCCTAAACGAATTTCGTAGCGAAACGCTTAGAGGGAATGTAATCGAATTCTTTGCAAAAAGCCTTTTCCAATACTTAGTGTCAAGTGAAATATTTATGTCGGCCTGTATATAAATATTTAGAGATAGTTGGAGTGTATGATTATAACTCAAATGTAATATCACAATATTATGATCGGTTTCTACTTTGAGAAGTACTTATTCAGATGATTGAGTACATATTCTGAGGCAAAAACATATATGAACTAGTTTATTTATAAAATGTTTTGCCAAACTACTATAGGCACATTTTTCATGCTTACCTTATAAGCTTACAGGAAGAAAATGTATAGACGCCTGAATAGTTTGTTATGTCAATGTGTAGCATAACGTTGCGAAATTTATATCATAAACAGGCCTACAAGTTAGTTTTTACACATTCATTTTACTATATCAAAGTATAAATTATAAATTTAGCTATTTTTAAACATCAAAAAAAGAGGAGGAGGTTCTCAATTCAACATGTATATTTATTTTTTTATGTACATTATGACATTTCAAAGTTGGACTGATTTAAATTACAAAAATAAAATCGCCCCCCAAAGGTAGAAATAATAATGAATTGATAATTTTCGTACCACTTGCTCAAAAAAGTGACATTCTATGCAGGGAAAGAAAATTGTACTGAATTTCATTCATCCTCTAGGGGGAGAATGTGATTTAAATTTGGAATACTTACCGAAATTTATACTGAACTACATCTGTGTTTACACCATTGAGTTTGTATATAAAGCATTATACATCTTTTTGAAAAAGGAATACGCATTTATTATGCAGTTATGATTATTAAATAAAATTACGAAAACCGACGAGGCCGTATAAGCATTTGCTTTTCCGACAAAAAAATATTAGTATAGGAATTTGCCGCGTTTTTTGTTTTCTTCAAATACATAAACGTTAAGTTTATTTTACTTTCAATTGTCATTATTTTTAATAAATGCTTATCACATATTATTATTGTGTTCATTTTTTCGCAAATGGTACGAAAAGTAGAGTATTTTCCTCGGTGATAAAGCTGTCTTAGTCTTGGGTGAACTTAAATCCCTCGCTACACTCAGGACTCGTCTTAAATCCCTCGCTTCGCTCGTGATTTAAGTTTTTAACACCCTCGCTACGCTCGGGAGTAAACCTCGCGAGTCCTTCGTTACGCTCGCGATTTAAATCGTCACCCGCGACAGAAGACACTGCTTTGCTGCACCCCTTGGTTAATAATCTACTATTTCACTGAATTTATAATTGTTAACCGATTCTGTTGAAATTAAGTAAACTTTAAACGAAAAATACCAGTACAGTTATATTCAACCAATGCGACGAAATAACGAACTCAAAAGCTAAAGATAAGATAAAAACTTATAATGCTAGACCCTTACCTATAATAATTCTACGCTTAAGATAATTAATTCGCATGTCTATTTGTTTGGCGCCAACAACGTTATTTCGTTGTTTTTTTTTTTTGTTTTTAATGCTTTTTCGTTAATGTTAATTTTGAATTGTCCTGTTTTGATGCCGATGTATTGATAAAAGAGTGACTTTCCAATTCACAAAATAATTCCACAGAAGATACATACTTATTGTATACTGCTACTATAAAGTGAAACTATCCCAGTATATCATAATATCTATAAGAACAGACCTTCTTATAAACAGGGTCACGTAGACGAGAAATTTATGGACCTCTGTTGCGAAAACTTTGGCCTTCTAATACCGGGCAAATAGGAAAATACATACACAAATGAAAAACGGGAAGCTATAAAGTGTTGCAAAGATTTTGTAACTGTAGGCTCAAAAGCAGACGCATTCATCTATCGCACTAAGGAACCCAATAAATCTGTGGTCACCTACTTCCACATAAATAAAGACTCGGCTTACGTCTGCGCCTTATATCGCCGTGTTAAGGTTCGCGAGGGAATTCAGGTGTACTCCATCCTTTTCTTTCTTTATATAGTTGTAAGAGATAGCAATAACAGCCATTTGTAAAGCTTCGCGTGAATGGTTTGATTCCTTAATAACGGATTGCCTTACTTCGGGTGTTTTGTTATGCTTCGTTTTCAAACTGTGACTCCTTTTAGGCTCTTCATGTCTCTATTTTAGTATTGAAAAGGATGGTACTCCTGTTATTTATTCTGTTATATATGGACGTTATAAGGCTCTGATATTGCGTTTTTGGTATCCGGATTTAATAGATAAAATGCTAAGTAGATATTTTTGCCTTTAAAGTGTTTTCTAACGGTGTATTCTTTTCTAGGTGGACTTGAGGCATTTAAAACAGACGCCAGACTCGGATCGCATTGGAATGGGGATCGATCTCTCGGAGTACTACATCTCAGTCGAATGGGACATCATGCGGGTCCCCGCCACGAGAAATGAAAAATTCTACTCCTGCTGCGAAGAACCGTATCCGGACATCATTTTTAACATCACTCTCAGAAGAAAAACCCTCTTTTACACGGTCAATCTCATCATCCCTTGCGTTGGGATTTCATTCCTTTCAGTCCTAGTATTCTATCTACCCTCAGATTCTGGCGAGAAAATCTCGCTCTGTATTTCGATTCTTCTATCGTTGACAGTGTTCTTCTTGCTGTTAGCTGAAATTATTCCTCCGACATCGCTAACGGTCCCCTTGTTAGGCAAATATTTGTTATTCACTATGATGCTAGTTACATTATCAGTAGTTGTCACTATCGTGGTGCTAAACATAAATTTTAGGTCGCCAGTCACCCACCACATGGCCCCGTGGGTGCGGAAAGTCTTTATAGATTTTTTACCCAAAATATTGTGTATACAGAGGCCAGAGAAACCGCCCGATGACGACGACGATAACGATAAACCAAGTGAGGTAAGAAATATTGATTCTGCAATAAATCACCACCATCACGAAATAAGAACTGAACCGGAACACATCCCTCGGTAAACCATTAATCATCCACTAGGCATCGGTTTATCTTACACGAAGACTGGATAAACCTCATAGCCTCGTAGCGTTTTAATTAAATTTGTAAAATAAAAGCCTTCACAAATGAAGTTCTTCAGAGGGAATCTCTTTCAGTACAAAAAAACAACACGGCGCCTTTTCTCATTGAGTTTCCTCGATTCAAAACATTTTCCATCGGAACGGATTCAATACAAACAGAACGCTATTACAGCGGAGTCGAAGCCGCCCTCAACAATAACCATTTTAATTGTCCTCAGCCGCGGGACTCTTCTGGGAAACGCTCCTTTCAACGATATTCTAAATCCATTGTGCTCTGTGTGTATCGCGAAAATATCGCTTCCAGCCCAATTTCATTCCATTTCGATTTTCCTTTATTACTCAACGCCGGGCGGGCTTAACGAGCGCGCGCGGCCTCCGTTATTTATGTTCCCCTGGTGGCTGCGGACGGATCGCGCGATATATACGGCGCCAGCAGCCACGGCCCGAGCCGAAACCTCCACTCCGGCCTAATTATGTGCCGGCTTAAGCTGCGTCGATACACTAGCCCTCGCGGAACGCGCACTGACGTTTTAATCTCCCGGCATTTCATCCGACTCCCATTATTGCAAAAATTGAAACGACCTTTAACTCTACTCTCAATTTCATTGATTGACTTGCATTGTTACTTTTACTATTCTCAAATTGAATATTATTCCAGATACTTACGGATGTCTTCGGCCCGGATGACATGGACGGAAAGTTCAAAGAATGGGGTTGTGAGGAATACGAGCTACCAGGCATGCCTCCCTCCCCACCGCCTCCACCCGGAGGTGATGACGAACTGTTTTCTCCGCCTCCTGGTTCCCCGTGCCGATTAGACTTAGACGATGGTAGCCCATCTCTAGAAAAACCTTACGTGAGAGAGATGGAAAAGACAATAGAAGGTTCTAGATTTATTGCGCAGCATGTCAAAAATAAGGATAAGTTTGAAAGTGTAAGTATTCCAATACCACATTTTTCTCGGTTTCGGAAACGTACTCTTCTTATGCACGATATTGTTCGCAGGTGGAGGATGACTGGAAGTATGTAGCGATGGTGTTGGATAGAATCTTCCTGTTCCTGTTCACCATAGCCTGTGTGCTGGGGACGGCGCTCATCATATTCAGGGCACCGACCTTCTACGACAACACGAAGCCGATCGACATTCTGTACTCGAAGATCGCCAAGAAGAAGTTGGAGCTACTAAAGATGGGCTCGGAAGGTGACCCGGGTCTCTGAAATTCGTCTTACGTCTTCGGCCACTCGCCGCCGAAGACGTTCTGGGAGCTGATCGTCATGTGGTGGCATGGATGATCTTATTAAGGCTTCCAGGTGGGAACTGTGAGGCGAGAACAATGTGTTTTTGTGCTGTGTGTGGCGCCAAGCGTCCGGTGCGCCCATGGACGTGTACACGCCGGAAGCGTATCCTAAGCCGTCTTTTTATATAGAATCATTAACTCGATGTCGAGACTGTCCGTCGATGTTCGATTGTCGCAGCGAAATCAAGCAACGGCCGTTTTGTGTTGACGCCGGATCTGCCATAACTATTTTTATATTAGAATCGCTGTATTGAACGTTTATACTTTAAGCGGAACGTATTCATTTACAATTATATTCAACGGGACGATTCTTTTTCGAGTAATAATTTGATATGAGCGCACAAACATTGTACAGTTTATCTTTAGGTGTTTGTATTAATTTCTTGCGATAGTCGTATTCATTTTCGGAATGGTAACTGACATAATATGTAATAGAAAACTAACTATAAGATTTACTTCGAATAAATCGAGCTCAAATTCGTAATATGTAAGTATTGTAAAGTGGTAATATTCAATCAAAAGTCGATTAGAGTCAGACATTTGTAATAATAGTTACGTGCAAACGTCCTCGATGAGAGCCGGACTATGTAGGTTATGTACTAAATTATTATGAAATAAATTTGACTTATACATTATATAATATTTGATAAACTGCGTACTCGCGTAAAAATCATAAGGACAATATCGATACTGAAGAAATGTAATAATTTCCCTTTAGTAGTATGTCATAAGGGATTGTAGATACAGTTAGGTTAAAAGCCTAGGCATCATATAGTAAGATCACTTAACGTAATGCCAGTTAGTTAGTCACATCGCGATCGTGATAATTCTATGATTAGATGTATTTGTGTAACACAATTGACTGCCAATTGTAAAGATATTAAAACATTTTTATAAAGATCGGGTATTCTTAGGTAGTTCGATAATTTGTTTTATTAGATTTTTTTAAACGGAGTGCCAAACCCATCTGCGAGACGTCATAGAACAGAATGTTTGCAATCGATGATGTTGTTTTTCTATGTGCGCTAACTTAATTGCCGTTAGAAGTATCTTTTTGGATTCGCTTAAATATATTCTGATGTATTTATAAGTAAAACGAATGCTTGCCCAAAATGTAATGACTGATCAATTCACATTCTAAAAGCTTAAGTTTAGACGCGCCCGTTTGTCTGCCGTAGAGAGCAGGGCGTGAAGACACACTTCTTCCGTAATGTTAATATTAACAGTATTTTCACTATAAAACCTAGAGTACAGGGTAAATTTAGTACACGAATGTCTCCTGATTTATATTTCTCACAAATTTTCACCGAATGTAAAGTCTTTACTCACTTATCGGCACTTTACCACTAACACTATTAGATATAAATCATTGTTGAGGTTTGTGACTTTAGTAAGTAATTAGGTAACCTTATATTAATTTGTACCTAGATTAGACTCGTATTAGAAGTTACCTTTCGTTCTTGAAGTCATGACTCACTTTCCTTTGATAGTTACTTATCGTTTCTGACGGACGCATCAGGCGTTCTTACCTCACTTCAACCCATTCTGTAGGATATTTGTAGCAGACTAAAGTAATAAAAAAAAATATTTCGAGCCGCGTATTTGATATGTCAAAGTAAATCATGATAATGTTTATTAGGTAATTACTTAGATAAAATTCAGAGTTATTGATATTAATGATGAATAAAATCCACAGCGAGCAGTTAGGAAAACAGGGATGGATAATGTAAAATAAATAAAAAAAATCAAATTGTTTTGTGTGGTTCGTCTTCGTAATTATAAGTGTTATTGAATGTGTATAGCTGTTCGTGGTCGAGGGTAACGCATAAACATGGCTAGTCTAGACTTAGGTGATACGTAACTTAACTAGAAAACGGTCTAACGTACTAGACGTCGTGGAAGCTCGCTAAAGGTTGAAAGATGTTAAATATTTGCAGAAGTTTACAATAAAGCGCTGTATCACATACGAACTGGCTCTAAAGGAATTATTGGATGGAATTGTAACGAGTCCTCAGAACTATGCTATTAATTTTTCTATTTTAAAACATTCAAGTGAGTTAATAAAAAGTAGGATCGTGCTATTGCACCACCGAAATACACCAATTTAGTGTTATAATAACTATTTATCAATAATGACTAGTTAAGTCCACAGGCTTGGCACACTGTACCGTAATCATCCGAACTTTTATTGTAGATATTTGCTAGATGAAACGGTCTGTTGTTATTTTTATATGACTGCAAATTAATAATAGTTAGATTTTCTATAACACCATAGGGTAATGTGTTTAGGATCGAGTGATGTTCAGTCTGGGATGTTAGAAGTTAAGCAAAACAATGTACATACTTACTTCGAGCGTGAACTATGGAGCTAAGTGTAGTTTGACTGGATCGGGTTCTATATTGCAACGATACAGAGTAACAGAATCGTACAACTTCTCTTGGTGTACTGCAACATTTTGAGTAGTATACTGTTGAAATTAATGAGCTATGTCGATACAACGATTAATGGCCAAGTACGTATGCGGTGTTATTTTAATTTGGCTGGATTAGACTTTCCTTACAAACTCTGATTTTTGTATCTCTTTTGAGGTAATCTTACAAGATCTGCCTTTCCAAGATAATCTCATAAAAGTACATAAGTTAGTGATAAAAATAAAAGCTCAATATTATTGAATACACTAAGGTACTCTTCAACTCTTCTTCTTTTCTTCTTCTTCTTCTGAAGTCTGGGCTCAGTAGGTGACCACGCCGAATGCAGCATCAAGGCCAGTAACTAAATTTATTCAACCATCATACGACAGTTTCAGTGAAATTGATTGTGTATATATAAATTATGCAATGCCTGATAGAAATATTTAAAACATTTTCTGAATTATTATTTCGAATATTTAATAACAATGTCATATTAAACTCAAATAACAATTTTGAATGACCACTTAATCAAATGAATCACCATTTTTTCTGTCGACTATAAACAAGCTTGCATCTTGGGAAAAGATAAACTGAGTTACGAAAAAAAAACAAATACCTACGAACTGCAAGAGTTGACACAAACATTTTGAAACATTTGTTTTTTTTGCAAAATCTCTGTCAGCAACATCATTACCACAGTTTTACCACACATTAGCATGACATAAGCCCCTCTTAATCTCCGTGACATCAACTGGTCCTATGCTTCTCATATTCAGTGGATTTCCGCGGCCTTGACTAGGTCATCGGTCGACCTTGCGGAAGGCTTTCCAGAGTTACGCCTTTTGGTACGTGGTTGCAAAAGAACCTTAAAACCTCTCTAAAAGTACTTAATAAAATTATTTTTACTTGAAAAAAAAGTTAAATACTTTCCATCTATTAACACTCGAAAGAACCAATTTTCCAAGTCATTATTTTTTGGAATTACAAATATTATAATGTTGCAGATTAAAATCGGGTTGATACAAAAATCAGAGTCTGTCAACCTTTTTGTTTCTTAAGTAATTTCTAATTTAGATATTTCGAAGCATTGACAAAACCTATAGACTTACTGAAAGTAAATGCATTTAGCTCAATATTATGATTACCATCGTTAATATTATAATCTCCTACTATGACGTTTTAAAGCCATCGTATTTCTAGTGTGAAAGAGAGAGAGAGAGACGGAGCTGAACGAATAGCATTGTCCTAGGTACCTTCCGTGAGATAACCCAACACCAGAATGCAGTTGATATTTCTTGAGGAGCTAGCGCGGATTGAATGATCCGTATATCCCAACCGTACAGCATATTACACACTAGGACGTGGAGTTTCGTATCCCATTAAATCTTTTCTACAACGGATTCATGATGGCTATGAAACATCATAGTAGGAGGACAGATCTCAGTTTGTTACTCCTCGTCTAAAAGACCTTTTTCGTTACCGTTTGGGTCATGTACTGTCTTTCAAAAACTTGTTAGTCACAGACGAATCGTCTGTTTAATATTATAATATTTCGGGTGATAAACGGGTAACTGAACGTATAGGATTTTGTCATATAATTGACACTAGATAGGTAATAAAAACAATAAACACAATGCTAGAAACACTCGTCAATAAGATAAGATATGAAATAATGTATTTAATGTTAAGATGGTATATAATTAAAATAAATGATTAGCTTCTCAGTGTTTTTAGAGTTAGTCGACGAATGAGTCAACTTGGCGACGCGGTGTCAGATAAATTTGTTATTTATCTACAAACATTGTGTTTCGTTACTTTAGAATTTTTAACGAAAAAGGTTGGGATTGTGCCAAATATTTGTTATTCTTAGGATCGTAGGAGATTAGAATAGACTTATTGTTATGTTTGTACGTTGTGTTTGTCAGTTTAATACTAAGCTTTGTATTTTGTCAACAAGTTTGTCTACATCGGGTGACAGAGTTGTGAACTCATAGTCAGCTATCACATGGCTGTCAATAATTTTAAGAATCAACTTAACCGAAATGTTGACGTGTAAATATAGCAGATCAACATAGAAATTTAAATAATATTTATAATTGACAAGTTATTTTTCTACGTTTCTTTCACGTTACCCTTAGAGCTAACGTAGGTGTAGTGGATGGACGCCCTAGTGTTACGACTTTTGCTTTGTCAGTAAATGTTGATACAGCAGTAAAGTCTTCAACACTTTAGTTAGATTTGGCCATAAAGCATTTAATTTGACTTACAAATGTAAATTGAATATGTTTTGGAAGGAAGTCAGTATAATAATCCGTAACGCTTTATAATTAGGTTCAACGAAATCTAGAATTTCGAATAGTCATTTCTTCTACTACACTTTTTTGATATGCTTTATTGCACGTTACCTTTCGTTTGCTTTTGGGATCGTTTATCTTAATCTTTTACATTATAAAGTACTCTTTATCTATAAATATTGGTAAGTTAGTCGTATTTGCATGTTTAATCGAACGTCTTCCAAAGTGACGTAAGGTATTGTTGTGTTTCTCTTATATTTGTTGCTTTATATGTGTTTTATTATTAACTTCATAAATAATTCAGTTTTCTTCGTCTGAAATTGTAATTTTATGTGTAACCTAATCGCTATTGTTACTTTTTCTAAAGTTTGCAGTGGTCCGAAAGATGGAGTTAAAATAACTTGACATAAAACTGAACGTACATAAAACATAAACAATTTAGATCTATAGCAGAGTATTTTCTAATATGTTTCGGCTAGAAATAAATCAATAAAAAAGATGTTTATTATTTAATGATAAACACCACAACCGTCAAGAAAAGAATACCTTTACTCTGCTACAATCAAATTCTGACATATATTCAGCTATTCTGATTTCGAAATATCTAAGAAAAGTGACCACACACATCAGACCACTGCAAGCGAATCTTTCAGGCTGTGGTTTCATATGACTTATGAAATACTGTAAAGTAACAAGATGAGTATTTATAAGTAAAATATTGCTACTGTACCAGTTGCCCAGTTAGGATACTGAAGACCTTTCTTATTGCTACTAAACTTTTGGATCACTTAGCTAGAAGTCAACATTATTTGAGAGGTACAAGTAATAAAGCAGCTTCACTTAAAGATAGATGTTTTATACAAGAGGCTCAAGACAATCTGACGTTCTTACAACGATAAAAATTGACAAAATTAACATATGTTTGACCATGACCATTCTTGACCGTGTACCCCAAGAGCCTGCGACGATCTGACCTTCGTTATTTTATAAAAGCTGAAGAAAGTTTATTTGTGTATGTACCCAATACAGGTAAAAATGATCCCCGAATATGAAATTTGGACTGGGGTGGGACTTTGGATTCGGGAGTAATGAGGTACCAAATGTGTATAAAATTGCACCTCACTTTCGTTAAAGTATAAAGCTCAGTTTCTTTTTATTTTATTTGGATGGTAAGGTAAGGTGGTAACCCTCTGTCAGACACCCTCAATTGTGATTAAACTTTCGTCAAAGTATAAAAGTTAAATTTTACATATGTTACTTGGGGAACTATCAAAAGATGTTTCCTTAGCAGTCAGACATTGCCGATGGTTCTTACGTTTTGTCAGACATTAAAAGACTTTCAGCTTTTATAAAATCAGGAAAGTCACATCGTCGCAGGCTCTTACTCTAATGTGGCATTTTGGTAGCGCTTGTCGATCCCCTACATCTTGACAGTCGTTCACTGATATAATAACAATTAGTCTAAATTCAAGGTCAATTTTAATATAGCAAAGTATTGCTGCCTAATTTAATTCGACCAAGTAAGAAGTGGTTTCAATTGTATTAGAGATTACAAATTGCTATCCGCCATTTAACCTGAAGAATCCATGTTTGTAAGTCATATCCTGCCACAGCCTAATTTAATAGCTTACTTAAAGCTGTTATATAATTTCTGTCTATTATTTCTCTTCTGTATTATCTGATAGTTTACTGATATAATAAACATAGATATTTAAAGTGTAATTAATAGGTAGATGAAACCACACGAAATTTGCGTTGAGCTTCCAACACGATTAGATGTAAATACAGAAATAAATAAACCACTATTCAACATTAAACTTCCTTCTTTCATATAAACCAAATGGATGTATTGTTAGTACAGCTGTTTAGAGATGCTGACTGTCAAATATAAATATATTGAAGAAAATAACTACCATTGAAATAAAACAAGATTTTTAAATTACTGAATCATTTTAAGGAGAATATTATCAAATATCAAAAAAGTATCTAATAATGACAAAAACGCGAAATATACTTATCAATCAGACAAATTGATATTAAGGTACGGACACACTGCAGCATGACGAAACAACCCAAGATCAAATTTAAAATGTACGCACACTATTAATTGAATGCGGGCACTGCCATAATTTAAAGCACTAACTTCACTTGAGTTGTCTCGTCGTGTTTAAGCCCATAAGTTCCAGTAAAAAATTTAGCATTTTCAATAATTCATGGAGCACTAATATATTATATCCTTGATGATAGTCAGCAGCTGTCCACGGCTTTCGTTATCTTTGCAATAACTATTACATTGTATTTTAAGTTGTGTGTGCCTTATTTTATTAGTTTTTATTGGTCTCATGCTTTTACCGTGGGAAAGATTATAAAACATGCCACATTGAGACTAGAAAACTGCAATAAAAATAAATATATAATTTAGCTTTAAGCTGTAAACAATTTTACTGCAACAAAGTAACAAAGACTTATCATAAAATATAAGAAAATACTTAAGAGTCCCATCAATACCGTTCTTTACTACTTAAAAGTTTTCAAATAATAATATGATTAGATCTCTCTATAAATTGTTACAAAATAGAATCTTTCAACAGTATATCTGTTAAAATAGTAAAGTTATCAGAATCAAAGTCTCACATCACCAGTGACCCAGTAAAGGTAAGTACATATTACACTGGGTAAAACTCGTACCGTCGCAATGCGGCGCGAAGATCGACACGAATATTTGCCATACATTTATTATGGTCTACTCTCTATGCCAGAAAGCACCAGTTCTCAATATCACGCAAGGGATCGCCAAGCAGTGTATGCAGCACGTTGTCGCAAGTTGAAACATGTTCAATGTTCATTTATACTGTAACAGACAATTTGCCACTGCGCTGCAGCCCGACACGCATTACTGTGCCAAGTTTGGGTTTCGACGCTGCAATGCGCTTTTCGTGTGTTGACATAATATGCACTTACCTTTATTTAAGCGATGTTTCAGAAAATGTATGTAACACAACAGCTCTGGTGCATTTTAACCTTTACCACGGTAACACGCTACTAAAATGTTAGTAACTTTTGTATTATAGTATCTTTTTGTGCTTCAAATAGAATTAGTTACCTTAGTTAACTAACCAAAGTTAGTTGAAATAATTTTATCGATGTCTTGATGGACTTGTATTTTAGGAAAAATTGTGTATATCTTTAATTTAAACGAAAGCAATCGTACTCATATTATATTTGTGTAAGTTAAAGATTTTATATTGTCGGATCATTGTAATAATTTGGTGTCGCAACGACGTGTAGGTTAAGTGTATGTTCGAAGATTTTCGTCTTAATATTATTAAGTGTAATTAATGTCCTCGACTAGTTATTAATTATGATAATTTTTTGTTTGTTATTGAATTGTTTTTCACCTTTCTCGTCACGAGTAACGGTGTTTGTTGTATGGGAATTGAAGATTAGACCTCTAACAGTCGTTGTTTTTATTCTAATTATATCACTTAATCATTATTGGTTTACAAAATTATATATATTTAGGAGTGTAAACAACTTGTCTGTTTATCTTAAACTACTTTTGTGGCTAAGATCCTTGCGTCGAGTTTTCCTCTGGTAATATAGATACAGTTAACTTCTTAAACTTAATGGATAAATCGTTCAAGAATCACAAATCATAAAGAAATTATTCGTACATTATTTTATTAAAATGGCACGTCAAGCCTTTGCAAAATGTATCTACATTAATTTAATATATGTTATATAATTTATTCACGTTATATATTTTTTACATTTTGTTTCTGCTTCTCTTTTATGTTGAAGATACTCAACAATTCCCACAAAACAAACTGACCAGTGAAAATGGCATTACGCAAACGAACACCACACTAATGATACAAATATAGATGATAGATAGTTACATGAGAAGAGATTCCTAAATTATTTTATATATGTAAGGTACTATAATATTACGTCATACAATAATAGACTTCTATGGGAATCTTGTCCTCAATAGAAATAGTCTTAGGAAAATAGTCGTGGACAGGCGCGGTTGAACTGACGTGGCGATCGCGCGACCGTGCGACGATTTATTAATTACTGTGACAGCTGACTGTAACGGCCGAAATGGAACGATTAGAAAATTAATAAATAAAATAACACTTTTGACGAAGGATAATTTTAAATGTATTTGTAGGTTAAGTTCAGAATTGTCGCGCAAACAGTCAGCTTTGTTTGTACTTATAGTGATGATTCGTGCCGCGTCGTGTCGCGGGTCGCAAGCGCGTTAGTGTGGCCGCACCTTAACCGTTCAGTCACTTGTATCACGAAACATTGCCACTTACTACTTTTAAGATCTATGCACTACGCTATAATATACATAATTATATTATAATATATAAATATAATAATATTCGTATTGTATGTTTTAAGTCATAATAGCTCAATAATTTATGAAATTCGTAATTGACATAATTGTAATAAATAGTTATTAAGCAATTATTATAAAAATAGGTGAATGCAAAGTTAGGGTAAGGCGAAATAATATAAAAATAAATAATTTAGCGTATAAGTTTAAGGTTAATGTTTAAGTCCCATTTTGTAATGTTAATTAAAAATCAAGCACTACCATTACCATTATGAATACACTCATGACTTCTTACTGCTAACATTGAAATGTATTATAAATATGAACTATAAATATTAAATGTTATGCGTTAATAATAAATACATGTGTTTTATTCATAACGATTTGACAAAAATACATGAAAGTAGGATTAATGCAGTAGAAATGTGTTCCTTGCGAAGTATGTGTGGTGTAATTTGAAATGATAGATTGAGGAATTATGTTATAAGACAATGTTAAAAATGTAGTGACTAAAATTAAAGAAGGCATGCTAAGATGGTTTGGTTCTGCTGAGAGGATAATTGAAAGGCGACTAACATTAGGTATTTACAAGGCAGACGTGAATGGAATAGCTGGGAGCGGACGCCCGAGAAAGACATACATAGACTTATGTGGTGATTTTCTTCAGAAAGGCCAGGTGCGTAGTACTATGTATACTATAACCGGCGTGCGTGTATGACTAGATGTATGAACGTGAGTGAAGGAAAAGAAGTATGTAAGGATACGGATAGGACGTGGCAGGTGGCGTTCTGTAGTTTCTGCCTACACCCATGAGATAAAGGCGTGAGTTTATGTATGTATGCCTACAACTAGCTTCTCTACAATACTACCCTAATTACACAGTCACTACATTAATTTCACAAAAATAATTAATTTTGTTGACACTAACAGTAAAAGCAGATAAATAGAAAAAAAAAATTGTTTTTCTATGACATGCCAAAACCTTCACGACTCAAGTGCAAGAGAGAGCAGAGCTATACAGGACCAATAGCACTATCTTTTTCTGTCAACGAAATCGTGATAGTATTGACACCTCATATAACGGCCGCTGATCTGGCTACAATAAGTGTACCTTATTTAATTTCTGTGATGGGTTTATTAGTGCGACACTACAATGAATTTTTGTTGACTGTGCACAGTTTATTTGTCAGAAAAAATATATTTTGTAGTTCTACATACTATGGCTGGTTTCTGAATTAAGAATTTTAAGTCTATTATTTGACAAATTAGCCTGAAATCCTGTTTAAATTAGGCATTTGACACATTCTTAAATACAAATTCCATACGCTATACGTCAGGAAATCATCATCTGCCTAGCCTTTTCCCAACTATGTTGGGGTCAGCTTCCAGTCTAACCGAATATAGCTGAGTACCAATGTTTTACATGGAGCGACTGCCTATCTGACCTCCACAACCCAGTAACTGGGTAACACGGTACCCCTTGGCTAGACTGGTGTCAGATCTCAAGCGTCTGACTATTAGTAACGACTGTCAAAGATCTTCAAATGACAGCCAGGACCAACGGCTTAACGTGCTTTCCGAGGCGGAAGGATACGGAGGAAACTCGCTATGTTGAAATGGTCACACATCCACGGACCGACCTCGTCAAGCGTTGCTTAACCTTAAAGATCGACCCGTGCGGCTGTTATTATTTAGCCACGAGCTCCTCGCTATACGTCAGGAAATAAAACACAGAAAATAAAGAGAACACAAACACATTTTTGATCAATTTACTTCTTCCCAAAACTACTGCTAAACAAGGCCCAAGGGTTCAAACCCGTATCCAGCTTAGGAGATGGAGCATTATAATATCCCTGAACCAAGTCCACTAAAGATATAGGGCAAGTGAACTGGTCACAATTGGAGAGGATGTGGCCGAGGCGGTGAGCGGCGTCGTAGGTCGCATGTTCCACAGGCTCAGAGGCTAGAACTTTTGTCATTGGTAACCTGGAAAGATGAAATAAAAAGGGAAGTAAAGTAAGTATCAGCAAAATTGGTTATTATAGAACCAAGTCAGGGTGGGAATTGCCTTCATCCAACTATTCATAGCGTAGAAAATACAACTTACTCGAAATCATTATTATTTTTTATTAAAAAGTTTTTAATTTTCACTGTTTAGTTGTAGTGCATAATCATTTATTGATTGATTTGATTTGATTTTTAAAGGTCTTTATTGACATAAAGTTATAAAAAGTTAACAAAAAGATCTTATTCTAAATGTAAACTAACATACATCAAATAATGTTAAGTAGGCTAAATCGCCTCTTTTAACATATAACATAAATAATTTATATGTTGACAGTTCCTGATTAACAACAATACATTAAACTAAGTAAATTATGTAGGGTTTGCAGACCCACATTTTTAAATTAAAGTTTCAGACCCACCGCCCATTTTTTTTTTTTTTTTTTATACAAAGTCTATACCTAATAATATTATTTTTTAGGTTTAATTACTGATATATAATAAGTTCAATATTATCAATACAAAACAATGTACACATAAGCACGGTAACAGCAATTAATTACGCTGGTAAGATGGTAAGTGAGCTAGCGTCAAGCCACTAGGAAATGATGATGGGGCAGTTTGTACTTTTTGTAAGTTCTGGCATAAGGCAATCTGGTAAATCTACTCTTACCAATGTGTGAGACCAGAGAATTATGATGACGTGGATTAGTAAAAAGAAAGAATTTTCCGGAAATTTTCAAAATGAATTCTTTAATTTGTGGAAACTTGATGTGATGATGTAGCTTTGTTAGATTTGTGTAGGGAGGTGTGTTATATGCTATTTTAAGTGCTTTGTTCTGCACAACCTGGAGTTTTTTGTAGTTACTGTCGCTGATACTACTCCAGACAGGGGATGCATAGGTCATGCAAGGTCGAACCAGTGTGGAGTAAATACGTAATTTTGTTTGTGGACTAAGTTTAGATTTACGATTAAGGATTGGTTTTAAACTGTTGAGGGACTTAACCCCTTTTAAACGAAGTTCTTCCAGATTTTTCAGCCAACTCACTTTATCATCTAATATTGTCCCCAAATACTTAACGGATCTTTTCCACGGAATATCATTCCCTTCAATTTTAACATAGCGGATGGGGAGTGATCGCTTTCTTGTGAACATGATTATTTCCGTTTTTGTGGCATTTACCTTAAGCTTCCATTTAGTGAAGTAATCTAGGAGAAGATCAAGCGAAAGTTGTAGTCGAGTAACTACCAGGTCCAGGTCGTCAGATGAGGTATATGTTGCAGTGTCATCCGCATACACAGCGAGATGTGTTAGCCTTTGCTTTGGAATATCATTGAGGTACAAGATAAAGAGGTACGGTCCCAATATCGATCCTTGTGGCACACCAGCTGTAACTCGCCTCTGGCTGGAAGTCTGATCACCAATAGCAACAGCGAAGGTTCGTTCTGTTAAATACGACTGGAGTAGCTTTATAAGGCTTAGGGGGACGTGGTTGGTTATTAACTTATGGAGTAAACCTTTATGCCAAACTGTATCGAAAGCTTTTTCGATGTCCAACAGCACCAATCCTGTGGATTTGTTTTGGTTGAGGTTTTCAACAACATGCTCAGTTACTCTGGCCAGCTGCTGGACTGTGGAGTGGGATTTGCGGAAACCAAATTGTTCAGGTATCAGGCAATGCTCAGTGAATTTGGAGAGGCGATTCAAGATTAGAGACTCGAAAAGTTTGGCTAAGCTAGGGAGAAGGCTTATTGGCCGATAGTTCGAGGGATTTGTTTCGTCTTTGCCAGATTTCTTAATAGGAATAACCTTAGCTAGTTTCCAACATGAAGGAAAGTAGCCCAGTTGAAAACAGCCATTAAACAATTTGGTAAGTAGGACTATACATTTTTGCGATAAGTTTTTAAGTAGTGAGTTTACAATACCGTCAATACCCGGGGCCTTGCGAGTTTTCAAAGCATTCAGAAGTTTGCGTATTTCTTTAGGTCTCACTGGGTTTTTAAAATTACTTATTTTGTACCTGTTGAGTATTTCAGACGATTCCTCAACCGCACTATCAGTCGCAGGGTCATTTTTCCAGTTTTTTGTGAGCAAAGAGTTTTCCAGAAAAGCGTCTGCTAATGCTTCACATTGCTCTTGAACGGAGGACGTTAGGGTGTTATTTGACGTCTTAAGTGGAGGGATAGTGATGGGTTTAAAATTGAGTGATTTGACTATACGCCATATATCTGAGGCAGGGTTATCTACTTTGGATAGTTTCTTATTCCAAATCTCGTTGTTGTGACTTATTAATAATTGTTTTATGTTTTTGTTTAGTGCATTTACTTTGCCAGATATACACTTCTTCTGCAAAGGGTTTTTTTCTTTAAGAGCAAGCTTGCGCCACATGTTCTTAGCTTTAATTATGGTTTTAATGCGTCTAGGAAGTCATTTATTGAAGAGTTCTGTTGTATATCTCCGAAGAAATACATCAGATCCTCACCAAATTTAAATGGGATCAATTCGGAAACATACTATATCAAAAAAAAAAAGAATTGGTTCAAAATTTTAAGGATATGTCGAGGAAAACACACAAAAAAGAACAACATAAAGACCTCGCCGTTTTTGGAAAGTCGGTTAAAAAAGAAGAATCGAGTCCGAAGTAAAGCCAGATTGCACTGAGTATATTAATCATAGAAATATCAATATGAGGCTGTAGAATTCCATTTTTCCAAACTTTTTAATACTCTTTTCCAGTCTATTTTTGGTGTTTGAATATTTTTTAAAAATATAACGAGGACTTTATTTAACTAGTGAGTTGTAATAATCTAATCTGTTTGGGACAATAGACGAGTGATAGTGTTATAAGGAGAGAAATCTAGAAGATAACATAATTCTAAACATTTGTTCATGTGTTACGGAAAAGTGCTGAATTTAACATTAATAACTATAAATCCAAGTGTAAACATAGTGGACAGTGCATTTCTCAGACTATATAAGATATCTAACTGTATGACTTATTTAGAAAAACAAGTTTTAACTGAAGAAAACTAGAAACGATATGTCAAAATTCCGTTTTTTATTCAAATATTACTCAGCTACAATGTTGTGACAACTAACGCCATCTAATTTTACCAATAACAATTAAAGAGTCGGTCAAACAGTTACTGCTAAATAAGGAACCTAATATTCACACTGATACTTAATTGTCAAGTTGGCGTGGTAAAATAACGGCCTACATTGGTGGCGTTCAGTCGACGTCGTGAGTTCGAGACCGGGTAAAGGAAATACTTTTTGAATGTTTATAAAAACTGTTTCTGATATATCAACATATAATTAAAGTATGGATGACATGCAATATGTCAACACACAGAGTAGATATCGTCGGCGAAGTTTGGATTTGCATAATAGTGAGTATGAAATAGACATTTCTCATCAAAGTTTGCCAAACAACATTAATAATAATCGGGAAGAAGTGACAGCAGAATTCAAAGATAAACTCGAAAAATTAAATTTAGAACTACAAATCGCAAACACTGAGATAGAAACTTTAAATATTGAGAATAGCGCCTTGAAAAATGAGTTGTCAGTAGCACAACATAAAATTGATATGTTCAAATCGGTAGGCGCGTCAGAACTAATTATGAAAAATAAAAGTCTGGCTTCGCCACTTAAGTTTTATTCTCCACAGTACCGAAAACGATATAGGTCGTATGGCTTAATTAAAGGCTTAACTAGAACATCCTCTAAAGAAATAGATTTGGACGCTGTGGGTCAAAAACGTAATAATAGCAACAATTTAAGCTACTTTTTTGAGCAACCCCTAACACCAGAACGTGATTTACAAAACACTGTAATAAACCACGAGCCATCATATCGGCATATAGTAGAGAGGATTAACATTGAAATGGGGACAATCGTCGACACAGAAACAGTTGGAACTCTGACTATAAATATATCGGAACATATGAGGAAACCGTCATATTCATACGATAATATAAAAATCAATACAGGAAAAAGTAAATCAACGGTAAGAAAACATCAGGTGAAAATTTTTGCGGACCAATCAGGACTTAACTTGCGGAGTATGCTACAGGAGCTTCTAGGAAATTCTTTTCAAGTTACATCCATAGTGAAACCAGGAGCCCCCATGGCTGAAGTAATAAGTTCTTGTGTGGAATCATGTAGGGATTTCACCTGCTCAGACTTTATATTAATTTTAGGGGGATCTAATGATTCAAATCCTTTGTGTTTTCAGTCTATCTTGTATTACACTTTGGACCTAGTGAAAAATACGAACATCTTAGTGGGTAAATTGTATAACAATAAATATCTGAATGTCAACATGTTAAATAATACACTGAAATTGATATGTAATAATTTAAATAATGTAACATTTTTACCCCTTGATTGCAATCACACAGATACTAAACTGACTTCAAAATATGCTTATAAAATACAAGCAAGTAGACTTATTCATAGGGAAATACTTCATTTAAAGTACAAGATTGACTATTCAAATTATATTAGAGTTAAATCTTTTGAACAAAAGTCTTTTAAAAACGCATATTCGCAGACACAGAATGAGACTCCATCAGAGCATTTCAAACCAGTTACAGTTAGCATTGGAACACAGACAAATAGTGATGATGAAAAAAACATGCTTTTTCGTTCCTAATTCATCAAATTCGTGTGACCCGACGGATGTACCTGATCATGGTGAATGTGTCTCTCTTTATATTTATCAGCAAAACTTGTGTGGTGTGATGAATAAGAGAAATGAACTAGAAGTTTACGTGGAAGATAAAAATCTAGACTACATTTGTATAACTGAGCATTTTTTGAATGAAAGTTCTGCTAAAGTATTTAATCTAAATGGCTATAAACTTGTGTCTTACAATACTAGACAGAAGAAATTAAGAGGTGGAAGTTTAATTTTAGGACATGTAGATAGACAGATGGAAATTTGTGAGCCTGTAAATAAATTGTATAAAATGGAATGTTTTGAAATATGTGGTGCTAAAGATATAAATACTGGTCTATATATATGTTGTTGCTATCGAAATCCTGTTGATAAGAATTTTGAACAGTTCCTGGAAAGATTGGAAAAATTGTTGGATTACTTATTCAATAGGAAATGCATAATTTGCGGTGATTTTAATATTAATCTGCTTGTTGACAGTAAACAACAAAGGGAATTTCTTAGTTTGCTAAGGTGTTACAATTTCAGGCATCTAATCTCTTCCGCTACTTTCATCCGTAATAATAGTAAGTCTTGTATCGACAATATCTTAACTAATCTGCCTGATTCATATGTTGTAGGATGTGAGATAGATCATAATGGTTTGGCGGACGGGCATGCTGGTATTTTTGCTGACCTTCTGTTAAAAAGTCGAGTCACCTCAAATAATAATCCCTTTATTGTCATAAATAGAAGAGTTTTTAACAGCAAAAATGCCCAAACATTCGCTCAGGGTATTTCAAATGAAGCTTGGACTAGTATGGGAATAAATTCTTTTCTCAAAAATATCAATAAAGTGTTTCGTAATAGCTATAAGAAGAGAGAGTGCAAAATTAATATAACAAATAAATCCCAATTAAAGTGGATCACTAAAGGAATACGTACATCTAGCAAAATGAAACGTTTTTTATGTGCACGTAATGGTAATGACCTTGAGCCCAGTGTTCTAAAATATAAAAAGATGTATATAAGGCTATACAGAAAAATTGTTTCCAAAGCTAAAAAGCAAGCTATAATGACACAAATAAATGGTTCTAAAAACATAAGTAAAGAAATTTGGAAAGTGGTGAATAAATGCACTAATAGGGACAAAATCTTTCAACCGGAACTAAAACTCAAAGTCAATGAAAGAATTATAGTGGATCCCGAGGAGATATGTGACATATTAGTTCAACAATTTGATCATAAAAGTATTTCTACGGTTAAGGATGGAGACCTTGCTGTGGGTTTTCTTAACCAGTATACTGAAGAGGTAAGTAGTACAATGTGCATTTCTCCTACCACTCCAAATGAGGTATTTAATCTTGTTAAGAGCATGGAAAGCAAACAGTCTTGTGGAAATGACGAAATTCCTATTTGTCTGATCAAGGACCATATTTCAATACTGGCTGAACCGCTATCCGATTTCTTTAATAAATGTATAGACGAAGCTATTTTCCCGGAACAATTAAAAATTGCAAAAGTAATACCAATCTATAAGAAGGGCAGTAGGATCGATCCTAAAAATTATAGACCTATCTCTCTATTACCAGTGCTGTCTAAAATATTTGAAAATATCCTTAAAAAACGACTCCTAGTTCACTTGCGAATAAATAATGTATTAAATAAGAGACAGTTTGGGTATCAAAAGGGTGTTGGCACTTCTGACGCCATATATACTTTACTGGATGACGTAATAACTAAGATTAACAAAAAAATGAGAGTTGCAGGGATTTTCCTAGACTTGAGCTCAGCTTTTGACACCATTGACCATGAGTTACTTCTTACTAAAATGAGTCATTACGGAGTAAGAGGTAAAAGTCTCCAGCTTTTTTCGTCATATTTAAAAAACAGGAAGATGTTTGTTGAGATGGGCAAGACACAGAAAACTTACAAAAAAATCTTTAAATCTAAAATTGTTAGCATATCTACGGGCGTTCCACAGGGATCTATTTTGGGACCT
Source organism: Orthosia gothica (assembly GCA_949775005.1). NCBI lineage: Eukaryota > Metazoa > Arthropoda > Insecta > Lepidoptera > Noctuidae > Orthosia > Orthosia gothica. Next base: position 4,667,828 of record OX459038.1, read on the forward strand.
ATTTTATTTTTATTATTCATTAATGACTTAATCAATTATTTAAATTTTATTTTACCGGACATTGGAATTGTAATTTTCGCGGATGACACAAATGCTATAGTAGCTGCTAATGACATGGTTGAATTAACTAAAATAGTAAATGCTGCATTACAAGCTTTTCATACGTGGTTCACAGCAAATAAATTATTAATAAACAGTAAAAAAACTCAAGTAATGCTATTTAAAACAACATCACGGAACAATGATATTTTAAATGTATGCTTGAATGAAGACAAAATTGAAGTCGCTAGCGAGGTTAAATTTTTAGGTATTCTTATAGACCAACTCTTAAATTGGAAACCAGAGCTAAAGGCAATTGATGCATCGATATCTTCTGCGTGTTACGCCCTGAGAGCGCTGAGGAATGAAATTAGTTTAGAACAGCTGAAAATGGTATATTTTGCATTAGTGGAGTCCAGAATTAGATATAGCATACTTCTTTGGGGTAACAGCTACGATTATAATTGCAAAAGGGCTTTCATACTACAAAAACGCGCAATTCGTACTATGATCCGCATTTCTCAAAGAGAAAGTTGCCGTCCACATTTTGTAAACTTGGGCATACTTACAGTACCAGGTATATATGTTCATGTACTTCTAAGTAATATGGCCAAAAACATGCATGAATATGAAACAGGGGAGGAGCGGTTGATAAGGGAAGCCACCCGTAGACTGGATTTAAAAAATAACATGACCAATCATAACCTCAGAATTGTGAAGCATAGTCCACGTTACCAATCTGTAAAATTATTCAACAAGTTGCCTTTAGACATAAAAAGTTTAGTTTATAATAGCTCTTTTAAAATAAAATTAAAGAATTTCCTATTGAGTAAGTGTCTATATGCTGTAGAAGAATTATAATATTGACATGTCTTATTATTTGTCTAAATGTATTTTTGTTTTAGATGTATTGTATTGTTTCTTATTTTTATTTATTTTTTTGACATGCTAATTCTATTTAATTGTAATTGTAAATTTTGTTTATTGGGTTTAAAGACATTTTGTTTATTATTTAAAATTGGATTATTATTATTATTTTTTATTTTTTTTTATTCGATGACATGTAATTTTTTATATTTTTATTAAGTAATTTTTTATTTCTTGACATCTTAAATGTAATTTTATTTATTGAAATTTGTGTTTGTTTTTAAATATGTTTTGTTGTTTTTGTTTTTAAGATATTTTCAGTCTCAGTTTTCTGAATGATTGAATCATTTATTTATCTCGTTTAACGTTTTCTTTTTTTTTTTTGGGTTCTATATTTTTTATTATTAATATTATTTTGAAATGTGTAAATTCAGATACAAATGATTGTTCATGAATAAATGACTATGACTATGACTATGACTATGACTATTTGAATGCAACATGGTTTCATCTTCATATTTCTAAATCAGTCGTCAGTCGCTAGCTCAATTTCTAGCTAGAAATGTTATAATTCATAATCGCCACATGTATAAGGGTGGCACAGTAGCGTAAGGTACAAGAAAAGAACGGCTTATGCTCAACTGTAGGTAAAGTCAGACTAGATGATGATGATATCATCATTCGTACAGTCTGGGCACTATTACGATCTCATTATTTAAAAGCAATAATATTAATATAAGCAATACTCACGTAAACAATGTCCTGAACATCTCTTCAACCATGTTCTCTCCATGAGGAACAAGCCTTTGGGTTGTCTCACACAACGTCTTAAGGATACACTGCCTTCCATTGTATCCCATACTGGAAAAACAAGATATTTTTTAGCTTCAGAACTAAAACTAGGTACATGATTTTAAATTCTATAGTTCAATCGAGAAGTCTTAAATGTTTGAACTCAATCACACACATGTAGACAGTTTTGGAATAACAAGCAGGATCCGGTTTGTTATTCTAAACGGTCTTGAATGCTACGTGATCTGTCTTTCATCTTCTTCTATATTTCATAAAATAATCTTGTGGTTCGTAAATAATCTTCCTAGTTTAGGCCAAGATTTAGGCTATATTTATCACGTTATTTGTTATGGAGGATAAGTAATATTGCATTATGTGTGTATTCTTCTTAACCTGTCCTGTTTTGTGTTTTTAAAGGAAGACACGAAACATCTTGCAGATTGCGAGTTCGATCCCCAGCTGATCATTGTGATCATTTTACCTTTTTTTGTATTCTTGGTATAATAACATTTCTCAATAAACTGTGGGTATAATGTCCTTCTACTACTTTACTGATTTCAAATTCACCATTTATGTCATCGTCACTTACTTCTCCATAATCTTCTCCAACTTCCCGTACAGCTCTCGTCTACTCCTTCTCTGTTCCATTGGTTTTGTCAATCTGTTATGTCTCCTGTAGAATCTAGATGTCTCAGTGGCGTTGGGCAGCTCGTATGCTATACCCCAGTTCATGCCCCAGGTGAAGGTACCAGGAGCTGATGATGGAGAAGGCTGGCCAATCACACCGACTGTCATGCAGCCGGCGCACTGGAAAAGAGAAAGAAGCCAGCTTTGAAATCATTAGTAATACCTATTGGATGTTTTTCCTCTTTTAAATCTAGCATATATATGAAATTGACGATAAAACAGATAAATCTATTCAAACTGTTAAAATTTTCCACTAAGCTTTTAATAACAAAGAATCCCGTACTATCTATATACATAGTAAATTTCAGCAAGCGTCTTAAAGTGGCGACATGTAGTCGTGTACAGAATCATCTTACTAAGTTATTCAGCTCTCATACTCCCATCAAACAGAGCTCCAGTGGAAATTATGTACATGTCTCGTAAAAGTAAGCTAGCCACCTTAGTAATAACAAGTCTTGCGTTAGTAAACCGTCTCCGAGCATCACAGGAATTTTAAATTAACTCCTTAGGGAAAAAACATCATATTGATAATAATTTATTCGAACATCATCATGGAAATATATGTGAAGGAAATGCGACGCTCATAAATCATGGATAAGACATAAAAAAACTCTCTTAAAATTTAAGAGAGATAAAATTCCAAAAAGTACGTAATCAACCAAGTTTTATGTGTCTGGGTGATACGTTTTAAGGCTCTGCATCTAATCTAAGAGCTACTCTAATACATACGAGTTTCTCCCCAATTTTGCCGGGTCTGTTTCGAATTAAAACTTTTATCATTACATTTTATGCCCATCTGTTTATTGCTATAAAAAACAGCTCATTTTGGTGTTCTACTTAACGAGCAATCTTGCTCCACAACTAGTTAGTAAACGAAATAAGAACTTACCGAAAAACTGGAGCCTTCTGGGAAAGCAACATATCTTTTTCTTCTCGATAAAACCTTCGAACCAGCTTTAGCAGCACACAATTCACCATAGCAACATGCCAGTATTAAAAGAACAAACACTTTTGAATTTAGAACCATTGTAAGAAAATTTTGGATATCGTGTTCAGCGTTTCATAGATAGATATAGCAATGGAGAAGCCTACGGCTTAACTGTTAAACCGAGTTTAAGTAACGGTTCCAGTGATTTTCATGTATTCTGGCTAACTGCGGATACACGAAGCGAATGACACACTGAACTAAATAGTAATGTCAATCATACTTAGCTGTCGATAATTTCATGTGAAATTCAATAATTATATTCGTGTAAATTAATTTGTTTAATTCAAACGGCAACTAAAATTGATGTGAGATCACAGACATAGATCTAACTAGATGACGCGATTGTATGTACTTTACGACCAATGATCGTAATCTGAGCTTTTATTTATGCATTATCGGCACCGGAAATCCACCGAAATCTAGAAAAATGCCTTTTTATACCATATTGAGCTACAAAGAATGTATAGGAAAAGTTGGCCGAGGCATTGCAAATGTTTTCTTTCAATGGTAAGTAAACTTGTTTTTAAATTGTTTGTGAAAAAGTGGCACGCTTGGTTTTCATACAGATGGAGGGACTTGCGTTATCTATTTAGATGTATGTCTGTGTGTGTGATGAATTGATAAGATGGAACTTCTATGAATTTCCCAATTAGGTTTCTGTATATTAGTATTAGTTATCCATTATGATGCACAACAAAATTGTAAAACAGCTCTTTTGTAATGATCGCTATATTCTACGGTAACAATGGCGGTCTCGCCGCTGATAGCGGTCATCAAAGAATAGACTGATAAGATACGTAAAATTATAAAAACATTTAAAAACCACCAATCTTGATTCCTAATTACATTTGACACTAATAAAAGTTAACAAAATATAACTGTGAACCTCATTTACGTGAAAAATACGCTAAAATATATGGCAACCTTAAAACTTTAGCTTTATATTGTAAAAATTAAATCCCACACATATACACCGAAAAAAATAACCCTCCCGTGCCGCCGGGAAAAATTGATTTAACAATTCCGTCAAGAAAGCCGTCAAAATATGAAAAGTTGATTAATTAACCCTGAAATACACTGAAAACCTTTCACAACGGTTTATTGAAGGTCGATTCATTTGCCTGTTAACGCGGGTTCCGTCAAAATTGGGAATCAATTATACCCAAAATTTATCACGGAGTAAATGCTTTTAACCCTTCATATCTCTTTTAGTCCATTGTCGGATAATATTTTGAGATAGGTTGTGAAAAAGAGGTTTTAATTTGGTATAGAATTTTTATTTTATGAAGGGATAAACTGTTTAAAAAAAAGATGAAATACATAATAAAACACTTAACAAAAATTATGACGTGATATTTTTATTTGACAGGAAGGGTGCTTAACTACAATTCATATTAGGTACTAGAAACATGGATACCTACACCATTATTATAGCCAATGGTGCAAAGGTATATTGACACTTCTCTTCTTATAAGATTAAGTCATAAGAAAAGAAATGTAGAAAATAGATGTACGGAATCTTATATAGCTTACTGAATTTACCGAAGAATTGGGAAGAAGCGTAAACCATTACACGAAGCCCGCTTACGCACTAGCGTTTAACCACGAGGGCAGCTAACCGCGCGGCTAGCCGCTTTTCCATTTTAATATGCAACCGCTTAGTATCGCACAAAATTTCCCGCCATCTTATACGCACTTGCGGTTTATAAGCGGTTTAGTTTGCGGCGAACCTCCGTTGGCGGTCAGCCGTTATTCCAACCGCGTTAGGCGGCTAGCCGCTCAAATGATCAGCCTAGGCAGGCAACCGTTAGTGCGTAAGGTGGCTTAGGCCCTTTTTTGATAGCGCGACGCGATTCAATGTATAACATACCGATAACCGATTTTCACTAAGCGAAATTATTTTTACATGGACGCAATGCGATACAATTCTTATGATTTGCGCTTGAAATTTTCATATAAAACACGTACGCAATTTTGCCTATCGACGCGATTGATATGCCGTAAAACCATCAGGAAAGGGCCTTACATTCCCCTGTTAAAATTAATATTAAATTTTATAACTTTCAATGATTACTATCCAAAATTACTGCTGAACAATGCCCAAGGATTCTGCCCAACGTCGACTTTGGGTGACGGTGCATTATAATACCCCTTCATCCAGTCGACCAATGAGATTGGACATCTGTATTTGTCACAGGAGTCCACAAGACGGCCTAGGCGATGTGCGGCGTCGTATATGGCATGCTCTAGAGGTTCCGTTGGCAGGACTTTTGTTACTGGCATTCTGTAAAATAAACACGAACATAATTATTTTTAATAAAAAAATAAGGTTGAAGGTTGGGTATGGCTAAAAAGACATGAAAGTAGGATTAATGCAGCAGAAATGCGCTCCTTGCGGAGTATGTGTGGTGTAACTTTAAATGATAGATTGAGGAATGAGGTAATAAGACAACGTTGTGGTTTAAAAGAAGATGTAGTGACTAAAATTGAAAAGAGTATGTTAAGATGGTTTGGCCATTTTGAGAGGATGAATGAAAGGCGACTAACGAAAGGTATTTACAAGGCAGACGTGAATGGAAACGCCGGGAGGGGACGTCCTAGAAAGACATATATAGACCTTATAGGTGATGATCTTCAGAAAGGCCAAGTGCGCAGTACCCATAACCGGCGTGTGTGTATGACTAGATGTATGAATGTGTGTGAAGCAAAAGAAGTATGTAAGGATCGTAGCAGGTGGCGTTCTGTAGTTTCTGCCTACCCCCATGGGAAAAAGGCATGAGTTTATGTATGTATGTAAAAAAATAAGAAAATTTATTAAGTATATTTTTTTGTATTTAACTGGAATAAAAATATTATCTACTGATTATTAATGGTTTTAAATACTGATATTCAGTTGCATTCGGGTAAACTGAATAACATGGTCGGATAAAGGTTGGCAAATTTATCAGTTAAATTGCTTGCTTGATTGCTGAGAGTTAAATAAATGAATGAATATGATACTAGTTTCGCCTGCATGAATATCGAAAATTACTTAAGGGACAAATTCCCGGGATAAAAAGTATCCTATGTGCTATGCCTGACATATATTCTATCTCTGTGCCAAATTTCATCCAGATCCGTCCAGCAGTTTGAGCGTGAAGAAGTAACAAACATACAAACACACACACACATTCACAAACATTCGCCTTTAAAATATCAGTGTGATAGTTGTGCAAGAGGTAACACAATAAGAAAGTTAAAGCTCCTGAACGCAGGCGCAATAGGACAATGTTGCGACTAACATTTATCATAGACCCGTGGAAAAATTTATATGAAAAAGCCGTTACAGTGTGAGCGAACAACCATAATGTATACAATGCCAACCATAGAACATTTTTTTTTAACTTTCTCTGATTTCAGAAAGCTTGGATCCTGGACCTGTTAATAGGCGGTGAGTGTGGAGGGGAAAAGTGATCACGGGGATATTGCAAACATGTTTATGAAACATTTTCAGGTGCAATCTCCCCTTGGTCCCTCAGCTCCTTCTGCTGGCGCCGAGTATTGTTGTCAGGAAGAGGAGACGCTTTTGCATTTCTCTGCCAAGCAAGTCAAAAGCGTCATACAAGGAATGAGCAGAGGCAAGTCTCCCGGTCATGATGGACTCAGTATTGAGCACTTGAAATATGCAGGAGTGCACATGCCGAGGGTCTTGTCACTGTTCTATACGATGTGTCTAAGCCATTCATACCTGCCAGAAAAATTTATGAAAACTATTGTGATTCCCATCGTTAAGAACAGGGTGGGGGACATATCGAATAAGGACAATTATCGACCGATTTCCTTGGCAACGATCATGGCTAAGGTATTGGACAGTCTGCTTGATTCATGTTTGAAAAATATTTTAAAACTCCATGAAGCACAGTTTGGGTTTCAGCCCGGACTGTCAACTGAAACTGCTATCTTAAGTCTGAAGCATACTGTACAATATTATACCGATCGTAAGACGCCGGTGTACGCCTGTTTCCTTGACCTCTCAAAGGCCTTCGATCTCGTTTCCTATGATGTGCTTTGGGATAAGTTGAGGGACAGAGGTACACCTGCTGAAATACTGAAAACATTCCAGTACTGGTATGCCAATCAAAATAACCAGGTAAAGTGGTCCAACAATCTCTCTTCAGCGTATAAATTGGAATGCGGTGTGAGACAAGGGGGTTTGACGTCCCCTAGACTGTTTAATTTGTATGTTGATGGCCTCATCACGGAGCTCAGCAGCATGAATGTTGGACGTCGAATAAATGGGGTGAGCGTCAATAACATCAGCTACGCGGACGACATGGTGCTGCTGGGTCCGACTGCTGGGGCTATCAGTAAATTGCTCAAAGTCTGTGAGACTTATGCTGCCTCTCACGGACTAAGGTATACCTAATGTCACCAAAAGTGAATATATGGTTTTTGGGGCCGCTGGTAGATATCCGGACTCTGTTCCTGAGATTATAAAAATTAATGGACTACAGTTAAACAGAGTGTCCAAATTTAAATATCTTTGACATTTTATCACCGACGACCTTAGGGATGATATAGACATTGAGAGGGAGCGTAGGGCACTGGCGGTCAGGGGTAACATGCTGGCGCGTAGATTTTCTCGTTGCTCTGACCTAGTAAAAATTACTCTTTTTAAGGCCTTCTGTCAGAGCTTTTACACGGGTAATCTATGGGTCAACTACACCAAGCGTTCGCTGGATGTCCTGCGCGTGCAATATAATAATGCTTTTAGGATGTTGTTGCGGCTGCCCCGTTTCTGCAGCGCATCGGCAATGTTTGCTGAGACCCACACAGATGGTTTCCAAGCCATAATGCGCAAAAAAACTGCGTCGCTGTTGAGCAGAGTACGGAATAGTCGCAACTATATCCTGAGAGCTGTGGCAGAGAGCTATACTCCAGATATCCGACATTTTGTGCGGAGAGTGATTAGATAGGAAACATGTGTTCCTGGCTGGTCATCCTCGGCACGCAGTGTTGATAATGTAGACTTTAAATCTAAATTAAACTAAACTTTAAATGATACTAACAATAGATTTTAAGCTTTTTTGTAATACTAACCCAATATGGATCTCTGTTGTCCGAAATAAATGCATTTGAATTTGAATTTGAATAGGCTATTGTTATTTCATTTCTGTCGAACAACACTCTACTTTTTAATAGTTTTTTTTTTCTATAGTCTTGCGCTTGACCACTATCTCACCTGATGGTAAGCGAAGATGTGGTCGACGGTGAAACACGCTCACCTAGAAATAAAGACCCCTAGATTGTGGCTATCGGGAAACACAAACTCCGGCAGAAGGGGGGGTTTCACTCCTTAGCTGTACACATAATAAAAGTGTTTCCAAAACGTTTAGTGCGTATGGGTGAGATGTCAACCATGAACCGATGGCGCATCGCCATACATCTTGTAGTCCGATGATGAAACGGGCTAGGTGGAATTATATCATGCAATTCTATCGCACACTCCACGAAATGTAACTGATAAAAAACAGAGTCTTAATTATGGCCTATCAAGCCAAACTCAATAAGGTAACCATTGCCAGTCGAGTTACAAGTGGAAATAAAACCAGCAAAGCTGAATACTGAAAGATACTTACGTAAACAAAGTCCTGAACATCTCTTCGACTACATTCTCTCCATGAGGAACAAGTCTTTGTGTGGTCTCACATAGTGTCTTCAGGATACATTCTCTGCCACTGTATCCCATGCTGAAAAATATAAATTGAGTCCATTTTAGTAACAAGTTCGTCAAAGTAAACATGATTGAAAGAAAATAAAACCTGTATGAAACCTTTAACCGCTTGAAAACGTTGGGCGCCTTCCAATGTAAATAATGAGAACTTCACCGTCGTACCAAGAAAGTTACACAAAAATTGTGAATCAAATCAAATGTGCTGCCTAAGTTTACTGAACATCTTTCATCATTTGAAGGGTTTGTGTTGTTATTTGCGTATAGAGTAGACCAGGGTCGATAATTTTTGAAACCAAAAAAAATAACAGTAGGATGAAACCCAACAACTTTTTTATTTGCAATTTTTTCACATAACCTTAAAGCGAAAAAAGATTCAATTCAAAAGTAGTAGATCTTTTTATTATCTACAACTTTGCCATTTAACTTTTCTCCATAGGACTTGTAGTTTTGCCGGAAATCGAGATAAACCGTTTTCACCCTTAAAAACTCACCCCCTTCCCCTTCCCGACCTCAGATCGCCCGTAAATTATTTTTCCTTTCGTTTTTATAATATTCTTCTTCTTTCCCAATGGGTTTCAACCTACTATTTTTTTTTTCACTTTTTATTATTTTTAAAGGCTTCTACCCTGGTCTAGAGATGTAACTCACACGGTTGGCGCGGTGGTTGAGCGATCGGCTGCTGCGCTGTGTGTTGCAGGTTCGATTCCCGCACGGAACAAATATTCGTATTGCCTACAGATAGTTGTTCCGGATCTGTGTGTTTGTTTCATCATCATTATCATATCAGCCGAAAGACGTACATTGCTGCACATAGGACCCACAAAGCGTCGCCACTTTGACCGGTCCCGTGCGTCTTGCAACCAGCGCATCCCCGCAACCTTCACCAGGTCACCAGTCCACCTGGTGGGAGGCCTTCCAACGAAACGTCTTCCGGTTCGCGGTCGCCACTCCAGAACCTTTCTGCCCCATCGGCCATCTGTTCTGCGAGCAATGTGCCCTGCCCACTGCCACTTAAGTTTGGCAATTCTTCGGGCTATGTCGGTAACCCTGGTTCTCTTGCGGATCTCTACATTTCTGATTCGATCACGCAAGGTAACTCCGAGCATAGCTCTCTCCATTGCCCTTTGAGTGACTGTAAGCTTTCTGTTATGAAAGCCTGATTAACTGGTTTGTAGAGATCAAATTGGCGGCTGCATTTGATTCGACTAAAAGCTGACCCCAACATATTTGGGAAAAGGGAGGAAGAAGATGTATGAATTACGATTAAATAAACTTACTTGTCCAAAATAGTTTCCAGCTTTCCATACAGTTCCCTTCGATTGATCCTCTTCTGTAGATGCTGTTTATATTTCTTCTGTTGATAGTAAATGGCAGTCTCCGTGACATTAGGCAACTCGTAGGCTATTGCCCAGTTAAGACCGAAGGTAAATGTTCCCGGGCTTGAGGACGGGGCAGGCTGGCCTATCACGCCTACTGTCATGCAGCCGGCGCACTGGAATTAATAAAAATATGGTGTTATTTATCAATTGCAATTACTCTGTGCACTTACAGCTTGACCCAACACGTGCAGAGACCCAATAATTATATAATTACACATCATCATCTGCCTAGCCTTTTCCCAACTATGTCGGGGTCGGCTTCCAGTCTAACCGGATTTAGCTGAGTACCAGTGTTTTACATGGAGCGACTGCCTATCTGACCTCCACAACCCAGTAACTGGGTAACACGGTACCCCTTGGCTAGACTAGTGTCAGATCTCAAGCGTCTGACTATTCGTAACGACTGTCAAAGATCTTCAAATGACAGCCGGGACCAACGGCTTAACGTGCTTTCCGAGGCACTGAGGAAAATCGGTATCGGTAATCGGTTGAAATGGTCACCCATCCACGGACCGACCTTGTCAAGCGTTGCTTAACCTTAAAGATCGACCCGTGCGGCTGTTATTATTTAGCCACGAGCTCCTCATATAATTACACATAATTATTAATAATTCACACAGACTAAACAAAGACAGACAAATCAATTAAACTAACATGAACAAAAACAAGAAAATACAATAAAAATAATTAAACGATTCAATAATAAATAATAATAATATAAATTCAGTAAAAATAATTCATAATAACAGTTACATAATAATAATTCAACATTTCAATAATTTCCAATTAACTCATTTTTATAATTATGAGATAAAACAGCATGCATTTTATTGTCTCATAGAAGGGCTAATGTTGGCGGGGACTAAAAGGGCTATATTCATAACTACAAACAAAAATCTTTAATTCGTATTCGTCAGGGCGTTTTCTTACTACTAGGGGATAGTTTCTCAATATGGAGTTAAAAACGTATCAAACCCCAACTCTAATGCCAAAGTTTGACAGTTTATATCAGGCTAAAGTAGACATTAACAAATTCTCAACTTTAAATTCTTAATTGAGATATCGGGTGTCTTAATTAAGAATTGAGACTTCAAACAAGCCTAATTGCCCAAACAGAAAATGCAAAACAAAACAACTTGGCGCAGGAAAGTGAAGAGACCCGACCCTAAATAACGGGACCAGTGAAGAAAGAAGAGAAAAGTCCGAATTAATAAATTGAGTGATTTTTTGTTTGTCAAGTGTGGTAAACGCCCACTTATTTATTAATATTATTAAATATCATAACATACCTTTAGATCCGTCTAGCTAGATACATTTATTAATAGGAAAAGACTTACCGAAAAACTCGACCCTTCTGGAAAGGCGACGTATCTCTTTCTTCTCGACAAAATCTTTGAATGAGAATCATCACTTGTATTCGACAACGTACTAAACTGTACACAACTTAAAAATATGATGACCAATAAATTAATATTGAAATACATTGTGTAAAAAAAAAACAAAAGAATATCTGAAAATCAAAACTGGAACAGACACGAACGATCAAAAATAATAGAATGCCATTTTTATTATAAAAGTTTCATAAAATTAAGTACAAATCTATCTGCCACTTTAGAGGCGAAACAATGAAATGAAGCTCAATTACGAATAACGGGAAATTACATTGTTCAAATTTTATAACTGTATCGTTCAAATTCGATGCTAACAACGATCGACGTGTAAGACGAAAGTGGCCTTATTTGACAAATTAGTATCAATAAAGTACGTTCTCATTGTTTCTCAAGACTACGACATTCTTGTTTTTTTTTAGCAGGAGAAGTGACTTATTTTGAACATAAATAAAAATTTTGTAAAGCTAGCTGGGCCAAACTTACAACCCATTGAATCCATACAACCATGTATCGGGACTCATTAGGTCGTTTGTTGCTATGTTGCCTTGGTAGATGGCATAGCAACAGTAGAGTCCCTGATACAGACTAGCTACAAGACACCTTTGACAAGTATTAGTCCCTAGTAACCCTAGACAGATGTGGAAACAGATTAGAGTGATCTATGCTCTGAAATAGACATTACAAGCTTGTAATTTATTTATTCAAAAACTGTTTAAGAGTAGTGGTTTTTTTTTCAAACTTTTAAAGAGTTTGTCAGAAGTTGCTGTCTGTCATAATAGATCACAAACTGTTTAAAAGATTTTCAACGGGGTTAGTAATCTATTATTATCTTGGCGGAGGTCCCCTAAGTTCTGCCAGACATTCATTGCCCGCACCTCCTCGAACCAGTCCTCAAGGTACGCGTCCAAATTATGAAATGATGTGGCGTGATTAATAATTGTTTGTTTGTTTGTTCCAGTAATAAACATTGATGAATTCTGCAGGATCGTGTCTAATTAAATGATAATTTAAAAAAATCGTGGGATACTTGATTTTAAACAATAGGAAACGACATGTCTACATTTGTGTACCTATTACTTAATTAGTTTAAAATTCGATGATGAACAGAAAACATCACATTAAGTATGAAAACCAGTACTTATTTACACTTACAACACGTAATTATTCTACTTACATAATTCAGTTTACCCAACATCAAACTACTATACTTTTCCAAAAATAATCATGTCCATTTTTTACCCCACATAAAAGTAAGCTTAGGGTAAAAATACCCCAGTATGCATATTGGTGGGGTAAAAACCTGAACTCGATGACGGATAGCAGACATTCCATTAGTCGTGTAACGCGACAGGGGCCGGAATATGGTAGCGCCATTACCCCAAATCCGTTGGTATACAAATCACGTCTCTATTGCGTTTGTGGACCAAATCGATGAGATCGTCACGATGTTCGACGAGTAGTTTGTCTCAAGTATCACCATATACTAGCTATATGGTGTACAAACTATATGGAAAAAGTAATTGTGGCGTTTTCTTGTATTCATCCATAATTGGTCACTTTTGTGATCCTTATTAGAAACAGGATCTATTGGCATCAAAAAAAGTTTTGGTGTATATTTGTGCTGGCTGTACTTAAATGTTACCCAAAATCTGTGAAGCAGATACCAGTCACTTAAAAAGTTAAGGACATTCTCCAAAGAAAGTTTTCTTCTAGCAGCAATGGTTAAAGTACCTTCCTTAACAGCTATTAATTAGGAGTCAATTAAGAGTTTAATTTAAGCATAATTGATGTATTGAAATGTCAGTTTCTGTGACAATAAGTACATTATTTTTCTTTCTTTCCAAGTCTCAAGAATACGCTTTAAATATTCTAGGTGTAGGTACCATTTGTTAGTGCAAGTACGTTTTTCAATTTAATTTAGCTGCTTCCAACGAGTTTGCAAACTTCAAGTTATACCCAGACAGTAAGTATGTATATTGAAAAGTTCTATCTTTGTGCAGTTTATACGTACCATTAGGTACACTTTCTTAGGATATAATTATTATCTTCCTGTAGTTATGCCGTAAGAGGTAAATGTGACGTCCTGTTGTAGAACATCATTACTCCAGGGTTATTCGGCGTCATTTACGTTGTATCTTGTCAAGAGGCATCCTGGTAGGGAGCTACTGGTGTCTGGAGGTCAAATATGAAATCGCTTCATATTAAAAACTGGCAAAGTCAAAGTCAAAGTAGAATGTGTTTATTTCGGGATCCTGCCGTTTTGCCGAAAAGATTTTGACAAAATTTCATTACCCAAACAAATTTTAGCAACCTTTTTTTATACCATTGCAATATGTCGAATGATTTTAGGACGCATATTTTTATTTGGTCAAATTTTTACTTGGCAAAATATTACCAAGTATAATGTCATTATGGCATTTGGTCTTTAATCAAATGATTTATTACAGCAAACAATCTTCAGACAATAAACGTTTGGTGAAATGATTTGTTAAGACAAAAAATATTAAGGCAAAAAAAAATAAGAAGTTTTGGGAATTATTTAATTTAAAAATTATTTTAATATAATCATTTGTTTAATGCAAAATATTTTTACACTACAATTTAAAAAAAATTGCAAAGGACGTTAGCAATTTTATTTCGGAGTATTTAGTCTTGTGTTGCAGAATTCGATTAATTATTTCAATTTGTCTGAAACAAGTCAAATTTATGGTTACTTGGTATTAGTTTATTTAAGGAAGTAGTTAGAGTAGGTTAATTATTAAAAAATGGTTAGGTTAGGTTAGGTTAAAACTGTGACCTTCTACGCACGAGCCGAGCGAGCGAAGCGAGCGGTGCCGCGGCAGCGGCCGGCGAGTGCCAGAAACGACTTGCATTAATAGAAAAAAAAGAGATTGTTTTTAGTAGGTTACCCGGAACTGAACTATTTAGATTAGGATAATAACTTATTTAAAAAAAAATGTTGAACGACTACATTAAATTACATATCTTTTTTTGCAATTCTCCTCTCGCAGATATGCTGGAAGAGATTTCGATAGAAATAAGCATACCTTTGTACCTATTTTCTGTTCCTTCTTCTTGTCTATTTACTGTGTGTGTGTATATTAATGGTTAAATAAATAATAAATAAATAAATAAAACTAAAAAATATATATAAAAAAAGGAAATTAAAAAAGTATAAATATTTGGCTTATTTGATTTTGCGTTAAAACTGTTATTCCAACTGAAATATTTGACTAAATAAAAAATGTTAAAAGTACTAGTTGGTAAACAAGTTATAGTTTAAACGTTCATTTCCCAAACATTAGGTTTGCGTTACAATTTTTTGTGAATAGATTTATTGCTAAGTAATAATTTGGCTAATGAAATTATGCGAAAATTTTTTTGGGAAGTGAAAATTTGTCAAATTCCTTTCGGTCAAACAAGGGAGACCCGTTTATTTCAAGTAGGCCGTTATGCGGCACTTTTGAACGTTAAAATTTACAAGTAATAAAAATTTACTTACTCTTTTAAAAAAAAGTTTTATACAATATTTACATAAGTACATACATAAATAAATTCATATACGTGAGGACGATATACCCAGCACTACTATACTACATTGTGGTATTTATTAAAGATCTACTTACGTTTCATAACACTCCACAATCCATCTTCACATCTTTTGATATCGCATCAATTTGTGTAACTCATTTTTATATATATTCTTTGTATTATTACATCTGGAAAGCATATTTAGTTATTTCTGACTGTTTTAAATATCTAAACTTAAATTATATTCGTTATTTATAATTCTTCTTGTAATATTTTTCTACTGTGACGTTTTATCTGACATGACATATGTCTGTTTATTTTATTTTTTTAAAGCCATAGACATACCATAGGTACCATGGACTATAATACCTAGACCTTTCCTTAAGCTAGTTGTACATTATTGTAAGGTCAGAGCAGACTGACCCGCCTTTGTAAAGCCGTTTTTATCCCTCTGGTCTTTTTGGAGATTTGAATTTGAAATTTAGAAGAAATGGAGATCGAATGAAAAACGGGCTTCAGTTCTTTTAGTCTTGGAACTGGTCTGAACACGGACAGTGGTGGATACTGTGTACTAGAATACGAAGTGTATTTTTCTACTCTTGAACTCTTAAAAACGGTGAATTATCCGCTTATGTAAAAACTATTATTGTTTGAAGTGCACCAGTTAATATATATATATTTTGTGTGGTTCCCGAGAGCATTATTTCCTGAGACTTACCCTCAACGGCCATCTCGTGACATCAAAGGCCTCGCTGTTTGGCGTATTGAGCCATAGCCGGCCTCCACACACCTCGGAGCCTACGTATTTACCCGTTTGCCTGATTATCCGTCCTGCTATCTACTCTACTGCCTACCTGACTGATTTCCTGGCTTGACCACCTACCCGTGGTGTCTGCTGACCTACCTACCTCGGGCATTCCACGACTTCTTGCCCGAGCTGCTGCCTGGATAGCTGCCCACGTCGTGCGAAGCTGACCATAGTTCTGCTCTCTATATCCTTTTTATTTTCATAATTTAATTTAATTTTAACCTTTTATCTTAATTTTAAATAGAATACGAAGTGTATTTTTCTACTCTTGAACTCTTAAAAACGGTGAATTATCCGCTTATGTAAAAACTATTATTGTTTGAAGTGCACCAGTTAATATATATATATTTTGTGTGGTTCCCGAGAGCATTATTTCCTGAGACTTACCCTCAACGGCCATCTCGTGACATCAAAGGCCTCGCTGTTTGGCGTATTGAGCCATAGCCGGCCTCCACACACCTCGGAGCCTACGTATTTACCCGTTTGCCTGATTATCCGTCCTGCTATCTACTCTACTGCCTACCTGACTGATTTCCTGGCTTGACCACCTACCCGTGGTGTCTGCTGACCTACCTACCTCGGGCATTCCACGACTTCTTGCCCGAGCTGCTGCCTGGATAGCTGCCCACGTCGTGCGAAGCTGACCATAGTTCTGCTCTCTATATCCTTTTTATTTTCATAATTTAATTTAATTTTAACCTTTTATCTTAATTTTAATAACGTGGCTTACGTATAGCTCCACTGAGCTATACGTAACGCTACAGTTTGGCGCCCAACTTTTAAATAATTGGGCGCAACGTTGTTTGTGCGCCCAATTATCTGAATCCACCCCATCACCCACACTATACCTACTTTTCACTCTATCTTTTTTAACGTGGGCTCGACCTTTCATCATCCTTCTCTAAATTCTAAAAAACATACTTACACAAGTATATGCAAAGGCTAACTTTTGGTTTCTCTTACAGGCCCCATTTCATCATCATTTTCTCTCTTTACACTTTTGATAGAACTTAAACCTATTAGGCAACTTCTTTTTCCCTCCTTATGTTTTCTCTTTGTTTTATTTTTAGAGCGGTATTTCTCTAGAGCGGTCTGCACAACTCAGAAAGCCTTATGTGCAAAGAGCGGTCCCGTAACTCTTTAAAAATAAGCCAAATGCGTGGATTCTTCTTAAACCTCTTAATTCCCTTGAATCTTATTCTTAAAGAATGAGGTGTTATTTTAGAGCGGTTTGCATAACTCGGAAAGCCTTATATGCAAAGAGCGGTCCCGTAACTCTTTAAAAATAAGCCAAATGCGTGGAGTCTTCTTTATTTTTATTTTTTTTTCCCTCTTGTATCCTTCCCTCTCAACCTAGTTCCCTCTCAACCTACTTCCCTCTCAAACCTACTTCCCTCTCAAACCTAGTTCCCTCTCAACCTAGTTCCCTCTCAAACCTAGTTCCCTCTCAACCTAGTTCCCTCTCAACCTAGTTCCCTCTCAAACCTAGTTCCCTCTCAACCTAGTTCCCTCTCAACCTAGTTCCCTCTCAACCTACTTCCCTCTCAAACCTAGTTCCCTCTAAACCTAGTTCCCTCTCAAACCTAGTTCCCTCTCAACCTAGTTCCCTCTCAACCTAGTTCCCTCTTATAGACTTGAGAGTTCCCTCTTATAGACTTGAGTCCTCCTCCTCTTATAGACTTGAGTCCTCCTCCTCTTATAGACTTGAGTCCTCCTCCTCTTATAGACTTGAGTCCTCCTCCTCTTATAGACTTGAGTCCTCCTCCTCTTATAGACTTGAGTCCTCCTCCTCTTTGAGTTCCTCTTGTTTAATTAAATAGTTTCTTAAAGGGTTTTCAAACAGGTGCGGGTTACGACACCTATTAAAAATAAATAAGCCTTCGTTATATCTTAATAAATATTTCCTTGTGGAGTATACGTCATTGAATGTGAACTATATCCCCTAACGTGTGATTGAATGAGAGTGTTTGACGAAAGTATGAAAGATGTTGTGTGATAGAGCAAGGATTATATTTAAACCTCAAAATTTTCTTCTAGTTGAAAATTTTTCTGGGGTCATCGGGGAAATGTGGTATTTATTAAAGATCTACTTACGTTTCATAACACTCCACAATCCATCTTCACATCTTTTGATATCGCATCAATTTGTGTAACTCATTTTTATATATATTCTTTGTATTATTACATCTGGAAAGCATATTTAGTTATTTCTGACTGTTTTAAATATCTAAACTTAAATTATATTCGTTATTTATAATTCTTCTTGTAATATTTTTCTACTGTGACGTTTTATCTGACATGACATATGTCTGTTTATTTTATTTTCTTAAAGCCATAGACATACCATAGGTACCATGGACTATAATACCTAGACCTTTCCTTAAGCTAGTTGTACATTATTGTAAGGTCAGAGCAGACTGACCCGCCTTTGTAAAGCCGTTTTTATCCCTCTGGTCTTTTTGGAGATTTGAATTTGAAATTTAGAAGAAATGGAGATCGAATGAAAAACGGGCTTCAGTTCTTTTAGTCTTGGAACTGGTCTGAACACGGACAGTGGTGGATACTGTGTACTAGAATACGAAGTGTATTTTTCTACTCTTGAACTCTTAAAAACGGTGAATTATCCGCTTATGTAAAAACTATTATTGTTTGAAGTGCACCAGTTAATATATATATATTTTGTGTGGTTCCCGAGAGCATTATTTCCTGAGACTTACCCTCAACGGCCATCTCGTGACATCAAAGGCCTCGCTGTTTGGCGTATTGAGCCATAGCCGGCCTCCACACACCTCGGAGCCTACGTATTTACCCGTTTGCCTGATTATCCGTCCTGCTATCTACTCTACTGCCTACCTGACTGATTTCCTGGCTTGACCACCTACCCGTGGTGTCTGCTGACCTACCTACCTCGGGCATTCCACGACTTCTTGCCCGAGCTGCTGCCTGGATAGCTGCCCACGTCGTGCGAAGCTGACCATAGTTCTGCTCTCTATATCCTTTTTATTTTCATAATTTAATTTAATTTTAACCTTTTATCTTAATTTTAATAACGTGGCTTACGTATAGCTCCACTGAGCTATACGTAACGCTACAACATACAGGTATGAGAGAATTACAAGCACTAACAGGTAAATTCCTTTACTTGATAAATAGGAACATGGTTCTCACGTACTTACAAATATTGCAAACATAGGTACATTACCTAATTCAACAACAACAGAACAGTGTGCGAGTCAATTTTTTTAAACAAAAAGAGAAGAAAAAATAAAATAAAAATAAAGCGTTACTATAATTATGAATATAATACAAATTAACCATTTTGATTTTGTCCACACCAAAGATAGGCTCATGGAGCAGGACCAGCATGTTTCAAAGCATTGGCACTGAGGTGCATCCGTTTTTAATGTAACCCGATCCCAATCATCATCATCATCAGCCTTATAATGTTCCTATTGCTGGGACACAGGCATCCTCTCTGTGAGAGAGGGAATGGGCCTTAATCCACCACGCGGGCTTAATGCGTGTTGGTAGATGTCACATGTCTTCGAATTTTTGGTTCTAGTACATGCTGGTTTCCTCACGAGGTTTTGCTTCACCGTTTTAAGAGCAGTGGGCATAAAATAATTTACATAAAGTAAAGCGCCTGCCTGGGTTCGAACTCACGACTACGTAAGTCAGGGCCGATACCACTGGGCTACCACTGCTCTCGATCCCAATATATGTAGTTATGAAATGGTTAGGTATATTGACTGTTATTCATGTACTAACTTGCCTTTCTAAAAAGTTTTACGATTATCCGTGATTTTATATTTCACAAACTGTATGTGACATTATACTCGTTACAACCTCTGAAGCCCTTATAATCCCTTTTCTCTCGCTCTTATGCCACTTGAAATTCAAGTCAAGATTGAAAGCTATAAAATTTAACGATTTTATTCCCTCGTGCAGTGAGGGTTGATAACTGCCTCTGAATGTCAGCAGACTAAGTAAAATTGTAATGTGGCATGTCGAAAGGATGGTAGGTGATTGCAGTAAAATCCGTTCTTGGCAGACGCAACGATGATTTCTTCCAAACAGTTCGATGAAACACAATAGCATATCATCTTGTAGTCTTTTTAACTTACTCTATTCTTAACTATTCTCCGTCGTGTCGATCTTAATTGCCTTGTTGCCTGCCTTGTGAATTATAAAGTTATTACATATTTCACCAACATATCGCCAGCACTGTTTGAACATGCGTACGTAAGTGATTTTTAACCGACTTACCAAAAAGAAGGAGGTTCTATGTTCGACTTCTTGTATGTTTTTTTTTTATGTATGTTCACCGATATCTCCGTCAATTGTGAAACGATTTTGAAATATTTTTTTTTGTTTGAAAGAGTATGTTTCGAAATTAGTCCCATTTTAGTTTGGTGAAGATCTGATGAAGCACTTCGGAGATATACAACAGAACTCTTCAACAACTAACGGCAAAACTCTCAGGATTGATGCAATTGCATGTCTGTTTATTGTTTATACCATTTCATAACGTAACATCACGCCAGTACGCAAGTACGCCTCTAAAGGGGTACGCAGATCTCTCATTTCACCGGTTATGTTCATGTTTAAAGTTATTCGGGTAATCTATTCTGGAGTTATAGGGACCTTAATAAACAACTTGCTATTAGGTAGGTAAAACTAAAAAGGGAAAAATAAAAAAACTTTTTTGCAAAAAAATACTACCGACTTCCAAATGAAAAACTACAAAGTGAAAAATAATTTAACTTTTGGAAGTCGGTGTCCATATCGCAAAAAAATAGTACCTACGAAAGACACCGACTTCCAAAAGTTAAATTATTTTTCACTTTGTAGTTTTTCATTTGGAAGTCGGTAGTATTTTTTTTCAAAAAAGGTTTTTTTATTTTTCCCTTTTTTAATGTCATTCAAAAGTAATACAGTGTATTATTTACTTCGTGGTTGAATCGTTTTGTTATCCGCTAATAAAACAAAAAATGATCGCAAATTTGTAAAACGTCGAAGACCGTGTACTTAGTTGGCTTTAAAACTTACCGGCAACGAACTCATCCTTTAATATCTCCGATCCAAAACCCTGTATTTAGCAAGATCCCCGAAACTAAGGTCTTTACCCCCCTTATCCGTACGTACGGTCTCAGCGTTCAAAAGATTTATGAAAACATACATCACTGTGGCGACTTGACCGCCCCTACTAATGTCTGACGAACGATACTTATGGCCGTCGTTATTATTTGAGGACAAAGGCCCGATGGCTTCGACAAAAACTTGACAAATTCTATGTGTGTTCGGTGAACGAGGTCATCGGCTGTTTTTCTTGGGTTCTGGATCTGTTACTTACTTTTTCGGGCTTTGCAGATAGATAGGGTTGTTCTTTGGTGTTTTACAAGGTCCCAGAAGGAGGTGGGTTTTATTTATTGCTTCTGGCGTATGCAGTTTGTAAATGTTATTCTAGTTTAGTTAGGGGTCTACACTTTAATTGAGATCTGGGGTAATCATTGCTCAATTCACCTGCTCATTCTATGTGTATTCTACTGGCTTAAATTCATCATAATATGTGACAAAATTTATCCAAATTGGGACAAAACGTATTTAGCAAATCTTTGTTTTGAGCGAATTCTTATAGAAAAGGTAAAGTCCAAAAGTTGAAGCGTCCTAAAACTTAAACCTTACTTTGGCAACTCAAAAATTTTGAGGACCTTCTACAAAATGATGACGAAAAATTAAACTTTAGGCCAATCTCTATACAATGCCATTCTCTCAGACAATGTTAACATAACACCATACCACGAAATAAAGTACAAACACAAATGGTAGGGCACATAAAAGCCACCGGTGTGTAAAGCGATAACCGTTTTCGGGATCCAGCACTAAAAAGCATTTGCCAATCGGTAAGAACGTGTTTTGAGCTGAACTTAAGCTTAGCTTGTATTCAGCTGGCTTTTGTAGCTTGTTTTTGGTTTAGGATGGTGTATTGCTAATCTTAGATTTATGAAAATATTATGTTTCGTTAGTTCTTTGTTGCAAGGAGATTGATTTTTATTGAGTTGTAATTATTTTTTGTCTTCTAATCTAAATTCTTCAAGCAGCATCGTTTAATCATCGTCTATTTGCTATATATATGCTTTAATTTGGTTTTGTATTATTTTTACTTATTAATTGATACGATTAAATTTTTGTACTACAATCAGTTTATTTGATATTCATAGATTTAATCAAAATAATACTTAAAATGTCCATATTATATTGTGAGTCAATTGATTTCATTTTATTTATCGAGTTAACAGTAATCTTTATTTTAAATAAAATTTACATTTAATATGACCACATAAAATTATATTTTCAGTAAATGAATTATTTATTTATGTCATTTTACTTATTTTATTATTAAACTTATACCACTGAAATATAAATCGCTTTTCCTCATAGTGATACTTACTATAAGGTCGTTATTCCATTAGATAGGATAGGATAGGATATAAAGTCGGCGAGATGATTGGTTTAAATTACAAACTGATAGAAGGAAAAAAAAGCAGTAGTAGTTTGGTTGGGTATTCATCCAATAACTTCTCCCGTTCTGGGTGAAGCGCAGGGCGTGTCAGCCTTTTACTGACTAAAACCCACCCGTATTCCTTCAATTGCTTGTGCCAAGGCCGCGGTAGTTAAATTGTATCTAAGATTCGAAATAAATGTAGACCATTATCCGTGGTGACAGAAAATGTGAACATTTTAAGAAGGATTAATTTGTTAACTACTTTTTATCTTTAACTCATAGGGCTATATTCTAATTTATTTTGAAAGAAATTTCCTCCATGGTTAAAATAACCTTCGACTAATGTAAGAAAATGGCAATTGGATAAAAACTTCGAACGATGACTGTTTTACAAGACACGGAAGGTTTTTGAAATGGCAATTGCCTCATGGATATTTCAACACAATACAGGTTAATTTGGTCATAATTCCTTATGTTCTAATCAAATAACCGTTTTATATAATATAACAAAAAATAAAAAAAGACTGCTTAAAAAGCGAACTAAAAAAATAACTAATAAGTTATAAATAAATAAAAAAGTTTGCTGGCAAAAGTTGGCTGGGTGTATGTATTATATTCGCGAGCTGGCTGACCAAAACCAGATGTATCATCCGAATGCACAGCATAATTTTCTCTTTCTATACGTCTTTTTAGTTAGCTTTTGAAACAGTCAGGGTTTTTGATTTTTTGAATAAACTTTTTTATTTATTTATATCTTATTAGTAATTTTTTTAATAGGTACATTTACATCACCTCTTAAAGCCCTTTATTTTGCTACTCCACATGATGGGTTTGGTCCCCCACAATATATATGGCACCCAAAAGCCGCCATTTTTCTATTTTCGAATTTCAATGTAGCAAGTAACACTGGCAGGGTTAAGACGAATCGATTGACGTAAGAATCATCAAAATCGGCCAACGCGTTTGGTCTCTAGAACGCCACATAGGAACAAACATACATTCATACATACATAGACTGATAAACACATAACCCCCTTCGGCAGCCGGGTAAAAAAAAAATCCCCTAATAAATTCCACCACTTGAACTTGGGCCACACACAGCAAAGGGTTGCAACCCTTCGGATCGGGGCATCCATTAGGATCGATCATATTCCATAACACGCAACACTCATTTGCATCAGATACCGATCATTGACTCGTTCTTTATTATAATTAGCTCTTTATTATTCACCGTATATATTAGAAAATAGCTATTGGATTATATTAAGAGCATAAGCTCTTTAGACACGGAGGTAACGATGCTGCTATGTTTTCGAGGAGACGTTTTTTGGTCCTTTATGTATTTTTTTTTATGACCTTCTCGAAAGCCAGCGCTACTTACGAGAGATGCGAATTATGGCAACATACAGACCCTACTCCCCCACACTTCAATCTTCCCCCTGTAAATGAACTGCAGTGGCCAATCTGGAAATCTCTAAACCGATTGCGGCTACCCAGGTTGGCTGCTGTAAAAACAATCTGGCCAAATGGAGTATCATAGACCCATCCAAAACACAGTGCCAGTGTGCCCTTCGCAAGATATGACTCACCTCCTTGTCTGCCCTTCATGCTCCTTAAGGGATTTTAACGTAGCAAATGACAGAGCTGTCCGAGTGGCTACATACTGGTCGGACGAAATCTGAATGGTACAGACTATAGTTTGAGTTAATCGCTACGAAAGAAGATAGGAGCGAAATGTAGTTGTGCTAAAAGAAGACAGAAGATAGATAAAAAGACAAAATGGGGATAAAAAGTATAGGCAGAATCTACTTTATTGGACACTAAATAAAAATGGATGGAGTGAGAAACACAACAACATAATAGAAAAGCGAGCTTCGTTTTCTCCCTTACCTCCCTCTTCATTTTCTGTCCTACACGTTTTCTTCTTATGTCCACCCCTGTCGGAACCTTAAATAACACCAAGGGACCAAGACAAGGCGATTATGATAATTTAAACCAAAATTGTGATAAACCAAAATTGTGATAATGTTAAGTAATGTATCAAACAGTGTGAATTGTTCCTGATAAATAAATAAATAAATATTCCTTTCTCCTAGATACTGACTGTATCTAGAATGTTGCAGTGCCCGACAGGGTCCATAATTGTTTCTGTAATTTATATTTACCACCTGTATGTACATTATGGATGCAATAAATTTTATTTAAATTTGATAAACCTGAAGCCTACCCCATTATCATTAAGCTGTCGGAAATGAGTTGTCGGGAAAACTCTCCACTAAAATCCACTTATATTTTTTTAACAAGCATTTAAAATACTCTGCACTCTAAAACCACAACATAGTTGTGAAACAGCCCACCTGATAAAGTGTCCACAGTTGATTTAAAACATTTTGTAACACCAAAAGTATGGCAGGTAGCTTGGTCAACACAGAGACACAGTTAAAATGTCTTATGCACCTGTTATTTTTGTTTTAACAGAAACCATTTGATCTACTGTGCAACACAGCAACGCTCCTGGAAGAAGTGCTTTCCGAAGCACGAAGAAGTGTCGGTATGTAATGGTTGGTCACCCAACCATGGACCGACCTCAATTAGCGTTGCTTAACCTCGAAGATTGGCCTGTGTGGCTATATGTGCTAAAGAAACATGATTTCTTTTCTTTCTTTCACATAGGTTGGTTGTAAGAAATAACACAAAATAAAAAATATTATTACACCGTTATCTCATTTTATTTAAATCCAACAAAAAGCCTAGCACAGACAGTGGACAATCGTTGGCTCTCTCACAAATGTCTGGTTCCAATAATTCACTGTACGTCAAGCCCATTTCTTCGACGAACTCGTGTTCCTGCAACGGCGCCCTGGAATAAAAATAATTTATGAAAGCTTACTTGAGGGAATAGTGGGGATTAATCTTGGAACATAGTACAGTTTCTAGCGCAAAATGGAGGCGGTTAGATGCACCTGTTAAATTTTTAACAACCACGATAGTTTATGAAAGTGTTTAGTCTAACATTTTCAAGAAATTGTTTGTTAATCCTATATTGCTGTGCTAGATATCAAACGAATAATATTTAAAAGGCAGAATATTTTGTCTGTTTATCTCAAAACGAATGTATTGCAATAAACCCAGATAATTTTCAAACTTTCGAAGAAGCAATTTTATAAATAAAACCTCTGTGAGGCAGTACAGGCATCGCACGTCCTGTATCCGGTGTTATGGCCAGATGCGTGCTGCATTATATTTCAATTGGCTATGGTCACCAGTGATACCCAAAATCAAAGAGTAACTATCTGGCCTTGGGTACTGGGAGTACCCAAGCAGAAAAGAGGCGGAGTGACTGTAAATAATGATTACACGAAATAACTACTATCACGAAGTTACTGTCAAATTTCCATGCAGAATTTTGCAACGTTTATACATACATACATAAACTCACGCCTTTTTCCCATGGGGGTAGGCAGAAACTACAGAATGCCACCTGCTACGATCCTTACATACTTCTTTTGCTTCACACACATTCATACATCTAGTCATACACACACGCCGGTTATGGGTATTGCAACGTTTATCTACAATCAATTTTATTAATTAAGACAATCATATTTTTAAACAATTTATACACAGTTCAAAAGGCATGTTCTTTGGCATTATAAAAAATATCAAGTGTTAAAAAAATACTCAGAAAGGAAGTCATAATTATAGTTTGTTTACAAAACGAGCCGGCGGTCCGCCGCGCCGTTCCGGTTGCGGCCAGCTAGCGGCCAGGTGGCGGCTCACTCCTGGCCAAATAAAGCTTGATTGACCCTGGATACCACTGGCACCCATGGTTGGGTCAAGGGGTATTCCTCGATTTCTCGTAGTTTTTGTTTTAAGGTTTTGAAAAGCAATTTATTAGTTTCATATAGTAGAGGCTAACCTAGATAATTTCCGCAGGACCAGAGGCATTCAAGTGCGTTGCCATCCTAGACCAAAGACAGAGAATCATTGCTTACAATCAGGTGATAAAATGGTCAATCGTTATCAATAACAGCTCGTGCATGTCGCTGTAATCGTGCTCTTAGATTTTTGACATACATTTTGTCTATGATTGTCCTAAACCATTTATTTTCACTGCGTTCCCATCTAGACCATAGACAGAGAATCATTGCTTACAATCAGGTGATAAAATGATTGACCATTTTATTATCGTATATCAATTGGGTCAAGGGGTATTCCTCGATTTCTCGTAGTTTTTGTTTTAAGGTTTTGTCTATGATTGTCCTACGTCATTTATTTTTACTGCGTTGCCATCTAGACCATAGACAGAGAATCATTGCTTACAATCAGGTGATAAAATGGTCAATCGTTATCAATAACATCTCGTGGATGTCGCTGTAATCGTGCTCTTAGATTTTTGACATACATTTTGTCTATGATTGTTGTAAGTCATTTATTTTCACTGCGTTGCCATCTAGACCATAGACTGAGAATCATTGCTTACAATCAGGTGATAAATGGTCAATCGTTATCAATAACCGCTCGTGATTGTCGCTGTAATCGAGCTCTTAGATTTTTGACGTACATTTTGTCTATAATTGTCATACGTCATTTATTTTCACTGCTTATTTTTATTGCTTGCTATATTAAATATGTATGGATTTATGTATCTATCATATATATCTATTTGTGTTTTTATTAAGTGTTATTGTATCTTTATGTTTTTTGCTGGTATTGTTGCACCACTGACAACCCCATGTCATGTCCAGGCAATCACTATCCATTCTTGGTTTCCTTAGAAAAGATCGCGGAATGCGATAAGGCCGTTTTATATTTTTTAGTTATAAGCAATGATATTCAAATAAACAGATACGTTATACACTCACAAAACAATTGAAAAAAGTGTTCCGCGCAGCAGCGGCAGCACACATACACACTTTTCATTCATCTGAAATTTCACTACAATGTCGAAAGGGATGGCTTGATAAAACAAACAAGAAAAAAAGAGACAGCTAGTCTTTGTCACTTGCGTGTGAATGTAAACAAACATTATTCTGACAACCAATGTTTTTTCTTTTTGTAACCTCCAAATATCAGAAAATTAGGAAAAAAAAATGAAATAAATTAGTAAATTGAGGAGTATTACGTATTTACATATGGTTTGAGATCCCTTCTGTTTTATGTAATTTGGTATTATAATTGGTACAATTTCTAAATACACACGATGGCATTTTTTTAATTTTGTTTTTGTTTCAACAAAGCGTATCGCTCTTCGCCATGCGTGACATAAACTAAAGACTAAAGGTTACAATTGTCTACTATTCGAGTCTTCACAATGCGCGCGCTTATAACATATCTGTTTATTTGAATATCATTGGTTATAAGTATCTTTTGTTCCTGTATTTTCTGGTGTACAATAAAGTATCTATAAAAAAATAAATAACAAGAAAATTAAAAAGTATTAGCTACGACAGAAGAACTTTCAAATAAAATACAATAGGTACGCGGAAGCTCTCACGTTACATTTAAGTAATTCAAGCAATTTCTACAGTCATAGCATTGCCTAGTATCACCAGCTGTTTCTGCATACGGGCTATGAATAGTTTATAGCCGATTATTCTATCGTTACCGGCTAGATTGTGGAGAAACACAGCTGCGAGCACCCACTCCAATATACTCGAGTTTGAATTTTATGCTTTGACATTTTTAGGACTGTTTCTGTTTAATATTTATGGCTTTTTTATGAGATGATAAGCTGCTAAATCAAAGCGGATATATTCGTAATAGAACTTCGAAAGAAACGTGAGGAACTTGGGAAACAGTGCTTATCCATGTGGCACTCGTGACGATTTACATAATTTTTTAAAGTTCGTAAATTATACGGCATAGCATAGCCTAAATGTTCCCACTGCTGAGACATATGCCTCCTCTTTGTGAGAAAAGGTGAGCCAAGGCCCACGTGGACATGGATCAAGATCAACTACGCCGTCTTAGTACGGGTTGTTGGATATCACATTATGTTCAAAATGTTTACTATCACCGTTTGATATCTATAAATTACAGTTCATACCAAAAAGTGAGAAAATCTACAATCCTATCCTAATCGCACGTACATAATCCGATAAATTCTGTACGTTGCGGGAGTTAGCGCCTCTTAGTCCAAGAGGTGCTCTTATGATGCATTGCCAACTACAGTTTCTATGATACATTGTTTTATTAGCTTCTTTCATAAGTTTTTATATGTTCTTGAAATTGAGGAACATCATATCTACTAATATTAAAAAATTATTAAATTTTGGATGTTTGGTTTTTTGTTAGTCAAATATCCAAACATTCTCATTTTCATCCCTTTTTTTTTACTTATTATATTTGTTTGTTAATCCCCCCCAGGTGGGTGCCCGCATTATCGAGGCGGGGGAGGGGGGGGGCTCAGTAGGCGTAGGGTGGTTACCCACGGTGAAGCGAAGAGGAACCCGAGGAGAGCCCCTCCTCAGGGCTTTTACCGATTATGATTAAGTAGGTTAGGTGTGTGTGCGATATCGTATGGGGTTGGAGGCCGCGGCGGGAGAGGAGTGCTGGTATTGCGTTTCGCCACTCTCCTTACCTTCCGCTGCCAGG
Organism: Orthosia gothica; assembly: GCA_949775005.1. Lineage (NCBI taxonomy): Eukaryota > Metazoa > Arthropoda > Insecta > Lepidoptera > Noctuidae > Orthosia > Orthosia gothica. The sequence goes on from OX459038.1 coordinate 4,697,125, forward strand.
ATGGGGTCGCCACCATCTGATAGCGGTCGCAGTGGGGGCACAGGGCAGGAGGAGTATCCGTATAACGTTGGCCGCTTTCCCTATCTCCTGTGGCCGAAAAGTGGTTGTTGGACCAAGGGTGCCATATACAACGTCGACTGGCGCCCAGGTGCTGTTTTGGTCCATGAGCATTGGCCCACGCAAAAAAAAAATGGTTGTTTGTTAGTCAATATGTAAAGCACTCGGATAACCAAATCTCTGCCTAAAATTAAAACTTTCTGGCGCTACTAGTGTTAATAAGGTTAATATTTCGCGTTTATAGTCGCTTTGTTGACGATTTTCAACAATTAATAAACCTAAACCTCTTTAATTTCACCTTTTAAAAAACCATTAAAAATTATGATAAAATTAATAATTAAATATATAATTAAACTAGCTTACTCCTCTAATAATGTAAACCACCACTTAAGAAGTTGCCACAAACTCATTTCTTGCCTGCCTCCTAACGACACCCAAGGCGATCTTTCAAACAAGGTCCCACTTACAGTATTATTACCATATGACGTCATTCACTAATTTCCCTTCACAATACCACTTATGAAAGTTTAAAGGGAATTTTAACAATGAGAACAAGCCTACTCGAAACTTCGCGAAACTCCGACAACAACCCCAATATTTTTGTACGTGATCCATTGCGCGGTTCCCAGGACACTTGATTCGCTTCCGTCTAATGAGAGGGGCTATGGATGTGAAGTAGCAGTAAAATCCCGTGTATTGAGCTTAGTGATTCAAGTTCGTAGTACATAATATTATGACGTAATCCCACGGCGTATAAACGTCACGTAGTCGGATTATAAGGCAATTAGCGGGAAACGAACATTCAGCATGAGCCGGTTATCTTACACCAGTAATTATCTACAGTTTGAATAATGTATACATATTTAAAGGTTTAGCTTTACATAATTTAGTTATGATAGAGCAGGGATTATGTATTGGAATTATCTACATAATTATGTAGGTCTCAAAACGGTTGAGTCCGTAATACATCGGTTACGTCGTATAATTAGAAGTTCGGTAATCTCTGCTTAAGACGAGGGTCTTAATTTGGTAATACTTCTAACTTATCTTGATGAACCGTCTTGAACTATATGCAGATATAGGTAACATTGATCAATCAGCCGTGTGAAGAAACATTGATTGTAAAAGTAGATTGGGCTCTGTTCATTCGAGCATGTCAATCCTCCCAGGAAAAGTGCAAGAGTCAAAAAGTATTGTTAATGTTAGATGCTTATTTAAAAATATATATCGCTATCACAAAAGGTGATGGAAAACATCATGAGAAAACCGACATGTCCGAGAACCAAAATTTGAAAAAAAAAAATATCTACGTGTACAAATATGCACTTGCCTCACAGTAAGGAGACCTGTTTCTCTCACCTCTTTTAAGTTATATTACAACAATTTTTTTTTTTTTTTTTTAACTGTCTCTTGTCATGAAAAACGAGAATAGCTGGTACAACAAAAATATACAAGACTTACGTAAACATAGCCCTCAGTATATCATGAACTAGAGATCTTCCCTTTGGCGCCAGATGCATCTGCGCTTCACATATCGTCCTGATGGTGCATGAACGACCGTTCAAATTGCGTCTGAAATCATTGGGAAACAGTTTTTAATTAAATATTTAGTAATAAAGGGAAGATTATTATTTATATTAAGATTATTATTTTTATTTTACTTTTAATACAAAGAGCAGAATAGAACAAGACTTAAAAAAAACGACAATTCAACATCATTGTCATTATGTTGTGCTTATCTTTATTTATTCTGGATCGACGTTACTAATTTTCTTCCTCCATTATAAGCCAGCCAGAAAGCGACTTTGATGGCACGGTTAACTCTCAATGAAATAAAAACACATAAGCACTTACTGTTCCAATAAATTCTCAATAGTTTCCCAGATTTCCTTCTTCTGTCGATGATGCAGCTTTTTCCTATTATGTGCGGCAACGACCTTAGGATCTGGTAGCATGTACACCACTTCAGCTTCTAGCACCAGGTACCAGCCCGAAGGTGCGTGCGTCATGAAGGTTTTTACTACTGATGTGGTTACCTGAAATTATTTTATTTTATGGATATTAAATAAAGCAGAAAGAGGACAAGAGAACCTGAGTGGCTGAGCTCTTAGACAACCCAGAACAGCGCCCTGTGGCGCAGCCGTACAAGGAGACCAGACCCCAGCTAAACTGGGAAGGTTAGATAAAAAAGAAGAGGGATGAAGGAGACCCAACCCCAGCTAAACTGGAAAGAAGGTAAGACAAAGAAGAAAAGATATGGATATGAAATAAAAGGATGAAAATGCAAGGAGAACTGGGAGGTTTTAAATATGAAAATATGTATGGTGTTGATTTTCACACGTCCAAGTGCATACACATTTTATGTGCTTGAGAATGTGAGAGTTCAATAAAAGAAGCCCATTTTGTAATAAATAAAACTGATATTTTGGCAGCATTTATTAGAAAGATGAGATAAATGCTTTAAGCTTAAAAATATGACATACATCAACTGTGAACCAAAATGTAATAATTTTAATTTACAACAATATCATGACATGGTAGACTTGTTATAACTATACAATTTAACAACACAAATGCCACTTACAAACAAAGAAATAATTGATTCAATCAAAGCTGAAATCACCTTAGTTATTTGAATGTTCCTTGTCAATGAAAATCTGCTTATAAAAATACTGCCTCATAAAATCAATATATTCCCCAAAATTAAAAGTGAATGCCAGTATTGAATGAATTTACCTGCTCAAAGCAACTTGTCAAAACAATGTTACAGTGCCCAAAAGCTAAGTTTTAGCGCCGAAATGAACTTTGTACGTAAGTACGTGATGGTTCGTTAGTCTTAAAGATTTGTTCTGACTGCTTTAGTGTGTTAGTGAGGATGGGGAACAAGTTCCCGTCATTAAATCTTTTAGCTAGTATGTGTATATGTGGGTGAGCAGAGCTTCACTGTTCAGCAACTAAATCAAGGAATATCATAAAATCAGTAGATAATTTGTCTCTTACCTGTGTGTTTATATATTTGTGTATCTGTCTGTGGCATCATAGCTACTTAACGGATGAACCGATTTAAAGTTTTTTTTTTAGGTGACATTATCGGTTAGCTATGTTTCGAGTGATAGCTATGTTTGATGAAGATCTGTTCAGGCGTTTTACTGTTTGTATTTGCCCAAGATATCGTGTCAAGGTTTTTAAATTCTATTTTCCTTCTACTCATCCCAACATTTACTGGGAATCCTAGCATGTCAAATTCAAATTAAATTTATTGCATCCATAATGTACATACATGTGGTAAATATTAGTTACAGAAACAATTATGAACCCTGTCGGGCACAGCAACATTCTAGATACAGTCAGTGTCTAGGAGAGAGGAATAGCATGGGAATAGCGCTTAATGTTTTCCTTTATAATTAAAATTTCAGTTATCCATTTCCTATCTATCTGCTTTTATTTGGGTTAATCTACTAATACGTGTGCCTTTTTATGTTCATGTTTAGTTATGAATTCTTATTGCTTATTAGTTTATTTGCTTAATTTTTTGTATTACAGTTAGTTTTATTATATATTTGATTGTTTTTTTTGGCTTCCAATTAACATATTTTATAGTATATATTTAATAAAAATTAATACTCAATATGTCCATGTTATATTGTCTTACGTTTATTAGAAGAAGGAGATTCCGAGGTATACGTAAACTTTTCTTCTTTCTTTATCTCTACAAATTTAGGTACTTATTTGCTAGTTCCGTAAGTAGGAACTTATTTCCTTAAAATGTGACATTTCGTTATTTTTATTGAAGATTGATGCTAATTTTGACACCATGCTTACTACGTCATCAAGCGCCTTGTTAGAGTATTGTTAATCAACTAACCGTAGGATAAAGTGATAATATACTTAATCAGAAGGTAATATAGATCATATTTTTTGACAAATAAAGTTATATCGTGACATATTGGACAAAGTTCACATAACATGTCAAAATAGCATGCCAGCACATGTCACATTACACATTCAAGTTATTTTATAGGTACTCATGCAAAAATCATCAATGGAAATCATGATTTTAAAAGTACTTTTAACGCTTGAGGCCTTGAGTCGTAATTTATAATTAACCTCTCTTTTTGACGTTTTATTTCCTACTAGCTGTACCCGCGGCTTCACTCCCGTCATCTGCCTACCTTACTCTACTTACCTACCTACCTTCCTGCCTACCCTACTTACCTTCCCGCCTACCTTACCTACCCACCAATTCTTTTTCTAGGGTTATTTTTTTGCGGCAAATTTTAACACCGCCATTCAGAAAATGACGTCAAATGCACAACGCCATCTATCGAATATGAAGTTCACTTTAAATCCAACCTAACTTTTGATAGAGGGAACCGATTTCGATTAAACAATAACTAAATAATACTTCAAGTTACTCACAATTTTTTTTTTTTTGTGATGCATGCACAAATAAACAGATAAACAGACAAACAAATTCCAAAAATGCTGGATATGGGTACTGTTGGTTATCCTTTAACACTCTAGCATTTTTTTGGAAATACCGTCAATGTACAAAAACGACCTTACTACAGATTTATTATATGAATTGATTTGCTGCAGGTGCATGTCAGCCGTCTCTTCGCTAACTTAGGTTAGATGCATCATCATCATCATCATTGATAAATAGTCAAATATTAAAGGGCCAACAAGCACATGAGCAATCATCAGCAATTTTAAAAGCACGACTACTATAATTCTCATCTCTCAAATGTATTTACACCCAAATTATTAAAAATATTGGTTTAAAATACCTCCACAAACACAGCCATACAAATCGCGTCCTACATGCATCGCTGCAATTCCCCTACGATACAGGCGCACGTGGCTTCATGCATAAACACATTTCTGTATTGCCACGAGTGCTCATACCATTTGTATAATGGCTGAATGGTACATTGCGCTTTAACTGATAAAGTAAAGGTGTTGGGGGATACAATCAATGTCTGGCAACTTGCATTGTTAACTTATAAGGATGATTTTAAGTCACATTTAACGTAAAAGCATATTAAATAAGTATCTAAGCATAATCGGATTAATCGAATTGAATAAGTATATAGAAAACATATATAAAGGTTTTGCAAATTCTTTAGACAGTAAAGCTGATTATGGTTGAACTCATAAGACACGATTTTAAGGTTTGAATTTCTAAAGAATCTAACAAAAAAGTACCTACCTAAACGCTTGGTTCCTTTAGAATACTGTTAGGATAGGCACATAGATTGTATTTTTTTATTATTTTTTTATTGTCGACCGACTCGCGTTTGACCACTACCTCGCCTGATGGTAAGCGATGATGTTGCCTACGGTGAAGCACGCTTGCCTAGAAGTAACCTATTCACTCTTGACTTAAAGACCCCAAGGTTGTAGCTATCAGGAAACAAAGACTCCGGAAGGGAATTCCACTCCTTAGCTGTGCGCACAATGAAAGTATTAGCAAAACGCGTGCGTATTAGTCCGATGATGGAAAGGGCTAGGCGGAATCAAATTGTGTATTGAATTTTTAATAAATTTTAGATTTTTTAATTATAAAATTATATTTGAACCTAAAAGACCTACGATTACCTAAGAAAGAGATACATGGACTGGATGAAGGGATGCCTTCACCCTTTATTGTTATTCTACACTGTAGAATGGATATATACACTATACTCAAAATACAATAATTATAACAAAAACCATTAAAAATTAAGCATGTTGTCATCATTGCCTTTGTCTAACTACACAGATTAAGGTCCTCCACTAAGACATTCAGTATGTTAAAGAAGAGAAATATCAAAACATTGTTAATACTTACCGAAGCAGCAGATCCTGGTGGAAAAGCAAGATGGCGTCTCTTCCTTGTATGAGCCAACGAAGTCTTCACATTTGGACATTGTTCCTTCATTGTAGAATTCAAAGAGAACTCACTTGAAACATTACTTACTAAAATAAATGCTATCAACAAGTATGACTGTAAATCCATTATAATTTCAGAAATAATATTAATTTATTTTAAAACTTTCTTTGCCAGCAATATTTATGTCAATACTAGCATAATTTTGTTTATTTTATTATTTATCTATTGCCGCGTCTTTAGGTTTTTTTGTCGTGCGGCCAAACTGTACCAAATACCATCTAATAATAGTTGGTAATCAGTTATATGTATCAGAACATGACGTGAGCGTTTTTCTTTACGTTTTCACACATCGCACACACTGAACTGAACGCATGGGATAAGCTGAGATGGCTTAGTATGGGTTTTTCTGGGCTCAGTGGAAGATAGTTCGTGAGAACTATATAAATCATTATTTTTGATCGGGTTTTCTCTGAAGAATTTGAGAGATTGTGTTGCGTGTATGTAAGTGTAGCAATATACAGAATTCATTTGAATAAATTATTTTGATTTATATTTTCTCCATTTGTTGTAAAATGACGACTTGCCCAAGGCTTTTGACAAGTTCTGACACACAAATCAGACCTGAGGAGATCCTACTATTGGGAAATCTACTGCTTATCCTATTTTACTTAATGTGCATATGCTAAATACAGTAAATGTCTTAGTTTTGTTCCTAATCAAATTAATAGCTGTTACTGTTATATGAGAGTTTCCTAAGGATCTACTTTTAGTTCCAATTTAATCTAATTGACTCATCATCATATTTTCAGACGAAAGACCACTGCTGGACATAGGACTCCTCGAAGCGTCGCCACACTGATTCATTTCGCATCTACTGGATTCCCGCAGCCCAGATCAGGTCATCGCTCCACCTACAAGGAGGCCTTCCGCGTTGGAAGGCCTCCCTTTAGGTCGTTTTCCGGTACCAGGTCGCCACTCTAGAAATTTTCAGTCCCATCGGCCATCCGTTCTGCGAGCAATGTGCCATACCCACTGCCACTTAAGTTTGGCAATTCTTTGCGCTATGTTGGTAACCCTGGTCTTCTGAAGAACGTCTTCATTTCTGGTTCGATCACGCAAGAAAACTTCGAGCATAGCCGTCTCCATTGCCCTTTGGGTGACTTAGCCTTCTGGTGAGGCCCGTTGTGAGCGATCACGTTTCGGTCCCGTATGTAATCACTGGCAACACACACTGGTCATAGACTTTCATCTTGAGACATTAGTTGTTGTAGGTTGGACGAGAAGATACCGCGCAACTACCCGAACGCTACCTAGCTGAGTCAGATTCGACGGTTGACCTCTTTCTTGTAGACAGATCTACCTAACTGGACCGTTTGTCCCAGGTAGACATAATCGTCCACAACTTGGAATATAGAGACTCCGATATTGATAGGAATGGATGTAACATGGGCTTTCGACATGACCTTCGTCTTATCTATGTTCATTTCTCAAGAACTCACTGTTTTGGGAACTCTACTGAGGTCATCGAGCATTGTACTGAGGTCCCCCATAGTCTCAGCCATGACCACAATCAACAACTGATGCTGCACAATTGCATATCAACAACTTGTATTGCAAAGCAGGAGAATATACTACCATTTTAAATTGGTGAGTCTAAAAAACTAGAAATAAATTGTTGAATAACCAATGAACATATTTTTATTTATCCATTCTGATAAACTTTCTGCAATGTGAATAAATATTGCTACAGGAGTAATCTGCGATGCATTAAGAGTGGTTCGCAGAAGCGGCAAACTTTTTCATTTGTATGGATATTAATATATATTCAAGCAAATAAAAGACTCGACTTCTACAATTTTATTCAATAGGTCTGTTTACAACATTACCACAAGTAGCCATTCTAAAACTGTGTTTGTGAACCTTGCTTGCATTCAAATGTGCAAGTAGCTTGCATGAAGCTGTGCCACAAGCCTTTTAATGTAGCTCTCGTGACAAGGCAAATATTTACTGTTAGTTATTTGGATAAAATAAAAATAAAAAACTCAATATTATATCAGGGCAGGGTGTATGTACGCGATTATAATTATTACTCGGTGGGTTTTAATTATTTTCAACCGGTTTATGGAAGGACTAGAGCAAAAGTTTCGAATCAGGTTATCTTCACTCCATTTAAATTTACAACGATAACGTAGTTATGATGAACTCTTATAAAAAGTTTTTCACGAAAAAATACAACCAACTGCCAAATAAAAAAACACTGAAATTTTTTATTTGGAGGTCGTATATATTTATTTTTGTAAAATACGTTTTTATTTTTCACTTATTAGCCTTGCATAATGGGCAAGTTCTATAATAAGGTACTTATAATGGTCAAAATTATGCCAGAGTAGGTTACCTGAATAACATGAAACGTGAACATAACCAGTGATATAAGAGTGTACCAGGGTGAACTGTACACATCTGCTTACTCGTTTAGAGTATACTGGCGTAAAGTTATGCTATGAAATGCGATTGCAGCAATTCCGAGAGATTTGCCGTCATTTATTGAGGAGTTCTGTTTCATATCTCCGAAGTTCTCCATCAGATCTTCACAAAATTTGTTTGGGACCAATTCGGGAACATACTCTTTCTAAAAAAAATAATAATTTTGAAAAGCTGTCCATAATTGCCGGAGTAATCGGTGAACATACACAAAAAAAAAAACATACATACAGCTGAACATAGAACCTCCTCCTTGGAAAGTCGATTAAAAACTTGAATCCTAACCTGTGAAACATTGAAAACCCTTTTACCCAAATCACTAAGCCTTTTACCAAAAAGTCAAAAAACGGAATTGCATGCAAACCTTATCTATACAAAGATATCGTAAAATGTGACTCGAGCGCGTTTCCAGCGTGTTCACTGACCCGGAGTGTTGGATCAAAGAATTAGAGCCTCGCCTACCCTCATTAGCTCAGTCACGAGTCACACCTCCTTGGAATCTGATTGCCTTGCTGCAGCAAATTGAACCCTAAACTTTCAATGTCATGGTGGATTTGTTAATAGCATTTTTTTCCCGCTCCGTCATCTACCACGAAGTTACGCGTGAATGGGAATAGTATTTAAAGTTGGAGTAATGGATAGCCTCTCATATCGTTCCCATAATATTACTGCTACATAGTCAAGTTTAATGTTACACTGTACTCTGACATTGATTAGTTAATACCGTGACCATTCGATTTTTAAAACGGTTGCGTGGATCATTTGCGCCATCATGGATATCGATTTTCATATGATTTGCATCATTAACTGTACTAATTTTTGTTTGCTCTTTAAACTTGATTGTGATTATCTTCTTAATTTTTTTGTTACCTTTTACCTTCCCTTTATGCACTTCTCACAGTACATACATGCATCCACACCATTTGTTACAATAAAGAAAAATAAAACCAAAAAAGTTCCACCAGCTATATATAGCCATTTTTATTCAGTCCTAATACAACTTCCAGTATCGAAATGGGGCAATCGTGGATTCTTTCGCAGACGTTTGGGTCCAATAACTCGTAATAAGTTTCATTAACTTCCTCCTTAAATCCTTTCTCGTGAACTGGGGCGCTTGAAACAAAACGAACAATTTCTATTACTGCCCAGACCAAGTTTAAATAAGGCTTTATGAAATTTTCGTCGATATATCAGGAAATATAAAATCATTATTGGTGGAACGATTTTTTCAAGGTGGCTGTCAGCAACTTGGAATTGAATTTAATGGCGTTTTATTGGAGTGGCTTTGGACTGAAATAGACTTATCATCATCAATTCAGCCAAAACACGTCCACTGCTGGAAAAATGTTTCCCAAAAGCGCCGCCACATCGGTCGGTTCTATCGCATCTAGCAGATTTTCACTGCCATCAGGACATTAATGATGACGAAAGTTGTGGTAGTCAAAGAGCAAATTAATACTTTCAGAGTGTGATTACATCATCAGATGACTGGTAATTCAGGTAGCTCATTTTCTCAGGTTAGCTACGAAGAAGAAGAATAACGAAAAATTCTATCAAAGAAGAGACTATTTACATCGTCACAATAAATTAGTACAGCATAAATCTTCCTCATGCAATTTAATAATGAAAAGCAATGTGCGACTGTATCTGCGTAGGCGTATGATAGTGTGGAGTCAACAGGCACTCTCCGATTTCACACGATTCCCGATATAGTTAATTATCATGCATGAAGAAATAATATGCCAATTAAGAACATACATGGTTTGTATTAACTATTAATTAGCTTTACCCTTTATTAGGCAACACCATATGGCTGATCAGCTGATTCTTTTTTCAAACTTATCTGACATAACATTAAATTTAGGCCAGTCATTTTGAAAGTCGGTTTTGTAGTTCATAATCAAGTTACCAGCTTCGGAAGACCTGCATCCTAATTGCGTTAGTTTTTTGACAGCTTAAAGTACGCGCGCACGCTTTCATTTTGACAAATCAACAGTATTCATTGCGTGTTATACGCTGTCGAGTATGCGCATTTTTTAACATATGAATCAATGAATGTAAGTAAAGCATGCCTACGCGCGTTCTTTGAAGTAACGCAATTACTGGTTAGCTAGGTACTATGCCTAATTAGATTTCTGATAGAGTAAAGCTAATAAAATGTATCATGCTGTCAACTTTCATCCTCCGAGGAAGGTCAACTAAGTAATCCACCAGCCCCAAGATTAAAAATAAACTTACGAAAATATTGTCCTTAAAATGTCATGCACCAAAGACTTTCCCGGTGGAGCCAAGTGTGTTCTCGCTTCACATATGCTTCGATAAATACACGAGCGACCGTTCATGTTGTAACTGAAAACAAAATGATTTACTGAACACTTGTTACAGGAAACTTAGTCTTATGGAACGATTCTGTTACAAGTATGTGTAATGGTTTAATGCTTACATAGTTTTGGGAGAAATCAAATAAAGTACAGTTAATGATGGAGTAAGAAAATTGGAGTTTGTTCAAAAATATATCTCATTAATCTCTTATTTTAGTCCACCAATTTCAATACGAGTATATATATATAAAACATAATACCCTATCACTAAAAACTGAGCAAGTTCTATAGTAAGGAAAGTTATTTTGCACTTTTTAGTGATTTGCTTTTCAAGTCGGTTTATTTTTTTGTGAAAATGTTTTTATTTCTCTCTTTTTTTTTTGTATCAACCTTATCACTAAAAAGTGAGCTAGTTCTATAGTAAGGAAAGTTAGTTTGCACTTTTTAGTGATTTGCTTTTCAAGTCGGTTTATTTTTTTGTGAAAATGTTTTTATTTCTCTCTTTTTTTTTAGTATCTACCCTATCACTAAAAGTGAGCAAGTTCTATATTAATGTACCTAAAGAATTTACAATATACCCATAATAACTTAAATTACACTTTTGTTGCTGTTTGTCGCTAAAGAGTTCGGTTGTATGTTCCATATCTTGAAAACTGTAGAAGCGATTTTGATGAAAACACTTGAGAGATACCTAAACCAACAAAAAATTCATGGTCACGAGCCGATAAATGGTTTGGAGAAATGCGTGGACAAACATACATACATACAAACAAACAAACATAAGTTCACTTATGAAATTTAGCACACATATTTAGAAGCCTAATTACAGTGACATATGTGAATATTGGACGATTCCAACAATATTACATACATACGTGTCGAATTGATTAGGTACCTACAGGTACCTACCTCCTTTTTTTAAATCAGTGAAAAAATATATTTAATTGTAAAAAATACTGTTCAAGTTACTTTAAAGACATACACAACTACGAAAACAATTTATTCCGTAGCAAAAATCAAGCAAAGAACTTCTATGATTAACATTATAAATATGAATTTGAATTTGTTAGTTTTCACGCCATAACGGCTGAACGGGTTTGGGTGACATTTGGCTCACGGGTAGACTGTATCGTAGATTAGGACGAAGATACTTTTATTGAAGTCGGTTAATGTAAATTTTCTTCAAAGGAGTAATAGGCAACTTGTCCCAAAAATATTGTGGATTTTAAATACAAATTTGTATGGCAGATACTTATTTTTTGAGAATTGACGGTCAGTGGGTCGTCTTAGGGGCGGAGTTGACTAAGATTTCCTTGGACTCGTCCAGAAGATACTTACTGTTCAAGAGCCCTTTCCATCCTCTCCCAGAAATCCCTCTTCTGTCGATGATGGAACTTCTTCCTGTACAAAGCGCTGGTCATTTCTGGACTGAGCAGGGGATACAGTACGTCTATCTCAGCGAGTACGTTCCAGCCTGATGGGGCGTGGACCATCACAGTTTTCAAGACTGACATGGTCAGCTGGAAATATAACAAATATAACCATTTTAGTAACTCGTCCATTAAAATTGAACCTTAACGTTTATCTAGACGGTTTGATTTATATAACCTATTCAAAGAAACATTTTTGAAGGTTGTTACAGTATTTTATTTTTAACCCCCGCCGGAAAAAGAGGGGTGTTATAAGTTTCACGTGTGTTGCTGTGTATCTGTGTGTCTGTGTATCTGTGTGTCTGTCTGTTGCATCATAGTGCCTAAACGGATGAACCGATTTTGATTTAGATTTGTTTGTTTGAAAGGTGATTTTGTTGAGAGTGTTCTTAGCTATTTTTGAATTAAATCGGTTTAGCCGTTCAAAAGTTATGAGCGTTTTACTGTTTGAATCGGGGTGTTTTTGCAAGATAAATGTGTCGGGGGTTTTTAAAATTGTACTAGTTATTGTTCTTCTGCAAATTCTTTAACATGTTATCATAATATTACACCAAATACATGGCCAGCAAAGTATAAAATAGGAAACCAGAATGAACTTATTATAATTAGTTTTACGTTAAACGTAATTTACGTCCAAGCACAACCGTATCTTTTATTCAAACATTATAAATACCAGAACCCAGGTACCGTTTCCATCACAACATTAAAGTTTAAAATCGTAGACATTATACATTATAACGAAGACTCAGGAAGTCGTTTTCCATAAAAACTTCAGAATCCGTGCATTTTATATGGGGAAGTTATTCAAAGTTAGTCCTTAAGTTAAATCCGCTTAAATGAAGTAAACTTTTTAAAACCACGACTGTTTATGTTGTACTATAAGGGAAACTACAGACTGACACTATTCATTATTACTATTTGTATTACTATCCATAGTACCAATAAATCCGAAAGTAATTCTGTGTGTATGTAACGGTGTAACGCTGAACAAATTTTGATAAATTTTGGCGTATGTATTTATTTATTGGTCCTTCGAAAAAGAGGATTGAGGATTTTTATCCTGAGGTACTTTTCTTTGGATTTAATTCAGACTTTCAAGCTTGTATATTATATATTGTCTATGATGATAACATCGATAGAAGATTCAATTATGAAAACTTAAGAGCAATTTTAGAAGAACTTGAAGACTATCTTACGTACGCACGAATTTGACGGCACGTACGCATCAATTTTTATTTTCATATAATCAATAAAGCTAATTTTCATAGTCAAAACACTAATTGATGTTAATAAATGTTATTTAAGCCTTATTACATCAAAACTTATTTTATTATTTAAACAAAAACGGATAATATAACACCAGTTTGTAATATTATCCGTTTTTGTCCTTCAAGTGCTCGCACTGATTTACATTTTTAAACTACTCATCATTTTTTTTTTACTATTGGTCTCATAATATAATACTTTATCAACAAAAAAATACTTACAACCATCATAGTTCCTTCAGGAAACGTCAAATGCCTTCTCTTCCTCAACACATTTATAGAAGTCTTCACATTATCACATCTGTCCTTTCCTTTAGCATTCACTAGAAACACATTTTCATTCACTACAAAAACTAAAACCAAAATATATACCACATTCATATTCCTTCTTGAAACGAACTAAAGATTTAAACAATGTCAAAAGTTGACACTGTCTCCACCAATCACGTGCCTTTAAAAACAAGATGGCGTCATGTGATCTATTATTCTTTATTTGAATTTGTTTCACACTTAGTCATTTTGGATTTCTTTGCGTATTAAACAGTTGCTTGCAGTATGTCTGAAGGCAAAATAAATGAGGCTGCTTAACCGATTGGTGAGCACATGACTGTTTAGGGTCAATGACCGTTTATGGTTAAAACCTTTCCTGTTGACTATTTAGCACATTGTTCAAAGTCAGCTTGAAGTGACAGACAGATGGAGTACTTTCAATGCAAACAAGTTTTAACAAGAGTAAGTAAGTAAAGTAAGCAATATGCAGGAATGCTCTACAAAAAATTTGTAGTATTGGACTACTTATAAATCAGAGACGGACTATTCCGAAAATATTATTATGTTCACAAAGTCACAGTTTTTATTTTTTGGATCTTTTTGCCTTTGATTCTAGCCTAGGTCAGAGGTTACAGAGACAAAGTCGAGTAAAAGAATATTTGTGATCGATCTATATCGGTGATTGTTAAAAAGCAGCTTTCAGTGACGTGAAGATCACGGCGTAGCAATGATAGAAATAAAATAATAGCAAGAAAAAATGAGCAGTATGGCTTAAAGAAGATTTTCATAGAAAATAATAGCTTCTGCCAGTAGCTCCGCCTGCGTAATTATTTTACAGGGGAACATACTCCCGGGATAGATTCCTATATCATATCAAGGCCGTGCTCTACCCATATGAAAAATTTCATCAAAATTCGTTCACCCGTTAACAGGTTGACTGCCACATCGGTCACCGGTGACCCTCAAACAATACATTTTCTATTGTGTCTATTGTCTGGCAGCCAAACTGTTAAGGGGAAAAGGTTACAAACAGACAGAGCAACTTAAGCATTTATAATATTAATATGGATATCGATTCATCATCATCATCAAGCCTTTTAATAATCCAACTGATGGGACACACATCTCCTCTCTGTGGTTGGGAATGGGCCGTAATCCACTACGCAGGCCAACTGCAGGTTGGTGGATGTCACATGTATTCGAATTTTTGGTTCTAAGTCACGATGTTTTCCTACAACGTTTTGAGAGCAGTGGTAATGAAATAATTTACACAAAGTAAAGCGCCTGCCTGGGTTTGAACCCACGACCTACAACTTGTAAGTTGTAAGGCGGTTGATACCACTGAGCCATCACTGCTCTGATATGGATTATAAAAAACATCAATTAGACAATCCTGAAACCTTCAAATCTCTTCCATACTAAGCCAATGTTCTAGCAATGCTCGGAACGTCGCGTGTTGTCAAGTTCAATGTTTGATCAAGTAATTAGAGTAGTCTGCTGTCTGCACTTTTGAACGTCACAGACTCGCAGTAATTAGTCTGACGCAAATTCGCTGTTATGAAACGTAATTACGAGTATCAATGCGTCTATTGAATCAGGCATTTGGCTTTCAACTGTATCGGTGAACTTAGTATTTGTAGCAAGGTTTCTGACAGGGTTGTTTATTTTAGTTGGTGTTTTCATAGTTTGAAAAAAAACCATGCAATTATGAAAATTATTTGGCAGCCTTAATAATTGCATATTTATAAGAGATGTGCCAAGGGCACAATAGTGTTTATACGTGCTTACATTTTCTGCACCCTACGTATATATATGACTATTTTAATGTCTGAACGCTTTATCGCTGCGATAATATTAAGCATAGACCATTATACGATGACCATATTTTAATTGATTTAGAAGTAGCAACAGATTGTAAACGGCCACTGTTAATCTAATTCTCTCGAATACTGGGTTTGGATCTTCTTTTCTAGGAATTATAATAATACCAAATATTAAGTGTTATTGTGCACTTGAGTATGCTGTCCTCATTTAATAAAAAATCTCTATGACACTGAGGTTTTCTGTAAGAGAACCCAATTATGTGTTAAGCTCGCTTAGTACAGAAGGTGTCCTACTGTATTTATTTGTTTTGTGTACAATAAAGAATCATGAATAACAAATACCTGCGTTTTAGCGTAAAACTGCAGTTAGGTTCCGCTCACCCACTGAAGTGCAAGTGAGCTGTGGATTATGAATACGCAGCACCATTCAAATGACATTCTAAGTTATATGCACACAGAATACCACTTATGCTTGGGATATGGATAAGTATCGTGACAAACTATTGATTCTATTTCTATTGAATAGAAAGAAAAGCATCCATTTCAAACGTCTTCATAAAACCAATAAACCAAACCAAAGTAAAAATAAAGTCCACTTCCATTAATTTTATTGCCAATACCAAATAATAAAAATTACTACGACACTACACTACAGAGATGTCTCCACATTTTGGGTACAATTCTGCACAGTCTCCATTGTTCCCCCGGGCATCATCGTACTGCTTATGAAGTTCGGACACTGACCCCCGGCCTTCTGGTAATCTGAAATTATGTTCCAAGTTTAGGTATACAAGGAAACGTTGCATTCTCTGGTATACTGTACCTACGAGGAGAATTCTGTGAGTTCAAAGTTAGTTAGGTAGACCGTGTTGCATCAGGCGGTGTAGATGTGTTACTTCTTGAAGTTTAGATCAAGACTAGCGAAAATTTGTACAGAATTTCATTGTAACTTGTAACTTATTACGGGTAACTACATTACAAGTCCTGCAAGAAGGTGACGTGAAGGGCTCGGTTTGACCACATTAGCTGGATAGAGAACAAACTTGCTTCATACCCAGCAGATAGCAAAGCGTTTTAGTAATTCTACATTTACTAATTAAATCCTTACGTAAACACAGCCCGTAGAATCTCTCCCACAAACGACTCTTGTTTGGTTTGACCCTTGCCTGTTACACACAGCATTTTCAAGATGCACTCTTTGCCGTTCCAACCTAACCTGTTTAAACAAGGAAATGCTTTTGAAAATTTATGTCACAGACTTACCACATAACATTAAACCTGAATACCGTGAAGTGTTTTCCAGAGATGTATACCAACTCAAATTTGGTTAGTTATTTTTAAGTGTCGTGTAATAACTGGTGAGAATAGTTTCATCAACCGGTTGCAAAGCTAGATTTTTGGGTACTACTGTAAAATTTTAGATGGAAAATACTAATAACGCTTTGGTAGACCAGGGAATCGAACGTAGGATCTCATATTAAGATTAGAAGCTGTATACATGATTAATGTTTGTTGCGCGGTATCTTCTCGTCCAACTTACCGCAGTGTCTCAAGACGAAAGTCTATGACCAGTGTGTGTTGCCAGTGATGACATATGGCTCTGAGACGTGGTCGCTTACAATGGGCCTTATCAGAAAGCTTACAGTCACTCAAAGGGCAATGGAGAGGGCTATGCTCGGAGTTTCCTTGCGTGATCGAATCAGAAACGTAGAGATCCGCAAGAGAACCAGGGTTACCGACATAGCCCGAAGAATTGCCAAACTTAAGTGGCAGTGGGCAGGGCACATTGCTCGCAGAACGGATGGCCAATGGGGCAGAAAGGTTCTGGAATGGCGACCGCGAACCGGAAGACGTTGCGTTGGAAGGCCACCCCCAGGTGGACCGATGACCTGGTGAAGGTTGCGGGGATCCGCTGGTTACGAGATGCACGGGACCGGTCAATGTGGCGACGCTTGGGGGAGGCCTATGTCCAGCAGTGGACGTCTTTCGGCTGATATGATGATGATGATGATGACGAATGTTTGTTGCGAGTTTCCGTTTTTTTTTTTTTTTAAATCGATGATCGATGATAAATATTCCACTTCTAATGTTAATTTTAGTGTTAGTAACCATGAAAGCTTAAAAACTTATATTAAAGGTCCTCATGTTCAAAATTATATCCCATATAGTAGGGGTCGAGAGTATTGCTACTGTCCGGGCATAAATACAGATTCCGGCCTGTACTGAAAAAAACCTAATAAATAACTATTATCTGTCATGAGAACTTGAGGCTCTAGAAATGTCGCATTCAATGTCAGCGAAGGCGATAGTTGAAATGTTAAAATTTTAGGGATTGATCACGTGATTTTTCAATATAAACGATATTGAAAAATCACGTCAATCCCATACAATTTTTCCTTTTTAACCCCCGACGGAAAAAGAGCGGTGTTGTAAGTTTGACTTGTGTTGCTGTGTATCTGTGTGTCTGTCTGTGGCATCATAGCTTCTAAGCGTATGAACCAATTTTGATTTAGTTTTATTTGTTTGAAAGGTGACTTTGTCGAGAGTGGCCTTAGCTATGTTTTATTAAAATTGGTCCAGCCATTCAAAAGTTACCCGCATTTTACTCTTTGAATCCGTGTTTTTTAGCAAGATGATGTCGTAATTACGTGTTTCTATAGATTTTCGATTAAAGCGTGTCTACTACTATGTAAATTATATGTAGTTTAAAAAGCATGAAATAAAAATTAAAAGACCGATACAAAAACCTCTACAAAGCAAAAAATAAGCCTCGTACTCGAGTCGGGTAACCGCCAACTGCAACGTTTACAGCAGTTTATTTATTTAGCGGTTTTTTTATCGGGTTTTTTTTTATTAACAATCAATATTGCCATAATTTCGATGATAGAATGTCACTTGTCTAGGGCCCCAGGA